>CM067329.1:76647500-77847500 GCA_034376525.1 Nicotiana benthamiana
ACAGTTTTCGGTCCTATTTTTACCCTTTTGGGTTTATGAACTTGCACTTTTGCCAAACACCCCACACTTTAAAATAATTCAAGTTGGGCTTCATTTCTTTCCATTTTTCATATGGAATTGATTGTATTTTGCTATAGGGTACTCGATTTAGTATTCGTCTAGCCGTAAGAACGGCTTCCCCCCGCAAGTTCTGTGGCAAACCAGAACTTATCAATAATGCGTTCATCATCTCTTTTAATGAAATATTCTTTCTTTCTACAATTCCATTGGATTGGGGCGTGTAATTGGCCATTGTTTGATGAATAATTCCATATTCTAAACATATTTGTTCAAAAAGAGATTCATATTCACCACCCCTATCACTTCTTATCATTTGATTTTCTTGTTAAGTTGTGTTTCAACTTCATTTTTATATTGCTTGAATACGTCTATTGCTTCATCTTTACTATTAAGTAAGTAAACATAGAAATATTTAGTACTATCGTCAATAAAAGTTATGAAATACCTTTTTCCACCACGAGATGGTATTGGCTTCATGTCACAAATATCTGTGTGAATTAAGTCTAAAGGATTTGAATTTCTTTCAACTGACTTATAAGGATGTTTAACATACTTGGATTCCACACATACTTGACATTTTGATTTTTCACATTCAAATTTTGGCAATACTTCCTAATTAATCATTTTCCGTAAGGTTTTATAATTAACATGACCCAAACATATATGCCATAATTCATTTGACTTAAGCAAGTAAGATGAATCTGAAATTTTATTATTATTTTTCACAACCATTACATTCAGCTTGAAAAGTCCCTCAGTAAGGTAACTTTTTCCTACAAATATTTCATTCTTACTTATTACAACCTTATCGGAAACTAAAACACACTTAAATCTATTCTTAACAAGAAGTCCATTAGAGACTAAATTTCCTAATTTCGGAAACATGAAGGACATTGTTCAAAGTCACCACTTTGCCGGAAGTCATTTTGAGAAAAATCTTCCCACATCCTTCAATCTTAGCCTTTGCAGCATTTCCCATGGAAATTGTCTCGTCGGGTCCAACAGCAACATAAGTAACAAAAGTTTCTTTGACAGCACAAACATGGTGAGTTGATCCAGAATAAATCCACCACTCTTTAGGATTGCCTACCAAGTTGCATTCGGAAAGCATCGCGCATAAGTCATCAACATCATCATGCTTTTCTCCCATGTTTGCTTGACCCTTCTTCTTTTCTTTCTTCGGAGCACGGCACTCCATAGATTTTTGTCTGTTTTTTCGCAGTTGTAGCAGTTTCCACTGAACCGCTTCTGACTTGGGTTGTATTTCGGACCAGAAGCCTTCTTCCTTTTCTTGTTCTCTTCAACAATATTTTCTCCCATTATTGTTGAACTTCCACGGCTTCTTTTTTCAGCAGCTTTGTTGTCCTCTTCAATTCTCTATCTAACAATGAGATCTTCAAGGGACATCTCCTTGCGTTTGTGTTTCAAGTAGTTTTTGAAGTCCTTCCACAAAGGAGGCAACTTCTCAATCATTGCTGCTACTTGGAATGCTTCATTGATGACAAGACCTTCAATGAAATTTTCGTTACTAAGAATACTAAGATTACTACTTTCAACATCAATATTAATTTGATTCATACCTTCAGCAAGAAGATTGTGAATAATCACTTGCAGTTCTTGGACTTAGGTAATAACAGATTTTCTATCTACCATTTTATAGTCCAAAAACTTTACAGCCACAAACTTTTTCAACCGGTCATCTTCAGTTTTCTATTTTTTTTCAAGCGCATTCCACAGTTCTTTTGACGTTTCCACGCCATTGTAGACATTATAAAACACATCCTCCATGTGACGACCCAAAGGGTCATCACTATAATTTTCCCTTTCTTTATGCTTTCGAGGCCCTGAAAACCTCTTATTTTGTTGCCTCGATTTACGTGTGCAGTTCAGACACGAAGCCAAAAATTTTTTATGTGGAAATATATGAAATCTGTGTTAAAAACTGAATTTTGATAATAATATTGCTATAGTTGACTTTGGTCAACATTTTGGGTAAACGGACCCAGACCCGTGATGCGATGGTCTCGGAGGATCCGTAGAAAAATATGAGACCCGGGCGTATTCTCGAAATCAAAATCCAAGGTCCCAGGCCCGAGTACGGAATTTTTGAAAGAAATTATTTATTTGAAATTTATATGAAATATTGAAATGAAAATGAGTTAGAAAGTGAGGGTATCGGGCTCGTATTTTTATTCCGACGCCCGGTACAAGTCCTAGATGAGCGTTAAGCGCTATCTATAAAATTAGGTTGAAAACGGACTTCATTTGACGTGTTTCGGACTAAAAATGGAAAATTTAGAAGTTTTGAACTTTGAAATGAAAATCATGAGTTTGGAGGGTTGATTCTATGCAAATGATGTTATTTTGGCAATTTGATCACACGTGTAAGTCCGTAAGATGTTTTTGAGGTTGTTTACATGTTTGGGTTGGAGCCCCGAGGGCTCGGGTGAGTTTTGGATATGTGTTAGGTTCATTTTGTAGCATGTTGGAGCAGCTGGTATGTGCAGGCTTCGCATTTGCAAAGCCAGCCTTGCCAATGCGAGATTTCCCTCTGGCTTGCTCTTATCGCAAATATGAGAAAAAAACTCTCAAATGCGATCCCCCTTCTATCATCCCAGTCTTCAAAAATGCGAAGACATCTTCACAAACACGATTGCCCAGCTTATGTCATGAGTATGCAAATGCGAACTTTCCCTTGCAAATGCGAGTTCTGCCTAAAATCTGCCCTCTTCGCAATTGCGAACAATTTCTCGCAATTGCGAATAATTTCTCGGAATTGCGACATCCGCCATTCCTTTTGCATTATTCACAATTGCGAACAAACCTTCACAATTGCGATAACTGCGGCTGTGTATTCTATACTTACACGATTTAAAACTTCATTCTTTATATTTTCAAAACTCAAACCTCCATGGGCAATTTTCTCTCAACTCCTTCTTTCCTAAATCAATTGTAAGTCAATTTTTACTCAATTTCTTCAATCTTTAACATCTTTTATCATGATTTCATCCTAAAATCAAAGCTTTCAATGGGTAAAATTGGAAATGTGGGGTAAAACCTAGGTTTTCTTCAAATTGAGGATTTGGACCTCAATTTGGGGTCGGATTTCAAAACAATTGCATATATGAACTCATGGGGGTAATGGGTAACCCTGTTTTGGTTCGAACTTCGAGTTTTGACCACGTGAGCCCGGAGGAATTTTGGGAATTTTTGGGTAAAACTTTGGAAACTTTATTCTTATGCATTCAAATTGATTTAACTAGCATGTATTGATACATTTGAGTAAATTGTGATTAGATTCAACCGGTTCTGAGGCAAATTCGAAGGGTACAACTATCCTAGAGGTGTGAGTTGAGTTTGGAAGCTTTCGAGGTAAGTGTTATAGAATTAGAACAATATTTGCTTTGTTCTATGTGGAGTCAGTGTATAGGTATGGTGACAGTTATCTATGCACTCGAGTCTAGCATGACCGTGAGAATTGCTTTTTAATTCTAAAAAGGTGAAATTATTGTGTTAATTACTTGTTAAATGGTTCATGAAATGATAGTTGAGAAGTAAATGAGTTATAGAAGGAAGTGTGGTAATTTTCCATTGCCAGAACTAGTTGTTGAATTGTTTTCCCTTGCCATTACATGTTGTTGAATTGTTTTCCCTTGCCGGGATTTATTGTTGAATTGTTCTCCCTTGCCGGGATGATTAATCTTGTTGTATATCCCTTTCCTGATTGGTTGTGACCTTGATTGGGTAAGGAAGATAGATTAAGTACGAAGGGTCTTTCGGTGCCATGTTTTGATAATTATGCACGAAGGGTCTTTCCGCGCCATGTTTTGATAATTATGCACGAAGGGTCTTTCCGTGCTATGTTTCTTGATTATTTGAGCACGAAGGGTGTGCACTATATTTGACAGTTTTGGTGAGGAAAGCACGAAGGGTGATACCGTGCACTATATTCGACAGTTTTGGTGAGGAAAGCACGAATGGTGATACCGTGCACTATATTCGACAGTTTTGGTGAAGAAAACACGAATGGTGATGCCGTGCACTATATTTGACAGTTTTGGTGAGAATTGAGAGTAAAAGCACGAAGGTTGGTGCCGTGCAGTTGTTGATTCACTGGCTTTCTTTTATTGATGTTAAATATTCAATTTCCTTTTTCTTGTTCGTTGGACTTATAATTGAACTGTTACACCCTCAGCATGTCCCCTCCCCATTAGCTGTTTAAATTTGTTATCTTTTCGTTATTGCACATATATCTGTACAGGTTCATTGTGGCAGGTCCGGTCTATCCTCGTCACTACCTCGCCGATGTTAGGCCAGGCACTTACTAGCATATGGGGTCGTTTGTGCTGATGCTACACTTCTGTGCCCTTTTGTGCACATGTCAGGATATAACTTACGGACCGCAACAGTACTTGGGAGAGAACCTTCAGTCCATAGACTTTGAGGTAGTTCGCTGGTGTTCGCGGGCCCTGAGTCTCATCTATTTCATTCCGTTTGTTTTCATTGTACCAAAACAGACTTATTATACATTTTGCTCAGACTGATGTTTGTAGAACTCATTTAGTAGTCTGTGAGTAGTGACACCAGATACTAGGCAGAGACATGTTACAAACTTCTGCAATTTACTATTGTTATTTTGTTAAAAGTCTTCCGTGTGGTTTTTAATTAATTATTTCAGTTGTTATACTGTTTTAGATTAAAGTTTGGTGAAATGTTTAAAAAGGTTGGGTTACCTAGCTCCGACAGTAGGCGCCATCACGACTCCCGATGGTGGAAATAATCTGGGTCGTAAAACTCAACCCGCTAAGAATGTAATTCTTGCATAAGAAATCTGAATACTTCCATGCCTCAGTCACGAGAAAGCATTCATTATCACTTGTTTCATCAGTCAACACAGGAACATCTTCCTTGATGAACTTCTGAAGACTTAAGGTATTCAAATAGAAGAACATCTTTTGCTGCCAGCCCTTGAAATCAAATTCGAAAAATTTTCCAGGTTTCTCCGCCGATGCCAAAGCAACCGATATCGTTCGGCTTGTTGATGCATTGGATATCACCATTGGAACAGCTTGGTTCTCATTTCCATTAGTCCTTTCTGTAAAAGAATGACACCAACATTAAAATTACGTAGATTTTAATAGAGTACAAAACCCCAAAGGTTTTACTCTCCAGAAACAATAATACAAATACAGAAATATATTAAATTCCTTAAGCTTGTTACTAAACTGTATTTGTAAAACAATTCTGGAAATATAAAATTAATATAAATAAAAATTATGATAAACAGAAATGAAATAAACATAAATGATCATAAACAATTCGAGCCCACTGAATTCACAGTGTCTCCTTATGGAATTTAATCCCCTTCTAGCACCCAAGGTTATGGATTATTTCCTCCCAGGATAGAACGAATTAAACATTGGTATAGTGGTACTCCAAATGCCAGTGTTTTCGGCGAACACAAAGACTTGTAGCAAATCACACTTACTTTTTGCTTTGTTTGTATGCTAAAAGTATACAAAAGAAGGAGAGAAAACTCAGAAATTCGTAGTGAAATTCTAAGAAGAATAGTATTGTATTTATAGCCAAAATTTGGGCTAAAATATGAAGAGGTGCAATTCTTTAGAATGACTATTTCTGCAAAACTGCCACAGTATAAATGTCATTACATAAATGGCTATTTACTCCATAATAAAGAGGGAAAATTGATGGGTAGTTAATTTTCTGTTGCAAAAATAAAAAACTAAAAAACAGTTGGATTTAATATTAATAATCCGAAGCCGAGCGAGCGACGACAATGACGGCGCGAGGCTTGCTTTCTTCTCAACTCCTTAAGAGTTAGAAGAAGAGAAATTGCTTATAAACCCATAAAAAACCTCTTCCTCTTGCAATATGGGACAATGTCCATATGCCAAGGGGGGAAACTTGAAATTTTACTCAAAATTTTTATTTTCTTCCATTTTCTATTCACCCTCTTTTAAGTATTTAATTTATTAATTAAATACGTAAATCCAACATTGATTACCAATTACAATTGATAGAGACCAATGACGGTGGTGATAGGCGGAGGCAGAGCTAGGTACGATGAAAGGGTTATAATTTAATCCCTTTGATAGTAAAATTGTATAACATATATAGATTTAAAAGAATTATGTAGATAAATAACTTGATGAATTTTCTTCGTATAAAAAAAAGTTTTAGTTTAGTCGTTTCTAAATTTCCATATTAATTATTTTTGGCTCCACCACAAAATAGATAGATATTATTACACCGAGTAATCCACGCAAGGCATTATCTAGGTCTTGTCACCCCATGGTTGCTTGAGCATATGTTCTCTGGTTACTCGATTAGAATGTTGTGTCTTAATCACTATCTGCAAAGATTCAAATTGGGAGTTTTTCAATTTTGGGGATTATAAATTCTTTCAAAAATTATATTTAAGGATCCATGGATGATATGAATATCTATATTAGCTTCCAGTTAATTAATTTACTATTCATATTAAATATATATCGGATCGGATAATTTATCTGCTTTTATATTATCCGTTTCTAATCCGCCCATATCCGATCCGATCCGACCCCTGCTTGCCACCCTACTAACACTTAAAAATTGTAGGTGAAAACATAGTTTTCATGAGAAATATAATTAACACTCCTAAACACTCATTTTATTTTTTATTTTATAATAATACATGGCACGCTTTTTTTTCGGATAAAAATGGCATGGGGTAGCTAAAATTTATAGTGGTATTTATTTTTTATCCAGTAATTCTAATGTTGAACAAAAATAGTTATTAATCTATTAAAATTAATATGAAAAGATTTTTTACCCTTTCTTCCAATACTTTTCTTACCAAACCCTCGCTTCTCTCTCTCAAATTCGATACTCGCACATTTTTCATTTCATTCTTCTCTTTTTTTCATTATGCTTTGCTTTCTATCAGAATGTCACTTTTATTGACATTTAAAGAAAAGGGCAAATGTGCAAGGTTACAACAAAATGTGTTAGACCATTTGAACGAGAATTCACCCACTCTCTGTAGGCGGAGTTCTGATTCTTGTTGATGTGTGTGTTGTTGAAAGGATCTGGTCCGTAACTTAGAGTTACAAGCACACAAGTTAAGGATATGTAGTCCGTAACTTAGAGTTACAAGCACGCAAATTAGGGACATGTAGTCCTGAACCCAGAGTTACAAGTTTAAGAGTTAAGGAGATGTAGTCCTGAACTTAGAGTTACAAGCTCAAAAATTAAGGATATGTAGTCCTTGACTTAGACTTACAAACTCATAAATTAAGGACAGCTAGTTCTGAACTTACAATAACAAGCTCATAAGTTAAGGACACTTGGTTCTGAACTTAGAGTTGGAAATTCAAAACTAAGGACAGATAGTCCTGAACTTCGAAGTTCAAGTTCAAAAGTTAAGGATAAATAGTCCTGAATTTAGAGTTACAAGTTCAGAAGTTAAGGACAAGTAGTCATAAACTTAGACTTACAAGTTCATAAATTAAGGACAACTAATTCTAAACTTACAGTAACAAGCTCATAAGTTAAGGACATTTGTACCTGAATATTACGAGTAGAAGGGTATTTTGTCCGGACGGATAAAATTTATTAAAACTATAACTAAAGACTAAATACATTTTAAATAATGACTTAAATATAAATACTTATCTTATTAATGGCTAACTGTGCACTTCCATCAACTCCCGGCGAGCATTGACCTTTCTTTACTGAAACAAAACTAGGCCTGTTACAAGCATGGGCCATTGTCCATTGCGCTTGAAACTCTAGTCCCTTTTATAAGATGATTACGACAACTCATTGTGGGTACATGCTGGGCCTAACTGGGCCGTGAGTTCCCAACTAAAAGCCCACACATTTAGGCTTGGGATTGGGACCACACCCGCGCTCTTCAAACGGTAACTGTTACTTTTCTTGACCAAAATTCTAATAAAGGCTGTGGTATTCCATTGAGTTTTATTGAGCTTGAAAAATATTTGTTAAAGAAGACAGTGAGATATTGATTTTTGAAGTTTTACGTTGCATTTGACAATTGTGAGTAGTTGGGGGTTAGTACTGGAAGTTTGGATATTAAATTTGGAGTCATCTGTAGTTTATTTGGATCAATTTTGAAGTAAAAATGTGGTTAAAATAGCACGGTTTAACCAGTTTTCGGATTGGTCATTCAAAAATAGCCAGTGTTTATTAAGTCCATGAAAGATAGTCATTATTTTGCTACAACAGAGACCGGGCCAGCATAATATACTGGAGTTCGGTGCACCTATGTATGAACTTTCAGCATATTATGCTGGACCAGTATACTTTGCTGGCTCCAGTATAATATACTGGAGACTAGAGCATCGGCGCTTCAAACTCCAGTATATTATGTTGGACCAGTATATTATACTGGAATTCCAGTATATTAGACTGGAGTTCCAGTATAAATTACTGGAACTCCAGTATATTATGATAGAGTATTTTTCCGGATTTTGAATAGTATTTTCGTTCAGATTTATCTTTAGTGGCTAAATTTTATTTACTTTTAAAACTGTGGCTATTTTTAAATGACTACTTGAAATATGACTATTTTTTAATTTCTCCCAAAATGTGTTGGTGTATTTGCTAATTTCTACATATTCCATCAGGGTATATGAATAATTTATACCAAAGTTATGACACTGTTTATACTTGAGTGTAAACAACCATCAAAATTGTACAAGGCAAGTCGTGCCCATCCAACAGACCTTTCGACAATCCATCAAAAAATAATGAACAAAATATTTAACTTTTGTTTTTCTCATTATACATATGACTACATATTATTTTTGTTTGGCTAAAAAGTTATTCGAGCACTTTATATAACTTGAAAACAATCAAAAATAATTTGAGTCAATCGGAATCAAATATAATATGGTCTAGAGATTGCGAAATGACTAAGATATAAGAACAATAAGACAAATAGCAGATTTTACACCAGTAGAGAGAGAGAGAGAATCAGATAGAGAGAGTTGTATATTTTCAGTAATGATATACACATGAGTTTTTACAAAGGGAGAATGTCCCATTTATATACTAAGGGACCTTTCTCGAAATAATACAAAAAGGAACAAGGGTTGGTGGCCTCGATATACGAGTGTCAGAGCTTGATGTGATATTACGGTGAGTCACATCACTTGGTCCGTTTATTGACTAAGACCGGCCTTTCTTAAGCCGACCATGCTAAGGCTGCCTTCTTTAGTGAGGCCGTATGTGGATACTATGTGGGTGTGGAGAAAAAAATTTGCCCAATACAGATAGTCCCTCCGTTTATTGGGGACGCGGTCGAAAGGCGTTTCCAATGGACGGACATTCGTGGTTGACGCCTATGAAAATTTGGTCGCTCCTATTGATAAATCCGTGAGAGTCGCGTTCGTGTGTAAAAAGGTCATGCCGTTGACATGCTACCTCCCTTTTGGGATTTCTTTTTGAGGTGATGTCATTGATCACATGCGTGATTATTGCTTCTGCTCCCGAGGTGGTTCGGGTTATGACGTGACGATTGGGTCTCCTGCGCCGATTTTTTGAATCATGCCCTTTCGGTTTCTGTGTACCTTTTCTTATAAATAGGTGGAGAGTTGAACTAGGTTCATCTTTCGATCTTTTTCGGAGAGTATTTTCTCACTCTTTTCCCTATCTTTTCCTGGTGTTTTCTATTCTTTTCTTCCCTGAAATTCTCGTTTTCTAGAATCGAACTTTCGACCCTTAGTACCTTCTTCTTACATCATTCACTATGGCTAAACGTAGGCGTGATGATACCAGAACTAGGGACGTTGCTTCTACCTGGGCTTCGTCATCCTCGGGCGGCGAGAAGGCCGAGGAAGTTTTTGTTCCTCTATCAGCGGCCAACCTACTCCCACGTGATATGAGCAAAAGAAGAGACTTTCTGAATAAGCGTAAAGTCTCCCCTTGGGAGAATAGTGAGATGACAATGTCCCATTTGGCCTCTCTCTGGGAGACGTATGATATCCCTGATCACGTTGACATGGTTCCCGCGGGGTTGGATTACGCTAATATGCCCAGGACTGGGTACTGTGCCTTCTACGAATATGCCTTCCGAATCGGATATACCCTTCCAATTTACCCTTTAGCGGAGGAGTTGTGTCGCTGGTTCAGAGTGTGTCCGGCCCAGCTTACCCCATATGTATTGAAGGTGTGCAGGATAGTATCCATTTATGCGGAGAAGGCCGGAAAGGAGGTGACCATTCATCACCTTTTGCAAATGTTCAATGTGGTTTTCATGAGAGGATCGATGCTCCAATTGAGGAGTAGGGGCAAGAAAAGCTTCGTGGTGCAGGTGGAAGACAAGGCCAATCGTAAGTTTTGGACGAGGTTTTTCTACCTCCGTACCGAACACCTTGTGCCCAACCCTAATGGGTTTCCAGAAGTGTGGAATGACGCACGTAAGTATTGTTGTGCGTGATGTTTACTACTTTGGCCTCACTTTGTCGGTTCTTACTATCAAAAGTTTTCCTTTGTTTTTATACAGTGGCTGCTCGTACTCCTCGCAGTGTTGACGACATTAGGTCGCGGGTGCAGGTGCTGATACCGTTTGCAGAGGAAAGCCGTTCTTGGACAAAATTTCTTAGGCTCCACGACCCGGCTGGTAACATCTTTACCTAATCTTGGTTACGGTTTGGGGGACCATATAATTTCCTTACCCATCTCTTACGTGTTATGGTAGGTCGGGGCGCCTCTAAGAAGGCGAGGAAGAAGAAGCAGCAGAAGAAGAAGAAGACTGCGGCCGATCCTTCTAAGACAGCATCCGATCCTGAGGCGGATCTGATCTTCGTCGACACTTCCAGGGGCAGTGCTTCACCCCCTTTAAGGCAGGAGGGTACATCAGAAGCGGCCCCAGAGATAGCTTCTGAGGCCGTGGTGGGGGTCGTACCTGAGACGACACTCATAGAGGTGGCGGTGGTTGTTCCTGAGATTGCCCCTGTAAGGGCACCTTCTGTCGTGCTGACCCCATCTGATCCCGCTCCGCACCCTGTGGAGGGGGACCTTGAAAAGGAGTAGACGTTGGAGAGGAGGCAACGTGGGATCCTTATTGGCAAAACCGTGGCCACCCAGTCAGGAAAGGCTAGGCCGTCTGTCCCTGTGTCAAGGCCGGCCTTTATGGCAGAGGCTATTCGCTCAGGAAGAGCTGATCTTAGGAGGGAGGCCACGGCGAGGAGAAGCAAAGATGTGGATGAGGCGGGCTCGGGGGAAGCCACGGAGGGCGCAAATAGAGGAGGCAGTTCCTTGGACCGGGTGGAGATGATGGCCGGCCAATCTTCTCGTCGTATTGTGATCCCAAGTCACTATAATCTGCTGGAGAACTGTAAGGAGGCGGCCTCCATTATGACGCTCTTGTGCGCTGGTGCAGAGCACGACCCTGGCAAAGCTTAGTGATAAAGCCTTGGCCCAAATGGTGGCAGGTGCGGCCCTACAGGTATGCCTCTGCTTTGCTTGATGACCTTTCTTTATGTAGGGTTGTGATTTTCTTGTACTTACTTGGTCTCTTTTCCATACTTTTGTCTTGGAGGTGGAGAGGAACCGGCGCCGGAAAGAGAAAATGGCCAAATACAACTGGCTGGTGCAGAAGTACAATAAGGTGCACGAGGCGCATCGAACCCTGGACGACATGTACAAGCAGGACCCAGACTTTAGAGTGGTTAGTGAGGGCCTAGTGGAGTCCGAGGCGCAATAGAAGAAAAGAGTGTCCGAGCATGAAAAGGTGGATGAACAGCTCATGGCCGGTGTTACTCGGGCCGCGGAGACGGAGGTCCTTATCCAGGCCAAGGACGAGGAGGTGCAGCTCGGTGGTGTTGTGGCAGAGGAGGCGGCAGAATTACGCACCTGGGTGGCAGCAGTAACGGAGGAACTCAAAGCCATAAAGGCCGTGGTTGAGGAGCTTAAGCTAGCTCTTGTGCACGCCGATACGCCTCGTGAGGCGCACGAGATGTGGGTGTAAGCGGAGGCTAGGCATGTCATGTTTGAGGAATTCCTGGCGGCCGGTCGGGCGTCTGAAGCGAAGGTTGAGAACCAGCGCCAACTAGTTAGAGTCGCTCGTGAGGCGGCGAGCTACGGTCCTGAATCACCGTCCCGGGAGGGGGGCAACTCAGCAGACATCAATCGTTTAGAGTCCAGTTCTTGGATTTCCAGGGCGTACCCTCCCGGAAATGAGGACGGGCCACCTGAGGGCCAGTCCAAGCGAGATAAGTAGTGGTTTCGTAGGATCTTTTTAAATATATTTGTTCATAGTGGTTTTGTATCAGGGGTGTATGTCCCCCTTTGTGAAAACATATAATTTTTGTTTTAAGTAATCTTTTCCACCTTTCGGTGTGTCGTCGTACTCTTTTACTTTTTTTACCGTAGCGGCTTGGAATTTGTCGACCATAGCTGTGTAAAGTTTGCCTGATGGTTTTAGATGTATAAAATAGGCGGTCGTAGCCTTGTGAATACGATGTCTCTATCCTTGTACAGATAAAGGCCGTAGCCCGATGGACATGATGGTTATAGCCATGTAAAAAATAAAAGCCGCGGCCTGATGGTCTTAGCGATATAAAATAATGGTCATAACAACGTAAAATGAAGGCCGTAGCCTAATGGCCGTGGCCATATAAAACGATGACCGTAGCCTGTAAAATAAAGGTCGTAGCCTGCTGGCCTTAGCCATATAAAACGATGGTCATAGCCATGTAAAATAGAGGTTGTAGCCTGATGGCCTTTGCCATCTAAAACGATGGCCATAGCCACGTAAAGTAGAGGTCGTAGCCTGATAGCCTTAGCCATATAAAACGATGGCCATAGCCATGTAAAACAGAGGTCGTAGCCTGATGTCCTTAGCCATATAAAATGATGGCCATAGCAATGTAAAATAGAGGCCGTAGCCTGATGGCCTTAGCCATATCAAACGATGGGCATAGCCATATAAACAGAGGACGTAGCCTAATCATTCATTTGGAGATGGCCGTAGCCTGTTCATTCATCTGGGGATGGCCATTAGCCTTTTCATTCATTTGGAGATGGCCGTAGCCTTTTCATTCATTTGGAGATGGCCGTAGCTTTTACATTCGTCTGGAGATGGCCGTAGCCCTTTCATTCGTTTGGAGATGGTCGTAGCCTTTACATTCGTCTGGAGATGGCTGTAGCCTTTTCATTCATTTGGAGGTGGCCGCAGCCTTTACATTCGTCTGGAGATGGACGTAGCCTTTCATTCATTTGGAGATGGTCGTAGCCTTTACATTTGTGTGGAGATGGCCGTAGCCTTTTCATTTACTTGGAGATGGCCGTAGACTTTACATTCGTCTAGAGATGGCCGTAGCCTTTCTATACACTTGGAGATGTCACTAATCCATTCCATGCATCATGTGGGGCTTGGAGTGTATATGGAGAGGTGGACATGATGCACTCACGCTGCAAAACATCTCCAGGTAGTCCCTTTGCCGCCTCGTTAAAAACCTTCCCGAGAAAACCCAATTGGGACAAAACTCGGGTAAGGGAAAAAGAGTACGACTCAGGTGTCACCTTTTTAGAAGTGGAAACGTTTGAGGTGAGTGACGTTCCAATTATTTTAGAGTGTCTTTCCTTCCATTGTCTCCAGCTGAAATGCTCCTTTCCCAGCCGCCGTTGTGATTTTTTAGGGTCCATCCCAGTTTGTGCCCAATTTTCCTTCGCTTGGTCTTTTGAGGCCAGAGTCTTGGCTTTAAGGACGTAATCCCCTACTTTGAGGGGCCTTATTTTTGCCTTTTTGTTGTAGTATCTTTCGACTTGTTGTTTCTGAGCCACCATTCTGATGTGGGCCATTTCTCTTCTTTCTTCAGCTTCATCGAGGTCTTGGAGTCTGCTGGTATCGTTTTCCGATCCGCTTGTGTGTGAGTACCTTAAGCTGGGTTCGGCCACTTCAACAGGTATGACCGCATCGGTTCCATAAACCAGTGAGTATGGGGTTTCTCCGGTGCTGGATTTGGGCGTGGTTCTGTGTGCCCACAAGACTTCGGGTAGTATTTCGGGCCATAGTCCCTTGGCATCTTCGAGCTTCTTTTTGAGTATGTTCAGGATTGTTTTGTTGGAGGACTCCGCTTGACCGTTGGCAGGGGGTGGTATTGCGTGGATAGTATTCTTTTGATGCGCCATTTTTCGAAGAATTCAGTCGTTTTCTTACCGATGAACGGGCGTCCATTATCGCGCTGATTTCTTTGGGGATGCCAAAACGGCATATGATGTTCTTCCACATAAAGGTGATAACTTCTTGCTCGCGTATTTGTGCGTACGCACCTGCTTCCACCCACTTAGAGAAATAGTCAGTTAAAACAAGCAAAAATCGTACCTTTCCTTTTCCTGGGGGCAGCGGGCCTAGTATGTCCATTCCCCATTTGATGAATGGCCAGGGGGATGTGACGGAATGGAGGGGTTCTCCTGGTTGGTATATCATTAGGGCGAACTTTTTGGCACTACTCACATCGGCGGACATACTCTGCTGCCTCTTTCTTCATGGTGGGCCATTAGTAGCTAGAACGTATGATGCATCTAACGAGGGCGCGGTTGCCAGTATGGGCGCCGAAATGGCCCTCGTGTACTTCTTCGAGTACAGGTCTTCCTTGTTGCGGTCCTAAGCACTTGGCTAGGGGACCGCCGAACGTCCTTTTATAAAGGTCGCCGTTGATCATGCAGTACCGGGCAGCCTATACGCTAAGATCTTTTGCTTCTTTTTATCAAGGGGGAGTGTCCCGTCCTGCAAGTCAGATACGAACTCGTTGCGCCAGTACCAAGTCAGGTTTAAGGAAAGTACTTCGGTGTGATCGATAGATGAGTGGAGGAGCGTGACCACACTCTCTTTGTTGACGCTTTTGGTGGTGGCAACCAACTTCTCCACGTCGTCCGCTTCGATATTCTGGGCCCTAGGAATTTTTCAAAACGGCATTCTTTAAAAGTAGTCATCAGCCTATGGATTTCTGACTGATATTTTTGTTGCCTCTGTTCCTTGATTTGATAAGTCCTAGTGATCTGGTTTACCACAAGCTGGGAGTCGCGGTGGAGGAATTCGGCGAGCTCCATATTTGGTGGCCACCTTCCTGCCTGCAATTACGGCCTCATACTCGACCTCGTTGTTAGTCATTTTCGGTCATAGTACGAACAGGCGAATCGTATCACCTGTGGGGACTTCGAGAACGAGTCTCAATCCCGATGCATTGGAGGTGCCGTTTGTATAAAGGACCCATAGGTCGTTTTCGGAGGATGCGCGTTCTGCATCAAGTTCCATCTTTGGCAGGACTTTCGCACTGAAGTCGGCGATGAAGTTAGCTAAGACGGCGATGAAGTTAGCTAAGACTTGTGACTTAATGGCGGTTCTTGGGAGGTATGTAATATCATGCTCGCTGAGCTCGACGGCCCATCTGGCGAGTCTCCCAGAGAGTTCGGTTTTGTGCAGGAAGCTCCTTAGAGTGAAGGTCGTCACTACCCGTATGGGATGGCACTGGAAATACGGTCATAGCTTTCGTGAAGCTACTACAAGTGCCAAAGCTAATCTCTCGAGGTGGGGATATCGGGTTTCGGCGTCCACTAAACTTCAGCTGATATAATAAATAGGGGATTGCATACCTTTGTTTTCGCGCACTAGGATGGCGCTGACTGCGACCTCTGACACGGCCAAATATACCAGCATTGGTTCTCCGAGGTTTGCCTTAACCAGTAGGGGCAGTGATGATAAGTATGCTTTTAAGTTCCTCATGGCTTCTACGTATTCTCCATTCCATTGCAGTCCCCGGTCTTTTTTCAGTACACCAAAGAACTTGTGGCATCTGTCGGAATAGCGTGAGATGAACCGGGACAGGGCGACTATTCGGCCCGTTAATTTCTGCACCTGCTTCTTGCTGCTTAGTATTTCTGGGATGGCCTCTATGGCTTTGATCTGGTTAGGGTTTACTTCGATGCCTCTTTGTGATACTAGAAATCCCAGGAACTTTCCTGACGCTACTCCAAAAGTGCATTTCTCGGGGTTCAGTTTCCTACCATACTTTCTTAGTATTTCGAATGCCTCTTTCAGGTGGGTGAGGTGATCCTCTTTTTTTGATGATTTAACCAACATGTCATCAATGTAGACCTCTATTATTTTGCCGAGTTGTTCTTTGAACATTGTCGTCAATAGCCTCTGGTAAGTGGACCTTGCGTTCTTGAGCCCGAAGGGCATTACTTTATAGCAATACGTCCCCTGATGGGTGATAAAAGTTATCTTCTCCTGATCTTCTTCGGCCATCATGATTTGATTGTAGCTGGAATATGCATCAAGGAAGCTTAGCAGCTCATGGCCTGCTGTTCCGTCTATCAGGTGGTCGATGTGGGGCAGCGGGAAAGAGTCTTTCGGGCAGGCCTTATTTAGATCACTGAAATCTACGCACATCCGCCACTTCCCGTTCTTATTTTTGACCATTACGACGTTTGCAACCCATTCCGGGTACTTGGATTCCCTGATGGAGCCAATTGGCTAGCAATTTGTCCACTTCTTCGCTCACTGCTTCGTTAATGGCAGTGTTGAATTTTCTTCTCATTTGTCGCACGGGCGGGTGCAATGGATCGACGTTGAGTTTGTGAGAGGCGATTTCTCATGGAATTCCTGACATATCTGCATGAGAAAAAGCGAACAGATCCGCATGGTTAGATAAAAATTCATGGTACTGACCGAATTTGATAGGTCGTGGCCTATGTATACTTTCTTTGCGGGGTCGCTGTTGTTTATCTGAACGAGGTCGAGGTATTCGACTGTAGCCTTGATAGCCTCTATCTCCTTAGGATCTTTAATCGCATTCTCTGTCGGATGGACCTTGGACCCCGACTGGGCTGATTGATATGCTTCTGCGCTTGCTCCTTTGAGCTATTTGGTATGTGTGTAATCCCAGGCTATCTTATAGCATTCCTGGGCAGTGCGGGGCTCTCCCCGTATGCAATGTACTCCCCATGGGGTTTGGAATTTGATTACTTGGTAGAAGCTGGAGGGGACGGCTCTCAGGGCATGTATCCATGGGCGTCCGATAATGGCATTGTATGCTGTTTCTTGGTTCATCATGTTGAAGGTGGTTTCCATCATGACTCCACCTACAAGGATGGGCAGCGTCACCTCGCCTGAGGTTATTTCCACTGCATTATTAAAACCTGTTAGCGTTATGCAGCGCGGGATTATTTTATCCTCGAGTCCCATGAGTGCAAGGACTCTTGGATGAATGATACATGCGCCACTTACATCGTCGACCAGGATCCTTTTAACATCAGTATCTAATATGCGTAAAGTAATAACTAAAGCATCATAATGAGGAAAACACAAATCGTCGGCATCAAATTTATCGAAGGTGATACTATCTTTGAAGTCATCATACAGTTCGTGGGCGATGGTTCGCTTTAGTTTGTCGGTGGTGGTGAACTTGACGTGGTTGATCGCCGAATCATTACCGTCTCCAATAATCATGCTGATGGTGCGTGTGGGTGAGGGCGTCCTTGGTGGGACGTGGTGTGGTTCTCGTCCTCGTGCGAAATTGAGCTTTCCCTTGTCACTAAGCAGCTCCTTCAAGAACCCTTGGTTCAACATTCGGACTACCTCCTGTCGGAGACCTATGCAGTCCTCCGTTCTGTGCCCTACTTCTTGGTGGAACTCGCACAGGGCGTTTGACTTTCTGGTGGCAGGATCGGACTTCATCTTTGCTGGCCATTGTACTTTGTTGCCTAACTTCTCTAGTGCGTATAATGGGGGGCATTGGACACACAAAAGTTATGTGCAGATAATGGGTGGGCGTACCTCTGTCGCTCCTTAGTGGATCAATATGTCGTTGCAAGGCGTCTACATGCCTTGGTGGTGGAGGGTGCGAGGACCTGATGTATGGTTGATGTCCTTCCCATTTGAGGCGTGGGATTTGTTCCCGCCTTCCTTTGTTGCGCCGGACCCTTCAGATTTCTGGGTGTACCGTTGCCAAGCTTCAGGTCGGGCCGTTGAGGTCGTCATCATCCCTACGTACTTCGGCACAATAGGCGTTGTGTATTTCTTCCCAGGTGGTGGGGGGATATTTCAGGAGACGGCTGATAGCTTCTTGGTCGCCTTCGAGCCATCTCTGCTGAATCCGTTCTAAAAGGCCGCAACTGCCATCCCTTCGGACACGTTAGGTAGGATTATTCTGACTCTGTTGAATCTTGCCAGGAACACCCTGAGTCCTTCTCCTGGGGTTTGACGCACGGAAAAAATGTCGTTAACCCATGCTTCTGCCTTCCTTACTCCCTCATGGGCTGTAGCATATTTATCAGCCATCTCCTCAAAGGTTGAGATGCTCTTGGACGGCAGTTGTGAGTACCACGTTAGGGCCCCTCCTGTTAGCGTCTCGCCGAACTTCTTCAGAAGCACGGATGGTACCTATTCTTTTGATAAGTCGTTGCCTTTGACGGCTGTAACATAGTGTATCAGGTGGTCCTCGGGGTCGGTGGTGCCGTCATATAATTTCAAATAGGGGGCATCTTGAAGGTTTTTGGGATGGGGTACGGCGCGACTTCTTCTGTGTAAGGTTGTTCGACTCCCCATGTCTCGCTTCGGCAACAACTTAGGTGCGCCTAGGATATTATCCACCCTTTCTTGGTGTTCCTTCATCTGGTCGCGAAGCGATCTGTTCTCGTTCTCCATCTCTTCCATCTTTTTGAGGATGGTTGCGAGCGTTCTGCCGTTAGCTTGGACATCGACGGGAACGTTTTTTGTTCTCGTGACCTCAAGCTCATCCTCGGTTGCGACATGATCTGCTGCTGGGGTGCATCTATCATTTTGAGGTGGTTTTTTGGTTAGACCGCTCAGAGTGCTTGTCAGCCACTCTTCTAGTAATCTCTTTATTTCTGGGGGTGCTTCCTTAGTGGTAGATGTTGAAGCTTCTCTTTCTCATGGCACCACCAGGTCTTCTGATGAGGAGGGTAAGGCTTCTACACCTATCAGAGTACTGGGGTTGTGTGTAGGGCATCTCCTTCGGTAGCCGCGTTGAGAGTGCCCGTGAGGTCTGTTCTAACCTTCAGGATAGCCTTCATTTTAGCATTGTTTTCAGCCATTCTAGCTTATGGAGGGTGCTTTTCGAAGGATCTCTAGAAACAAACTACAACTTTGATTCTCGAAGTCCCCACAGAAGGCACCAAATTGTTTGGCTAAAAAGTTATTCGAACGTGTTATATAGCTTGAAAACAATCAAAAATAATTTGAGTCAATCAGAATCAAGTATAATATGGTCTATAGATTGTGAAATGACTAAGATATAAGAACAATAAGACAAATAGCAGATTCTACACCAGTAGAGAGAGAGAGAATCAGATAGAGAGAGTTGTATATTTTCAGTAATGAAATACACATGAGTCTTTACAAAGAGAGAAGGTCCCCTTTATATATTAAGGGATCTTCCTCGAGATAATACAAAAAGGTACAAGGGTTGGTGATCTCGATATACGAGTGTCAGAGCTTGATATGACATTACGGTGAGTCACATCACTTGGTCCGTTTATTGACTGAGACCGGCCTTTCTTAAGCCGACCATGCCAAGACCGTCTTCTTTAGTAAAATCGTAAGTGGATACTATGTGGGTGTGGAAAATCAAATTTGCCCAATACAATTTCTTTTCCTCACTACCTTAAAACATGGATTTCGATTTGGTTAATGTCCAAACAGGAAGCCATTTATAGATTAAAATGATATCATGTTAAAGAAACATCACTTCAATAGTTAAATCTATGATAGTTGGGCAAAGTTGAGTGTCCCTTTTTATTATAAAAAATATTTACTGACTGATTATAATATTCAGATAAAGTGAGTGTTTTTTTACAATAGTTTAGTACTTTTGATGTAATTAAGTAAAAATTAAGTGACTATCCATAAAAATAATAAAGTATAATTTAGTTGTAGGTACTAGGGGTGTACATTTGAATCGGTTTATCGATAAATCGAATCGATTATTTGTTATCGAAATCGAAAAAATTAAAATCGAAAAAATCGAAACATTATTGAAACGATAACGATAAGCATATGTACAAATCGATAATCGATAAGTAATTATCAATATGGGTCAAAATCGAATCGATAAATCGAATGTACACCCCTAGACTGTAGACACTTGTAAAATGAGTAGTTACATATTTGTGTAGATTAATATAACATACGGAATGTATATATATTACGCTACTATTTTAAAAATGGCTATACAATATCATTTTCCCTAATCTATACCCTTTCATCTACCCTAAGTCCCTTACCCTATTATTTCCTCTACCACATTTAAGGAATGATCATATTTAAAGATCAATGAAATGAAGTTCAAATTAATGGAAAACAAAATTAGCCGTGATGATGTAATTTGTTTTATTTTATTATATATACCGTTGGAGTGTTGGTGGCATACATTTGATCCCTTAATTTAGTTTTGTTGCATGTGTTTGTTGATACAATTTTTATGTTATAGATGGTGTTCATCTTATTTTAGCTTCTTTTTGTCCATATAAGTTACGTGTGTTTATAGCGATATACTTTTCGTGGAATCCCGCAAATTTTCTTATTGGTGTAATCGATAACCGAATCGATAAGCCCCCAAAATCGATAAATCGAAAAAATCAAAACCTTATTGAAACGATAACGACAAGCATATGTATAAATCGATAATCGATAAGTAATTATCGATAAGGGTTAAAATCGAATCGATAAATCGAATGCACACCCCTAGTAGGTACTAGGAATTTTTCTTAATCACGCTATTAATCTTTGGCTGCATTATCTAGTTTTTAAATTTGGCCGCATTCTCTTTCTCTCTAATTTAATACGGATGATCGGAATTGGGCATGTGCGCAATGGTCTACCCTTTTGAACATTTATAAAACCATTTAAACATAGAAAGAGAGGAATTATTGAACCATGCCAAATAGAATATGGTATTTTATTTTGACTAAAAAGTAATTTTATTAAAATAAAAAATAGCCGTAGGATTTGAAATTTGAGAAGTATTTGTCCAAAAGTCAGAATAATTGAAGCAAACCTTGAGAAATATGAGAAGATAACGAGAGGTGAAAATATAAAAACAGAAAGAAACAGAGACATCTGACTTGGGAATAGAGAAGGGAAGTTAGGGGAGCGTCCCCTACAAATGTCTGTCTCATGGGAAGAGTGGCTCATTGTCGTTACTCGATTCATAATTCGTACGTCTAATAGTTTTGAACTTCACTATATATATATATATATATATATCGGGAATATTCAAATTTAATCGTGAACTACACAGAATAGTTTAGATATACCGTCCATTAATAGTCGGAGTCAGGTGAGTCCTTGTCGTTATAAAAGTGGCTTCATTGGATCTAATAGTAATTAGCATCTAAACACTTTGATTAGCGCCTGAAGTTGTCATGTGTAGGGTGTTCGTCAATTGTTAAGGTGTGGTATTTAGACATTTTGGTTTTACTTTTTCGATTTTCGATTTCTTAAAATGTTATATCAGTACCACCAAACTAAATTCAGTATGATTCGACTTTTCTCCTATTGGTTTTGATTTATTCGTGTATGAGTGAGAATCCGACCACGATAATTAACGAAGTTAATCCTGTCTTAAGCTAATTTATGATTAATAAGTGGTATGACCACTCGGAATTAATATTATTTACTCTTATCTGATTCGATCAACAAGGTCACGATCCATCCGCCATCGTGAAGGCGAAACCCCAACATGGTCACGGCCACTTATCGACAGTTCATGAAGCTCACAGCTATAAATATCAAGAGAGGGAGCCCTAGAAAAGGGGGCTTCTTCTTCGCCACTATTCAGAAGAGAGAAAAGAGACACAATAACATCCATCTTATGGAAAAGTGGAACACCATTGTAAGGCTCTGAACCTTTTAATGGAGAGGCAAACCGAATCAATACTATCAATAAAGGCTTTTAATGTTTCTCCCCCTAACTCTGAGTAATTATTTTTGTTTCCTTCATTGATCCAATAGGTTATTACGGTTTGCTATGATTTTTCTGTGATATATTTATATTGTTTTAACCTCAAAAACAATGAATCAAACCTAATAATCAAGAATTTTTCTCAAACTTCATCAAGCTTCAAATTTAGAACTTTAAGCCCGAAACACGTCAAACGACGTTCGATTTAAATTAAACTTTACAGAAACATCTTAAATTATATATAAGACCTGTACGGACACCAGAACCAAAATATGGGCCCGATACCAGCACGTTCTAATCAAATTTCCTTTTAATTTTCCTAAACAAATTTAGAAAATTAACTTCCTTTAAAAATTTATTTCTCGTGCTCGGGACCTCGAAATTCAATTCCGGGTATACGCCCGAGTCCCATATTTTTCTACGGACCCTTCGGGACCGTCAAATTATGGGTCCGAGTCCATTTACTCAAAATATTAACCAAAGTCAAATTTATTTATTTAAACATAAAAAATTAGCATTTTTCACAAAAAATTTACATTTAAGCTTTCCTGCCACGCGCTCGGACTGTGTACGTAAATTGAGGCAATCTTAAATGAAGTTTTTAAGGCCTCAGAAGCATAGAATTTGATTAAACACAAGTGATGACCCTTAAGGTCGTCACATTAATTACTGATTATTGTTATTGCATGTCATCTATTTTATGATTTTTATGATGTTGTTACGATTTCTACGGTTTCTATTGATGATATTAATATATTGCCTCTAGTTTTTTTTTCGTCTTCCTGAATCGAGTGTCTATCGGTAACAACCTTTCTGTTCCATCGGGATATGGGTAAGGTGTGCGTATATAATATCCTTCACAAACCCCACTTTATGAGATTTTACTCGATCGTCATTGCCATTGTTATTGTAACCCTATTTTTGCACCATTACGGTGAACTTCGACGGCGGTAAATACATGAATCCATAGTTCTATAACTTACATTCTTCTTTTCCCTTTCCTTTCGTTCTTCAGTTTATTTAGACTGGAAATCATATAATATGTCTTCTCCTTATCTTTGTTGTTTTCTTTACGAGTCAAATTAAATACTTCCTTTTGAATTTTTTTATGATTTTTATTTTTGTTCGTTTGTCCTCTTAGAAATGTGTATTTGTTGAGATTGTAAATTTTTGTTCCATATCAAAGCAGTTTCAACAAATAAAAAATACAAGAATTGTTTTAGAATTATGAGAAGCATCCAATCCTAATTCGTAAGTTTTAAAAATAAAATCTTGAGACCAGTTAAAATCATGGGCTTTGTCACTTGCGTCAATTGGAAGTTTGCAACAGAAGTTAAGAAGTGAGTTGTTTGCTTTTGAAAAATATAAAATAAGTTTCAGAATATCAGGAAGATCTTGGTCCTTCACAACTTTGGCAACAGACGTGGCAGTATCTTACAAGTCTATTAAGTAAACCTTGATCAAAGAATACCGGAGGGGATCTCATGGATTGGGATTCAGTCCAGAATTCTTGGTCCAGTTTTTCTTAATAGATTTGTAGGAAGTTGCCATGTGTGTTTTCAATATTTAAAGGCCAAGATCCTTTTGAAATTTATAACCTATTTTTTATTATTTTAAATCCAAAAAGTATCGGGAGTGAAGCTGATTTGATAAGGTTGATCTTTAATGGCTAGTGGTTAATAGACTTGTAGGACATTGCCACGTGTATTTTCAATATTTATAGGTCAAGATCCTCTTGAAATTTATAACCTATTTTATATTATTTTAAATCTAAACAGTACCGGGGGTGAGGTTGGTTTGATATTGTTGATCTTAAACGACCAGTAATTAATATTGTGTCCACACTATCGTTTTATTTTTCATAACTCCGGGCCTAGTTACTGGTTATTGTTATTGCAGGTCATCTATTTTATGGTTTTTATGATGTTGTTATGATTTATATGGTTTCTGTTGACAATACTAGTATATTGTCTGTTCTTGTTTTCTTTCCGTCTTAACTGAGTATCTATTGAAAACAATATCTCTGTCCTACCGAGATAGAGGCAAAGTATATGTACATAATACCCTCCTCGGATCCCACTTTGTGAGATTTTACCTTCGTTGCTGTTGTTGTAACCTTGTTTTTGGACCATTACGGTGAACTTCGACGACAGTAAAGACATGAATCCATAGTTCTAACTTCCATTCTTCTTTTCCCTTTCCTTTCGTTCTTCAGTTTATTTAGACTGGAAATCATATGCTTTTTCTTCTCCTCATCTTTGTTGTTTTCTTTACGAGTAAAATTCAATACTTTCTTTTGATTTTTTTGTGATTTTTATTTTTGTTCGTTTGTCCTCTTAGAAATGTGAATTTGTTGAGATTGTAAAGTTATGGGTTATCGGAAGTTCGCAACAGAAATTAAGAAATGAGTTGTTTGCTTTTGAAAAAAATATAAAATGAGTTGTAGCATATGAGGAAGATTTTGGCCTTTACAACTTTGCAACAGACATGGCAGTATCCTACAAGTCCATTGAAAATAGACCGGCAAGAGGGAATGCTATAAATAATATTTATTTATAATGAATGTCTATTTTTCTAGAGAGCTTTTAGAATTTGTTATTTTATAGCTAAGTTACTTTTTTTATAAATATAGGAGTTTTATTTTATTATAATTCATTCTAAACTAATAATGTTATAAAATAGAAGTCTATTTAGAGTGAATGTCTAAGAGTTTTAGCTTGAAGCTAAGTCATTCCTCTTCCTATAAATAGAGGGGTCTTACCCCATTATAAATCACCCCAAGTATTAATAAGACTACTTCTCTCTCCCTATTCTCTCTCTATTTGCTCTTGTTCTTGAGTTATTGTTCTTGTCTTTTATATTATTTCATAACACGTTATCAGCACGAGACTCTACCGTCTCAAGAACCATTCTCGAGAAATCTAAGGTATTTCCCTCTTCCTAATTTAATTTTCGATTATGTCTGACATTACGAAAAGAAAGTTCGTTGCCCTTGAAATTTCGGGCAAGAACTATATGACATGGGTGTTGGATGCTGAAATCCACTTAGATGCTATGGGTCTCGGAGACACCATCAAAGATAGAGAAAAAGCATCCACCCAAGAATGTGCGAAGGCCTTGATTTTCTTGCGCCACCACCTTGATGAAGGTTTGAAGATTGAATATCTCACCGTCAAGGATCCACTCGTCTTGAGGAACGGCTTAAAGGAGAGATATGACAACCTGAAGTTGGTCACTCTGCCACAAGCACGATATGATTGGGCTCATCTGAGGCTCCAGGACTTTAAGTCCGTTTCTGAATATAATTCTGCTATGTTCAGAATTACTTCTAAATTGAAGCTATGCGGGGATAATATCTCCGATTATGATATGCTTGAGAAAACGTTTACAACGTTTCATGCCTCCAATATAGTACTGCAACAACAGTACAGAGAGAAAGGCTTAACAAAGTACTCTGAACTGATTTCTCTTCTACTAGTGGCTGAGCGAAATAATGACCTGCTCATGAGAAATCATGAAAATCGACCCACTGGGTCTACACCACTGCCTGAAGCAGATAAGATGCACTCTCATTATGCCAAACATGAAAAGGACCATGGTCATGGTCGTAAACGGGGTCATAGCCAGGGACGTAGACAAGGAAGAAATTCCAATGAAGTCCGTCACCCCCCAAAGAGAGATAACCACCGAAAGCAGAAACGGGGTCATGAAGATCCTAAGGCAAATAGTTCAGAAACTATATGTTATCGTTGCGGTGGGAAAGGGCACTGGTCAAAGACTTGCCGTATACCAAGACACTTGGTTGACCTTTATCAAGCATCTCGAAAGAGAAAAGGCCCTGAAACAAATTTTGTCTATGACGACGATAAGGACATCACCCACCTGGATGTGGCAGACTTCTTTGAGCAACCCGATGGGAAAATAGACCACCTAATCGGCGATGGATCCGTGATGAAAGAAGATGGAGTTATTTGATTTTGTTCTACTTATTTGTATTAGTTAGTGAATAAACTAATAGTCATTAGTATTAGCTCGTATTAGTTAGTTCATGATGCAATGTTAGCAGTAGTTCTATAGAATATCTTCAATATGCTCAAATATCAATAATATTTTTACTTTCCAGTAGAGGTAATCGACTAACCTGAAAAACTAGTCGGTTATCTCATATTTCGCATAAAAACTGCAAAACAATCGATTGTCAATGATCAACAATCGATTGTCTTTAAAACAGTGTGTACTGGAATTTTTCAAAAACAGTCAACAATCGATTGTCAATGTTTAACAATCGATTGTCGTTAGACAGTGTAATCTGGAATTTTTCAAAAATCATCCACAATCGATTGTCTATGTCTAACAATCGATTGTCGTTATACAGTGAGATCTGAAGTTTTTCAAAAATAACCGACAATCGATTATCTATGTCTAACAATCGATTGTCTTAAGACAGTGTGATCTGAAGTTTTTCAAAAATAGCAAATAATCGATTGTCTATGTCTAACAATCGATTGTCTTAAGACAGTGTGATCTGAAGTTTTTCAAAAATAGCAAATAATCGATTGTCTATGTTTAACAATCGATTGTCAATGCTCAACAATTGATTGTGTGTGTTTAACAATCGATTGTTTTATGAAAACGTTTAAACTGAAATTTTCAAACTGCATAGTAATCGATTATGGAAAACATATAATCGACTATCTGATTTTGTTAATCAACTGTTAGCAGCAGATTTTGAAAATATTATGTGACACAAACGAATTGAAGTTGTTTATTCTCATGTTCGTATATTTTCTTTTATATGTCAAACCATGGGAAGTAAATTGATTGAAGGCTCCGGAAGAGCAACTGTAACTCTGCCCAAAGGCATGACGCTTATCTTAGAGAATGCAATATTCTCCTCCAAGTCTAAGAGGAACTTGTTGAGTTTTAAAGATATCATTCAAAATGGATATCATATTGAGACAATAGATGAGAATAATCTTGAATTCTTCATGAAAACGAGGCTGCCCATTTCGGTTTGGGTTCACACCATTTTGCATGCAGCAATGCTAGTTCGTCGGCTGCCCACTTTGGTTTGGGTTCATGCCATTTTGCATGCAGCATTTTAGTTTGTCGGCTGCCCACTTCGGTTTGGGGACACGCCATTTTGCATACAGCAATGCTAGTTCGTCTCTGACTGACGAATTGACACAAATATTCCCCGTTGCAATTGGTTTTTGGGTCATGGACCCAATATATCCCATTTAAGAATTTTTGGATGCGCAGTATATGTGCCTTTAGCACCGCCATCCCGCACCAAAATGGGTCTGCAAAGAAGGTTAGGAATATATGTTGAGGTTGAATCGCCCTCCATTATTCGCTACCTCGAAACATTGACAGGAGATTTGTTCACTGCACGATTTGCAGACTGTCAATTTGATGAGACACTTTTCCCAAAATTAGGGGGAGAAGTTGGTGAAACCAAACGGGAAATTTTGTGGAAAAATGCATCATTATCTCATCTTGATCCACATACCTCTATTTGTGAGAAAGAGGCATAAAAGATTATCCATTTGCAAAGAATAGCAAATCAAATGCCTGACGCATTTATAGATTTGAAAAGGATAACAAAATCACATATCCTCTAAGTGAATGTGACAACATTTGATTCACGAATACATATTCATTATTGGAAGAATATGAACATGAAATTGGTATTAAATATACCACACTCACCCCTAGAAGGAGGTTTGAGATGATACCACACTCACCCCTAGAAGGAGGTTTGAGATGATATATGGCATGAATGATCGTTGGTCACATACCTATTGTACGCCAAAGTATTTTGGAAATATGACTATTAAAGGACAACGATAATGCAAGAAACATATCTTGCATATAAGTTTGACATGACCATAATGGTATAACTTTCTCTTTAAGAAAGATATTCACCACATAGATGTTGATGAATCTGTGGTAGTACAAAATTAATTGAGAGCTCTAGAAGAGCCAATTATTACTATGTTGGAGAAACACAATTGAGTATTGTGCTGTAGTAAGTCTCAAAGAAACTTATTCAGTTTCCAAAGTACACGCGAAAGCGATTGATTATATTGAGACTATAAATAAAGGAAGGCTTTGATATCTCCTATTACTACAACTTGTAGCGGGGTAATTTGTATATGAAATGCTACCCGCTTTGTTCTCCAGTTTGTACTACACAAACGAAATAATGCCACAATAAAGTGGATATCTATTGGTATAAAACCCATGTCATAATAAACCTGAAGTTTATTGATAAGTGCACATGTCATGGTGTAAATTTGAAGTTTACCAATATTGATAATTTATTCAGTTGACATTCGTGTTAGCCATCTCATTTTATGATGTGCAAATTCACATAGGTGAATAATAAAGAACTAGAAAGTTCTTTACGAATTCTCTTGTATCACTTGTTCTCATCAATGAACTGACCAACTAAAGAGTTCGGGTTGAAGCCCATAAATTCTGGAAATATCAAAGGTGAATATGGGCCCATTCACCTGCCATGTATACCACATATGATGCATCTATGATATGGTTACATGCGCAATTGTTATTAACCCGCAGCCTGGCAGGTGCTTGCGAGGTAAATTGCTCAGTAATCTAACTTCGAGCATAATTTCCAGATTCTCTACTCAAGACAGTTCATCTTGATAAGTTGGTTTATATCAAAGTTGGTTTAGCAAGATAATTATTGAGTGCTTCCACTTAATAGCTAAACTGTTTCTTATGAGAACAAAGTTATATATATCAGTTTGATATACGTTGTATGCGAGAGTATATTATATTCTCCCCTCACAAGTGGTTCAAGGTCAGGAACCAAATAATTTCATCTTATTATTAATGTGCCGTGTATATTGACATGATAATGCACAAAGATGATTTCCCAAAGTTGAGGAAACAAGTTAGCTTTACTAACATGAGGGGGAGACATGATAAACACTTGAGAAAAGGTTACATGGGATGAATTATCATTTGTATATGTATATCCCCGAATATCATGATATGAACCTGAAGTTCATAAAAGGGATAATTCAATTGCAACATATTGCAAAGCATGCTATACGCATTTGCTGACCCAAAGAAAGTAACTAAATGGAAGAGATACAATTCAAGAAGAATTGATTCCATATGAAAGACATGTAGTTTTGAACCTATAGTTCAAATGCTTGAAAGTATAAAGTCAAAGGTATGTATAGTCAGTTTTCGATATCTTATTTGTCTAGCATGACATGGAAAACTTGATATGCATCTAAAGTCTATTATATGGCTTATATGACTTAACTTGAAAGATTTAAGTTGCTTGAAGCATATGCAATTCTTGGTCTTGAAGTACCACATCCTAAGTACAATTTGTGTACATATGAATCTTGCTATAACTATAAGCATGATGGCATTGAGAATGCATCAACGGAGATATTGAAGAGTTATTCCACGACATTATATGAAGATGTTCATATCTATCAAGAATGATGATTTCTAGGTGCGGAATACTTATTTAAGTCAATATGGTTGATTTATTTATCAAATCTCTATCAAAGATCGTTTTGAAGATGATGCACAAGATTGGAATGCAAATGCTCAAGGATATAAATTGATGTACTCATTAGGGGGAGTCAATGCGCGTTGCACTCTTTTTCCCTTACAAGGTTTTTTCCCACTGGGTTTTCCTTGCAAGGTTTTTAACGAGGCAACCAATAGGCGCATATTCAAACATGTGTACTCTTTTTTCTTTCTTTAATTTTTCCCAATGGGTTTTGGTTTTAAGGTTTTATGAGGCACATTATTGAATAGACATTCAAGGGGGAGTGTTATAAAATAGAAGTATATTTAGAGTGAATGTCTAAGAGTTTTAGCTTGAAGCTAAGTCATTCCTCTTCCTATAAATAGAGGGGTCTTACCCCATTGTAAATCACCCCAAGTATTAATAAGAATACTTCTCTCTCCCTATTCTCTCTCTATTTGCTCTTGTTCTTGAGTTATTGTTCTTGTCTTTTATATTATTTCATAACAAATAAGTATTTTTTCTTTCCAATACTCTTCTTCTTTTATTATATTATTTTAACCAAATATTTATTTGCCTGTAAATTGTTTCATTAAAGGTAAAAGAAATTTTTAAAATTAAATTATTTAAATATATAAAGTAATTTATTTAGACATACTTAAAAATAAAAGTATGTCATATAATTTAAAAAATAGAGTATAAAATTAATTAATTTAACGTAAATATAGAGAATTGTTATAAACTAAAGCAAAAGACAAGAACAATAGAACAAGAACAATAGCAATAGAGAGAAGAGTAGAGAGAGTTCTTCTTATTGAGTTGAGAGGGGTCTCAAGGGATGATTTACAATGGTAGGGGGCACCTCTATTTATAGGGGAGAGGAAGATTTAGCTACCACTAATAGAACTCTAAAATCTCTCTAATTAAATACATTAAAGACATTCACCTTAAATAGAAGTGTAAGAATCTTCTATTTCATAACACTCCCCCTTGAATGTCTATTCAATGATGTGCCTCATAAAACCTTAAAACCAAAACCCAATGGGAAAAATTAAAGTAAGGAAAAAGAGTACACATGTTTGAATATGCGCCTATTGGTTGCCTCGTTAAAAACCTTGCAAGGAAAACCCAGTGGGACAAAACCTTGTAGGGGAAAAAGAGTGCAACGCGCATTGACTCCCCCTAATGAGTACATCGATTTATATCCTTGAGCATTTGCATTCCAATCTTGTGCATCATCTTCAAAACGATCTTTGGTAGACGTTTGATAAGTAAATCAACCATATTGACTTGAATAAATATTCCGCACCTTGAAATCATCACTCTTGATAGATATGAACATCTTCATATAATGTCGTGGAATAGCTCTTCAATATCTCCATAGATGCATTCTCAAATCCATCATGCTTATAGTTATGGCAAGATTCATATGTACACAAATTGTACTTAGGATGTGGTACTTCAGGACCAAGAATTGCATATGCTTCAAGCAACTTAAATCTTTCAAGTTAAGTCATATAAGTTGCATAATAGACTTTAGCTGCATATCAAGTTTTCATGTCATGCTAAGCAAATAAGATATCGAAAATTGACTATACATACCTTTGCCTTTATACTTTCAAGCATATGAACTATAGGTTCAAAGCTACATGTCTTTCATATGGAATCAATTCTTCTTGAATTGTATCTCTTCCATTTAGTTACTTTCTTTGAGTCAGCAAATGCGTATAGCATGCTTTGCAATATGTTGCAATTTGAATTATCCCTTTTATGAACTTCAGGTTCATATCATGATATTCGGGGATATACATATACAAATGATAATTCATCCCATGTAACATTTTCTCAAGTGTTTATCATGTCTCCCCCTCATGTTAGTAAAGCTAACATGTTTCCTCAACTTTGGGAAATCATCTTTGTGCATTATGTCAATATACACAGCACCTTAATATAAGATGAAATTATTTGGTCCCTGACCCTGAACCACTTTTGAGGGGAGAATATACTCTTGTATACAACTTATATCAAACTGATATATATATAACTTAGTTCTCATAAGAAACAGTTTAGCTATTAAGTGGAAGCACTCAATAATTATCTTGCTAAACCAACTTTAATATAAACCAACTTATCAAGATGAACTGTCTTGAGTAGAGAATCTCGAAACTATGCTCGAATTTAGATTACTGAGCGATTTACCTCGCAAGCACTGCCAGGCTGCGGGTTAATAACAATGGCGCATGTAACCATATCATAGATGCATCATATGTGGTATACATGGCAGGTGAATGGGCCCATACTCACCTTTCATATTTCCAGAATTAAGGGGCTTCAACCCGAACTCTTTAGTTGGTCAGTTCATTACTGAGAACAAGAACTTCTAGTTCTTTGATATTCACCTATGTGAATTTGCACATCATACTTCAAATGAGATGGCTAACACGAATGTCAACTGAATAAATTATCAATATTGGTAAACTTCAAATTTACACCATGACATGTGCACTTATCAATAAACTTCGGGTTTATTATGACATGGGTTTTATACCAATAGATATCCACTTTATTGTGGCATTCTTTCGTTTGTGTAGTACAAACTGGAGAACAAAGCGGGTAGCTTTTCATATACAAATTACCCCGCTACAAGTTGTAGTAATAGGAGAATCAAAGCCTTCCTTTATTATAGTCTCAATATAATCGATCGCTTTCGCGTGTACTTTGGAAACTGAATAAGTTTCTTTGAGACTTACTACAGCACAATACTCAATTGTGTTTCTCCAACATAGTAATAATTGGCTCTTCGAGAGCTCTCAATTAATTTTGTACTACCACAGACCGAGGTTCGAGATCCTCACATTCTTGCATTCCGTATTTTCAAGAGTCTCAGGCTCAATAGATTCTTCGTGAATCTCGGAATTAATCAAATCATGAGCGTCCTCATGTGATTCTTTCATAGTGTCATTTAGATCGTTCTTTTTCCTTTTTCTAGGATTTCGATCTTTGGAACCTAATGGTCTGCCACGCTTCTGGCGTGCATTTGACTCGTTGGATATGACACCAGATATTTGTCCAATAGGGACTTCAATACGGATCGGAACATTTTCCGCGTGAATGTGGGATTTCGTTATCCTCTTCAAGTCCGTAAATGCGTCAGGCATTTGATTTGCTATTCTTTGCAAATGGATAGTCTTTTGTACCTCTTTCTTTCAAATAGAGGTATGTGGATCAAGATGAGATAATGATACATTTTTCCACAAAATTTCTCATTTGGTTTCACCGACTTCTCCCCCTAATTTTGGGAAAAGTGTCTCATCAAATTGACAGTCTGCAAATAGTGCAGTGAACAAATCTCCTGTCAATGTTTCGAGGTAGCGAATAATGGAGGACGATTCATACTCAACATATATTCCTAACCTTCTTTGCAAACCCATTTTGGTGCGGGATGGCGGTGCTACAGGCACCTATACTGCGCATCCAAAGCTTCTTAAATGGGATATATTGGGTTCATGACCCAAAACCAATTGCAATAGGGAATATTTGTGATAATTCGTCAGTCAGAGACGAACTAGCATTACTGCATGCGAAATGGCGTGACCCTAAGCCGAAGCGGGCAGCCGACAAAGTAGCATTGCTGCATGCAAAATGGCGTGAACCCAAACCGAAATGGGCAGCCTCGTTTTCATGAAGAATTCAAGATTATTCTCATCTATTGTCTCAATATGATATCCATTTTGAATGATATCTTTAAAACTCAACAAGTTCCTTTTAGACTTGGAGGAGAACACTTTGATTGATATCATTAAAACTCAACAAGTCCTTCTTAGACTTGGAGGAGAACATTTCATTCTCTATGATTAACGTCATGCCTTTGGGCAGAGTTACAATTGCTCTTCCGGAGCCTTCAATCAATTTACTACTTCCATAGATTGTAGTAATGTTTGCCTTACACAATTACTCTTCTTTTCTTTGAGTATTGTATGTGTAGTACATGAATCAACTAGGCAAATACTTTTACAATTGGACGTTGGTCCAAGTTCGCTTTGTGAGATATCCATATTTGCTATCCCATAGTTTAACATACAAAAGAAATACACGAACATAAGAATAAACAAGTTCAATTCTTTTGTATCACATAATATTTTCAAAATCTGCTACTAACAGTTGGCTAACAAAATCAGATATGTTATCCATAATCAATTCCTTTGCAGTTTGAAAATTTCAGCGTTTTTCATAAGACAATCGATTATTAAACACACACAATCGATTGTTGGAACATAGACAATCGATTGTTAGACATACACAATCGATTATTTGTTATTTTTGAAAAACTTCAGATCACACTGTTTAAGACAATCGATTGTTAGATATAGACAATCGATTGTTGGTCATTTTTGAAAAATTCCGGACCTCACTGTATCTGACAATCGATTGTCAAATATAGACAATCGATTGTTGGTCATTTTTGAAAAATTCTGGACCTCACTGGATAAGACAATCGATTGTCAAATATAGACAATCGATTGTTGGTCACTTTTTGAAAAATTCGTTATAAAGACAATCGATTGTTGATCATTGACAATCGATTGTTTTGCAGTTTTATGCGACATGAGATAACCGACTAGTTTTTCAGGTTAGTCGATTACCTCTACTGGAAAGTAAAGATATTATTGATATTTGAGCATATTGAGAACTAATACAAACATCATATCATGAACTAGCTAATACGAGATAATACTAATGACTATTAGTTTATTCATTAACTAATACAAATAAATCAAACAGCTCCATCTTCTTTCATCACCGATCCATCATCGATTAGGTGGTCTATCTTCCCATCGGGTTGCTCAAAGAAGTCTGCCACATTCAAGTTGTCGTCAGAGACAAAATTCGTTATGGGGCGTTTACTCTTTCGAGATGCTTAATAAAGGTCAACCAAATGTCTTGGTATACGGCAAGACTTAGACCAGTGCCCGTTTCCACCGCAACGATAATATATAGTTTATAAACTATTTGCTTTTGGATTCTTATCGTATCGTGCTTGTGGCAGAGTGACCAACTTCATGTTGTCATCTCTCTTCTTTAAGCCTTTCCACAAGATGGGTGAATCCTTGATGTTGAGATATTCAATCTTCAAACTTTCATCAAGGTGATGGCGCAAGAAAATCAAGGCCTTCATACAGTTTCAAACCTTCATTAAGGTGATGGCGCAAGAAAATCAAGGCCTTAGCATAGTTTTGGGTGGATGCACTATTTCTATCTTTAATGGCGTCTCCGAGACCCATAGCATCCAAGTGGATTTCAACATCCAACACCCATGTCATATAGTTCTTGCCCGAAATTTCAAGGGCAACGAACTTTCTTTTCATATTGTCATAATTACATCAAGAGCGTGTTCATACTTACGGGCTCTATTACAATTATCACATTCACTTCAGGGAATGGATCAAAATCATGTGCTTTACACAAACTGCTACCACATTCTCTAAAGGGAATGGAGCAAATTTAATTGGACGGAATTCTTTGTCACGTCCACATTCATTGATACCTTCATGGTAATTAGTCTTCTTTCAGACTTATCATATACTGCTTCCACATTCTCTAAAGGGAATGGAGCAAATTCAATGGGACGGAATTCTTTGTCACGTCCACAATCATACATGAATTTAATCATGGCAGGACATAGAGATTTTACCACTTCGTGTGGTTATAATTTCTCACAAACTCCATTAGAGTTATAATCAAACTTTGTATATAAAATTTATAGAATTCCAAGAATTTGAAAAGGAAAAGTAAATTACTTACCTTTAAGGTATACCAAATATATTTTCAATATTTTCTTCCTTTCCTTTCTTTCTTTCTCTTTTCAATCTTTTTCGTTCTTTTCTCCTTTGTCTCATTGTTCTGTTTCCGTTTCTTTTCCTTTTTTCGTTTGTCCCTTTTTTTTTTCTTTCTTTTTCTTTTCCTTCTTTCTTCATTCTTTCTTTGAAGCAAAACCCTACACAAACAAAAGTTAAGACAATCGAAAATTTCAATTGGTTAGAGACTCGTGCTTATAACGTGTTATAAACTAAAGCAAAAGACAAGAACAATAGAACAAGAACAATAGCAATAGAGAGAAGAGTAGAGAGAGTTCTTCTTATTGAGTTGAGAGGGGTCTCAAGGGATGATTTACAATGGTAGGGGGCACCTCTATTTATAGGGGAGAGGAAGATTTAGCTACCACTAATAGAACTTTAAAATCTCTCTAATTAAATACATTAAAGACATTCACCTTAAATAGAAGTGTAAGAATTCTATTTCATAACAAGAATAAAGTTTTATCATTCCTTAAAAACGGAAAATAAGCAAAGTGGGCCAATATGTAAGGTAGCGTTGGGAAACCCAGATTCCCAAAAATAAATTTGGGGGCAAAAAGGAAAAAGAAAGACTTTGGTGAAGAGTAATACTATTTCGAGATTCGTTAAGCAGTAACAGATTAACAAGTAGTTTCTAGAGAATCAGCAGAAGCGCAATGGAGAGACTTCGATGCCAGAGGATCGGTTGCAACGCCACCTTCACAGAGGATGATAACCCTGAAAATTCCTGCACTTATCACGAATCCGTTTGTCCCCTCCCTTTATTTAATCTCTTATTAAATTCCTTTCTATTTTACATTTAATTTATGTATTACTTCAGTTTTAATCTCTTTAATTCATTTTAATTCACTTGATATTGGAAGTCTTTAGTATTGAATTGTTCTATAATGTTTTTTTAAGTGATCCTATCATTACCGAGTACATCAATCTGATTGGTGTGGTCTTGTACTTTGAGTTAGTTTAGGAAGTTTTTTTTTTAGAACTATAATGAGTGTTCAACTATTCTATCCTTTTTAGTGTAGTTAACTAAACGTATGAGAGGATAAACAACACTTCATGCAATAATGTAGATCTTCCACTTTTGCCCATATAAAAAAACCTATTTATAGCATCAATATCCAATTAGGTTAAGGGAAGTGAAAAAACTAGTTAAATCTACTTAATGCATGGTAAAATTTACCTAGTTCTACCTTTTGGATCGAAATCGATTTATTTTTCTTTGAATCTGGTGTAATGTGCAAAGGGACTGGAGCTTCTTTAAACTAGCAGAAACCAAGAAAGAAACATTTGCAGCATCTTAGTGTGGAATTTGCTGTAAGAAATTTGCTGTTTTTTATTCTTGAAACAGATTTAACTCTGGATAAAGAAAGGCCACTCTGTAAAAACTGAGGGCAAGTTCTAGCTCTTTTGTTATGTCGTTGCGAGCCCTGCCTAGCATGTGGTTGCACAATTTCATGTGCATGTAAAACCCTATTGCACATACATAGCTATAGAATGTAACAGTTAGTTAATATCCAAATGAACCTTGTCACCCTAAGAAAACCATGTTTATATTATCAAGAATCAGCAGTATGACGTTTTGCTTACAGATAAAAAAAGATAGTCAACCCTTGGCCTCTAGTGGCAATTGACTTGAGCCTTGGGGTATGCTCCCTTAAAAGGTCTCAAGTTCGAAACCCACTGGGTGCAAACAATTTCTGAAGGCCATCGGATTGGGTAAAATCTGAGTTAACCGTGGTGCACTTGCGGGAAATTCCTTGTCGAGGGCCTGTACACCCCCGGGATTAGTCGGGGCTCATAGACTCGAACACCCGGTGCAACTCAAAAAAAAAAAAAAGGATAGTCAATGGTATGTCTGGTGAAATTACTGCAAATACATGCTAGAATATGATTATCATTTGGAATTTAGAGACTATAGCAGGAACCTACCGAGATAACCTAAATGTTATCTCAAGTATTATATTAGTTTTGCATTTCTCTGGGCGTGGAGTTGAACGTTAGCGCTTGTGAATTATGCATTACTTTCTAAACCATTGTTGATAATCTTGTTCTTCTTTTGCACGGACCGCATTGGACGTGAATGCACTTGCTGGATCCTTTGGCATCAGGGTGTAAGTGAAATCAATTTTCTGATTTCTTATCTTGCTTTGCGCATACCGTAGCTTCTAAAACATCAAGCTAATCATCTAAGTTAATATTTGCAGCCTCTATTTCATGATGGAATGAAGAAGTGGAGTTGTTGCAAGAAAAGCAGTCATGATTTCAGCTTATTTCTCGAAATTCCTGGGTGAGTACCTTATGAGTTTCCGTATTTTACTTCAGAGTTTCATGCCAAATAGTGGTAACCTTTTTGCTTGCTAGGATCTGTTGAAACTGGTAAATTATAAAGCTTTGACTCAGGCATTGGTTTAATTAGTTAAGGCAGAATCTCCTTGCATTTTATTTTCCATCCATGTGTCTCATTATCTTCCTTTGAATAGTTTAATTACTGGACTTAATTGTTCTTTATGATAGCCCTGGAAATATTGCAGACACTTCTACTCTAAGATTAGTCGTTCATTTTCAAATATAACCTTGCATCTCTTTGTTGTTTTTCGCGATGGAGAGGGGGGGGGGGGGGGGGGGGAGTTTGTTATAGTGTAATGTGCAGGGAGCTTTTGCCCGGCATTATCACTTTGAACAGTTGAGGAGGTATATGCGGGGCCGTTTATTAATCGTATGCAAACCCTTTCCATTTCCTAATTTTCATTTCCTCCACTATACTTGTTAATGATAAAAAAGAAACTCATTTCACGGATTATTGGTTTCTTTATCCCCTTCATATTCTTCCAAACAATGAGAAAAGAACATACTTTTTTTTGGGGTGGGGGGTGGGGTGGGGTGGGGGGGGATAGGTAATAAGTGAACAACATACTTCTTTTATCAATCCTCCTCATCTTCTTATCTCTAGTGTAGGAAGAATTATGAAACACATTCATAATTTGCTTGATTTGTTTGACTGACTTGGAACCTTCCCTTAGATTTCTAAGTATTGAGCTAAAACACATAATTTCTTCTGTGTCTTTCTGTAAAATCAAAGTTCATGTTGTGCAGTTGTAAGACAGGAAAACACACAGCAGAAAAACCAGTGATAGCAAAGCCAGCTGCTAACCAGAATAGAGCAATTCCCGCACCGACTTCTATGGCCAATGTATCACCGAAGGATGCTTGTCCTAGATGCTGCCAGGGATTCTTTTGTTCTGATCATGGTAGTCTTCCATCTTACTTCATCTAGTGCATTACCTTGGAAGACTAGGACAATTCTAGTTTACCTGGTACCTGTTGCTGTTAATGAGGAAAGAGTGTGTTTTCATTCTCAAGCTGCTTTTTGCTCTAATCCCAATATAGGGAATCTTTTTTACTTTTAGCCCAGACTCTGATCAGTGTTCTTGCTATTTGCTTTTTAAGGTTCACAACCTAGAGAAGCAATTCGAAAAGCATCAAAGAGTAATACAGTAACATCTGTACCTTCTGAGAGCAATACAGATGTACAGCAATGCGATCCTGCTCCGGTGAAGAAGAAAGTTGATATAAACGAGCCCCAAATTTGTAAAAACAAGGGCTGTGGTAAGACCTTTACAGAAAAGGAAAATCATGACACTGCTTGCAGTTACCATCCTGGCCCCGCTATCTTCCATGACCGGATGAGAGGAGTAAGTTGATAAAGAAACACTCATCTTGTTTAGTTTCTTTCAAGGGTGCTAACCATTGCTTTTGTGATATTTCGCTGTGTTTGTACAATATCTCCCTTCTTGTATTTAGTAGTTAATATTCAAAGAATTATCGGAAAAACTCATGTTTTCTGGTTGTCCTTTGAATTTGCAGTGGAAATGCTGTGATATTCATGTCAAAGAATTTGATGAGTTCATGAGCATATCGCCATGCACCACAGGATGGCACAACGCCAATCCAGCGTCCTAACAGGCTGACAGATGAGCCCTGTTTGTTCCACCATTTATTGATCAAACTAAGGTTGCTAGTATGGGAATTGGTACAATTTTACTTTGTCCTTCTATAAGGTGCCAAAGGACAATTGATAATGGACAATCTATAATGTCTGAAGTTTTGACAAAGTTTCGAGTAAGAGCTCACTTAATTAATGCAGATGCGCTTTAGGCCTTTGTCATGCATGGTTGGTGTCATTGTTCTTGTATGATGCTGTAAGATTGTGACCTTATAACCAAAATGTTGAACAGGTTTACCAGCTCCTGATGCACTTTTATCTTATTGGTTACCCTTTATGGACTTCTAAGCAATTCTACAAAATTGCAACAGTTAACTAGATGTTGAAACACTATCATCTTGTGAATGTTTTTTTAGTTTGCTCAAAAACAGAGAAATTGAGGGTTTGAAGGATTTAAATTTTCAAGTGCTGAAACCTCTCATGTGGAATATGTGTAACCCAAGAATATGACTAGCTATTTTTCTAAGTTGAATGGTGGCCAAATTAAGAGGTTTTGCGCTACTTGTTTGTATAATTGTAGCTTTTTAAGATATGTGATTTTCCAACTATAATATTGCCACTCTAATCAAGCTAAAAGCTACTAAATGAACCGTATTGAGAAAAGAAAGCCATCTCGGCGGTACCACGGTACGCGAAATTAGAAGCTAAGCAGGCATAATTGAAATGCTAAAGTGAATTATGAATATATATTTTCAAAAAATAAGTATGTTAAAAATATTTTATATATGCAACTTACAAAATGGTATACGCATCGTCGATTTGGTTAAAATTTTCATACATGAAGAGCGTTGGGGCAAACCTGGAAGTGTAAGTGTTGCTCTCATTTTACTCACTTGGAAATACTTTACCCTCACCGGTCTTTGTTGGAGTTATCATTTAAGGTCTTGATATACGACGATGACAACAAATTCAGTAGTTTTTTATAAGTGGGATTTGCGGAGGGTAAGATGTATGCAGCCTTACCTTGTGGGATCTGGGGAGGTAAAATATATGCAGTCTCACCCATACCCCTATAAGCGTAGGGGTGTTCATGGCTCGGTTTGGATCGGTTTTTCCCAAAAAAGAAACCAAACCAAGTAAGTCGGTTTTTCAAATATTAGAACCAAACCAAACCAATTAAGTCGATTTTTTCTCGATTTGGTTTATGTCGGTTTTTTCTCGATTTGGTTTATGTCGGTTTTTTCTCGATTTGGTTTATGTCGGTCTTTTGTTTTTTCGTTATTTGCCGGTTTTTTCTTAAATAAAAGACATACACTACCAAACACACATTTCAACGGCCACATTTTCAACGTAACACTATCAAATCAATTGCCCTTTGGGAAATCTGTTATTTACCAAGATATATTGATGATAATTGAATCAAATAGTGATGAGTAATTTAAGGACTCAATTAAAAGTATATTATTTTTAACATGAAATAAATTCTTACACTTAACAAAAGAAAACTACCAATTAAACTAGAATGTAAAGGTAAAGAACTGTAGTAAAAGTCCAAACGATTAATATTTACTATAAATTTTAAAACTTTGTACGATTAATATTTACTATAAAATTTTAAAACTTTGTATAAAAGTATACATATATATATACGTAATAATAAATTAAAAATAACTACTCATATATTTGGTTCAGTTCGTTTTGTTAATTAAAACCAAAACCAATTGATCGGTTTTTAAATTTCAAAACCAAAACCAAACCAAAAAGTATCATTTTTTTGGTCGGTTTGATTTGGTTTTCGGCTTGGTTCGATTTTTTGGATTTTTATGAACACCACCTATTGGAAGGGAAAAGAGGTTGTTTCCGATAAACCCCCGACTAGAGAACAACTGAAAAAGAAAGGTAATTGCAACAAGCAGAATAACAGCAAGAGGAAATAAGATCAAATGTAAGAATGCATTCAAACTCTAGGTAGTAATAAGCATATATGAACAAAAAGATATCATACTAACACAAATGCTAGCAAATTAAGTAAGACAAAGAGAAATGCTCGACTACCTACGAACCTTCTACCCTAATCCACCTCCACGCCCTCCTGCCTAGAGTCAGCTCCAGCTGCGCCCTATCCCGCCTAATAATCTCTCCCCAAGACTTCTTAGGCCTACCTTTACCCCTCATGCTTCCCACCGAGGCTAATCGGTCACACCTTCTAACTGGGATTCTATACTTCTCCTCTTAACATGCCTAAACTATCTCAACCTCGCCTCTTGCATCTTATCCTCCACAGGGGCTACTCTCACCTTTTCCCGAATAACTTCACTCCTATTCTTCTCCAACTGGGTATGCCTTGCCCACACATCCACCTCAACATCCTCATCTCAACTAATTTTAGTTTCTGGATATGAGAGTTCTTGAACGGCCAAGAATCTACTCCATACAACAAAGTCGATCTAACTACAACCTTGTAGAACTTACATTTAAGTCTCAATTGTATATTCTTATCACATAAGACACCGAAAACAAGCCTCCACTTCATCCATCTTTCTCTAATACGATGCGTGACATCTTCATCAATCTCCTTGTTACCTTGTATTATAGATCCAAGATACTTAGAATTACCTCTCTTGGGGACGACTTGCGTAGCCTCACCTCCATATCCTCTTCCTAGGTACCGTTGCTGAACTTGTACTCCATGTATTTCGTCTTGGTCCTGCTCAACTTGAAATCATTAGACTCTAGGGTCTGCCTCCAAACCTCCAGCCTCTCATTAACATCGCCTTGCATCTCATCAGTTAAAACTATGCCATTTGAAAATAACATATACTATCGCACCTAACCTTGAATGTGTCTCGTCAAAACGTCCATCGCCAAGAGAAATAGGAATAGACTAAGAGTTGATCCCTGGTGCAACCCCATCATAATCGAAAAGCATTCCGAGTCTCCTTCCGCTGTCCTAACCCGAGTCTTAGCTTCATCATACATATCCTTAATCACCCCTAATGTAGGTTACTGGGACCCCTTTAGCCTCCAAGTATCGTCAGAGCACCTCTCTCGGGACTTTGTCATATGCTTTCTCTAGGTCAATGAACACTATGTGCAAGTCCTTCTTCATCTCACTATATCGCTCCACCAATCTCCTCACAATGTGAATAGCTTTCATAGTCGAAAACTCTGGCATAAAACCAAATTAGTTCTCATAAATGGACATACTGGCCCTCACCCTCACTTCAACCACGCTCTTCCTAACTTTTATAGTATGACCTAGCAGCTTAATCTCCCTATAATTATTGCAACTTTGGATATCGCTCTTGTTTTTATACAGAGGAATCATCGTACTCCGCCTCCATTCATGGGGCATCTTCCTCGTCCTAAAAATGACATTGAACAACCTAGTGAGCAACTCCAAACCTGCCCTACCTGCATTCTTCCAACGTTCCACCAGTATTTCATCTGGCTTGGTAGATCTACCCTTGTACATTTTACACATAGCCCTCTCGACCTCTTCTACTCTTATGCGCCTACAGTACCCGAAATCCCAGCGGGACATCACAGAGTGCTCCAAGTTGCCCAACACAATGTCTCTATCACCCTCTTCGTTCAGGAGTATTTGGAATTATGTCTTCCATCTTCGTCAAATCCGAGCCTATTCCATCAAAACTCTACCTTCCTCATCTTTGATTCACTTAACTTGTTCCAAAACACAAACAGTCTTCTCTCTCACCTTGGCTAGCATGTATAGCTTCTTGTCCCTACCGTTGGCCCCAAGCTCTTCATACAAATGCCCAAACACTGCATTCTTACCTGCAGTAACTGCTAACTTTACCTCCTTCTTAGACCTCCTATGCCCCTCCCTATTCATTCTCTTCGTCTCTTTGTTCATGCTCTCTATATGCATCAAGTACGCTGCTTGCTTGGCTTCTACTTTCTCTTGTGCCTCTTCGCTCTGCCACCAGTCACCTTCGTGATCGCTAGAGAAACCTTTCGAGACCCCCTAACACTTCTCTCGCAGCTACTCTAATACACTCCGATGTGATGGTCCACATACAACTCGCTTCTCTACTGCTCCTTCAGGCTCCCATAACCAACAACTTCCCCCAGCTCATGTGCTTTGTCACTAGTCAAAGCACCCCCACCTGATCCTGAGATGACCATACATGGCCTTCTTCCACTTCTTCCTCATGTTATAATTCAATCACCAATAATCTATGTTTAGTCGTGAGATTCTCGCTTGGTATAACCTTGCAATCCATGCACAGACTCCTATTACACTTCTGGAGGAGTAGATAATTAATTTGAGTCTTGGCCAACGAACTCCAAAATATAACCAAGTGCTCCTCCCTTTTCGGAAAATACGAGTTGTTCAATTTAGCACATTCCAATAATGAAGTACCTCTTCCGTTCCTAACACCAAAGCCAAAACCGCCATGTACATCGTCATACCCAGATGTCTCCCAAATGTGACCATTGAAGTCACCTCCTATGAATAACTTCTCAGTGAGCGGAATGCCACGTACCAACCCGTCAAATTCTTCCCAGAAGCGCCTCTTAATCTCATCGTCCAAACTCACTTGAGGCACGTAAGCACTAATCACATTTAAAGTAGATTCTCCCACAACCAATTTAATAACCATCAGCCTGTCGTTCACCCTCCTAACTTCTGTCACTAGCTCTTTAAGACCCTGTCAACTAAGATACCTACCCCATTTTTACCCCTTAGCATCCTGAGACCCACAATTTAAACCCATCAGTATAACTTATCTTTAGCATATAAGTCTTAATTAATAACATTAGTGTAAATGATGCTTTACCGAATTACCTTTATGTCTTCCTCAAATGAGTAATTTATGACTTTGAAATTGGGAAAAATAATTAACAGTTTGGTAATTCCTAATGTGACAAGTATTTTGGACTAACTATTTGGGGTAAAGTACGGATGAAAACTACTGGTAATTGCAGAGTCACGAATGCAGGCCTTAGCTTATATCCATTTAGACATCATTTAGCCCCTCCCATTTTCGTATAACTTATCTTTAGCATATAAGTCTTAATTTCTTGATTTTTTAAACTTTATTTCCTAGTTTTTCAATTTTAGCTAGTTTCGCGTTTGAAACTTTTTTTTTGAACTGACTCAGGCTTGGCTCGATTGCAACTTGATTATACAGTTAAGAGAGATCTCCTTAACAACTAACCTCTATAACAATGTTTTACAATAACAAGCAAGTTTTTTTAAAAGATATCTTTTATGTTATATTATATCTCTATGGGGCTCCATCAATGATCGGCGCTTAGCCCTATCTTGTTTGCCTTGGTGATGGATGCTCTAACCCGACATATTCAAGGGGATGTGCCTTGGTGTATGCTATTTGCTGAGGACATAATCTTGATAGACGAGATGAGAGTCGGTGTTAATGAGATGCTAGAGGTATGGAGACAGACTCTCGAGTCTAAGGGTTTCAAAATAAGCAGATCTAAGACATAATACCTGGAGTGCAAGTTTAGCGCCGAGCCGAACGAAGCAGGCAGGGACGTGATGATTGGATCTCAGGTCATCGCCAAGAGGGACAGTTTCAGATATCTTGGGTCGGTGATTCAGGGGGACGGAGAGATTGACGACGTCACTCATCGTATAGGAGCGGGGTGGTCGAAGTGGAGGTTTGTATCAGGAGTCCTGTGTGACAAGAAAGTTCCACAGAAACTCAAGGGGAAATTTTATAGAGTTGTGGTTAGACCTACCGTATTGTATGGGGCGGAGTGTCGGCCGGTGAAGAACTCTCATGTTGAGAGAATGAAGGTTGCGGAGATGAGGACGCTCAGGTGGATGTGCAGACTCACCAGGTTAGATAAGATTACGAATGAAGTTATTCGAGAGAAGGTGAGGGTAGCCCCAATGGATGAGAAGATGCGAGAAGCGAGGCTCAGGTGGTTCTGGCATGTGCTGAGGAGAAGTCTTGATGCCCTAGTGAGAAGTTGAGCGGCTGGCGGTGGTCGGCGTGAGGCGAGGCAGAGGGAGGCCTAAGAGGTATTGCAGAGAGGTGATTAGGCATTGCATGGCTAGAATGCGGGTTTCCGAGGACATGACCCTTGATAGGAAAGTCTGGAGGTCTAGTATCAGGGTTGTAGGATAGGAGCTCCTAGAATTTTTCGTACTCCTCTCCCGGGGTTGGGTGAGGCTTGACAGGGTTATCCATAGATGATTTTTGTATTGGATTGTGTCTCCCTTATGGTAGTTATTTATGGCAGTTACTGTTTGATATTATTGCATGTCATTTTATTTACGGTTCTTATGTTTGTCACTAATACTTTTTTTTCCTTTCCTCCCCTGAGCCGAGGGTCGATTGGAAATAGCTTCTGCCCTTTCGGGTAAGGGTAAGTCCTGTCTACATATTACCTTTCCCATACCCTACTTTGTGAGACTATACTGGGTAGTTGTTGGTTTTGTATATCTCTATGATAGTCTTTATCTTTTACACCGACATCCATCATCGATATTACTTATAACATAAGCAAACCGGAAAAATTATTTTTAATATTTCTTGTTTAAACATGCAATAAGATATAAAAGTCAAATGTCTGTATACAGTCAATAGCTATAAAATGCAACAAAAGGGACCTACCCATCATGATGTTATCGAGAAGTTTGACTGTATAAGCTAAGTGGCTCATTAGTGTAGAAATTCAATTGGGCTCGGGTCGGCCCAGTTTCAAGGAATGCATTTTGGACTTGTTTTTCTGACCGACAAGCCCAGATCCACAATATCCGTTGTTATTTACTTCACTTTTAATATAATGGACGCCAAATCAGGAAACCCCCCATATTTCAAATTTCAAATTATTTGCTGGGACAAGCTGACTCTCTTCTCTCTTCGTCATCTCTCGCTGCTGCAGTGCCAAACTCTCTGAATTTCTCTTTCTCCGCCCGAATTCACAGTCGTAAGTTTTCCTCTTTCTCCCTTTCACTCTTCAATCGTTTTCAATTGAGCAGCAGTTTATACGTATTTTTAATTTGTTACGATGTGTTAATGGCCTACTAATATGCATTTTCAATTAAGAAAAAGGACAAAAAATTGTAATGCTATTATTTTTAACGAGCTTTTAGTACTTGGGATGAAATTCGTAAATTTCAAGTCTTTTAAAAAATTATTATGATTATCTAAACGGCTAGTTTGAAATTTTGACAATCTCAAATATAAGTAATTGAAATCACCTAAAACACCCCTTTTAATCTAATCCAGTTTGTTAAAGTGAGCACTTAATTAAGATGTAATAAGTTAGAAAATAGATATTTTATATCCTAGCAGCACCTAAGGGTGTGACCTAGTGGTCAATAATATGGGAGGTGACCATGAAGTCTCAGTTTCAAAAACCCAACAAAAGAAAAATACTAGGTGACTTTTTCCCATCCGCCTAAGCTTTGGAGCAGAGTTACACTTATGTGTGTTGAAGGTAGAAGGTATCCAATGGAATAGCCAAAGTGCGCGCAAGCAGGCATATACACCACTGCCATAAAATAAATTTTAAAAAAAGAAGATATTTGTTTCCTAGGACTAAAGAATTCTACAGATTATTAGATTATAGAGTTGATTATAGCTTAAAACTTGAACTGTTAATTGTGGGTATGAGAATTGAAGGGTAGGTTCTTAAGAGGATTCTTTATTTAGGAAAGTTAAATTTGTATCTTAGGTGCAAAACAGTGGGGGACTAGGACTGCTCATTTTTAAGCATAGATGTTAGAAGGACATTAAAAATTTGTTACTTTCTTGATCGCTTATTCATCAGAATAATTTTTACTGTTTATGACCAACGTTATGGTTGATGACTACTGAAGCTGCTAGCTCTGACTTGTGGTTATACAACATTTATTCGAATATACTCTTGTAAGAATTATTCTTAATTGGCAGTTGAAATATCTCCGACATGTCAACTCCTCAAAATGAGCCCCTTCAGCAAACGGAAACAACGTGTGGGTTGTTGCTTCATGAACTGCAGGTAGTATTATTATGGATATATTGCCTACTAACATATTCATAATTTATTTACTCTTTACATATTTATTATCTTCTTGATCATTATGGAAGTTCTTGCTCCTTTTTCCATCTTTTTTTAAAAGATTATATGGGATGAAGTTGGGGAGTGTGATACTGAGAGGGACAAAATGCTATTTGAGATTGAACGAGAATGCTTGGAAGTGTATAGAAGAAAAGTAGATCAAGCGAATAGGAGCAGGGCTCAGCTAAGACAGGCTATTGCTGATTCAGAAGCGGAGCTTGCAGCTATCTGTTCTGCTATGGGGGAGTGCCCCGTGCATATTAAACAGGTTAGGAATGACATAGCCAATTAATTACCTTTACGGTTTCAATATATGGCTTGTTGTATGAAATGACCACATCGCAGTTGCCTTATCTGTAGATGCCAAATTAAATTGTACCAAGCTAGTGCAGGTTTGTATTGTTCAATATTAAGATGAAGCGCAGCCTCCAGGCTCCTCTTATATTCTAGCAAAAAAAATTGTAAATGGATACCCTATATATAGATTTAGAGTAAGGTTTACATGTTTTTCTTTCCCCTCCTTTCACAAGATCAGGTATGGAAATTTTATAGTGAATTTCTTGTATTCAGTCTGATCAGAACAAAGGAGGTTTAAAGGCTGAACTTAGAGCCATTGTTCCAGCACTGGAGGAGATGCGGAAGAGGAAATCTGACAGAAAGAATCAATTTATTGAAGTTACGGAGCAGATACAGAAGATTAAGAATGAAATCTTTAGGTTTACTTCTACAAGCATGGTGGTGAATGAAAGTGATTTATCATTACGAAAGCTCGAAGAATTGCATTCAGAACTGCATTCACTTCAAAAAGAAAAGGTTAACAGTTGCTCTACAGCACCAAGGCCAACTGTTCTATGTCCCTGCCGTTTGACTTAAACTATTACTCTTTTTTGGCAGAGTGAACGCTTGAAGCAGGTTCTGGATCACCTCGGTACTTTGAACTCACTATGCTCGGTTCTTGGCATGGATTTCAAACATACTATCAGTGAGTTGGATCCAAATCTAGGCGAATCAGAAGAAATTAAGAATTTCAGTAATGATACCATACAAAATTTAGCTGCTGCAATCCATAGACTCCAAGAAGTTAAGTTACAAAGGATGCAGCAGGTATGAGATGAGTAAATTATTCTTGTGTTACCTGCCATATTTTTGTTTCACTCTGTAGACATTGATGACCTTCTGGTTTTTGCAGCTACAAGATCTTACTACATCTATGTTGGAACTATGGAATTTGATGGATACACCCATTGAAGAGCAAAAGATATTTCAGAATGTCACTTGTAAGATAGCTGCCAAAGAACATGAGATAACAGAGCCTGACATGTTGTCTGTGGAATTCATTGCTCATGTAAGTTATAGAATCTTTGAGATTACTGTAACTGTTAGTTTCCATTGTTGCTGATGCTTCTTCTGCTCTACTTCGAAATTGTACTTCGGGCCGGATAATAATGTCCCTTTAACTATCAAGGTTGAGGGAGAAGTGTCCCGTTTGGAAGAACTGAAAGCAAGCAAAATGAAGGAGCTTGTTTTGAAGAAGAGGTCAGAACTAGAGGAGATCTACAGAAAAACACATATCGTTGCTGATTCAGACAGTGCAATGAGTATAGCTATTGAGGCTATTGAATCTGGTATTTAAATTGTACTCAAGTAGAAAGAAACCCAATTGATTACTATGTCTTTGTTACGAGATTAATTTTTATGCTCTTCTTTGTTCATATCTCGGAAAGGAGCTGTCAATGCTGCTTCTGTCCTTGAGCAAATTGAGCTCCAAATAGCTCAAGCTAAAGAGGAAGCTTTTAGCAGAAAAGACATTCTAGACAAAGTCGAGAAATGGATTGCTGCATGTGAGGAGGAGTGTTGGCTTGAGGAGTATAACAGGGTTGGTTTTGATTTCAACTAGCATTGACATGTTTCATGAAGTATGTCTAAAATGCTTATTCTTTCTCTTGATTTCTTGTCTAGGATGAAAATCGCTATAATGCTGGACGAGGCACCCACCTTACCCTGAAGCGTGCTGAGAAAGCTCGTGCATTGGTTAATAAGCTTCCAGGTTTTTCTTACATACCTTGTCCTTGTTAATGCTTATTTGTTTCACATAAAGGTTAGATGACAATATCTCAGTGGTGAAAGATGACCTTCTCTTTGTCGAGCAATGTTAATAACCATCAAATCCATTAAAATGGTGTTCAACAGCGATGGTGGAGGCATTGGCGTCAAAAACAAAAGCATGGGAGAATGAGAGAGGAACTTTATTCACATATGATGGTGTATGCATTCCCAAGCTTGCTCTTTATGATATCAAAATATTCAGGTTTAAGGTTTCATACTTGTAACTCTCCCTAAATTGTTTGTTTCTTTTTGTTAGATTCGTGTTCTGTCTATGCTTGAAGAGTATACCATCTTGCGGGAAGAAAAGGAGCTGGAACGCAAGAGGCAGAGGGTATGAACTCTCAACTGGCCTTATGTTGACTTTGAATCTATGCTATCATAGAAAGTTAACCTGCATGTGGTCATCTTATCTCAGGACCAGAAGAAGCTTCAGGGACAGTTGATGGCAGAACAAGAGGCTCGTTATGGATCAAAACCCAGCCCTATGAAGAACCAAAGTGCCAAAAAAGGTCCGAAATTGTCATGCGGTGGTACTCCAAGCAATAGAAGGCTTTCTCTTGGAGGAACAATGCAGCAAACTTGTAAAACTGAATTCCCTCATTCCACTAAAGCTACTCCAAACACACGTCAAGCAAAGAAGTCTGAGCTCTTTCATCAGCTTGACCAATTTAATCATCCTAAGGACGATGGATTTGCAGAAAGATCAGCAGGTAATCATACGTTGTTTGTGAATTCTAATTAGCTTTCTTATATCTTATTAAAGAATTCTTGGTGTACTGACCCTTTGTCAATTTAATTTGGTTATGCTTCTTTGCTTAGGGAGAAGAGGAGGTTTGGGTATTGATGAACTTCCTTCAAAAAAGCACCCCATCAGTGCATTGAATGGTTCAGAAGTAGAGACAACAATGATGCGGAAGCCTTTCTCACCCATTTCTACCACAGATTCTTCGAAGACCAATGCAACAAATATATTGGGAGATATGAACAGAAAACAGAATGAGACGGTGATGAAAACCCTGCTAAGTAACCATACTACACCGCTCTCCACTCCTGTAAAGACAATTTCTGCTGTTGAAGAAGAGAACAGAACTCCTGCTAGAGCAATGCCAATTCCTGTGCCTTCTACTCCATCAACTGTTTCTGTTCCGATGCAGACAGCAACACCTGGTCCAGCTTTTGTTCGACCGTATGATTCAAAGCTAGCTGAAAAGATTCATGTGGAGGAGGAGATAGAGTATAGCTTTGAGGAGAGGAGACTTACATTTGTCCTTCAGACAACACATTTGTAGAAGTGTCATACAAGTTTGATACCAACTATTCGACGAAATTGATTGTTAATTAAAAGCTTTCAGTAAATGTAGAACAATCATTAGTCTGTTGGTATGATTGAGAAGTCAATTCAATTCTATTGGCTTTTTCTATGTAGATACAAAAATTAACTGAATTTTGATAATACTTGTCCTTGATAAGTAATGCAAGCAGATGGACTCCAATACTACTGTTATTCAACCCCTGTTGGAATTGAAAACCTAACTATGGCTTTACCTCTAAGAAAGCTCATGTAGTTACAAGTGTTTGTTGCCCTTTCTACGATGGAAGTTTCTCTAAAATGGCTGTTCTATATCATACAAATGTTTTATTTTCCTTCCACCTACTGTCTATATTTTGTGCCCGAATTCACATTTATGTATAAGATTGAATGCTTTGGCTTTTGCATTTTGTTTTCAAGATTTTAATATTTTTAGTATTTGTTAGAATATGTAATAGTAGAACCCTAATCCAATGTGTATTAGGAGTAGCCTAATCCAATGTTTATTAGGAGTAGGATATGTTATGTGTGTATATATATGGCTCATTGTATCATGTTTAATCTCAGTTATATTTTTCTCCCATTGTGAGAAAGCACGGGAGAAAAATATAACTGAGATTAAACATGATACAATGAGCTCTATATATACACACATAACCTATCCTACTCCTAATAAACATTGGATTAAGCTACTCCTAATACACATTGGATTAGGGTTCTACTATTACATATTCTAACACTCCCCCCTCAAGCTGGTGCATATAAATCATATGTACCGAGCTTGTTACATATGTAGTTAACATCGAACCCGGTTTCTAGACCCGAAAGCATCGAGTCCCAAAGACATCGTTGGATTATCACCAAATAATTAGAAAGAATCAACTGGAAACTGGAAATATTGTAGCTGCCGGGAAAATACTGTAGCTACCGGAGAAAATTCAAGGTTGTCGGAATTGAAAAGTAAAAAATATGGGTAGGCTCGGAATTTTAGGGCGATCCAACTGTCCTGAAGGACCTTCGTCAAAATCTTACCGGAATAGTGCTCACGCGCCGGCGCGTGGGACAGACGCACTGCCGGCGGAAGAACTCCGGCGGGCGCGTGGAGGCACGTCGGAGGTTCGTTTCCGGTGATTTTTTTCTGGGGTTGGTCGGAATTCTTTTCCGAACCTCTTGGTGGTCTCGGATTTTGCACAACACCAACAAAAAGGTGGTTTAGTAACAGACAGCCGCTTAAGTCGCCGAAAAATTGCACGACGACGAGGTCTTTCTCCCCGGAAGTAGCTGGAATGACGCACAGCTATAATACACTCACTGTAGATGTGATGGTGTTGGTTTTTTTTTTTTGCACAACACTGATAATTAGTGACTTTGACGCAATTAGACACTTCGGTCACCGGAAAATTGCACGGTGACTGAGTTATTTCTTTCCGAATGTCGTTGGAATGACGCACAATGATAATTATCTCACCAAAGCTCTGATACCATGTGAGAAAGCACGGGAGAAAAATATAACTGAGATTAAACATGATACAATGAGCCCTCTATATACACACATAACCTATTCTACTCCTAATAAACATTGGATTAGGCTACTCCTAATACACATTGGATTAGGGTTCTACTATTACATATTCTAACAGTATCGATATAATATCTTTCATTTCATGAAAAGATCTTGATCCGTCAAAAAGAAGCATTTCCCTCAGCTTGAATAAAATGACATTCTCCAATTTCGTAAAATACACGAACGCGAAAATAAACAAACCAATCATATCATACTATATTATAAGTAGGAAGCCCTAAAGTAGAAACTTGAATTACCAAAATACCCGTAAAAAATTGAATGATTATTATATCCTTCACACAAACATTATTTCTGTAACATTTTTGTACAATAATGTAAATTTATATTTTTCGGCATTCAGAGCAACATAGAGACCTTGGGTACCACATGCGCATTAGGGCGGATGAGGTCATGGGGACTTTGCGTAGGATAAGTAGGGGTCGAGCGACCGGGCCTGACGAGATCCCGGTGGAGTTCTGGAAGTGCATGGGTAGGTCAGGAGTGGAGTGGCTCTCCGGGTTGTTCAATGCGATCTTCAGGACCAAAAGAATGCCGGATGAGTGGAGGTGGAGTACAGTGGTGCCCTTGTACAAGAACAAAGGGGACATCCGGTGCTGCAACAACTATAGGGCTATCAAATTAATAAGTCACACCATGAAGGTCTGAGAGCGTGTGATCGAGGCGAGGGTGAGGGATATGACATCTATATCTGTGAACTAATTCGGTTTCATGCCGGGTTGCTCCACTACAGAAGCTATCCACCTTGTCAGGCGGCTAGTGGAGCAGTTCATGGATTAGAAAAAGGACCCGCACATGGTGCTTATCGACTTGGAGAAGGCGTATGACAAGGTCCCAAGGGAGGTGCTTGGAGGCGAAGAGCGTGCCGGAAGCCTACATCCGAGTAATCAAGGACATGTACGATGGAGCTAAGACTAGGGTTAGGATGATGGGTGGCGACTCAGACCATTTTCCAGTGGTTATGGGGCTCCATCAAGGATCGACGCTTAGCCCTCTCTTGTTTTCCTTGGTGATGGATGCTCTAACCCGACATATTCAAGGGGAGTTGCCTTGGTGTATGCTATTTGCTGATAACATAGTCTTGATAGACGAGACGAGGGTCGGTGTTATTGAGAGGTTAGAGATATAGAGACAGACTCTCGAGTCTAAGGGTTTCATAATAAGCAGATCTAAGACAGAATACCTGGAGTGCAAGCTTCGCGCCGAGCCGAGCGAAGTACGCAGGGACGTGATGATTGGATCTTAGGCCATCGCCAAGAGTGAAAAGAATGGACATTGGGCCTAACTCAACCCCAAAAGCTAGCTTATGAGGTGGGGATTACCCAAGCCATATAAGGAGACCAAGGACCTAAAATCCTTCCGATGTGGGACAATTCAACACCCCCCTCATGCCCAGATCTCTGGAGCGTGGATAAAATAAATGGGGCTCAACATCGGTAACAATAATTAGGATGGGCCTGGCTCTGATACTATGAAAAAGTGAAGATTAAGCTGAAGAACATGAAGCATACAGTGAGAGAAAGAAGAGAGAGAAAGAGAGTAGTTGAGAGAACTCTCCAGAACCTCGAAAGTTAGGCCCAATGTCCATTCTTATCATGGTATCAAAGCCAGGCCCGCCCCAGTTATTATTACCGATGTTGGGCCCCCATTTATGTTGTCCACGCCTCAGAGATCTGGGCGTGAGGGGGTGTTGAGTTGTCCCACAAAGGGTTCTTGGTCTCCTTATATGGCTTGGGCAATCCTCACCTCATAAGCTAGCTTTTGGGGTTGAGTTAGGCCCAATGTCCATTCTTATCAAAGAGGGACAGTGTCAGATATCTAGGGTTGGTGATTCAGGGGGACAGAGAGATTGACGGGGACGTCACACATCGTATAGGAGCGGGATGGTCAAAGTGGAGGCTTGCATCATGAGTCCTGTGTGACAAGAAAGTTCCACAGAAACTCAAGAGGAAATTTTATAGAGCTGTGGTTAGACCTGCAATGTTGTGTGGGGCGGAGTGCTGGCCAGTGAAGAATTCTCATGTTTAGAGAATGAAGGTTGCGGAGATGAGGATGCTCAGGCGGATGTGCGGGCTCACCAGGTTAGATAAGATTAAGAATGAAGTTATTCGAGAGAAAGTGGGGGTGACCCCGGTGGATAAGAAAATGCGAGAAGCGAGACTGAAATGGTTCGGAAATGTGCGGAGGAGAAGTTCTGATGCCCCGGTGAGGAGTTGTGAGCGGCTGGCGATTGTCGGCGTTCGGCGAGGCAGAGGGAGGCCTAAGAGGTATTGTGGAGAGGTGATTAGGCATGACATGGCTAGAATGCGGGTTTCCGAGGACATGACCCTTGATAGGAAAGTCTGGAGGTCTAGTATCAGGGTTGTAGGATAGGGGGTCCTAGAGTTTTTCATACTCCTCACCCGGTGTTGGGTGATGCTTGGCAGGGATATCCATAGATGATTTGTGTTTTGGATTGTGTCTCCCTTATGGTAGTTATTTATGGTAGTTACTGTATGATATTATTGCATGCTATTTTATTTATGGTTTTTATGTTTAGATAATTATTTACGTTATTTCTACAAAAGTTACTAATGCTCTTTTGTTTTTGTTTTTGTATTTCCTTTCCTTCACTGAGCTGAGGGTCGATTGGAAACAACCTCTCTGCCCTTCGGGTAGGGGTAAGGCCCGTCTACATATTACCCTCCCCAGACCCTACTTTGTGGGACTATGCTGAGTAGTTGTTGTTTGTTGTTGTAATGTAAATTTATATTTTAATAAATTTATTAATCTATTAAACATCTGTTCACATACAATGCATATGAACATGAAAATACAATTAACATCGAATTACGTGGGAAAGCATTGGTTCTTGCAATCTTAAATGATATATTAACTGCTCTATTTATTTATTGTGATTATTATTGATGGGAAGTCATATGGTTTTCATATTTCAGTTTTGTTTCTTTCATCTTCCAGGGTAATAGTAGTGTAATATTTTTGCATAAATTCTTGATTTCACTCTATAAAAATGCATATCAAATTGTCTTATCAGTATGTTCGTTTATCTTGGTTCTGTCAAAATTTTCCTTTTCCTCAAAAAATCTATTGGTTTTGTACTTTTGCCGGACTTCATTCTGCAACATATCACAGGTTTAATTTTTGAATTCTTCTTCATTTTCTTCTCTTTTTGTTTAATGTGTCTGATTTATGTTTCATTTTGGTATGTTTTGTAATGGTCCAAAAGCTGGAATTTAGATTGCTGCAATCTTTGGCATCCTTGTTTGATTTTGTTATTATATGTTTGTTGTAGAACGATTGGTTGCTTTTTGTGTTATACTACTACTTTGAGTGATGGTGATTTATAATAGTATCTAAAAAGCGGGACACTTTGCAAACAGAATATGATTAATGTAAAAATAAAATTAAATTGTTGATTGTATAAAAAAAATTATATAATATGATACATTAATGATAAATATTTATAGTAATATCTACTTTTTTAGGATGCTTACAATTTTATAAAAAGAACAACACAAAGATATTTGTGCAGTTAGAAGTGGGAGCATACATACTGCAAGAAAAAATAAAAGATAAGAAACCCCCCTAAAACAAAACTTAGAGAGGTTCTGTGATAAAAAAAAATTACATGGAATTTATGATGTCAAGTATGGACTTACTATTATTTACGGGGCATTCTTTATATCAAAAAAAATAATAAATACGAAGCAGGTAAGAATGGAATTCTAATTTGAGTGAATGTCTATCTTGTAGAGAATTCTACTTTAAGGCTAAGTCATTTTTCCTCCTATAAATAAAGAGATATTACCCCATTGTAAATAACCTCAAAATACAATAAGAATTTTCACTCTCTTTCTCTGCAATATTGCTCTTGTTCTGTTATTGTTTCATAACACGTTATCAGCACGAGACTCTAACCAATTGAGTAGAAGCTTTGGGATTGAGCATAATGATTGTCAATTGTTTTATGAACTTCCTTCATGATTAAATTCCGGATTTAAGGTAAGTATTAACTTTTTTCTTTCAAATTCTTGATATTCTATAATTTGATTTTAAATACAAGCAAAGACGATAAATTTTGATTGTAACTCTAATGGAGTTTGAAAGAAATTATAACCACCCAAAGTGGTAAAATTTCTATGCTTTGCCATGATCAAAATCACGTATGATTGTAGGCAAAAAATTAAAAATTCGTTCCATTGAATTTGCTCCATTCTCATTCCCAATAGAGAATGTGATAGCAATATGTGATAAGTCTGAAAGAAGACAAAATTATTACCGTGAAGGTATCAATGGATGTGGACATGGCAATAGACGAAATTATAATCGGTCATCATTGTGATAATGAGAATAATAACGATTCTCAAAATAATCCTTCACTCTGTGAAAGTAATATTTGTTATAAATTTGGCAGTATTAGATTTTTTAAAGCGCATATAGATGATTATGGTCCATTCATGATATGAGTGTGACAACATCTAATTTATGAATATATATTCATTCTTGGAAGAATATGAACGTTCTAGTGGTAATGAATATACCACACTCGCCTCTAGAAGGAGGTTTGAGATGATATAAGAAAATAATGTCATTACTATGGCATGAATGATCATTGATCACATACTTATTGTACGCCATAAAATTTGGCAATGAGATTATTAAAGGACAATAATAATACAAGAAATATATCTTGCATATAATTTTGATCATGACCATAATGGTATAACTTTCTCTTTAAAAGTGATATTCACCATATGGATGTTGATGAATTTATGGTAGTACAAAATTAATTGAGAGCTCTAGAAGAGCCAATATTACTATTTTGGAGAAACACAATTGATTACCGATAAGGTATTGGATTGTAGTAAGTTTTAAAGTAACTTATTCAGTTTCCAAAGTATACGCGAAAGCGATTGATTATATTGAGACTATAAATAAAAAAAAGATTTGATATTTTCTATTACTACAACTTGTAGCATGGTAATATATATACGAAAAAATACCCGCTTTATTTTTTCAATTTGTACAACACAAATAAACGAATAGTACAATAAAGTGGATGTTTATTGATATAAAAACTCATATCATAATAAACCTTAAGTTTATTGAGAATTGCACATGTCATGGTGTAACATGAACTTATCAATATTGATAATTTATTCAGTTGGCACAATCAATTTAGCCATATCAATTTACGTATGATGTGCAAAAATAATAGAGAATTCACATTAAAGAACTAGAAAGTTCTTTATGAATTCTCTTATATTGCTTGTTCTCATTAATTAATAAACCAACTAAAGTTGGGATTGAACCCCATGAATGCTGGAAATATCAAAGGTGAATATGTGCCCATTCACCTGCCATGTATACCACATAAGTTGCATCTATGAGATGGTTACATGTGCGATTATTATTAATCCGCAACCTGGTTGGTACTTGCGAGGTAACTTGCTCAGTAGTTTAATTTCGAGCATAATTTCCAGATTTTCTATTCAAGAAGTTCATATTCATAAGTTGGTTTATATCATAGTTGGTTTAGCAAAATAATTTATTGAGTTCCTCCACTTAATAGCTAAACTGTTTCTAATGAGAACAAAGTTATATATATCAGTTTGATATACGTTATATACGAGAGTATATTATATTCTCCCCTCACAAGTGGTTCAGGGCCAGGAACCAAATAATTTCATCTCAATATTGTTGATGTGCAGTGTATATTTTAATTAACACCATAAAACACAAAGATGAGTTCTCTAGTTGATAAAATAAGTTAGTTTTCTAACATGAGGGGGAGACATGATAAACAGTTGAGAAAACGTTACGTGAAATGAATTATTATTTGTATATCTAGATCCTCAATTACGATAATATGAACTTGAAGTTCATAAAAAGATAATTCTTTTTCAATATATTGCAAAGCATGCCATACACATTTGCTGACCTAAAGAAAGTAACTATATTCATATTGCAAATGCTCATATTAAGTCCTACAAGGACAACGTCTATGGTACGCTTAAAGCGTATATACAAATCGATTTCAAATAGAACTTCTTGATAACGAAGATGAGCACATGATGAAAGTGATCATAATAAAGGAGGCAAGTGATCTAGAAGGTCACATGACATAACACTTCATAAAATCTCATGAGAGATTCATGTACCTGAATATATGAATGAAGAGATCTCTATGTTATATCTTTATGAAAATTTATTAGAGCCGATATAGCATGTTCGTCGACGACATCTATCATAGCGCTAAGGATAGATGAAGATCTTACGTCTGTCGAATATAGACACAAAAGTATTGGCCAAATGGAAGAGATACAATTCAAGTAGAATTGATTCCATATGAAAGACATGTAGTTTTGGACATGTAGTTCAAATACTTAAAAGTATAAAGTCAATGGTATGTGCAATCAGTTTTCGATATCTTATTTGTCTAGAATGACATGAAAACTTGATATTCATTTAAAGTCTATAATATGGCTTATATGACTTAACTTATATGACAATCCATGAAGGATTTAAGTTGCTTGAAGCATCTATAATTCTTGATCTTGAGGTACCACTTCCTTAGTGCAATTTATGCACAAATGTATCTTGCTATAACTATAAGCATGATAATGTGATAGCGATGATACCTTTATGGAGATATTGAAGAGCCATTCCACGATATTTGTGAAGACATTATATATCTATCACGAGTTATGATTTCAAGGTGCAAATATTCATTATAGTTAATATGGCTGATTTATTTATTAAATCTTTACCAACGATCTCTTGAAGATGGTGCACAAGATTGGAATACGAAAGCTCAAGGATGTGAATTGATGCTCTCTTTAGGGGGAGTTAATGCGCGTTGCACTCTTTTTTCCTTACAAGGTTGTCCCACTGGGTTTTCCTTACAAGGTTTTTAACGAGGCAACCAATAGGGGCATTTCTAAATATGTGTACTCTTTTTCCTTTTCTAGAATTTTTTTCCCACTGAGTTTTATTTTAGTAAGGTTTTAACGAGGCACATTATTTATTGAGTAGACATTCAAGGGGGAGTGTTAAGAATAAAATTCTAATTAGAGTGAATGTCTATCTTGTATAGAGTATTACTTTGAGGCTAAATTATTTTTCTCCTATAAATAAAAGGATATTATCCCATTATAAATAACCCCAAAATTCAATAAAAATTTTCTCCCTTTATCTACAATATTGCTCTTGTTGTATTATTATTTCATAACACAAGCAGTTTATTTCTATACTCTGGATAGAGTTTCTTTCTCGCTCAAAAGATTGAGAGATCCAATATACGTAAGTAATTGTTACTATTGCACAAACATGATTGCAGATTTCAAAATTTATCAGCTTTCTTGTTAATTTATAATAACATATTCGAGAACTAGTATCATAATAATTTTACCGGTTACTGCTAGTCCTCGGAATTATTTTATATAACTTTCAAAAATGAGTGAAACGCCCCTCAAGTTTTATATGACCACAAATTTGAATTCCCATTTCGTCAGACAAAATCAATTGAGGAAGAGAAATACAGGAGAAGAGAGAGAAGGCGAATTGCAATGGTGAAAGATTTGAGCAACGATCAGATATCCTCCATGAAGGAGGCGTTCGCTCTCTTTGACACCGACGGCGACGGCAAAATCGCTCCATCGGAGCTAGGGATCCTCATGAGATCACTCGGTGGTAACCCGACCCAAGCCCAACTCAAATCAATAATCGCCGAGGAAAAACTCACCGCGCCTTTCGATTTCAACCGATTTTTAGACCTCATGTCAAAACACCTAAAACCGGAGCCATTTGATCGCCAATTGCGCGATGCGTTCAAGGTCCTTGATAAAGACGGCACTGGTTTCGTCGTCGTTTCGGATCTAAAGCATATTTTAACGAGTATTGGGGAGAAGCTTGAGCCTGCGGAATTTGATGAGTGGATCCGAGAAGTTGATGTTGGATCCGATGGGAAGATCCGGTATGAGGATTTCATTGCTAGGATGGTTGCCAAGTGATTTTCGCATGTGAGTCCTTCTATCTTTTAGCATTCGATGAAAAACCCCTGAAAGTTTTATACTTGCATTTGTTCCAATATTTTGTTTAAGCTTGGTATTCATGCTGTTTGCGTGGGTTATGTAATACAGTTTGTGTAAATTCAACAATTATAGTACTCGTTAAGGTTCGTGCTTCACATTATTGTATCTGAAGAAATACAAAACATAATAATGAAATCTTCGATGTTATATTCGCATAATTAAGACCTTTGTTGTTGTGCTGGTACCTACTCCGCACTTTCATATCCGGAAAGCAAAAAGATAGAGGAAACAAGTGTTACCGTACTTGTGCTGGCTAGAGGATGCATGTACTCGGTAGAATAGTCAAGAAGCACGCAAGCTAGCTCCGAGACTACCCATATCCTGAAAGAAGAGTGTCACAACTAGATTTGCCTGAACTAAACTTCTCTTGATCATATGTCTTTTGAACTATGAGGTGCAAGTTGTATAATGACCCCCCCCCCCCCCCCCCCCCCCACACACACACACACACCCACCAAAACCCCCCTTTTTTCTCCTGTATCGATCTTTCCCCTTATAGGATTGATTGTCAATGGCCACTTGTTTAGTATTAATATTTCATGTTGGAACATATTTTGTGTCAAAAATCTTTGGGAGCCAAAGTTAGTAGTTTATTGCTCAAGTATGGAGCCAAACTTATTAGTTAATTCCTTAAGTATTCCTTTCTAATATTGGGCATTGTTTAAAATGAAAGAGGTGGATAGATGGGTGATTTTGGGATAGCCTTCTCGTGCTTGGAGCGAATGAGAATTTGGCTAACTTTTAACGATAAGCATCAATTTGGATCTCTCGAGGTTATGCATTTTAGTCAAGTTGGAAAATGGAGAGATGAGCTTCATCTTAAGAGTTGCATCGTTATCCTTCTGCTCATGTGATGTTGTGAAATGAAGCTAGAATGACGTTCTCCTTAATACATATGCAGCTTCTTTTGTTGTGCGTGAACATTAAGAGAACAACTTTAGATAGTATGCATCTGTTTGGTTTTTTTTTTCAAGTTTTACATATTAGTGAAGAGGAAAGTTAGCATGTGAGGAGGCTTCATCATATGAGCCGCATGGTTGTCCTGCAACACATGTGACTTAGTTATATGAAGCTAGAGTGACGTTCTCCTTAATACATTTGCAATTTAATATGTTGTATGTGGACGTTAAGGGAACTACAACTTTTTGAAAAAAAGAAAAAGAACAATAACTTTAAATGGCATCTACTTGAATCTTTTAAGGTTATGCATTTTAGTAAAGAGGGAAGGGAATATGGTGAATGTTGAAGCTTCACTTGTGAGTTGCATGGTTCTCCATAGTTATTTTGCCAGTTCTTTTTTTCCTTGTGAATGCTAAGGAAACATCAAGTGCAACCTACTTGCGATGCACTTTACTGCCACATGTTTTAGAGGTGCCTTTTCCTCATTCTTATGAGGTTCTATCTCCCTTTGGATTTAGAAGTGAAACTATTTGTTTACTTTTTTCACCATTTGATTCTTGTACATAGGAAATGGTCTTCCAGATCAGTAACTTCAAAGGAAATCATAATACTAGTTTCTGTAGCACAGTGAAGTGGAGATTCTTAGAAGATAGAAAGAATTGTGTCTTGTCCAGCATCTCTCTGTTTTCCTTCTGGAACTAGTGATTCCTTTTAGATCTGCATCTAGGATTTGGAGCAAAATGGTAGCACTTGGTTGATTGAACTAGAACATGGATTTGAAGTGACAGTAAAGGCGCAATGCTTTAGTTTTTGGACTTTGTTAGCTCTCTGATCCTAGCATAGTTTTTTTTAACAGAGTTAAACAGTCATCTCTCTTTGTAACCTTTGTTCCCTTATGCATCTTCTTGATGCCTTTTTAATGATAACACCTTACTTCATTAAACAAACTTGTGCCTCTTTGTATGGTGGAATGGTTTTCTCTTAGCTTCCCTGTACGTACATATGATTATGGTGAGTTAGAGAAGGCGTATATGGGTCTTGCAAGATAGTAGCTGATCAGGTTTAGGTTGAAGAGGCTCAAATTATTTTTGATATAACTTCCTTTTGATATGCCATAAATTTTTAAAAAAAAACATCAAAGGTGCTCTTGCTTGGGAAGTTTTTAGTTTATTATGAAGAGATTCACACCTCTAGGTGCATAGACTTCTTGATATTTTCAGGAGAGCAGAATGGTCAAATTTGTGGGTTTCTATATAAACATGGAGAGAGGGGGGTGGGGGTGGGAGAGCTACTGATACAGGTTAGGGAAGGAGAGAATTTGAGAAAGTGTTTTTCTCTAAATATGTATGTATCCTCGGTAGTAGGCTGACTCTGAGAGAGTAAATATGATACTTGAGTTGGTTTTTCCAATGAAACTAAATGCAAATCTGGAGGTTCTTGGTGAACTTACAATCCTTTGGTCTTGTTTTATTAAGTCACAACCTTATCAGTCTTTTTAATCAAGTAACAACCGTGAGAAGTAACACACTTAAGTGATTAATAATCGGCTTGCTAACCACTCACTGGGGTTGGGCGCATTAATGATGTTTGGTTTAGCTTTGATGAGTCGAAAAAATGCATTTGAAATAACAAAAATATAAGTAGTGGTAGGGATAAGGATTAAAACTGGAATTAGAAGGATATAACCACTGTTCTGTACTTCTGTAGAAGATCCCTTAAATTGCACTTTAAAAAAGAAAAGTCATTAGAGGCTCTATGATTGACCAATTGAGTTACACGTAAACACTATCGGTAATCCTTTATATTTTGCATGGATTATAGTCAAGGTGCTCACAAGTTAGTCTGAACTCCACAATAAAACAAACTGTATAGATTATACTTAAGTCAAATATAACTTTTAAGCACATAAAAGTATGTTCTAGTGGTCGATGAAGTGGATGAAAATCACGGTATACTAGGGTTCAAATCCTAGCAAAGCAAAGAATGCTTGACGATTTCATTCCATCTGCTTGCATTGGTAGCACAGTTATCCGTTAGAGATAGCAAGTACCTTGTGGAATAGTCGAGGTATGATGGGACATCACCACTATAAAAAAAGTCTAAGATAAAATGTAAGTCATACAACTAATTACATAGTTATTAGTTATAACTGAGTAGATGCTGCCTCCAAATTGCTTAACTTAACCACCATATTTGGTGTTGGGAGGTTGGATAGGAATCATGACCTTTATTTACTGTAGCCTAATACATTTTACAATAAGAATAAACTTAAGAGGGAAAGGAAATGAGTTCTTTGCTGATGTTAAGATGCATGAGTAAGACGTTAATAGTGATGGCATTTATTTGTTTGTGTTGTGTTGTCAAATCGCATTGCCATGTTTTGGAAAACCACAAGATTCATCTTGCTAGGATAAGAAATATTTTGTGGTTGAGATTATAATCCCTCCTTTAATTTAGGGTATCTCCTGTAAGAGAATTGATTTTCCTCCCAGTGTGTGGTGCACTTAACCATCCCTACAGGATTAAACATGGTTCAAACTATGTTCAAGTTACAACAGTTTCCAGGAGGAGCCTAGAGTATTTTTCCCTAAAACTTGAAAAGCTTTTCAAGATCACTTGGTTAACCCTCATTGTAATATTTGCTTTTTGGTGGGTCATAATTATCACAATTTCAATTGATACAATTAATATCATATTTAATTTTGATCGCTATAAATTGAGTGAAATATTTTAACTTTGCTGATTTTGCTTATTTTTCATATGCAGGTGATCTGCATCTCTGGCTATATTATTCATAGCATGAAAGAAGAGCTGACTTTTTCCCTTTGTAGCTTAACCTTTTTATTTGCATGTTTCATTGTACCCCATTAGCCATTTTCCTAATTGTTGATTTTACTGTTTTCTTCCCTTGGCACATTGAACAATTCTTGGTTCAAATCTTTGGTTTGTATCCTGTGTTTTGATTTTCATCATTCTGAAACATCATGCAGAACGAGAACGTAGAGGTACTTAAGGAATACATTTGCTTCTTGCAATGTTGAACCAGTCGTGTATAGTACGGATGCTTTGCATCTTTAACTTGATGCGTCGATGTTTCTACCTGCCATAGTGGAATCTCTTGTTCATTATTAATTCTAAACGCAGCCATTTATTTGTTTATTGATGCAGAATCTACTTGTAACACTAAGAAGGGAAAACAAAGAAATATGTTTGAGACCAATCATCCCATGTTTGTGGTTGTATGCTTTATTCACTCGTTTTTTGACAAAAAGATCTCTCCTACTTATGAAGAAATCACTGAGTACAGAGTAATTGGGTCATTTATCTGGTGCATGATCTATCTTAACAGATAGCCAAGGTGGAGATGTTGAAACCTGGAGAAGTATCCACCTTATATATCTGGTATTATTTCAACCAAGTCTATGCCAAAGTGTGTCAATTTGCACCAACTGGTGTTTATGTAAATATGAGAAGTTTCTTATTACTCACTTGAACAAAAACAAAACTGTCAGAATAGGAATCTCAATTCTGGGTATATACTATGTATAGTCGACTCACAAGCAATTCAATCTGTCAAATACAAGTTTTACCATATAGTATTATCAGTTTACGTAGTGGATGACCCCTAAAATTTTATCGTGCTCAATATACAACAATCCAAACCCAGTTCCCGGGCATATTGGAGGGGCAAGTGCACAAGCAGTTGTATGTGGGACCCCAAATTAAAAAAGAACCGAAATTTATATAATTGTTATAAACTAAAGCAAAAGACAAGAACAATAGAACAAGAACAATAGCAATAGAAAGAAGAGTAGAGAGAGTTCTTCTTATTGAGTTGAGAGGGGTCTCAAGGGATGATTTACAATGGTAGGGGGCACCTCTATTTATAGGGGAGAGGAAGATTTAGCTACCACTAATAGAACTCTAAAATCTCTCTAATTAAATACATTAAAGACATTCACCTTAAATAGAAGTGTAAGAATCTTCTATTTCATAACACTCCCCCTTGAATGTCTATTCAATGATGTGCCTCATAAAACCTTAAAACCAAAACCCAATGGGAAAAATTAAAGTAAGGAAAAAGAGTACACATGTTTGAATATGCGCCTATTGGTTGCCTCGTTAAAAACCTTGCAAGGAAAACCCAGTGGGACAAAACCTTGTAAGGGAAAAAGAGTGCATCGCGCATTGACTCCCTCTAATGAGTACATCGATTTATATCCTTGAGCATTTGCATTCCAATCTTGTGCATCATCTTCAAAACGATCTTTGGTAGACGTTTGACAAATAAATCAACCATATTGACTTGAATAAATATTCCGCACCTTGAAATCATCATTCTTGATAGATATGAACATCTTCATATAATGTCGCGGAATAACTCTTCAATATCTCCATAAATGCATTCTCAATGCCATCATGCTTATAGTTATGGCAAGATACATATGTACACAAATTGTACTAAGTATGTGGTACTTCAGGACCAAGGATTGCATATGCTTCAAGCAACTTAAATCTCTCAAGTTAAGTCATGTAAGTCACATAATAGACTTTAGCTGCATATCAAAGTTTCATGTCATGCTAAACAAATAAGATATCGAAAATTGACTATACATACCTTTGCCTTTATACTTTCAAGCATATGAACTATAGGTTCAAAGCTACATATCTTTCATATGGAATCAATTCTTCTTGAATTGTATCTCTTCCATTTAGTTACTTTCTTTGAGTCAGCAAATGCGTATAGCATGCTTTGCAATATGTTGCAATTGCATTTCCCTTTTATGAACTACAGGTTCATATCATGATATTCGGGGATATACATATACAAATGAAAATTCATCCCATGTAACACTTTCTCAAGTGTTTATCATGTCTCCCCCTCATGTTAGTAAAGCTAACATGTTTCCTCAACTTTGGGAAATCATCTTTGTGCATTATGTCAATATACACAGCACCTTAATATAAGATGAAATTATTTGGTTCCTGACCCTGAACCACTTTTGAGGGGAGAATATGCTCTTGTATACAACTTATATCAAACTGATATATATATAACTTAGTTCTCATAAGAAACAGTTTAGCTATTAAGTGGAAGCACTCAATAATTATCTTGCTAAACCAACTTTAATATAAACCAACTTATCAAGATGAACTGTCTTGAGTAGAGAATCTGGAAACTATGCTCGAAGTTAGATTACTGAGCGATTTACCTCGCAAGCACTGCCAGGCTGCGGGTTAATAACAATGGCGCATGTAACCATATCATAGATGCATCATATGTGGTATACATGGCAGGTGAATGGGCCCATACTCACCTTTCATATTTCCAGAATTTATGGGCTTCAACCCGAACTCTTTAGTTGGTCCGTTCATTAATGAGAACAAGTGATACAAGAGTATTCGTAAAGAACTTTCTAGTTCTTTAATATTCACCTATGTGAATTTGCACATCATACTTAAAATGAGATGGCTAACATGAATGCCAACTGAATAAATTATCAATATTGGTAAACTTCAAATTTACACCATGACATGTGCACTTATCAATAAACTTCGGGTTTATTATGACATGGGTTTTATACCAATAGATATCCACTTTATTGTGGCATTCTTTCGTTTGTGTAGTACAAACTGGAGAACAAAGCGGGTAGCTTTTCATATACAAATTACCCCGCTACAAGTTGTAGTAATAGGAGAATCAAAGCCTTCCTTTATTATAGTCTCAATATAATCAATCACTTTCGCGTGTACTTTGGAAAATGAATAAGTTTCTTTGAGACTTACTACAGCACAATACTCAATTGTGTTTCTCCAACATAGTAATAATTGGCTCTTCGAGAGCTCTCAATTAATTTTGTACTACCACAGACTGAGGTTCGAGATCCTCACATTCTTGCATTCCGTATTTTCAAGAGTCTCAGGCTCAATAGATTCTTCGTGAATCTCGGAATTAATCAAATCATGAGCGTCCTCATGTGATTCTTTCATAGTGTCATTTAGATCGTTCTTTTTCCTCTTTCTAGGATTTCGATCTTTGGAACCTAATGGTCTGCCACGCTTCTGGCGTGCATTTGACTCATTGGATATGACACCAGATATTTGTCCAATAGGGATTTCAATACGGATCGGAACATTTTCCGCGTGAATGTGGGATTTCGTTATCCTCTTCAAGTCCGTAAATGCGTCAGGCATTTGATTTGCTATTCTTTGCAAATGGATAGTCTTTTGTACCTCTTTCTTTCAAATAGAGGTATGTGGATCAAGATGAGATAATGATACATTTTTCCACAAAATTTCCCATTTGGTTTCACCGACTTCTCCCCCTAATTTTGGGAAAAGTGTCTCATCAAATTGACAGTCTGCAAATAGTGCAGTGAACAAATCTCCTGTCAATGTTTCGAGGTAGCGAATAATGGAGGACGATTCATACTCAACATATATTCCTAACCTTCTTTGCAAACCCATTTTGGTGCGGGATGGCGGTGCTACAGGCACCTATACTGCGCATCCAAAGCTTCTTAAATGGGATATATTGGGTTCATGACCCAAAACCAATTGCAATAGGGAATATTTGTGATAATTCGTCAGTCAGAGACGAACTAGCATTGCTGCGTGCTAAATGGCGTGACCCTAAGCCGAAGCGGGCAGCCGACAAAGTAGCATTGCTGCATGCAAAATGGCGTGAACCCAAACCGAAATGGGCAGCCTCATTTTCATGAAGAATTCAAGATTATTCTCATCTATTATCCATTAACTTTGCAAATGCAAGGTTGCGTGATGGCAACAAGCACACATTAGACCATCTACAGGATGCGTCTATCAAGACCATGAAATACCTAAACTACCCACTAGGTGGGTGAATAGGTCCACAAATGTCCCCTTGTATACGTTCCAGAAACTGGGGTGACTCAGTCCCAACCTTTGTTGGGGATGGTCTGATAATCAGCTTGCCTTGATAACACGAAGTGCAAGGATATTCATTACTTGAAAGAATTTTGAAATTCTTTAACGGATGCCCATATGAGCTTTCTATAATCCGTCTCATCATGGTTGATCTTGGGTGACCCAGTCGATCATGCCAAAGTACAAATGTATTGTACTCAGTATTCTTTAGATTTACTGTTGAATGTGCCTCAATTGCACTAATTCTTGTCCAATACAGGCCACAAGATAAAGACGGGAATTTCTCAATAACCCTCTTTTGGCCGGAGACATTCTTTAAAGTGAGGACGAGATATTCAAGATTATCTTCATCCATTGTCTCAATATTGTAGCCATTCTGGCGTACATCTTTAAAACTCAACAAGTTTCTCATAGACTTGGAGGAGAACATTGCATTCTCTATGATTAACGTCGTGCCATTGGGCAGAGTTACAATAGCTCTTCCGGAGCCTTCAATCAATTTACTACTTCCAGAGATTGTAGAAATGTTTGCCTTACACATATTCAGTTGAGAGAAATACTTCCTTTCTTTGAGTATTGTATGTGTAGTACATGAATCAACTAGGCAAATACTTTTACAGTTGGACGTTGATCCAAGTTCGCTTTGTGAGATATCCATATTTGATATCACATAGTTTAACATACAAAAGAAATACATAAATATAAGTATAAACAACTTCAATTCTTTTGTTTTGCGTTTAAACAGCGTTTTGGGAAGCAGTTATTTAGGATATTCGAATATTGTATTCTAATATTCGAATATAATGCCTTGCGGAAAAAATAATACTTTAATGCGAAAAATATTAGATATTCGAATATTTAAGCACATATTCTAATATCTTTCCAGATATTCGAATATAGGAATTCTGATATTCGAATATCTGGCCTGGCGGAAAAAAGTTCGTTTTATTGCTAAATATTAGACGATCGACTAGTTTTTAGGTTAGTCGATTACCTCTACTGTACAATAAAAATATTTGAGCATATTGAAACATTCTAAAGGGCTAATACTAACATCATATCATGAATTAACTAATACGAGCTAATGCTAATGACTATTAATTTATTCATTGACTAATACAAGTAGAATCAAACAGCTCCATCTTCTTTCATCATGGTTCCATCACCGATTAGGTGGTCTATCTTTCCCTAGGGTTGCTCAAAGAAGTCTGCCATATCCAGGTGGGTGAAGTCAAAGTTGTCATCAGAGACAAAATTTGTTTTAGGGCATTTTCTCTTTCGAGATGCTTGATAAAGGTCAACCAAGTGTCTTGGTATTCGGCAAGTCTTAGACCAGTGCCCGTTTCCACCGCAACGATAACATATAGTTTCTGAACTATTTGCCTTAGGATCTTCGGGATCCCGTTTCTGCTTTCGGTGGTTATCTCTCTTTGTGGGGTGACGGACTTCTTTGGAATTTCTTCCTTGTCCACGTCCTTGGCTTTGACCCCGTTTATGACCATGACCATGGTCCCTTTTATGTTTGGCATAATGAGAGTGCACCATATCTGCTTCAGGCAGTGGTGTAGACCCAGTTGGTCTATTTTCGTGATTTCTCATGAGCAGTTCATTATTTCGCTCAGCCACTAGTAAGAGAGAAATCAGTTCAGAGTACTTCGTAAAGCCTTTCTCTCGGTACTGTTGCTGCAGTACCATATTGGAGGCATGAAACGTTGTAAACGTTTTTTCAAGCATATCGTAATCGGAGATGTTATCTCCACATAGCTTCAGTTTAGAAGTAATTCTGAACATAGCAGAATTATATTCAGAAACGGACTTAAAGTCCTGTAGCCTCAGATGGGCCCAATCATATCGTGCTTGTGGCAGAGTGACCAACTTCAGGTTGTCATATCTCTCCTTTAAGCTGTTCCACAAAACGAGTGGATCCTTGACGGTGAGATATTCAATCTTCAAACCTTCGTCAAGGTGGTGGCGCAAGAAAATCAAGGCCTTCGCACAATCTTGGGTGGATGCTTTTTCTTTATCTTTGAGGGTGTCTTCGAGACCCATAGCATCTAGGTGGATTTCAGCATCCAACACCCATGTCATATAGTTCTTGCCCGAAATTTCAAAGGCAACGAACTTTCTTTTCATAATGTCAGACATACTCGAAAATTAAATTAGGAAGAGGGAAAATACCTTGGATTTTCGAGAATGGTACTTGAGACGGTAGAGTCTCGTGCTGATAACGTGTTATAAACTAAAGCAAAAGACAAGAACAATAGAACAAGAACAATAGCAATAGAGAGAAGAGTAGAGAGAGTTCTTCTTATTGAGTTGAGAGGGGTCTCAAGGGATGATTTACAATGGTAGGGGGCACATCTATTTATAGGGGAGAGGAAGATTTAGCTAACACTAATAGAACTCTAAAATCTCTCTAATTAAATACATTAAAGACATTCACCTTAAATAGAAGTGTAAGAATCTTCTATTTCATAACAATAATTTTATAGTTTAATCACCTTAGAATCAATTTTAGACCACGAGATTGAAGTTGAAAATCGTGAATCTAAAGTTGAAGACTGTCACGTCTAACTTCAAATCTAAATGTCGGAAGTTGATATATTACATGTACGGTCCGAACTTCAGACATTTAGGTACGAAATTTGACTTGACAATCCCTAATGTCGGACATGTATTAATGAAGTTTGAAACTTCAAGATCAAATTTCTAGGGTTGAGAAATCTTCACACCCTACAAAAAATACAATAGGAAAGATCGTAGCCAAATTTGTTCGATAATGATTTGTTAGCAATTACTTTATAATTAACATCAAGTCATCAAGTTCGTTCAAGTTTAATTAAGTGGGACAAAAGCGATGATAATGGACAACTTTTCAAAAAGTTACTTGTTTAGCTCAAAGTTCTCACACTTCATAAGCATAAAATAATTAAAATAAATGGAGGGCTAATCATAGCAGACCGTAATAAATCAAATGATCGAATAAATGAGACAAGGAGCAAGATTTTTGGATTAAGAAGAGATATACAGAGAGCTTTTTATTGATGATATTGATTTGGCCTGCTTCTCCATGGAGAGGTTCAGAGCCTTACAATGATATTCTCTCTTTTCTCGAGAATCGTGATGAAGAAGAAGAAGCAGCCCCTCTCCTAGGGTTCTTTCTCTTGGTATTTATAGCGGTAAATCTTGCCAGCTGACATTAGGAACCCGTGGTCATGCCGAAGGGACGTCCGTCGATAGCGGTAGACTGTGGCCTTATTGATTAAGCTGAGTGATCTTCGAGTGCTTATTATTAATGAATAGTGGTGCCATTTGTTAACCCGAATATGTTTAAGAGAAAAATAATCTTATTAATTATCACGATTTAGGTTTTGACCCATACAGTTAGTCCCTCCGCTTATTGAGATTGAGATCCGATCGAACTCAATGAGCGAACTTAACCGAACGTGATTCAAATAGATTCGGGAAAAGGGATCGGATATCGTTCCGGTCGTATTTGGGATGGCCGTAGTTGTTCGTGCTTTGAAGATGGCCATAACCGTTTATACTTAGGAGATGGTCGTAGCCATTTATATTTTTAGGAAATGGCCGTAGCCACTTATACTTGGAGGATGGCTGTAGCCATTTATGCTTAGGAGATGGTCGTAACCATCTTGCTTTTTAGGAAGCGGTCGTAGCCAGTTATACTTGGAGGATGACCGTAGCCATTTATACTTAGGAGATGGTCGTAACAAACTTCTTTTTAGGAAGCAGTCGTAGCCACTTACACTTGGAGGATGGCCGTAGCCATTTATGCTTAGGAGATGGTCGTAACCATCTTACTTTTTAGGAAGCGGCCGTAGCCACTTATACTTGGAGGATGGCCGCATGATGTTTTCATCTGGGGCGATGTATTCCCGCAGGCGGCTGCTGAGGATATGGATACGCTTGATGTGCACTACAATAGTGCTCGGTGTATGGAGGTGTACTGGTCGTCCTTCCACCATACCCAGGTCGTTAAACTCGCTTCAGAGGCGAAGCGTCGATTGACGATTGCGAAGCCATTTCGTGATATTTGTCATAATGACGCACGTTACTATGGATTTGATCCGCTTTGCGGTTGGTTATGCAGTTAATAATGGCTTTTGGAATTCACAAAAACCACTTTTACGGTATAAATAACGAGTTATCATCCGTTTCTCACTTTTCAGCATCTGTCTAAGTAAGATTTCTGCAGAAGCAACTTCTCTCACTCTTTTTCTTCATTAATTTGTGTTGTTCTTTGTCTTCTTTCACCCAATCTCCATCTTTGTTCCTTCTTCGGCGAATCTTGTTCACTCATTGCACAGTAATCAGTAATGGCGAGCAGTTCTCACACAGACCTTAGTCCGATGATTCTTCCAGTAGTCGATGGGTCTTCAATGGTGGCGAGGGCCGGCTAATCGCTGGAGATCGACAAGGTCCCACGACGGTTGATATTCTTTCTCTGCCCATGGGTCCGTCAACTGACTTCACCACCGATGATGGGGAAGATCATGTCAATGAGGCCCCACTAATGGGGGAGATGGGCATCGCTCAATTAGGGGAGCAATGGGGTATCCATCGTTCTGCCGATATCAACCTTGCCAGGAGCGAGGAAAGGGTTCACATCGACTGCCCTGGATATTGCGTTTTCTACGCTTATCCTTTCAGATTAGGGTTCAAACTTCCCCTTCCGGCATTGGTGGCAGATTTTTGCCGTTATTATGAAGTGTGCCCTGGTCAACTTGTCCCTTCTTTCTACAAGCTTTTTGCCATGCTTTCCAAGTATGCGGAATTGGCCCGAAGAGAAATAACGCTGCGGCATGTGCTGACTCTGTATGCCACTCAGAGGATCCGTGGTACCATGATTCGAATGGTCCCTCGTGGGACCAGGGGTATGACTGCGGAGTTGGATAATGCCGTTGATTCTCATACTTACAAGAATTTCTTCTACATCAGGATCGAGCATTTGGTGGTGAATGCTCCGGGGTTCCCGGAAACTTGGAACCATATACGTAAGTTTTCCATTCATCGGATTATGCCTTCCATTCTTTCTTATTCCTTGTTCTGATAAGTGTGGACCCTAACTTGTGTTTGTAGCTAAGCGGGCACCACCGGCTCCTTTATCTAACATTAGCGAATGGGTCGAGGTCGTGCTCCCTCAGATAGCGGGGATTCGCATATAGCTTCCTTCTGGGAAAGACACGGCAGTAGGCCCGCTTTAGGTGAGTGTTTTGAGTTATTGCATCATTCCCATTCTGTCGTGCTAAGTTTTTCTCCTTTTAATTCTTTTTTTGTTGATCAGGGGGTGCGTTGTGTGAGGGCTCCTCAACTTGCTTTCTGCAGGCGGGGTGCGACTTCTCAGCTGGTTATGGCATCGATGCCACGTCCAGTTCTGAGGGAGATTTCAGTTAAGTCGTCGGCGGCCCATTCCCTAGCACGGTCTACATCTCGGGTCGAGGCGTCTTCGGGGGTTGTTCGCCCCAAGGCAGAGTAGAGGAAGAGGAGGAGGAGGAGAGGCCATTGGTTAGAAATTGGGTTGCCTTCACGTCTACTGCAGAGGTGGTAAATTTTGACTTCCCGCCATCGGATGCAGAGGGGAATGAGGTGGCTGTGCCTGCCCTTGAAAGCGAAAAACACAATGGGGGTTGCCCTGGTCTGCTCAGGCCGTAATGAAACCGTCGCTTCGGCAGCTCAATCATCAGTCCCAAATGTTGAGAGGGAAGGTGGTTCCTCAGCAGCTGCTTTGGTCGGAGAAGTGAGTATCAACTCGTTGGCGGGGGAGGGAGCCTCGACCTTGGGGCCGGTTGAGGAAGAAAAGGGCATCGCGGGAGGGGAATTTGACTCTGAATCTGACTTGGATCCTGACGACGGCCGCATGCTCCAGGAATGCTTCACCAACGCAATGATGCATGCAGAGGGACCATTTCATTATGATGAGATTCCTACCGAGCAGAACCTGCTTCTTGAGGAGGATAATTTGGTTCCAATGTTTGCGCCTTTGTCCTTGGAGGAGAGCAGCTCGCTGAGGGATATTACAGATGTCGGATTAATGACTGAGGCGTCCGTGATGGGTTTTAGGGTATGTGTGATGATCTTCTTTAATTTCTTTTCTTTCCCTGATTTGCCTCCTATTTTAACGTTGTTTTTGTTTTGCAGACCTTACTTTTGGAAGTAGAGGATATGTGCCGAGCCAACGTTCACTCGAAAATCTTTCTACGGGCACTGGAGAAGTATCGCTGCTACCGGGATAGGTGCCACATGATTCAACAGCGCATGAGGGATGAACCCCATATCCGGGAATTGGTTGAAGAGTTGGCGAGGCGGGAGCTTCTAGTGCAGCAAACTCAAAATAGGGTAAACGCTCTCGAGGAGCAACTTCGTTGTAAGGACGAAGAGTTGTAGGCCAAGAGGAGTGTTGCAGCTGAGAGGGAGCACCGAGGTCAGGTGGCCCTGGCGGAGGCCTCTGAGGTTTTGATTAGGCATGTGGTTAATTTAGACGAGGAGCTCGCTGCCTCGAGGCAGCAAGCAAGGGATGCTTCGACGAAGGCTGGGGCGTTGGAGGTGGTGGTCCGTATTCGTGAGAGAGAACGAGAGCTGGAGAGATATGTGGTGGCTTTAAGAGTGGCGGGGCTGGAGGAACGCATTGACATTTATGAATGAGATGCCCAGATTGCAGCAGATCGGATCACGGCCTTGGAGGCTGAGAATCAGCGCCTGAGGGAGCAGGCTACCTCTTACGGCCCCGCTCGTGATCTTTGGTCATTTGCTGAGGCCCAGTTCAACGTGTACAAGAAGTTGTGAGAGGCTGGTGTTGTGCCTGAAGCTGTTTATGAGGTGCCCGCCAAAAGGCCTGTGATGCTCGTATTGGCTGTGGCTTTGACCCGGCCACTCCGGGGGCTAATGGTGGCTCTGGGGGCGCTGATGGTGGCACCAGTGGCGCTGAGTAAAAAGGTTTTCGTAGAGTTATATTTGTTCTACTTTGTTTTTTTTGTTGCCGTTTGGCTAACTTTTCTTTGTTTGCCGGCCTTGGCCGTATGTAAGCGGGGGTGGCCCGTTGTAAATAACGTTGTAGATATATATGCAATTTTTTTGTTCCTTTTTTTATTTCTAAGTTTTCTTCTCGCACTCGCTCATGGGGGCTTCACCTTTAGAGTTTTTCTGGTGGGCATGTTGTTCCCTGGTCGTGATAACGTCGACGGCCTTGGATGTGATGACGTTGATGGTCTTAGCCTGTTGGATGACTTCGAGTATTGTAGGGTTGTTTTCTTGCCTTACTCAAAGACTAGGTGGGCTGCTAGCATCAATGGCCTTAGCCGTGATTGATCGCTTCTTGCTTATCGTTTTCCTTTACTCGGTATGAGTACGACGTAGTCGTTATTTGGTGAGGGTGGCGTATAGCCTTAGTCTCAATTCGGGCGTGGGTGAATTACTGGCCATGGACTTGCAATTCGACTAGAGCCGAACTTATTGCGACCTGAATCTCAGTTTGAGTTAGGCGTACTTACTTGGTTGGCGGGGGTGCTTAACTTGTCCCTTCGTTCATCAAGGAACAAGCCTTTCAATTTCCAACGGGGAGGGCGCTTGGCCTGAGTCTTGGTTTAAATGGGGTTGAAACCCTTTATCTTTCAGGATGAGGGTATTCTACCTTGTCGTTGGGCTGTATTCTCGTGATGACGAAGGCATATGACCTGAGTCCCTATTCATTCTGTGGTTGAATTTTTGCAATTCTTGGTGGCGAAGGCACATATCCCGAGTCTCAGTTCAACTCAAAGTTGAACATTTTGGTGATAGCACAAAGCTTGAGGTGTTGTTCGATCGTGGTTGAACCTTTACAATTTTTGATGGCGAGGGCATTAGACCGAGTCCCAGTTCAACTCATAGTTGACCTTTTGGACAAGGGCATGTAGCCTGAGTGGTTGTTCAACCATAGTTGAACCTTAGCAAATTTTATGGCGAGGGAACACTGCCCGAGTCCCAGTTCAACTCATAGTTGAACTTTTGGACGAGGGCACGTAGCTGGAGTGGTTGTTCAACCGTAGTTGAACCTTTGCAATTTTTGATGGGGAAGGCACGTAGCCTGAGTCCCAGTTCAACTCATAGTTGAAATTTTGGGCGACGACACGTAGCCTGAATGGTTGTTCAACTGTGTTGAAAATTTGCAATTTTTGATGGCGAAGGCATATAGGTTGAGTCCCAGTTCAACTCATAGTTGAACTTTTGGGCCAGGGCACATAGCCTGAGTGGTTGTTCAACCGTAGTTGAACCTTTGCAATTTTTTGATGGAGAAGGCACATAGCCTGAGTCCCAGTTCAACTCATAGTTGAACGTTTGCAATTTTTGATGGCGAAGACACATAGCTTGAGTGGTTGTTCAACCGTAGTTGAACCTTTGCTATTTTTGATGGCGAAGGCACATAGCATGAGTCCCATTTTAACTCATAGTTGAACTTTTGCAATTTTTGATGGCGAAGGCACATAGCCTGAGTGGTTGTTCAATCGTAGCTGAACCTTTGCAATTTTTGATGGCGAGTCCCAGTCCAACTCCGAGTTGAACTTTTGTAATTTTTGATGGTGAAGGCACATAGCCTGAGTGGTTGTTCAACCGTAGTTGAACCTTTCATAGCCTCAGTACTAGTCCATCTCATAGTTGAACTTTTGCAATTTTTAATGGCGAAGGCACGTAGCTTGAGTGGTTGTTCCACCGTAGTTGAACCTTAGCAATTTTTTATGGCGAGGGCACACAGCCCGAGTCCCAGTTCAACTCATAGTTTAACTTTTGGACGAGGGCACGTAGCCGGAGTGGTTGTTCAACAGTAGTTGAACCTTTGCAATTTTTGATGGCGAAGGCACATAGCCTGAGTCCCAGTTCAACTCATAGTTGAACTTTTGCAATTTTTGATGACGAAGGCACATAGCCTGAGTGGTTGTTCAATCGTAGCTGAACCTTTGCAATTTTTGATGGCGAAGGCACATAGCCTGAGCCCCAGTTCAACTCATAGTTGAACTTTTGCAATTTTTGATGGTGAAGGCACATAGCCTAAGTGGTTGTTAAACTGTAGTTGAACCTTTGTAATTTTTTATGGCGAAGGCACATAGCCTGAGTCCCAGTTCAACTTATATTGAACTTTTGGGCAAGGGGCACGTAGCCAGAGTGGTTGTTCAACTGTAGTTGAACCTTTGTAATTTTTGATGGCGAAGGCACATAGCCTGACTCCCAATTCAACTCATAGTTGAACTTTTGCAATTTTTGATGGCGAAGGCACATAGCGTCAGTGGTTGTTCAACCGTAGTTGAACCTTTGCAATTTTTGATGGCGAAGGTACATAGCCTGAGTCCCAATTCAACTCATATTTGAAATTTTGCAATTTTTTATGGCGAAGGCACATAGCCTAAGTGGTTGTTCAACTATAGTTGAACCTTTGCGATTTTTGATGGCGAAGGCACATAGCCTGAGTCCCAGTTCAACTCATAGTTGAACGTTTGTAATTTTTGATGGCGAAGTCACATAGCCTGAGTAGTTGTTCAACCGTAGTTGAACCTTTGCAATTTTTGATGGTGAAGACACATAGCCTGAGTCCCAGTTCAAGTCATAGTTGAACTTTTGGGCGAGGGCACGTAGCCCGAGTGTTCCGTATCAGGGGGGGGGGTTAGGGTATCTCGCCCGTGTTCTCCCCGTAGCGGGGGTATCTGCTTCTTCTTCTTCTCTCGATTTCTTAAGAATGGAGGGGGAGTTGGGGCTTCGGACTCTTGCCGGAGTGCTCGAGTTCCCTTTACTGGCTCCTTTCCCTTTTGGGTGTTTTCTTTCCTTTTTTTGGTGTAAGGATGAACCACATGATTCTGCTACAAAATCCCAACAGACGGCGCCAAATTGTTTAGCTCAAAGTTCTCATACACTTTATAAGCATAAAACAATTAAAATAAATAGAGAGCCAATCATAGTAGACCGTAATAAATCAAAGGCTCGAATAAATGAGACAAGGAGAAAGATTTTTGTATTAAGAAGAGATATATAGAGAGCTGTTTATTGATGATATTGATTTGGTTTGCCTCTCCATTGAGAGGTTCAGAGCCTTACAATGATATTCTCTCTTTTCTAGATAATTGTGATGAAGAAGAAGAAGCAGCCCCCCTCCTAGGGTTCTTTCTCTTGGTATTTATAGCGGTAAATCTTGCCTGCTGGCATTAGGCAATCGTGGTCATGCCGAGGGGACGTCCGTCGATAGAGGGTAGACCGTGACCTTATTGATCAATCGGAGTGATCTTCGACTACTTATTATTAACGAATGGTGGTACCATTTGTTAACCCGAATATTCTTAAGAGCGAAATAATCTTATTAATTATCACGAGTCAGGTTTTGACCCATATAGTACTTATGTAATATAAGGAGGTTCGAGAATACTGTTGAACTAAACTCGTGTTTTGAGGCAAATTAAGACAAGAGAAATTTGAATAAATGATGATACCTAAAAGATATTAATGGGCAATGCCGTATCGAGCAATCCTTTGTGGTATGATGTGAGACATAGTTGTTTACCTGATAAAACGGTTGAGTTGAATTTATATAGTGGTTTATAGATAAGCAAATTAATTTGATCCAAAATAATAAATAAATAGGAAAAAGTAAGATTAATGATTGAAATTAAGGAAGATAATGAGTCTAGATCCAAACTGGATCTTTCCGAGAGTAGTAAATGAAAGCCATGACAAAGCGATGATAATACTATTTAGATTGAGCATAAAATAGTAAAATAAAGCTTTGCATGCTAAATGTTTCCTATGTTACAGTGGTTGTTAACCGTACTATTCATATCCCTATTGATGGAAACAAGATCTCCAAATCAAGCTTCTTCTTGAATGAGAATAAAAGTATCATTGATGGATGCATAACAGTTGGCTTTGAATGCAGATATTCTGTTTGACGGCTGCTCATTAAATGCATTCCGATGTCAAAAATTTGAATTTCTATTATCAATTATGCTTTCTTCGGGATCTGTCCTGCACCGGTTACATAGTTCGCACCAGGTGCGGTTATCTTCTAACTCATCTTTTGTATATTCGGTTCCACGTGTCATCTCATCATTTGACCACCTGTTGTCAACCAATTACACCCCATACATATAGTCTACCTACTTTCCGGTGGATAATTTAATGTAACCGAGAAGTAGATAAGAATTTGTTTCTTGGCGGGAAAGTTCCTGAATGATCTCTGACATTTGAAGGGACACACATTTTCTCACATTTAATACCCCAAATACATGTTACCCCATAATTCAGCAGGTATTTTTGCCACGAGTTTTTCGTCTATAACTTCTCAGCTACTCAATATTTTTACTACTTTCACAAACCTTTTTCCTTCTCTGAATTTTCTTAGAACTTTCTACACCTTCAACTGTCTGAGCATGAACTTCTTTATTGACTTTTTACCACCATGTCTTCTTACACTGCGATCTTCAGAAGGACTGGTCTTCTCTTCGGTGGAGGCCCAAAGAAAAAATAAGAACAAAGAAGTTGACGATGAGTCTGAACCTCCAACTATTGACACCATCATACCACTTCATCTCACCACCGTATCCGATCTCTAAGACAAACTGCATCTACAAATTCACAAAGCAGTAGGTTTTTTCCAGTTCATAGGTACCCTTCCTCCATTTGACCCTATAGTATCCCTACTGTGAAGGAGGATTGCAACTGTTTCGATGTCGAAAACTCAAAATCCATGCCCCAAATAGGGTAGAATGAGTTACCTACTCCAGAGAAGGTTTTATGTATATTTACACATATCCTTTTACTTTGGGTCCCTTTTCCTTGGGGTCGAGCGAAGGACTTGACCAAGTAATTCTGCAATTTATACCAGCCTTTGGTACAAGTAGGCCCATCCATATAGTGTAAATTGGTCTGCCTTTGTCAGTTGCGCACCGAGACTGAAAAAACCCTAACTCTCGCACATATGATGAATCTCTATTCTCCTAAGATTTTTCGCGGGAAAGTGTTAAAATTCAACGAGTGTGGTCATGACGCCCTTCTCACCAACATAGATGACGACAAGGACCGTAGATGGATGGAGCGGTTCATTATTATTTGTAATAGGGACATCATGTCAACCACAATTCCAATTTTCTTTAAGTTGTGGAATTATTTTCGTAACTCTTTGGTTATTCGTTTCTTTCCTTCGTAAGAAAATAACTTCTTGTTTTACTAATGTTTTGTATTTCTTTCATTTTAGCTACCTATTAAGAACCACCACGGGTTTACGGTCTGGACCGATGGGTTCAAACAATCTTGGATATTATAACTCTAGAATCCCGTCGGTGGAAAAAAATGGCTCCCGAATGCGGGTGGAGAGCTAAGAACCACGGTAAGCAAAATTCCTCTCTCCCTCTCCCTCTTCTTCTTTTTATATTTTATCTTTTTATCTCAGTAGTTTAAGAGAAATTTACTTAATCATCTTTTTGCTTTATAGGGATTTCGAGGGGTTTTGTTGTGTGCCTGATGTCGACATTCTCGATAACCATGAGGAGTCTAGGAAAGTGTTGCATGATGCCTTTATTGAAGAGGGCCCGTGGATCTTCTCGAGCCTCCGGTGAGGGTACCTCATCTCGGAGTCCCCCATCCATAAATAAGAAGACGAAGAGGATATGTTCCTCCTCGATATGGACTCAAGAAAAGAGAATGAAGAAAATTCCAATCGAGCCGACCATAGTGGTCCTTGATTATGAAGGGGAAGCTAGTGATGAAGAGGCTTCCCTTAAAAGGATCTTCATCGGCTCAACTGGATGTTTAGTTGGGGAACCTTTAAAATCCATCGTCAGAGGAAGTTCAGGCACTTTGGGTGGAGATGGTTTGGTTGAGATTGTTTATTCTCATTTTCCGATTCATGCCGATGCTCCCAGATAGAGGACCTTGTCTCCTAACCTCTCTGTATCACCGAATTTGTTCCGACCATAACTACCAACCCATTTGACCAGCTGCCTCTTTTCCATTCACACCAATAACTTATTAGCCATCTCGACACCAGTTGTTCCTTCGCCACTAGCACTAATTGTATCTCCTCCACTGGCATCAGCTAAACAAGTGGGGAATATTTCTCCTCCATGATCTCCTTACCATGGGAAGTTTGGAAACACTTATACAATACCTTCCCAAGATCCACAAGGAAGGCGAATCACTAGTCTTTCGATTTTGAATGGGTGCCACGTTCTCTCCAAGCCGATGGAGCTTGCCAATTATATGAAGCAGCTGGCTACAATGAAGGACTGGAAAAAGATAGACTCCATTTCTAGGGAGTGTCTGATAAACAATAGCATGCATTGTTCAGGCCAAGTATCCTACTAACCTTCTCATATCTCATTTTCCATTTATATGTTGCAATGACAACCTTAATTCTAACTTTTTATAAGCCAAACTCCTTGCTTTTGAGGGCCTAAAAAGGTTGATCCTGGATAAACAAGGACTTGCTTTCGAGTGGGATCAACTTTTGGCTGAAAGGAATCAGCTTGTCGACGTCTCCCGGTGCTGGAAGCAAATTATTTACAAATAGACGAGCTTGAGGCTCGGTTACAACAAATCAAGAAAGATTTAATGGACCACCGCCAAGAAGCTCCCCAATTGTATGAAGACCTCATAGAGGCTAAGGCTAAATGGGTCGACTTCAGGATGTTATAACTGGTGCTACCAAGCGCGAATCTGCCTTCGAGGAGATAATTAATAATTTGAAGGCCAACTTATGCTCCAAAACTGAGGAGGCTAATGCTTCCAATAAGAGGAGGACCAAAAAGAAAGAGATAATTAAGAGAGTCATGGAGCAGAACTGGCTTCACTCAACCACGAACGCTGAGTTTGATATCAAAATTAGCACAGTGAAGGCAAAAAACAAAAAACTCCAAGCTAAAGTTGATAAACTCCAAGCTAAAATCCGTAACCAACAAGATTTGCTTGTATTCGATAAAACCTACTCCATGTATCATATGAAAAGGAAGACTTTGGAGGAGGCCAAATAAAGCATTGTCAACATCGATGACAGCATTGCCCATAGTCGGGAATTGGAGTTAACTTCTCGCTGGAATCTTCCTGCTCGGACCGCCATAACGGAATCTTCGATTACTAGTTTCGAGTATTCGAGAACTGAAGGGATACCGAAGAAGATGAATGTCCCAAACCGGTTGCGTACCTGTCTTCTTCCACCGGGGGAAATGAAGACCGTTCTCTCCCTTCGGATTCTGGTAGCAAAAACAAATGTATAATTTTTTTCCTTTATAAATATGCCAAAACCTTTCACTAAGTTTGTCACTTTAATACATAAAAGAATTTTTTGCTAAAGTGTTGTGCAAAAACATCCCTTTTAAGTTTAGTTGATAAAGCCTCGGGTATGTTTTTTCATCTAATAGCTTTTGATTTCGGGCATAAACACTATTGAAACCTTCCCTTACTGTGAGGTTTCCATAAGAGAGGGCCTTTATGTTTACAGTTCTATTGAAGCAGACATCTCCTATTCATTATGGTGAAAGCATTCTAAGTTTTTGTTAACTCTCAAATGATATGATAAGTTAACTTACCATTTGGACAAGAAATAGGATAAGAATAAAAGGACTTTGATTTATTCCCTTCTATGTTTAAGAGTACATTTATATAAACACTTATTTGCTTAAGTAAGTAAATTTTCCAATATATATGGCTAACTTGTACAACTTATTTCTATGGGGATGATCACGCAATCCCCAGTCTTGATAAGACATTGATCCAGTTTTAACAGTCTCCGATTTCATGGCACTTGATGCCGCATCATGCATTAATCCCCTAGTGTTCGAATGTTAAGTATGAGAATTCGAAGATGGGAGGTCTTTGTATTTATCGGTGGCCTTTTCCGTTGTTTAATGCTAATGTTTCATCGGCGGAGACACCTTATGAATGGTTAAATAATCCTTTTGAACTTTGGGAGGTGTGGCTTTCCATCGAGCCAATATTATTTAACCATCCACAAGTTTCTTACCATATGAGCTCGTAGTCATCGATCCCATCAGTGTAAGAAATTTAGTGCATTACTATTTAAAGGTCTTGCCTTTAGCGATGATCCTCTCTTCGTAGTATGCTTTACATCGCTGCCTCGTTAAAAACCTTTTTAGAAAAATTCAATTGGAGAGAAACTAGTCGAAAGGAAAAATAGTGTAGAACATACTTTCAGTACCGGTAGAAATCTTCAGAAATAATACCTTTTGAGGTGAATCACATTCCAATTGCTGGGAAATTTGACTCCATCTCAGTTTTTCAGTTCATATGACACTTCACCGGTGATAGCTGAAACCCGGTTAGGCCCTTCCCATATTGGTCCCAGCTTCTTGGTATTAAATTCTCGTGTGCTTTAAGTGATTTTCCTTATAACCGAATCTCCAATTTTAAAATAACGGAGATTCTCTACGATTGTAATATCTCTCCATCCTTTGCTTTTGTACCATCATCCTCATGTATGCTAAGTTCGGTGTTCTTCAAGCAAGTCGTCTATCTTTACCAGCAATGCTTCATTGTTTGATCATTTGATTGCTCATGAAAACCTCAAAATGGGCTCCCCCACTTCCACTAGTATTAGAGCCTCCAAGCCATACACGAGAGAAAAGAGTGTTTCTCCAATTCTTGACTTCACCATGGTCCAGTGTGCCCACAACACCCCCGGTAGCTCATCTAGCCACTTGCCCTTAGCATATTTTAACTTTTTTTTTAAAAAAGAATTGGATGATTATCTTGTTGGTCAACTCCGTCTGCCTGTTAGCACTCGGGTTGTATGGCGAGTAAGTAATTTGTTTGATCTTTAGCCCTTCCAAGAACTTTGTTACTCTTGAACCTACAAACTACAGCCCGTTGTCACATGCAATCTCATTAGGTATTCCAAATCGACATATTATGTGATCCTATATGAAGTCAACCATTTTTCATTCTCCAATATTTTGGTAAGGATATCCTTCAACCATTAATAAAACAGTCAGCTAAAACTAAAAATAATCTTAACTTCTTGGGTCCCAGTGGTAAAGGACCAACGAAATCTATTCCCATTTCATAAATAACCACAACGACACCATCGGATGCAAAAGTTATGCTGGATGATGCACTAACTGTTCATGACGTTGACATTTGTTATGCTTTTGTATGAATTCCCTCATGTCCTGTTCCACTCGGGGACAGAAATATCCAGCCCTAATTAACTGGAGAACTAACGTGTCTGCACCAAAATGGTTTCCGCAAACTCCTTCGTGGAATTCTCTCATTATGTAGTTTGCCTCCGAGGCTCCTAAACACCGAGCTAGTGTCCTTGGAATGATCTCCTATATAAAGAAATAGCAAGCTGCTTTGGTCCGTGGTGCTCGGGATGCTTTTGGGTCCTCGAGTAATTTACCATTTCTGAGATATTCAATAAATTCATTCCTTCGATGCCTAATTAAGTTGGTTGAATTTACCTTGCAGTAGTCATCCACATTTAACCTTGAATGCAAAAATTGGATCGAATATACCAAAATATAGACGATTCTACCAGAATAAGATACTTTCATCTCCGTAGATGACCCAAAATTGGCTAATGCATCGGTTTCCACATTTTTCTCCCTCGGGATGTGAACGATAGACCATTCGTTGAACAGTGTAAGTACCGTTTGAACCTTTTTCATATACTATTGCATGCATTCCTACTATGTATCAAAAATTCCATACACTTGATTTACCACAAGCTAGGAGTCATACTTTATCTCGATGACCTCGGAACCTAGTCCCCGAGCTAGTCCAAGTCCTGCACCCAAAGCCTCGTACTCGACTTAATTATTAGTTAGCGATACTGTTTTAATGGCATGCCTTAGGGTATCACCCAAGAGCGTAACTAGAACTACCCCGAGACCGGACCCTTTTACGTAGGGGGTAATAAGTCCAAAACACAACACTAAATTAATGCTCGCTAGACAAAGATAATATAGTTATGACTATCGTTTCCACAGGGATTTAAACAATGTTCAAGTAATTCCTAGCATACACTATTGAGGATGATTAATACTTCAGTTGGGATGATTAATAACTAAAATTAACTATGAAACAAAAATAATGAAAAATTAATCACAAAAAGAGAAGACTTGAGAAACACCGAAATATCAATGGGAGAAATAAGGGTCATGACATGATATGTGCCCGATAGTTATTTGAGATCTAACTCTACTTCAATTCGCTCTAAAGCTCTAATAATTCTCACAAATTCACTCAATGATTAGGTCAAACTCTTAGTTAAGACTCCTCTCTCGATTAAATCCCAACTCGACGAGGTGAACAAATATAAGCACTGTGAAAATATGCAAGCATGCGTTAATGAATTAGTCTTTAGGAAAATGTCTTTCAAATATTCTCCTAACTTGATTTAACCAACAATTCAATAAGCTTTTTCGATTACTTAAGAGATAACTGAATTAATCTAAACAAAAATGCAAAGACAATCACCAAAGTATTCTTCTTTTGATTAAATAAATTGGTGAATAAAGATGCAAACAATTTAAAGCTTCATAAACGAATTCATGCAAACTAACTAGAGTTAAAATACACAAATATTCATCAGAATACCATATTTTTCAAACGCTAAAGTACACTACTCCATAATCATGGAGAAAGTCACCACAAATAGAGTTAAAGAAAAAGAAAACATCAATGCAATACAAACTCGGATGTTGAATTGAGGAAAGAATGATGAATCCTTGTGCCTTAGAGTCTCCAATGCTCTCCCAGTCTTCCGTAGGTCAAAAGTCCTCTAAAATTCGTGTTTTTGATGTATTTATACCATATAGGAATGGGCTTGGATGAAACTATCATTAGTCGAAGTGGGAAAAGTTGGGCGAGAAAATACACAACCATGGCGCATGGCGCACCGCTCCACACAGTGCATTAGTGTGAAATTTTAGAGACCTATTTTTTTCACTCTGCAAGAATTTTGCACTAGCTCCCCACGCCCCTCTACGCATGGCACAATGCGGTAGTGCAATTTTTTTCCTCACTTTTTTACATCCAGTCTTGGTCCTCGACCCGCGAACGTGATATAATCATTGCTTGCCCTTTTTATTGAGATGCGCACTTATTATGGTTTCTTGTATCCCAAACCTTCACGTGGTTGTCTCATCGCAAATTTTGATGGGAGCTTCCCTAACTTTGACGACTCGTTGTATCTAGCTTTTGCAAATAACATGTAAGTGTTAGGATAAAAACTTCATCTATTCGCTTTGCAGGGAGAGCGAAATTCTAAAAATGGTTTTGGGCCACACACCCTACAAATGGCTTTGAGGACAACTTAATTGCCTCAATTTGTTTTAGCAGAAGAGTTAACTACTTTAGCATGTTAGTTTGGAGATTAGATTACTCGCCTTCTTCTTTCTTCCTTTTAGGGACATAATGGAGTGCATGAGTTACTTTCTTGCCATAAGATGCAATATCCCCTCTTTAACATTTATTTGAGTTAGGTTGTACCTCCTCGGTAACAGTTTTGACTCTACCAACAATTACCTCATCTCTTTTAGTTGTAGGCTCATCATTCTTGCTTTTCACGACATCATCAGCTTTTAGCTCTTTCACAATGCGTTTCTTCAAGTAGAAATTTGCATCGCCGAAGTATGACTCAACCATGGTGAATGGCATCATCAGTAACTATCTTCTTCCCGACTTCACCCTCGTATTATTTTAAACATTGATGGTGGGTAGATAGAACTACTTTATTCTCATGTATCCAAGGCCTTCCAAGAAAAACATTGTATGAAGTGTTTGCATCGATCACATGCAACCATGCACTTGATTGCATATCTTCAATGGTGATTCCTAACCTGATTGCACCTATGGCTCTTTGCCCCGTAGGTTGAATCCTTGAATCATCACATGACTTTTTGAGAGTTTGTTCATGGGAATGCTGAGTTCTTTCGCATTGCGAACTAGCAAGATTTTCACTGAGGATCCTCCATCAACCAAAATTTGATTTACTCTTTCATCGTGCATATAGACAACTGGGTATAATGGGCAGTTGTGAAGAGTGTCACCCAGTAGAATATCATCATTCGTAAACATAACTTTTCCTCGCAAGCATTGACTTCTTGAGGAGTGGACTCGATGAGCTTTTCCAAATATGGTGCAAATGGTAGGTCGTCACTCTTTTCTTCTCCTTTGTGAAAATGGAAACAAGAGGCATCAATACCCCTATGGGAAATCTTAGTGCGGAACCAACTTGGTAAAAACTCCTCCAAGGTCACTGGATGTCATGGCTTTTGAGGGTAGTACACCTCCACTTTTGCTTTCTTTAAATGCTCTAGATTTCATTTCCTCGGTCTTTTTACCATCATTTCCTTATTAGTTGTTCCATTGATCCTTTTTGTGGTCTACCTTTATGGAACCTACGACGAGTCACCAACGTCCAACCTTCATCATCATCTATTTGATCGTATTCAAGTTTGTTGTTCTCCAGTAATTCTTAATCTTTATGTTCTATAAAACTACATAATTCACCTGGGTTGAATGAGCCAAATGTGATAAAGTGTCACGACCCGAATTCTTTCCATCACGACGAGTCGTGATGGAGCCTATTATCGGAGCTAGGCAAGCCAACCCTTTTAAAATATTCCACAAAACTTTAATCTAAAATAATATAATAACTGAGAATGCGCAGAAGTCTTTTAACAAAATAATAACAAAATGCGGAAGATTATAACATGACCCTACCCAGTATCTAGTGTCACTACTCACGGACTACTAAAAGAGTTCTACAAACATCAGTCTGAAAGAAAAATTCATGGTAAGTCTGTTTCGATACAATGAAAATAAACGGAATGAAATAGATGAGACTTAGGGCCCGCAAACGCCAGCGAACTACCTAGGAGTCTCTGGACTGAAGGTGCTCTCCCAGGCTACTACTGCAGTCCATAACCTGTCTCCTGCTGTGCACAAAAGGGCACAGAAGTGTAGCATCAGTACAACCGACCCCATATGCTGGTAAGTGCCTGGCCTAACCCCGGCGAGGTAGTGACGAGGCTAGACCAGACCTACCACAATCAACCTGTACAGATATATGTGCAATAATGGAAAGATAACAGAATTTAAACAGATAGTGGGAAGGGGACATGCTGTGGGGGTAACAATTCAATTATAAGACCATCGAACAAGAAATGGAAACTGAATATTTAACATCAATAAAGGAAAGCCAGAGAATCAACAACTGCACGACATCAAACTTCGTGCTTTTACTCTCAAATATAGTGCAGGGCATCACCCTTCGTGCTTTCCTCGCTAAAACTGTCAAATATAGTGCACAGTATCACCCTTCGTGCATTTACTCTCAAATATAGTGCACGGCATCACCCTTCGTGCTTTCCTCACATAACTCTCACATCAAGGCACGAAATGACCCATCGTGCTCAAATAATCAAGAACATGGCACGGAAAGACCCTTCGTGAATAATTATCGAAATATGGCACAGAAAGACCCTTCATGCATAATCTCTCTCTTCCTCACCCACTCAACGGTCACAACCAAATGGGGAAAGGAATATACAACAAGATTAAATATCCTGGCAAGGGAGAACAACTCAATAACAAGTCCCGGCAAGGGAGAGCAACTCAACAATAAGTCCCAGCAAGGGAAAATAGCTCAACAATAAGTCCGGGCAAGGGAAAACGATTCGACAATAAGTCCTGGCCAGAGGAAAATACCAAAATTCCTTCGTTAGCTCATTTGCTTCTCATTTATCACTTCATAGTTCATGTAACAAGTAATTAACTTAATTGTTTCACTTCTTTTGAATTTTAAAGGCAATTATGACTCACGATCATGCTAGACTCGGGCGCATAGGTAACCGTCACCATACCTATACACCGACTTCACATAGTACATAGTAAATATTATTCTAATCTTATTCCTCGAGCCAAAGTTAGATCAAACACTTACCTCGAATCTGAAAATAGCAACTCAAAGCTCGACAATTGCCTTTCATCTAGAATTCGACCCTGAACCAATGATATCTAACATAATCGATTCAATATTATCAATAATAACTCAAAGACACCATTCCATAGCTTAGAAATGAATTTCCTATCATTATTCCAAAAATACCAAAATCCGACACCTGGCCCACATGGTCCAAACTCGAGGCTCAAACCAAAAACCAATCACCCATAACCCCACGAGTTCAAATATATAATTTATTTTAAGATTCGACCCCAAATTGAGGTTGAATCGCCCAAAATTCTCAAAAACCTAACTCTACCCAAAAGCCCTAATTTCTACCATGATTTTATGATTTAGGGCTAGGAATTTATTAGTTAGATGAAGAAAATGTGAGGAAATTAAGTTAAGATTACTTACCCAAAGAGTTAGAAAGACGTAGAGTTTGACTTTCTTCAATGGAGGATTTTAGGAGAGAGTTCGAGTGAAACAATAGAAGAAATCCGGAGTGAACACTGTTTTGGAGTTCAAATAATTCACTGCGTAACTACCCTTCGCGTTCGCGTTCGCGAAGGGTTGGGCAGGTTGAGCATCGCGTTCACGTGGGGAGAATCGTGAATGCGTAGAATAAAATTGGAGGCTTCAAAGTTGGCCTACGCGAACACGTGGGCCATACGCGAAAGCGTAGAATGAGTAGGCCAGTTCCGCGAACGCGGGAGCCTTCACGCTAACGCGTAGAGGAAAAGACAAAAGGTCCAGGTTTTGTTATATGCGAACACGATGGGCTAATCGCGAACGTGAAGGAGGGGAAAATGAGGGCATCGCGAACATGGACAGAGGGACGCGAACGCGATGAAGAGAAGCCTGCTGCAATTTTATGAACTTTATCTAAGTGCAAAACATCTCGAACCACCCCCGAAATCACTCCAGATCCCTCAAGGCTCCCGACCAACCACACACACAAACTCAATATCATCCTACGAACTTGCTCGGGTAATGAAATCACCAAAATAACATCAAAATCTAAGAATCAACCTTCAAAACTCATAATTTCATTTCAAAGTTCATAACTTCTGAATTTCCCATTTTTAGTCCGAAACATGTCAAATGATGTTCGTTTTCAACCAAACTTTACAGATAGTGCTTAGCACTCATTTAAGACATGTACCGTGTGTTAGAACCAAAATACGGGCTCGATACCATTACTTTTGATCAAATCTCATTTTCATTTTTCCTTAAGCATTTTCAGAAAATACTTTCACGGAAAAATTCCGTACTAAGGCCTGGGACCTCAAATTTCGATTCCGGGAATACGCCTGGATCCCATATTTTTTACGGACCCTCTGAGACCGTCACATCATCGGTCTGGTTCTGTTTACCTAAATAGTTGACCAAAGTAAACTATATCAATATTATTATCAAAGTTCATAATTTTTAACATTGAATTCAAGTATTTCAACAAAAAAATTTTCTGGCTTTGTGCCCGGAATATGCACGCAAATCAAGGCAACCAAATAAAAGGTTTTCAAGGCCTCGAAAAAAAAGAAAGGGAGAATTACGGTGATGACCCTTTGGGTCATCACATAGAGACTTGGTTTGTGCTTGCTTTCTCATCTTCAAACACGATCTTCTTTTCACGAGACAAGTATATAACTTTGTCCTTTAAGATAAATAATTTCTCGAGAGTGTGGCTCACAAGTCGATGATATTTGTAGTAATTTGGGTCACCAGTTTTCCCAGCTTCATTTCGACGCTTCATCTCCGGAAGCTCAATAAGATTTAACTCGAGGAGTTCTTTAAAAATGGATGGTACATCAGAATCCAGAAAATGGGTACCCTTTCTCTTGCATTTCTATTAGAGTCAAATTTCCCCTTGGCTTATCTTGAAAAGAAGTGGATTTCATACTTTTCTTCTTGCTCACCTTCATTGTGAACTTCACAGGTAATGTGTTGACATTCATGTCTTCTTTACTTTCAGACTAGGGTTCGAACTTGCCCCACTTCCTGACTTCTTTCTTATCATTCCCTTTACGAGGTTCATAGATGGGAACCTATCATTTCTAGCGGAGGACATGCTCAATTCCATGTCATGGGCACGAGAGCAAGTTCTTATAATGTGCTAGGCTTGATACCTTAAAAGATGTAGCGCAATCTCCAATGCATGCCTTGGATGCACATTTCTATGCCAAAAGCTTCACTAAGCCTCTCTTTACAGTTGAGGCTTGTATCCGTCCAATGATCGATAAAGTTGATAGCTGGTTCAAACTTCCGTTGAAAAGTATTTGTGAGTTCCACCATGCTCACAGTGTGCTTTGTTCTATAAAAGCTATTAAGTAACTCTTGATCTAGTAGATCCCAGCTATCAATAGATACTGCCTCGAGGTATGTATACCAATCAAAAGCATTTCCTTTTAGCGAGCGGACAAACTACTTGACGAGGCAATCTCCATAAGTCCCAACATTTTTGCATGTCTCAACGAAGTATGCCACATATTGCTTTGGATTGCCTTTACCATCAAAATTGTTGAAGCTTTAGAGGTCGATAGCTTGTATACATCTTCAACGTATCGATACTTGTAGTGTACGGCTTTGCGTATGTAAGGGAGGACTTAGAAGCAACTTCATACTTATTCTTAATAGTTCCTTCAATGAACTTCTTCAGTTGATCGATGAGAATCATCCCTTCAAATAAGACAGGAACACCCTCAGCAGATGCTACGCGTCTTGGGGAAGAATCACTCTTTGGAACTTCTAGGAGCTTGCCAGGTGCATGGGTAGATTCTTCTTCAATCACGATTCCCACCCTGACTGTTAGCTTGTCAATTCTAGTATCTTAATTTCACATGCACTTGGTCAAGCCAACGATTGCTTCTGTCAAGTTTGCCAACTGCTCTTCCACAAATGAAGTATTTGTCGCCATGGCTTGCATGATTATTGTAGATGATGGGGGGTAACATGGATTGCCGCACATATTGATTATCGAATGGCTCATGCTATGCGGTGTAAGAGAGGGAGGATCCATCACTTGAAGCATCATTATCGTCCTTCACGGAAGAGCACTTGGATCTAGAGAGGTCAAGTAGAGCAAGAATTTTCTTGATCTTTTCAGCAACATCGCTTCCTCTTTAGGGTGCGTTTATGTAAGATATTTTTCATTTTAAGGATGAAGATCTGAAAACAGTGGTTGCACTTGGGGTGCTTGTTATCCTAACGAGCTTGCTTTGCTCCTCATATCCGGTCCAAAGCTTTCAAAGGCAACATCGAGGATGCTTTCCACATCAGCATAGAACCTGGAATTAGTAGTCTGGTGAAAGTTGAACTGGAGTTGATTTTCTTTAAAGCCATTTCGATGTTCTTGGAATTTGGTGATAGAAAAGTTAAGATGAGATATAGAGATGAAGGGCAGAAATGGTCGCATTGGGTATGCCAGAATTTGTAGACAAAACTTGCGTCAAGAAAATAAAATCAAGATCGAAAAATATTACAACAATGGTGGTATTTTATTTTAAATAATTGAGTGTATAATTTCTATGGTTCCTCTGATTCTCGTTTTCCAATATAAATTCAAGGGCCTATAAGTTTGATCTTGAACTTATATTTGTTGTCACGAATGATGATCTTGAATCCAACTAGCACGAACTTTGATTTGAACTCATACTACTTGAATCTTGATTTGTTCGCCATGCTTGAGCTTGAATTGAAAATTGAAACTTGTAGAGAAATTTACGGTGTTTGATCCACGAGATCTCTCTTAATTTTTATTATAACTTCTGGTTTCTTTTCTAGGTTATGAAAACCCTATTTACAGTTGTGGGAGGGAAGGGTTAGGATAAAAACAAACTCTTTCCGACCAATCAAATTGAAGTAACAATGCCGCTTTTGATTAGCCAGAATATATCACTTGCACATGTGGCGCAATTTCATTAACCTTTTAATTTGACTTGGCATGCCTTGTCATTTTGATACATGGCATGATCCTATTGACTCTTCTGTTTGACTTAGCGTACCACGTAATTTGACACGTGGCACCAAACTAGGCCTCTGGAAAGATGTCATCTCGGGCTTAATGATGTGGGTTCTTCACTTGTAGTCCAACTAAATGAGCTAGCTCAATAGATTAAGACCTTTATTTAATCCATATATATTGGTCTTATAATTAATCCAATAAATTTTTTGAACTAATATAACTTGAATTTAACATATAGCCCAAATTATTTTACGGATTTAATTCCAATAAAATTTACATGCCTACACATCCCTCACTCCAAATTCATGCTACTGTTAATTTCCTTCAAGTGCAGTATAGTAATATCTTGGAAAAATAGTTAGATTTTTCCCGATATACTTTTCATCCAGATCCAGCCTACCGTTAACAAAATATGTAAAATTACTTTCATCCCTAATTTCCCTTTACTGTAGCACCCAAATCATCTATTAGTTTTTCTATGTCAGTAGCCAAGTTAGCAAAACAATCTGGATATTTAGCAAAATAAACATACTTTTACGCATCCAATTTTTTCTTTAAAATTCATCCAATTTAGATTTGAGTTTACACAAATCAATAATATGAAGTGCGAGATAACATTTTCATAATTTAAACTTGTTCGAATCTTAGTTGAAATAACTATTTAGGGATCGTTTGGTAGGGGATATAAAAATAGTATTGAATATCCATGGGATGGCAACAACATCAGTTCCGAAATGGTCCAAGGTCATACTTCCTAAATCACTTGGTGGACTTGGTGTAAAAGCATGTTGACTAAGTGGCACTGGAGATTCAATCAAGATGATGCTAGTCTCTAGAAAAAGGTTATCACAGCCAAGTATGGGAGGCTTAACCATTGGTGCACCAAACCTGTGAGATCACCCAATGGCATAGGGATATGGAAACACATAAACAACTTACAGGAAAATTCAGCAGCACATACTTCCAAGTTGGAGATGGGACCAACATAAAGTTTTGGACAGACATGGCTAGGGGGATACTACACTGAATGAAGCATTTCCAAATTTGTTCCTTATTATAGATAACCCAAACTCTCTTATTGCTCACAATAGATAGGTCAACACATGGAATCCCATTCTTGGAAGAAACTTGCATGACTGGGAGGTAGATGAGTTCATTGACATGATGAAAACACCGGAGAAATGTTAAGTCAACTCTCAGCTAAGGAACAAACTGAAACGGGGCAACTCTAAGGAAGGCCTTTACACTATTAAAGCATGCTATGCTAATATTTTCTCTAACAATTTGATGATTGATCTTTGGCCTTGGAAGCTAGTTTGGAAGACAAAACTTTCATCTAAGTGAGCTGCTTCAACTGGTTGGCTTTAAAGGGTGCCTGTCTCACCAAGACAACCTAATCAGAAGAAATTTCCAACTAGAAAACTGATGATTCATTTGTCTCTCAAATTCAAAATCCATTAACCACCTTTTTCAGCACTGTCCAGTGGTCACAGACATCTGAAATTTTTTTCTCAACATTTTTTGGATTGAAATGGACTATGCCATCATCTATGATTAGAGAAGTTTATGTAAGTTGAAGCTTAAGGAAAATTGACAAGACCGTTAGAAGAATATGTATTATGGTTCCTGCTAGCTAGCATTTTTTGGTGTATCTGGACCGAGAGGAATCGTAAATGCTTTGATAGTGTATCAACTTCAATTGGCTACCTGAAGATGTTTGATTAACCTTTTTAGTTGGGCTAACCTCTTTTATGTAAATAACTCTGACGTATTTTGGGACTTTATCAGCTCTCTAGTTTAATAGCACTTCATTGTAAATGAGCTGATAAACTTTGCTTTGTAATCTTTTTGCATCTTCCTTATGCTTTTAGAGATATCCTGCTTACTTCTTAAAAAAAAATATGGTGTATTATTAATACTAGCATTAGTAATACTAAATTTAGTTATCTTGAGATTATTTCTTAATGACTGTTTGGTTTGGTGTATTAAGAATAACATGCATAGCATATTTTTTTAAAAAACTATTTATTTACAAAATACTCTCCAAAAACATTGGAAAGAACATGGAAAAAGTTTTGAAATGGCAGTTATGTCTTTATATATGTTTATTCATGTATTAAAAATTGTGAAATTGCTAATATCATAATTTAGTATGTATAAGAGTAGTACTGATATTAGGTTGTTTAACTAATATATAACTAAACTAGTTAGGGGTGTTCAAAACCGATCCGAAACCGAAAACCGATCCAAACCGAAGCTTAACGGCTTACTGGTATTGGCTTAACGGCTTAACGGACGGGGAACGAATTGATTTTTTTTATTAACGGCTTATCGGTTTGGGGATGGATTATTCAATTTTCTTAACGGCTAATCCGTTAACCCATTAAGAATATATATATATATATATATATATATATATATATATATATATATATATATATATATATATATATATATATATATATATATATATATATATATATAAATTTATTTTTATTTATAAATATTAAATATAAAAAAAACTAAAACCCTTGAAAATGATTAACACAAGTTTATTTCTACTTCTAAATATTTTTATTCTCAGGATCTAGAATTTTTTTGGTTCTATTTTTAATTTAGTTTTGGTTGTAATCCTCCTGTTTGGCAACATGTCAGAGATGGTAAAGCTAATTTCCTAATCACGGAAATCAAATTGAGTGACTCTGGCAAAGAAAATTGAATGCATCATATTGCCTCTAAAATATTATTTTTTATGGCAATTCATTATTTCTAAGACGAGGAGAATAAGAGATATTTAGTAAACATGTATGTTAGGCCGATAAACCGCCCATTAACCGCCCTATAAGAGCTAACCCGATACCAATCCCCCGATATCTTATCGGGTTGCTTACGGATTAATACATTTAAAAGCCGATAACCGTTAAGCCAAATCGTTAAGAGTAAAAAGCCGCCCAATACGCCCGATGAACACCCCTAAAACTAATTGTACATAAATTGAAAAATAATGTGTCAAATGGGAATTAATAATACCAAGCTAATACATATACTATTATTTTCCCTAAATACACCCTACCAACATGCTTATGAGCTTTCAAAAATAAGTGAAACGCCCCTCAAGTTTTATATACCCACAAATTTGAATCCCCATTTCGTCTTGACAAAATCCAGACAAAGAGAAACATAGGAGAAAAGCAAAGGGAGAGAGAGAAGGCAAATAGCCATGGTGAAAGATCTGAGCAATGATCAAATATCCTCCATGAAGGAGGCATTCACTCTCTTTGACACCGACGGCGACGGCAAAATCGCTCCATCGGAGCTAGGGATCCTCATGAGATCACTCGGTGGTAACCCGACCCAAGCCCAACTCAAATCAATAATCGCCGAGGAAAAACTCACCGCGCCGTTCGATTTCAACCGATTTTTAGATCTCATGTCAAAACACCTCAAACCGGAGCCATTTGATCGCCAATTGCGCGGCGCGTTCAAGGTACTTGATAAAGACGGCACTGGTTTCGTTGTCGTTTCGGATCTAAAGCATATTTTAACGAGTATTGGGGAGAAGCTTGAACCTGCGGAATTTGATGAGTGGATCCGAGAAGTTGATGTTGGATCCGATGGGAAGATCCGGTATGAGGATTTCATTGCTAGGATGGTTGCCAAGTGATTTTTGATGAAAACTCCCTGAATGTTTTATACTTGCAGAGTTCGTTCCAATATTTTGTTTAAACTTATTATTCATGTTGTTTGCCTGGGTTATGCTTACCAGTTTGTGTAAAATCAACATTTAATGTACTCATTAAGGTTCGTGCTTCACATTATTGTTTCTGAAGAAATAGAAAAAATAAATTATATCTTCGATGATTAGAATCGATGTTATATTCGCATAATTAAGACCTTTGTTGTTGTGCTGGTACCTACTCCGCATTTTCATATCAGGAAAGCAAAAAGATAGAGGAAATAAGTGTTAACGTACTTGTGCTGGCTAGAGGATGCATGTACTCGGTAGAATAGTCAAGAAGCACATAAGCTAGCTCCGAGACTACCGTATCCTGAAAGAATAGTGTGACAACTAGATGAGCCTGAACTAAACTTCTCTTGATCATAGGTCTTTTGAACTATGAGGTGCAAGTTGTATAACGTAACAACCACCCCCCACCTCTTTTTTTCTCCTATATCCATCTTTCGCCTTACAGGATTGATTGTCAATGGCCACTTATTTAGTATTAATATTTCCCGTCGAACCATATTCTGAGTCAAAAATCTTTGGGAGCCTGAGTTAGTAGTTGATTCCGTAAGTATGGAGCCAAACTTATTAGTTAATTCCTTAAGTATTCCTTTCTAATATTGGGCATTGTTTAAAAGGAAAGAGGTGGATAGATGGGTGATCTTGGGATAGCCTTCTTGTGTGTTTTGAGTGAATGAGAATATGGCTAGCTATTAATGATATGCATCAATTTGGATCTCTCAAGTTTATTCATTTTAGTCAAGTTGGAAAATGGAGAGATGAGCTTCATCTTAAGAGTTGCATCGTTATCCTTCTGCTCATGTGATGTTGCGAAATGAACCTAGAATGACGTTCTCCTTAATACATATGCAGCTTCTTTTGTTGTGCGTGAACATTAAGAGAACAACTTAGATAGTATGCATCTGTTTGGTTTTTTTGAAGTTTTACATATTAGTGAAGAGGGAAAATTTAGCGTATGAGGAGGCTTCATCCTTTTTTTTTGAAAAGGTAAAGAGATGAGGCTTCATCCTACGAGCTGCATGGTTGTCCTGCAACTCATGGGGCTTAGTTATGAAGCTAGAGTGACGTTCTCCTTAATACATCTGAACTTTAATATGTTGTATGTGGACGTTTAAGGGAACCACAATTTTTTTTTTTTTAATAGAAAAAGAAGAAGAACATTAAGTTTAAATGGCTTCTACTTGAATCTTTTAAGGTTATGCATTTTAGTAAAGAGAGAATATGGTGAATGTTGAAGCTTCCCCTGTGAGTTGCGTGGTTCTCCGTAGTATTTTTGCAAGTTCATTTGTTACTTGTGAATGCTGAGGAAACATCAAGACTGCAACCTACTTATGATGCGCTTTTACTGCCACAGCTTTTAGAGGTTTTTGATCTTCCAGATCAGTAACTCCAAGGAATCATAATACTAGTTTCTATTGCACAGTGAAGTGGAGATTCTAGAAGATGGAAAGAATTGTTTCTTGTCCAGCATCTCCTCTGGAACTAGTGATTTCCTTTTAGATTTGTATCTAAGATTTGTAGCCTAATGGTAGCACTTGGTTTATAGAACTAGAACATTTAATTGAAGTGAAAGTAAAAGCACAAGGTTTGTGCCCCTTTGTATGGTGGACTGATTTTGATTTTGGTGGGTTAGAGAAGGTGTATGTATATGGGTCTTGCAAGATAGTAGCTGGATCAGGTTTAGGTTGAAGAGGCTCAAAACGTTTTTGATATAACTTCCTTTTGATATGTCATAAATTTGAAAATCATCAAAGTTGCTCTTGCTTGGAGAGTTTTTAGTTCATTATGAAGAGGAGATTCACTTTTTGACATTTTCAGGAGAGCAGAATGGTTATATTTGAGGGTTTCTACATAAGCATTTGTGTGTGTGTGTGGAGCGGGGGATTAGAAAGTATTTCTCTCTAAATATGTATTTATCTTCAGTTGTAGGCTGAGAGAGTAAATGTGTTGTGTTGGTTTTTCCAATGAAACTAAATACAGATCAGGAGGTTGTTGGTGAACTTACAATCCTTTTATAAATCAAGTCACAACTGTGAGAAGTAATTCATTTAAGTGATTAATAATCGGCTTGCTAAGCAGTCACTGGGGTTAGGCGCATTAATGATGTGTGGTTTAACTTTGATGAGTCGAAAAAATGCATTTGAAATAACAAAAATATAAGTAGGGATATAGTTGGAAACTGGAATTAGAAGGATATAACCACTGTTCTGTACTTATGTAAAGGTCCCTTAAATTGCATTGTTTAAAAGAAAATTTATTAGAGGCTCTATGATTGACCAATTGAGTTACCACCAAAACACTATTGGTAATCCTTTATAATTTGCATAGATTAAAGTCAAGGTGCTCGCAAGTTAGTCCAAACTTCATTGTTATTAAAACAAATAGTATAGATTATAGTCAAGTCAAATATAATTATAAGCATACAAAAGTATGTTCTAGTGGTCGATGAAGTGGGACGAAAATCATGGTAGACCAGGTTTCAAAGAATGCTTGATGATTTTGTTCCATCTGCTTGCATTGGTGGCAGAGTTACCCATTAGAGATAGCAAGTACCCTACAGAACTGTCAAGGTATGATCGAGCTGGCTCGGACATCACCACTATTAAAAAAAGTAGAGGATAACTTGTGAGTTCTGAGAAATAGACAAAATGTAAGGCAAACAACTAATTACATTGTTATAACTGAGTAAATGCTGCCTCCAAATTGCTTAACTTGACCACAATATCTGATGTTGGGAGGTTGGTTATGAATCGTGACCTTTATTTCCTGTAGCCTACTATATTTAACAATAAAAATAAACTTAAGAGGGAAAGAAAGTGAGTTCTTTGCTGATGTTAAGACGCGTATGTAAGACGTTAAAAGAGATGGCATTTATTCATTTGTGTTGTGTTGTCAACGCATTGCGATGTTTTGGAAAAGCAGAAGATTCATCTTCCTCCCAGTGTGTGGGACACTTAACAATCCCTAACATGGTTCAAACTATGGTCATGTTACAACAGTTTCCAGGAGGAGCCTAGTGAATTTTGCCCTAAAACTTGAAAAGCTTTGAAGATCACTTGGTTTACCCTTGTTGTAATATTTGCTTTCTAGTAGGTCATAATTATCACAACTTCAATGGATACAACTAATATCATATTTAATTTCAACTTTACTGATTTTCTTATTTTTCACATGCAGGTGAGTTGCATCTTTGGCTATATTATTCATAGCATGAAAGAAGACCCGACCTTTTCCCTCGGTAGCTTAGCCTTTTTATTTGCATGTTTCATACCCCATTAACCATTTTCCTAATTGTTGCTTTTACTGTTTTCTTCCGTTGCACTGTCATTGAACAATTCTTGGTTCAAGTCTTTGGTTTGTATCCTGTATTTTGGATTTCATCATTCTGAAACATCGTGTAGAACGTAGAGGTACTTGAGGAATACATGTTTGCTTCTTGCAATGTTGAACCAATTGTGTATAGTACAGTTGCTTTGTATCTTTATCTCAATGCGTCAATACTTCTACTTGCTGTAGTGGAATCTCTTGGCCATTATTAATTCATAACTTAAGCCATGATCAATTATGTGTTTATTGATGCAGCAATCTACTTGTAACATTAAGAAAAAAGAAAGGAATCTGTTTTGAGACTAAGCATCCCTTGTTTGTGGTTGTCTGCTTTATCCACTTGTTTTTTTGACAAAAAGAGTCCTACTTTTGAAATTGAAAATCGTGGGTTGTGGTCTGTAAAGCCTAACTTCAACAACAACAACAACCCAGTATAATCCCACTTAATGGGGTTTGGGGAGGGTAGTGTGTACGCAACCCTTACCCCTGGGGTAGAGATGCTGTTTCCAAATAGATTCCCGGCATCCTTCTCTCCAAGAACTTCCAACCTTGCTCTTGGGAGACTCGAACTCACAACCTCTCGGTTGGAAGTGAGGGTTGCTTACCATCAGAGCAACCCCTCTTGTCATTACATGTGCGGTCCGAACTTCAAACATCTAGGTGCGAAATTTGGCTTGACAATCTCCAACGCTAGGCACGTATATCTGAAGTTTGAAACTTCAAGATCAAATATCTAAGCTTGAGAATTATTTACATCCTACCAAAAATACAAATAGGAAAGATTGCAACCAAATTTGTTCGATAATGATTTGTTAGCGATTACTCCCTCCGTTTCATATTAAATTAAATGAGGTACTTTTCTTTTTAGTTTGTTCCAAAATAAATGACACATTTTTAAATTTAAAAATAATTCAATTTTAAACTTTTTATTTTACTCTTTTTGCCTTTAATGAGAAGTTTTTATTGCCACACAAATATATTAAGATTGTTTTTTTGCCCAAGACTACACGGACACATTCCTTAGTTTTAATTTTAAAAATTACGACCATGTCACGCGAACGTTACATAAGTACAATAATCTATTTATTAATACACGCATAAAGCATACTAGCGATTACGAACTCAGTGTCTTCCTACGTTTGTTTGAAATTGTTGTAGGGCTTAATGCTACATGGACAGAATATCGCAAAGAGCTTTGGCTAAATTATTTATGAATTTACATTATTATTTGATTAATCACCAACAATCGTTATGTTATTTATCAAAACTAGAATTCTATTCACTGACAGGGGCCCTATTTGGGTACAATCCAAGTGACTTACATATAAGGTAAACAAAAGAATAAATAATGTTTCCAAATTAAATAAATAAGCTCAAGCCATCATATTTATTGCGACAAGCAACCCGATCTAATCTCAATACGGTTGCAGCGTGCAACCTACAGGTTATCTCACACGCAAAACAAGTCTAGGGGTAAACCGCTTGCCTTACTGGATGTTAAGAGTATTGAGAGAGTGATAAAAGAAGAATCCATGAAACAAGTGATCTCATGTGATTTCTCAGATAAAAGTTCATTAGTAGATAAAAAGCTTGAAGCCATTATGTTGCATTTGTTCGACCTGAATTTCCTCTACATTCCTAGCTGAATTTGCAACAGATTCCTGGCACGACTTTACCTCGATGGATTGTAGGCAAGTGAAGTAACCAAATTCAGAAGGGATTTCGACAAGACAATCACAAGTATGCAGAACCAGTTGCTCAAGGTTAGAGAAAGCATCCTCTGAGACACTCCAACATCCAAAGGAAATATTTTCTAGCATCAGCACTTTTAGTGTCAGCTTCTTAAGATCTGATTGCCGACTGAGGGAACAACATCATCACCAACCTTCCTGAATAGTATGGAATGGACATTGGAACAAGATGGACTCCTTTCAACAAGATTGTGTTGTTTCGAATAAATGGATATACGAAGCTGTACAAGCATTCGAGAAAACAATTTGGCAGAATTTGCATCTTGATCCCTGTCCGTAGGAAGAAACAGAATCAAAACAAAGTAAAATTGATTCAGTAAGAAAGTAAAAAAGAGAAATTGAATCTATACCTATATATCCATAGTAGAAATTTCTCCTCCTTTGCCTTTTCCTTGCAAAATTCAAGCAACAGGTCATGGATATGACATGCTTTTACTTTGCCAAGATATATATTCTTGGTGGCCATCACCATATTTCTTCTAATAAGATCCTCTAAGTAATCTTCTGCTATATCAGCCAAGCGTCTTTCCTTTTGTTTTACTACCAAACCCTCCGCCGTCCATAACTTCATTAACTTTGAGATCTGAATCTCTTTGCCCTCCAAGAATGCTCCAAAATACAGAAAGCAAGGTTTGAGATAATGGGGCAAATTCTTGTAACTGAATTGTATGATGTGCTCGGAGTCACCACGAATATGTGAACCTAAACCATCCGCCACTTGTTCCCACTGCTCTTTCTTCGTCATACTTGCAAGAACACCAGCTATCAAAACAATCGAAAGAGGCAACCTTCCACACTTGTTTGCTATTTCCTGTTCAACACCTTAAAGATCAGGTGGGCAAGATTGTTGGAGAAACACCTTTTTCTGTAACAACGTCCAGCTTTCATCTTCAGAAAACAAGCGAAGATGATGAGGCGAACTAACACAGCTAGCATAGTTAGCAACTTTATCTAGCCGGGTTGTCAGCATAATTCTGCTACTGTTGTTGGTATCCGGAAAACATGACTGTAACTCATTCCATGCTCTATTTTCCCAGACATCATCAATGAGGATAAGATATCTCTTGGACAATAATAGTCTGCGCAACTTAACAGCTAATTCATCTTCAGGCACTTCACTAAGATCAGTTGGCTTGTCGACCACATCACTCAGAATAGAAACCAACACCTCTCGACGATTGTACACTTGAGAAACATAACATTTTGCATGAACATCAAATTGTCGAAAAACTGATTCATCAATGAATAGTTTCTTAGCAATTGTTGTTTTACCTTGTCCAGCCATTCCAACAAATTGAAATAACATCTCTTTGTGATGTTCCTCTAACAAGTAGGTTTGTTATTGTTCGCAAGACGTCCTGGAATCCCACCATATCTTCAGCTGTAGCACAATCCAGTTGAGATGATATATGGCCTTGGGAAGCATTTCTAAAGCTTTTTGGTCGTGAGCCACGGACCTGGTCTAACGTAACTTCCCTGGTTTTTTTCTCCACCTCTTTAATGAAGACCATCTGAACACCTTTATCCCCTTCTGCCAGTAGTTCCAACTCTTTTGTCGTCATTTTTGAAAGAACACCGGCCAGCACAACAACTTGTACAGGAGACCCTTTACACGATTTGGCTAAATGTTCTCCAAGAGGTCTAAGATTTGGCGGGCAACTTTGCTGGGGGAACGCCTTATTTTGTAACAGCGTCCAGCTTTCTCCATCAGTAAACAAGCGCAGATAAGGGGTGAACTAACACATCTAGCCTTATTAGCAACTTCCATCAAGATGAGTTGTTAGAAGAATTCTGCTTCCATTAATGGCATCCGGAAAGCACGACCTTAAACAATCCCATGCTACATGGTCATGAACATTATCAATGAGGAGAAGATACCTCTTTGGCAATAAAAGTTTGTGCAAATCATCAGCTAATTCATCTTCACTCGCTTCACTAAGATCAGTTGTCTTATCAACAAGATTCCTCAGAATAGCAACTAATAACTCTCTGCGTTCAAAAGCAACAGGAACAAAACATTTTGCACAAACATCGAACAAAGAGACAACTAATTCGTCAGTGAATAGTTTGTTAGCAACTGTTGTTTTACCTTGTCCAAAGGTGCCAACAATCTAGATAACATCAAGCTCTCTTGGTGTTACTTTAACAAGTTGATCTCTTAAGGTTTGCAGTACATCATTAAAACCTACCATTTCATCTGTTATTTCTTCAGATATCCTTGGAGTACTGGCCATTTGTGATGATACACTAACATAAAAAGATCTCTGGTTCTCCAGAATTTCATTGAACTCTTTCATCGCCTCTTCAGAGAAGTTCACGTGATCCCCATTCTTCGCCAGTTTTGCAAGAGCATTGGCCAGCATAACAACCGCAAGGGGTAGCCCGCGGCAGGTTTTTACTAGTTTTTGTCCAACATCTCTAAGATACGGTGGGCAATTTTGTCGGAGGAAAACCTTATTTTGTAACAACATCCAGCTTTCTTCATCAGAAAACAAGCGAAGACGATAGGGAGAGCTAACACGTCTAGCATAATTAGCAACTTCGTCTAGCTCTGTTGTTAGAATAATTCTGCTTCCATTGTTGGCATCCGGAAAGCACGACTCTAAAAAGTCCAACACTGCAGGTTCACAAACATCATCAATGAGGATAAGGTATTTCCTTTGTGACAAAATGTTGTGCAACTTGTCAGATAATTCATCTTCAGGCACTTCACTAAGATCAGTTTGTTTGTCAACCACATCATTCAGAATAGCTACCAACAACTCTCTACGTAAATATACAACAGGAAGAAGACATTTTGCATGAATTTCAAACATAGAGGTAATTGATTCGTCATAGAATAGCTTTTTGGCAACTGTTGTTTTACCTTGTCCAAAAGTGCCAACAACTGAGACAACATCAAGTTGTGATGTTCCTCCAACAAGTTGGTTTCTTAACGTTTGCACCACGTCCTCAAATCCCACCAATTCTTCTGTTATGCTTGGCATACTGGCCAATTGTGATGATGTGGCAACATTGGAAGCATCAGTGAAGTTGTCTGTTGGTGCGTCACACGCCTTGTCCTCCATAATCTTTTTGACCTCTGCCTTAAAAAACTCAATCTCCACAATGAGATCCGAAAGCCATGGTGTAAGATACCAGCCAGGAACATCTTTAGTCGCAAAACAATCGACTATATATTCTATTTCATATGCCTTGCCAGTGACCACTGTGGCAAGATGTTGCAGTCTATCATGATTAATACATTTTTCTGCTGCAACGTTGATAAGAATGGACCTTGAGGTGAGGATTACCCAAGCCATATAAGGAGACCAAGGACCTCAAATCCCTCCGATGTGGGACAACTCAACACCCCCTCACGCCCAGACCTTTGGAGCGTGGACAACATAAATGGGGGCCCAACATCGGTAATAATATTTGGGATGGGTCTGGCTCTGATACCATGATAAGAGTGGACCTTGGGCCTAACTCAACCCCAAAAGCTAGCTTATGAGGTGAGGATTGCCCAAGCCATATAAGGAGACCAAGGACCTCAAATACCTCCGATGTGGGACAACTCAACAAACATCCCTCAAAAAAGGATGCAAAAATTCAAGAACCTTCAGCAAAGCTTCAAATTGGCGCTTGGAAGAAGGAAGCATATCAATAGACTGGTTAAGGAACTCCTTCATGTTGTCCAGAAGGAAATCAACAAAGCCAAATCCATCATCCTAGGTAAAATCGATTGAAATGACATTTGAATGATTTGGTAAGTCAAAGCGCTGATACGCTGAATCAAGCCATGCAAATCAAGGGTGGCCTCTTGATTTACTTCTCCAGATGCTACGTCTTCCTCGTTACCATATAACGAGAAAATGAAAAGTGCTGCATCTACCATTAAATTATCTATTTCTCTAAGCTTAGATCCAAAGCCCTGTGGTGGCAAATCCTTAAGATAAGTTCCCAAATAGTCCAACATCTCGAAAAGGTTGTCCATTTGATTTTGATACTCCAACGGAACTATCAAGCCATAGCTATAAGAGAATTGTAACATCAGCTGATTGGTTTTGAGAAAAATAGTAAACATTGTTTCCATTTTAGCTAGGACAGCATGACGCCAGGTTAATTGTGGTCCGGACATAAAAGATTGGATGAGTTCAACATAGATACGGCGGACACATGGCTGAATGGGAAAAGATCTCTTCAATACCAAATCAGCCAGCAAGGAATTGATATCAGTTTCCTGATTAGGCAAACGCAAGAAGATAATCATAGCTGCATGACAAGTGACAGCTATAGCATGAGTAAAGAAGTCATTTGGCTAGAGTCTTGTAATTTTCTGAAAGCAAGCATGTAACACAGAAATTGTGGTGAACTCAATGCGCAAAAGAGTTGCTCCTGAAGTTGTGGACTAATAGATAAGGGAGAGGTCAAAGGGGTGCTCACCACATATTTTATAGTCTCTATTACAGCACCAATAAATTTTGCTATAGACATGGGAGTAGCATCAGAAATATTTACTACCTGAGGATAAGAGCATTGAGCTTTGATTTCCGACTTACAAATCCGGATCTTTTCTTGCACCTCAGACAAAGTGAGATCAATGTTTGGTAAGGTGGCACCATTCCTGTGGAGAATAGACTTTTGAGGTCCGATCCTACAACGCTAACCATAGCTCGGGCGTGTTCGGAAACATCCAGCAAGTTGCTGGCAGTAATAAAGCTCTGCAGCCTCAGGAAAACGTCCAGAAACTTGAGCTCCATAATGAGGAAATTGATATCATCCAATATTGCATCTGTCAAGGACAATCTCCATTGATCTTTCATCAATTCTAGAGCTTCAATGGCTTCTTTGCAAAACATCTTAGCGTCTCTCTATCAGAATATTAGTTGTGTTTTGGTTTGTCATACAAGAGAAGAAGAAGAGGAGAGGACATAAGCTGACTTGATCGGACTTTCTTTATATTCAGATCAAGAACATTGCACAAAATGGTAATAGCGTTGACTTGAGTAATTCTTTAATTTGTACATTACTATTGTATACGTCTTTTTATATGATTGTATATTTCAGTATATATGACATCGGAACAGACAGTTCAACAACTTAATACTCCATCCGTTCAATTTTACTTGGCACATTTTGTCTTTTCAGGCCCCTTACAACTTGTTTGGATGGTTGTTACTTATTGTATTACACTATTCGTTCCAATTTATGTGAACCTATTTCCTTTTTGTCCGTTTCAAAAAGAATGACCCCTTTCTACATTTGAAAATTATTTAGCTTAAACTTACAATTCTACCATTAATTGAAGCATTTATAACCACGCAAATATTATGGGTCCCTTCTTGACTTGTTTTGGACAACAAATTTCAAAAGTTTTATTTTTTAAACTTCGTGCCTAGTCAAACAAGTTTACATAAATTGAAATGAAGGGAATATATCGTATTGTTACATTAATGTGACGACCCGGCCGGTCGCCTTTGTAATTTATGCCCCGTTCCCCCATTAACTGCTTCCCCTAAATTCATTTCTGCTATTTTGGTTTGTCGGGATGTTCCGTAATAGAATTCGGAGTGTTTTGGGACATTTAGTCCCTAAATGAGAGTTTAAGTGTTGAAAAATAGTTCGTAATAAGAACAATGTCAAGACGACCTCGAAATCAAAATTCGATGGTTCCGTTAGCTCCGTTAGGTGATTTCGGGGTTAGGAGCGTGTTCGGAATGTATTTTGGATGTTCATAGCTCGTTTAGGCTAGCAATGCCGAAATTTAGAATTTTGAAGTTTCCGGTCCGATAGTGAATTTTTTATCCGAGAGTCGGAACGGGATTCCAAAAGTTGATGTAGTACCGTCATGTCATTTGGGACGTGCATGCAAAATTTTAGGTCAATCGGACGTATTTTGGTTAGGTTTTGAATCGAAAGCGAGTTGGTTAAGTTTTGAAGTTTTCTAAGTCCAAATCATTGATTAATTTGTGTTTCCGGCGTTGTTTTAGGTGGTTTAACTGATACAAGTTTGAACAATATTATGGGATATGTTCGTGGATTTGGTTGAGGTATCGGGGGCCTCGGGTGTGATTCGGATGCCCAATGGGGCATTTTGTGTTGAAGAACAGTTGCAGATTTGCTGCTATAAATGTTGCAGACTTTTACTCTCTGCGATCGCATTCTCATCCATGCGATTGCGTAGTGGAAATTCAGAGGTGACCTTTTTCCTTCAATGTGATCGCACAATCTCTCCTGCAATATCATAGCTGCTGTTTCCCCTTCTCCGCGATCGCAACCTCCTTTTTGCGATCGCACTGAGTTAGCTGAGCCGGTGTCTCAGAGCCCAACTCCTTCTACGCGATCGTAAGGCCTTTAATGCGATCGCATAGCCCCACTTCTTTCCCTTCCGCAATCGCAGGCCCATCCATGCGTTCGCATAGACCATTTTCCATGGCTCTTCATTTTCCATGGCTCTTCTAATGTCAAATTCAAGCTTTAATTTCAGATTTTAAATAAAAATTGGGGTAAGTTTCTTAGACCTATCTTTGATGATTTGAAGGAACATTAGATTTTCGATTTGGAAGATTTTTATATGGTTAAACTCGTGAGAGTACGAGGTTTCTGAAAATGTAAAAATTATTCGATTCCGAGACGTTGGCCTGAGGGACATTTTGGTCATTTTACCTATTTTCGCGCCTTAGCTTTAATTTTAATAGTGAAATTAGTTACTTGAGATGTTTTTATGATATGTAATTGGTTTGAATAGATTTGGACCACTCGAAGTCGGATACTCGTGGCAAGGATATTGTTTCTTAGCGGTTTTGTACCGGTTCGAGGTGAGTGGCTTGCCTAACCTTGCGTGGGGGACCTCTCCCCTTAGGATATCTTTACTGTTGTTTAAAATGCCTTGTTCACGAGGTGACGGGCACGTACTTGTGCTAATTGTTGAAAAATCACCTTACTTGACTTATTTAGACGGTGTTTCTTCATGTACTTAACTGTTAAAAAAATACACTTTCACCTGTTTTAGCTTAGGGAGAGCATGTTAGTGACTTATTTGCTCTACACTAACTTGCAATATCTGTCTTCCTGCGAGCATGCTAGACTCTAGACTTTTACCTGTTGCTTGTACTTAGCTTCTTCCTGTTAGTTTTGATTTGTCGTGATGTGTTTTATTGGTATGACGGATTACGGGTTTAATTCCCGGGAGATCCTCTGATATTGATATGACGGACTACGGGTTCAATTCCCGGGAGATCCTTTGTTATTGGTATGATAGACTACGGGTTCAATTCCTGGGTAATCCTCTGATATTGATATGAAGGACTACGAGTTCAATTCCTGGGAGATCCTCTGTTATTGGTATGAAGGACTACGAGTTCAATTCCCGGGAGATCCTGTGATATTGATATGACGGACAACAGGTTCGATTCTCGGGAGATCCTCTGTTATTGGTATGACGGACTATGGGTTCAATTCCCGGGAGATCCTTTGATATTGATATGACGGACTATGGGTTCGATTCTCAGGAGATACTCTGTTATTTGGTAAGATTGACTACGGGTTCAATTCTTAGGAGATCCTCTGTTAATCGGTCAGAATGGAATGCGGGTTCAATTCTCGGAGATTCCATGTGGCATCCTGAATTTTGAGTGATTTTTCTTGTATACGTAGATTGTATTTGTAGCCTGTTCCGTTTTACTTATTGTCTTGCTAGATATTCGGGATTTACTTCATTATCTACTTTCTTTTATCTTATATTATTTCTTATGTTCATATCAGTAGGGCCTCGACCTTCCTTGTCACTACTCCACCGAGGTTAGGCTTGGCACTTACTGAGTACCGCTGTGGTGTACTCATGCTACTCTTCTTCATACTTTTGTTATGAAGATCCGGGTACTACTGGTCGGGCGCGCTATTAGTGATTCGGAGCTACATTCGGAGGCTCAAGGTATGCATTTGCCGCGTCCGCAGATCAGAAGAGTCTCCTTCTATTCTACCTTTAGCTAGCAGTTTCATTCATGTACTCAGTTGTTGTACACACTTCTGGATGTTAGAGCCGTATGTTATGTTTTACTCTTAGCCTGTGTTGCCCGTGGGTTTCCAGGTCTTGGAGATTTTTACATTGTTTGAGTTGAAGTGTATGTGCCAGGTGGCACCCAATACATTTTCTCATGTTAATCAGTAATATTTTATTATTTTCGTAAAGGTTGTTGAATTTTTGCAAGGTGTCAGGCTTATCTAGTCGCGAAGACTGGGTGCCGTCATGACAGGTTCACGATTGATATTTGTTATGGTTGTTAATTAACTCTTATTATATCCTATTGTGAAATCTGTGGTTATGTAACGGCAAAATGTGTCAATTAATGTAACGATCGATTTGGTGTGGTTTCTTCGTTATCTTATCTTTTCTCTCATCTCACCGTTCATTATTATTAAATAAATTTATTTTATCATTTGCCCAACCTTTTTATATAATAAATGTACCCCGTATCATTTTTTTTATAATATTGCAAGTTTATTTTTCATATTTCTAGTATGTGATATCATAGGACAACAACAAACACCACTAGAAATTTTGGAATTAGCGACCAAATATTTGCAACCAAAATTGGTTGGTCAAAAATAGCGACCAACGTTGATCACTAATGTGGAGAAACTTATTAAGTAATTTAGCGACCAAGATTGGTCTCTCTTTAGTCGGTAACGTCATGAACATGTTGAGTGGGCTAATCAGACTAGCTTGGTCAAAAAAATATTGAAACACAGAGTACTTAATTAAGAAACAAAACTTTTTGATTGATAGTGAGAATCCTAGTTCAATTTTAATAGGATCATGTAAGTAGATTAATGTAATTTTATGACCCACATAACAAAAATCTTGTATCGAATTTGGTTGAGTGTAAATAAGATCTAATTTTTGTTGCAGCCCGAGATTACCACGTAAACCTATAAAAATATGCGACATCATTAAATTAAAGGCCCACAATTTCTATCGTTAGATGTGAGGGCAATTTTATTAATAGAAGTGATGTCATGTGCTTTTTTTGGATGGATATATAGATAGAGAATATCTGTAAAATATATTTTATAATTGACTGGGCTATTGAATGCAAAAAAGTTTGGGCTTCTTTTGCCAAATGTAGTCTAAGCTCGGTGTAAAATTTTCTATTAGTTATCATGGTCGAATACTAAAAATCATAGCTGACACTAATTTTCTCCACCAAGCAAATCCATTCAATATACGTAACATAAAGACAAAGCGGAGCTAGTAGGCAACTTACGGGGCTCGGTTGAACTTAGTAGATTTGTCCTAAACTTTGTATTTATTTCATTAAATTCACTAAAATATATACACATTCTAAACTTAGTATCATGTTATTTATTATTACAAAAAGTGATCATCGTAAAACTTAGAACTCATAGAATATAAATTTTGAATCTGCATTTGTATATGGAAACCTATCAAGCAACTCAATTATACTTGTAGTTTATAAATATACATTTCTTGTATATTTTTAACCATACAATCAAATCAACAAAAGTCCCCAAACCTTATACTCTTTGTAACTAACATCAAGTCATCAAGTATGTTCAAGCTATTTCTCTAAAGGGCGACGCACATGCGAATGTCATACCTACCGCAGGACCTCTGTCCCCGAAGCGAAGAAAGAGGAGCAAGAACAAGAGGTTTTCCTCTCCCAGCCTAGTAGGTTCGCAACTACTACCGGGTTGTTGCCAACAGGGATCCCCCATTTCGAAAGGTTACTAGGCTGGCCGTTAGGTCCAAGGTTGTATACCATTGCTATGGTGCCGATAGATTCACTACTTCAGTGTCGTTATCGGACATTGCGGCTGCTGTATAGTAGGTCTGGACGCCTAGCATGAAAGATCCTTCTTTGGTAGCAGCACTATACCTTGTATCTCTCTAGCTTCCAGTATATATAAAACGTAGTTAGTAGAGGTCAGTCCGTCTGGCGTTTCCTCGCATAAAGGACTACTTTTGCATTGGCTCTCTCTCGTTAGGTAATTACCAAGGTGAAAGCAACTCTCTCGGAAGTTAGTTTCCTCGCCATCTTAGTGGGACTAGTCTAAAAAAAATTAAATTACACCTATATCGCGAAAAAGAGCTGCTCTAGCTTTAGCGCGCACCCTTTCTCCTATTTGTAAAGTGCCATTCTTTCCTCAGTGCAGTCTGGGCCTTTCTGAGTTAGGGAGGTTTCTTTCTCTGCTCTGGGAGAATGGCCCCACCCGATGTGATCGACGTCGCATCTCGACCTATTCGTGCTGCGGAGCGAACACCTAATTTGAGGAGAGTGTTCACGTATGCATCTATTTTTGAAATCTCAATAAGGCATGTTCCCAAAGATGATTTTCTGGTGCTGAACATTGATTTTCATGTGGACAAGACTATAGTGAAAGTATGCCTACTACTCTTTTCTGACGATTCAAAATTATCATCGCCGACTTCCTAGAGGTAGAGTTCGTTTTGTAATAGGAGCCCCATCGGGCTTTTACGAAGCTTGGCCTTCTTACGCATTAACTCACCATTTGGTGATTTGGTTCGTAGCAGGCCGAGACTAGGTTCGAAACTAGACTTGGGTAAGGTCAGGTTGTGACGACCCGGCCTATTGTCACGTGAGTTACCGCCCGTTTTTCCCCGTTTTATGATTCCCCGTGCGTTGATACATGTGTTTGGTGAGTTTGAAGCGTGTTGGGTTGAATTTGGTTAGAAATGAGACCAATAGTCTTTTTAAGGAAAGCTTAAGTTTGAAAAGTCAACCGGATGTTGACGTATGAGTTATAGGTCTCAGAATGGATTTCCAAAAATTCGGCTAGTTTCGGGTGGTGATTTATGACTTGGGAGTGAAATCGAATTCTAATTTGGAGGTCTGGTGTAGAATTAGACTTGAATTGGCTAAGTTAAATTTCGGCGAATTCTGGTTGATAGGTGAGATTTTGATCCACGGGTCAGAATGGAATTTCGAGAGTTGCACTAGCTTCGTTAAGAGATTTTGGATATGTCTGCAAATATTCAGGTTAATCGGACGTCGTTTGATCGGGTTTATGATCGAATGTGAGTTTGGGAAGTTATAGTTGAACTTAGGCTTGAATTCGTCTTGATTTGATAATTCTCGTGTTAAAGGTTGTGTTTTTCTGACTGGAACATGTTTGTATGATGTTTTGGAGTAGGTTGGTCGTTTAGGTTGGGGTCCCAGGGGCCTCAGGGTGTTTTCGGATGGTTGATCGGAGGGTTTGAATTCATTGCATGAAAATCATATCTCACTTCTAGTATTTCTGCTTCTGCGAAAGGGGAGCCGCTTAAGCGGTGACCGCAGAAACGGCGGGTGAGTCGCATAAGCGGAGGTTGAGGAAAACGCTTGGGTCGCGGAAGCAGAAATTTGACCGCGTAGGCGACTACTACTGAGGCGGAAGTTGGACTGCGGAAGTGGTATCTAGGATTAAGTTGGACCACATAGTCGGTCTTGTGGCCGCGAAGCGGAGACCGCAGAAGCGATCAGTGACAGCGTAAGCAAAAATTGTCTAGGTTTTAATGAACAATGATTTCGTGAGTTTGAAAAATAGAAGAACATTTGGAACTCGGACTAAGGTGAATTTGGGAGCGATATTAAAGTGTATTTTGGGGGAAACATCAGGTATGGATTCTTGGACCTAGAATATATCACTATAGTGTAAAATCATGGATTAAACACAAAGAATTCAAGGTTGTTGAAGTTAAAAATGGTTGTTATGACTTGAAACCCAAGTTAGCTTAAAGTGTAAATTTGAGGGGTCAAATGGAATTCGATTCTTGTAAATTTGATATGTATGGACTCGTAGAGAGATGAGGATTCTGAAAATGTGAATTTTTTAATTTTTCGAGAAGTGGCCTGAGGATGTGTGTTTTGCCAACTTCTGTTTTAGGTGTATTTCGAGTTATTTCGATTGGGTTATGTTCCATTAGCCTATTTTGATGTATTCCTACTGGTTTTTTATTAGATTTGGCATCCACAAGAGGTTGATTCTAGAGGGAAAGGCATTGCGAGCTAGTTTGCGGCTGGCTTAAGGTGAGTAATGGGTGTAGATGATTACTTGAGGGTTTGAAACCCCGGTATATCATATTGTGACGCTATTATGAGGCTAGACACGCACTCCATGGTTAGTGCAGGGTCATATATGTTGGGAATTGTGACTCGGTCCAATCCGAGGGATAAATTGCTGTGTTAGCGATTGCTTCGCATACTATATTGATGATATCTGGGCTTGATGCTATGTTTGGGGCCTTGTGCCAACTTGTAGAATCCTTTAGGGATCATTATTTCAGACTTTATCACGATTTGCACTTTATCTGAATTCAGTAGTTTTAAACACTATATTTCAAACTCAACCATATTTATATGTTTTGAAAACTCAAATGATTCTTAAATGACATTTCGCGCTGGCGATTACTATCTCACTATTTTCTGGACTGTATTTTTTCTTGGAACGGTGGTAACTATTGGAATCGTATCTTCTCATGGAAACAGTGGTAACTATTGGCACTGTATGGTATGGCGCTCGGGCTGTAAGAGCCCCTCCGGAGTATGAGCCCCGCGCCGGTACCCAAATGGAACGGGCTGCACATTCCACGGTGTTCATGTATTGCATTGCATCTCATGCATTTATTTCCTGTTGCTTTATATGTATATCTCTGAGGCTTGTACTGTAAAGAACTGCTAGATAGCTTCATTTTGTGTTATTTTGTGTTTTCTTACCTTTGTGTTTTTATACATGCTTATTACTCGCTGAGTTGGTAGACTCACCCCATACTCCCCGCACCTTGTGTGCAGATCCAGGTGCTCCAAAGATCTAGTGCTGTTGATGTTGCTTATCCGAGCTATCAAAGTATTGAGGTAGTTGCGCAACGTCCGCATGACCGCTTACTCTGTCTCTATCAGTCTGTTCCTTATAGTTTTTGTCAGACATTTGTATCGCTTCCATTCAGACTTGTGTTTAGTATTGTCAGAGGCTCTGTACTTGTGACCCCATGGTTTTGGGAGTATTGTTGGCTCATCTGTGTTTTCATCCGTATTGCTTATCCCTGGCTGGGAGTTTATATATCAAATTTGCCGTTTTACCTTAAATTTGTATCTATTTAGACTGGAATGCCGTTCTTTGGAAGATGTTTTGTCGGGCTTGCATAGCTTTGCTGCCGGGCGCCATCACGACCAGGATTGGAGTTGTGACAAGTTGGTATCAGAGCCTAGGTTTCTAGGCCTCATGATTTATGAGCCGGTTTAGTAGAGTCTCGCAGATCGGTACGTAGATCTCCGTATCTATCCTCGGGAGGCTGCAGAACCATTAGGAAACACTTCATATTCTTGAACTCTTTTCATGCGGTTTTGTTGTTCCGATAACTAAAACTTCTATATTCTATTCTCTCACAGATGGCGAGAACTTGTGCTACCGGACGAGGTGGAAGACCACCATTGACACCAGCTAGAGGCTGTGGATGTGGTCATGGTCATGGTCGTGGTCGTGGCATAGCAGCAGAGGCAGTACCAGTTGACCCACCTGTTGCCCCTATTCAGGAGCAGCCCCCAGTTGTTAAGACTCCAGCAGCACTCACTCAGGCACTAGCAGTGCCTATTGTTATTCCTGGCCTTCAGGAGGAATTAGCCCTCATCTTATCAGTCTGTACTAGTTTGGCCCAGGCAGTTTTAGTTACAGCTGCCGCAACGACATTTTAGACCGGGGTGGTCATCTGACCCCCGCAGTTCGCACACCAGAGCAGGTTGTACAAGGACTTCAGATGCTAGATGCAGCCCCAGCTCAGGCATTGTCACCGGCTGTTCCAGATTCGCCAGTTGTGCCAACCCCAGGGCATGTTGTTCCGGTTATGCCTGACGACAAGCAGCATCGGTTAGAGAGGTTTGGTAGACTTCAGCCTCCTACATTTAGCGGTACTGAGGGCGAGGACGCCTAGGCATTATTGGATAAGTGTTAGAGGATGCTTCGTACAACAGGGATTCTACAATCCAGTGCTGTATCTTTCACTACTTTTCAGTTCTCGGGACCAGGATTCACATGGTAGGAGGAGTATGAGCGGCGTAGGCCCGCAGGAGCAACACCCCTTACCTGGCAGTAGTTTTCCACTCTCGTTTTAGAGAAATATGTGTCGCAGTCCCGTAGAGAGGAGCTGCGCAACCAGTTTGAGTGGCTAGTTCAGGGGGAGATATCAGTGACACAGTACGAGTTGAGGTATGCTCAGTTAGCTAGACATGCTATTTGGATGATCCCGACGGACTGGGAGAGGATGAGGAGGTTCATTGAGGGCCTCAATTATTCTATTCGTATCTTGATGACCAGGGAGAGAGTGGTAGAACAATCCTTAGAGGAGGTAGTGGACATGGCTCACCAGATTGAGGGCGATCGTCGTCGAGAGCGAGAGGAGAGGGATGCCAAGAGGCCTCGAGGTTCGAGCAGTTATGGTGGTGCTCCATCTAGGGGCCAGTTTCATTAGGGTAGAGGTCGTTCTTTTAGACCTCCTCAGTCAGGCCCCGTAGAGCACATCAGAGCTTCTTTCGGTCATGGTCGTCAGGGTCACCTACAGGGCCAGTCTTCACTCAGCGCCCTCCCAGATCAGAGTTCTGCACCCGCTTTGTTAGCCCAAGGTTCATCTGCGATGAGGGGTTCCCTTCAGTCCCCTTCTCCAGCTCCAGGAAGTTGTTTCAAGTGTGGGGAGTTTGGTAATTTGAAGAGACATTGTCCTCGACTTCGTGGTGGTAGGTCTCAGCAGAGGGATCGAGCCTCCTCTTCTTCTCCATCTTCTTCAGCACCATCCCAGTCTAGTAGGGGTGGGGGACAATCATCTAGAGTCGCCCCCGGAGCGTTGAGCAGTCGAGCGGTGGTTAGGATCATTTTTATGCACTTCGACATAGGAGAGATGCTGTTGCTTTAGACGCAGTGATCACATGTATTATCTCAGTATGCCACAGGGATGCCTCATTTTTATTTGATCTCGGATCCACATATTCTTATGTATCTGCTTACTTTGCTTATCCTTTGGGGACTACCCGAGGGTGTCTAGCATTTCCTGTGCATGTATCTACTCCGGTGGGAGATACTATTATTGTGGATCACCTGTATCGGTCCTGTCTTGTCTCTATTGAGGGTCTGGAGACCCAAGCTGACTTGCTGCTATTGAGCATGGTGGATTTTGATGTTATTCTGGGCAGCATGGATTGGCTATCACCGTGCCATACTATTCTAGACTGTCATGCCAAGACAGTCACTTTGTCTATGCTGGGTATCCCGAGGATTGTGTGGCATGGTTCGACAGATTATGTGCCCAGCAGGGTAATCTCTTACTTGATGGCCCGGCGGATGGTTGGGAAGGGATGTTTGTCATATCTAGCATTTGTGAGGGATGTTGGAGCTGAGGCTCCTAATCTTGATTCGGTCACCGTTGTGAGAGAATTTCCTGACGTATTTCCAGAAGACCTGTCGGGAATGCCGCCGAACAGGGATATTGATATGGGCGCCGGGCACTCAGCCCATCTCTATTCCTCCTTATCGTATGGCACCAGCAGAGTTAAGGGAGTTGAAGGAGCAGCTGTAGGAACTCCTAGATAAGGGGTTCATTCATTCGAGTGTGTCACCGTGGGGCGCACCAGTGTTATTTGTAAAGAAAAAGGATGGCACAATGAGAATGTGCATTGATTACAAACAGTTAAACAAAGTGATAGTAAAGAACAAGTATCCAGTGCCCTATATTGAGGATTTGTTTGACCAGCTTCGGGGAGCAAAGGTATTCTATAAGATCGATCTCTGTTCAGGCTATCACCAGCTGAAGATTAGAGATTCTGATATCATGAAGACAACTTTCAAGATGAGATATGGGCATTATGAGTTTCTGGTTATGTCATTTGGGCTAACTAATGCCCCAACATCATTCATGCCCTGATGAACAGTGTATTTTGACCGTATCTGGATTTTTTTATGATCGTGTTTATTGATGATATCCTTGTGCACTCGCGTAGCCAGGAGGAGCACGCGTAGCATTTGAGGGGGTGGTATCGCAGAGGTTGAGGGAGGAGAAGTTGTATGCAAAGTTCTCCAAGTGTGCGTTCTGGCTTAGTTCTGTGGCATTTTTGGGACACGTGGTGTCCAATGATGGTATTTAGGTGGATCCAAAGAAAGTAGAGGTAGTGTAGAGTTGGACTAGACCGTATTCGGCCACCGAGATTCAAAGTTTCCTTGGCTTAGCGGGTTATTATCGCAGGTTTGTTGAGTGTTTTTCATCCATTGCGTCGCTATTGACTAAACTGACGCGGAAGAATGCTCCATTTGTGTGGTCTGATGATTGCGAGGAGAGCTTTCAAAAGCTCAAGTTAGCATTGACTACGGCTCTAGTGGTAGTATTGCGAGCAACTTCAAGTTCTTATGCGGTATATTGCGATGCTTCGAGGATTGGTATTGGATGTGTTCTGATGCAGGAGGGTAGAGTGATTGCATATGCTTCTCGACAATTGAAGCCCCATGAGAAAAACTACCATGTTCATGACTTAAAGTTGGCTGCTATAGTTCATGCCTTGAAGATTTGGAGGCACTATCTATATGGAGTATCTTGTGAGGTGTATACACATCATTACAGCCTTCAGCACTTGTTCAAGCAGAAAGATCTGAATTTGAGATAGCGGAGATGGCTTGAGTTACTCAAGGATTATGATATTACCATATTGTATCATCCAGAAAAGGACAATGTAGTGGCCGATGCTTTGAGCCGGAAGGCGGTGAGTATGGGTAGCTTGGCGTACATTCGAGTTGGGGAGAGCCCCCTTGCAGTTGATGTTGAGGCCTTGGCCAATCGAATGGTGAGGTTAGATATTTCAGGTCCCAGCTGTGTATTGGCTTATGTGGTTTCTCGGTCCTTTTTGTATGATGGCATAAGGGAGCGCCAGTATGATGACCCGCATTTTCTTGTCCTGAAGGAAAGGGTCCAGCATGATGATGCCAGAGATATGACTATTGGTAGTGATGGTGTATTGCGGATGATATTAGAGGAGGCCCACAGCTCGCGGTATTCTATTCATCCGGGTGCCGCGAAGATGTACCAGGACTTGAGGCAGCATTATCGGGTGGAGGAGAGTGAAAAAGGACATTGTGAGTTATGTGTCTAGGTGTCTCAATTGTCAGCAGGTCAAATATGAGCATCAGAGACCCGGTGGTGTACTTCAGTAGATTGATATTCTAGAGTGGAAATGGGAAAGATTACTATGGACATTGTGAGTGGTCTCCCTCGTACCTCGAGGAACTTTGATTCTATTTGTGTGGTTGTGGATAGACTGACCAAGTCTGCGCATTTTATTCCAGTATGTACCACCTATTCTTTAGAGCAGTTGGCAGAGATTTTTTATCTGTGAGATTGTGCAGTTGCATGGGGTTCTAGTTTCTATTGTCTCAGACAGGGGTACTCAGTTTTCTTCCTAGTTCTGGAAGACTTTTCATCAGGAATTGGGCACTAAGACTCAGCTGAGCACAACTTTTCATCCTTAGACGAACGAACAGTCCGAGCGTACCATTCAGATATTGGAGGACATGTTGCCTGCTTGTGTTATTGATTTTGGAGGTTGTTGGGTTGAGTTCTTGCCGCTTGCGGAGTTTGCTTATAATAATTGTTATTAGTCCAGAATTTATATGGTGCCGTATGAGGCTTTATATGAGAGACTGTGTAGATATCCAATTGGTTGGTTTGAGCCGGGGAGGCTATACTATTGGGGACCGAGTTAGTTCAGGATGCCTTAGAGAAAGTGAAAATTATCCAGGAGAGACTTCGTACGGCTCAGTCACGTCAGAAGAGTTATGCGTACCGGAAGGTTCGAGATGTATCTTATATGGTGGGCGAGAAGGTTCTGTTGAAGGTTTTGCACGTGAAAGGCGCGATGAGGTTTGGAAAGAAAGGTAAGCTGAGTCTGCGGTTTATTGGACCTTTTGAGATACTCAGGATGATTGGGGAGGTGACCTATATGCTTGCTTTGCTACCCAGATTGTCGGGGGTTCACCCGGTGTTTCATGTTTCTATGCTCAGGAAGTATGTCGGGGACCGTCTCATTTAGTAGACTTCAGCATGATTCAGTTGGATGAGGACTTGACCTATGATGTGGAGCCAATGGCTGTTTTGAGTCATCACGTTCGGAGGCTGAGATCTAAGGACATAGCTTCGGTGAAGACGTAGTGGAGAGATCGGCCCATGGAGGAGGCCACTTGGGAGACCGAGCAGGAGATGCAGAGCAGATATCCTCGTTTGTTTCAGGCTCCAGGTATGTTTCTTGACCCGCTCGAGGACGAGCATTTGTTTTAGTAGGGGAGGATATGATGACATGGCCCGTCGTCATGTGAGTTACTTCCCGTTTTTCACCGTTTTGTGCTTCCCCGTGCGTTGATATATGTGTTTGGTGAGTTTGAAGCGTGCTGGGTTGAATTTTTTTAGAAATGAGACCAATAGTCTCTTTAAGGAAAGCTTAAGTTGGAAAAGTCAACCGGATGTTGACAAATGAGTTATAGGGCTCGGAATGGATTTCTGATGATTTTATTCGTTTCGTGTGGTGATTTATGATTTGGGAGTGAAATCGATATTTAATTTGGAGTCCGGTGTAGAATTAGGCTTGAACTGGCTAAGTTGAATTTCGGCGAATTTCGGTTGAAAGGTGAGATTTTGATACGGGGGTCGGAATAAACTTCCGAAAGTTGCAGTAGCTTCGTAGGTGATTTTCGATATATCTGTAAACTTTCAGGTCAATCGGACGTCGTTTGGTTGGGTTTCTGATCGAATGTGAGTTTCGGAAGTTATAGTTGAACTTAGGCTAGAATCCGTCTTGATTCGATAATTCTCGTGTTAAAGGTTGTGTTTTTATGATTGGAACATGTTCGTATGATGTTTTGGAGTAGGTTGGTGCTTTTGGTTGGGGTCTCGGGGGCCTCGGGGTGTTTTCGGATGGTTGATCGGAGGGTTGGAATTTCTTGCATGAAAATCGTATCTGGCTTCTGGTATTTCCGCTTCAGCGGAAGGGGAAATTGGACCGCGTAGGAGACTGCCGCTGAGGGGGAAGTTTGACCGCGGAAGAGGTATCTGGGATTAAGTTGGACCGCATAGGCGGTCTTGTGGCCGCGAAAGCGGAGACTGCAGGAGTGGTCAGTGACCGCGTAAGTGGAAATCGTCCAGGGTTTAATGAACAGTGATTTCGTGAGTTTGAAAAAGAGAAGAACATTTGGACCTCGGACTAAGGCGAATTTGGGAGCGATTTTGAAGAGTATTTTGGGGGAAACATCAGGTATGATTCTTCTACCTAGAATATATCACTATAATGTAAAATCATGGATTAAACACAAAGAATTCAATGTTGTTGAAGTTAAAAATGGTGGTTAGGCTTGAAACCCAAGTGAACTTAAAGTCTTGATTTAAGAGGTCAAATGGACTCAGATTCTTTTAAATTTGATATGTATGGACTCATGATGAGACGAGGATTCTGAAAATGTAAATATTATTTTTCGAGAAGTGGGCCCGAGGCTCGTGTTTTGCCAACTTCATGTGTTTAGGTGTATTTCGAGTTATTTCAATTGGGTTATGTTCCATTAGCCTATTTTGATGTATTCCTATTGGTTTTTATCAGATTTGGCATCTGCGAAGGTTGATTCTAGAGGGAAAGGCATTGCGACCTAGTTTACGGCTGGCTTGAGGTGAGTAATGGGTGTAGATGATGACCCGAGGGTTTGAAACTCCAGTATATCACAATGTGACGCTATTATGAGGCTAGACACGCACTCTTAGGTTAGTGCGGTGCCGTATATATTGGAAATTGTGATTCACTCCAATCCGAGGGATAAATTGTGCTATGTTGGTGATTGCTTCCCATACTATATTGATGATATCTGGGCTTGATGCCATGTTTGAGGCCTTGTGCTGACTTGTAGAATCCTTTAGGGATCGTTATTTCAAACTTTATCATGATTTGCACATTATTTGAATTTAGTCCAGGGTTTTATACACTAGTTTTGCAAACTAAATCATATTTATACGTTTTGAAAACTCAAATGATTCTTAAATGATATTTCGGGCTGACGATTACTATCTCACTATTTTCTGGACTGTATAGTTTCTTGGAACGGTGGTAACTTTTGGAACCGTATCTTCTCATGGAAACAGTGGTAACTACTGGCACTGTATGATATGGCGTTCGGGCTGTAGGATCCCCTCCGGAGTCTGAACCCCCACAGTGAGTGTGGGTACCCAAATGGATTGGGTTGCACGTTCCGCAGTGTTCATGCATTGCATTGCATCTCATGCATTTATTTCCTGTTGCTTTATATGTATATCTCTTAGGCTTGTACTGTAAAGAACTACTAGATAGCTTCATTTTGTATTATTTCGTATTTTCTTACCTTCGGGTTTTTATACATGCTTATTACTCACTGAGTTGGTAGACTCACCCCATACTCCCTGGACCTTGTGTGCAGATCCAGGTGCTCTAGAGATCTAGTGTTGTTGTTGTTTTTTATCCGAGCTATCAAAGTATTGAGGTAGCTGCCCAGCGTCCGCAGGACCGCTTACTCTGTCTCTATCAGTCTGTTCCTTGTAGTTTTTGTCAGACATTTGTATCATTTCCATTCAGACTTGTGTTTAGTATTGTTAGAGGCTTTGTACTCATGACCCCATGGTTTTGGGAGTATTTTTGGCTCACGTGTGTTTTCATCCGTATTGCTTATCCCTGGCTGGGAGTTTATATTTCAAATTTGTTGTTTTACCTTAAATTTGTATCTCTTTGGGATGGAATGCCGTTCTTTGGAAGATGTTTGGTCGGGCTTGCCTAGCCTTGCGGCCGGGCGCCATCACGACTGGGTTTGGGGTCGTGACACAGGTATTCAGTGTTTGGTTCGATAGGACCAGGAAGAAGAAGGTTTGGCAAGTGAAGGGGAATTCCGCTATAAGATAAAGAGTGCCTCGAGAATAGGCTTTGAGCGAGAATCCGATTCAATTCAACTATTGTCCTATATTCAATCCTCGACTTTCTAGACAGCTAGTGGACTCTGAAACCAATACCAATGATTTCGTTGGATCTAAGAATAATGTAGCACAGAAAACTAAGTGGGACAAAAGCAATGATAATAGACAACTTTTAAGAAAGGTACTTATACAATATAAGAACGTTCAAGAATACTATTGAATTTGTTTTTTGAATCCACTAACCAAGCGCCTAGGATTGGTTTTTATGCTATTGAAATAAATTTTTATTTTGGGTGAAATTAGAAAAAGAGAAGTTTGTCACACAAGAAAAGGAGAAGAGAGGAGACGACAGAAGCTAACTTGATCAGACTTTCTTTATATTAAGATCAAGAACATTGCACAAAATGGTCATAGCATTGACTTGAGTAATTCTTCAATTTGTACATTATGATATACGTCTTTTATATGATTGTATATTTCAGTATATATGACATCGAAACAGACAGTTCAACAACTTAATACTCCCTCTGTTCACTTTTACTTGGCACATTTTGACTTTCACGCTCCATACATCTTGTTTGGATGGTTATTGCCTATTGGATTATATGGTATTATTACATTAAATACAATATTTGTTATGGTTGTTACTTAACTTTTATTGTTTCTATCGTAAAATCTGTCGTTTTGTAATGGCGAAATATAATGATTGATTTGGTGTGGTTTCATCTTATCTTATCTTTTTCTCTTATCTCACCCTTCATTGTTATTAAATAAATTTATTTTATCATTTTCCCGACCTATTTATATAATAAATGTACCCCGTATCATAATCTTTTTAATAATATTGCAAGTTTGTTTTTCATATTTCTAGTATGTGATATCATAGGACAACATCAACACTACTAGAAATTTGGGAATTAGCGACCAAATATTTGAGACGAAGTTGGTTGGTAGAAAATAGCAACCAACGTTGGTCACTAATGTGGAGAAAATTATTAAATAATTATTTTAAATAATTTAGCGACGAAGGTTGGTCGCTCTTTGGTCGCTAATGTCGTGTACATGTTGACTGGGCTTATCAGACTAGCGTGGTCAAAGTAATATTGAAACAAAACTTCCTGATTGGTAGTGAGAATCCGTATTCAATTTAAATAGGATTGTAAGTAGATTAATTTAATTTTATGACCTAGGTAAAAACAACCTTGTATCGAATTTGGTAAGTGGGTCGAAATAAGATACAATTTTTGATTCAACTCGAGATTACCACGTAAACCTATAAAAATATGTGACATCATTAAATTGAAGGCCTGCCAATTCTGTCATTAGACGTGAGGGCAATTTTATTAATAGAAGTAATGTTATGTGCTTTTTTGGACGAATAGATGGACGAAGAATATCTGTAAAACATATTTTATAATTGACTGGGCTATAGAATGCAAAAAGTTTTGGGCTTCTTTTGCCAAATGTAGTCTAAGGTCAAAAAATTGTCTTTGACAACTTTTATATGTGTTGTCACTCGGTGTAAATTTTTCTATTAGTTATCACGGCCGAATACTACAAATCATAGTTGACACTACTGTGACGACCCATCCCGCCGTCACATGAGTTATCGCCCAATTTTCCCTGTTTTATGCTTCTATATGCTTCATTATATGTGTTTGTTGAGTTTGAAATGATTCGGACAGAGTTTGGTTGGAATTAAGACAATTAGTCTCTATAAGAGAAGGCTAGTTTAGAAAAGTCAACCGGAAGTTGACTGAGTGGTTAGAGGGATCAGATGTGAATTCCGATGATTCGGTTAGCTTCAGAGGATGATTTGTAACTTAGGAGTGCGATTGGAATTGAATTTGGAGGTCCTGTGTAGAATTAGGCTTGAATTGGCGAAGTGTGAATATTGGCGGATTCCGGGTGATAGGTGAGATTTTGATCCCAGGGTTGGAGTGGAATTTTGAGAGTTGCAATTGCTTCGTTAGGTGATTTTGGATATGTCTGCAAATTTTGAGGTCATTTGGACGTCGTTTGGTCGGGTTTTTGATCGAATGTGAGTTTCGGAAGTTATAGTTTAACTTAGGCTTGAATCAGTCGTGAATTGATGATTTTTGTGTTGTTGGGCACGTTTTTATTATCGAAACAAGTTCGTATGATGTTTTGGGGTACGTTGGTGCTTTTGGTTGAGGTCTCGAGGGCCTCGGGGTGGTTTTGAGTGGTCAATCAGAGAGTGTTTGGTTTTTGGTAGTTGCAGAAATCAGCAGAAATGTTGCAAAGGATTTTCCTCTATGCGATCGCATGAGAGGTATTGGGATCACATAGGAGGTAGGGAGAGGGGTCTGTGATTGTGCAATGCATTCACACTAGGGGTATGCGATCGCATTGATCTGGGAGATTGAGCTATGCGATCGCACAAGGGGGTATGCGTTCGCATTAGGTTTTCTGGGCCTAGGGTCCCTGGCAGAGGTGTGTTCTATGCAATCGCAGGGGTGCTATGCAGTTGCATAGTGCTATTTTGGGAAGGAGGAGGTTTGTGCTAAGAGATCGTAATGGATGTGATGCGATCACATAGAGTAATAATTGGGCAGAAAGAATGGTTTTATGTGTTATTTCATCCGCGACCTATCTTAATTTTTCCTCCATTTTTGCACCACCTTGGGAGCTTGTTGGTAGATTTTGAAGGGGGTTTTGACGGGAATCTATTGGAGGTAAGTTTTATGATCTTAATACATGATTTTGTTGAAGAATCATCTATTAATTTTCTGAATTTGGGTATAGAATTGAAGAAACTTGGGCTTGACTTTTGATATTTGAAATAGGGATTTGATAGGTCATTTGAGCTCGGATTTGGGAGTTCTGGGTATGTATGAACTCGTGCCAAGATGATGATTCCGGAAATATAAGTTTCGTAGTTTTTCGAGAAGCGGGTTCGGGGCTCGGGTTTTGCTAGTTTCAAGGTTCTTGCTATATTTCAATTGTTTTCTATTGGGTTTTGTCCCATTGGCATATTATGATATATTTGTACAGAGTTTGGTTAGATTTGACGCGCGTGGAGGCCAAAATTGAGGGTCAAAGGCGTCGCGAGCAAGGAATTTCACCGATTCGAGGTGAGTAATACTTGGGAATTATATCCTGAGGGTTTGAAACCCCACATTTGCACATCCTAGTGTTTTATGGTGGTGGCTTGCACGCTGGACCTGAGCGTGGGGTAGAGAACCATTGGGGATTGTGACTTGGTCCGTCCAGTTGATGGTTTTTACCGCGAAATTGTAAATGATTTGTTGTTATCATTATGAGTAGGGCTCATTGCCATACTTGGGGCTTATTGCTGGTTATTTGAACTCTTTATGAACTATCATCACAGTTTTTCCTTTTATTTGAAAGATTATTTTAATTCAGTCCATGTAATTTATATTGTTTCATGAACTCAGCTATTTTTTCTCAAACTTGGAGTTTTAACTAATACTTGAACTATTGTTTGAGCTAAGTATTATTGTTTTACGGATGCCCGAGGGGATTTGACTATTTTGGACTGATTGTGGCTGAGGGCCATATGTGAGGGCATAAAGAGTGATATAAGGAGGCTTTCAGGCCTCGAGTGTTATGTGTGCATATGCATATACATGCAGAATCGGACATCACGCTGCAGAAGCATATTGCATGGATCGGGCTACACGCCGCAACATTATATATATTATATTAGATCAGGTTGCACGCTGCAGCATTATACATATTGGATCGGTCTGCACGCCGCAACATTTTTGCCCTTGGGCTGTAGGAGCCCCTCCGGAGTCTGTACACATCTCCAGTGAGCGCAGGGTACCCATGGATCAGGCTACGCGCCATAGCGGTCATGTGCATTGCATTGCATTCCTACATTCATGAATTCACTCCTGTTTGTACTACGTGGCACGACATTTAGCACTCATAATTGGTATACATACTATTACTTGACTTGTTGACCAGATACCCTGGTGTTATATGTTAAGGAGAGCTGAGCTCGAGAGGCTGAAGTTGTATGTTGTGAGTTGGGAGTGAGCCCGCGGGGCTGACATTGTACTGAGAGGTTGATGCTGAACACGAGGGGGAGGTTTCTGATTACTTCCTACTTGTTGAAATCATCTTTGCAACTATTAAAAAAGCATAGTTTCAACTGCGATTTTGAACCGATCTTGAGATTTCTAAAGGGATTTTTCACAGTATTTTGGTTTTTCTCAAAAAGGGTTGTTTTATCTTTTATAGCAGTTTGGTGTGCTCATATGTGTTTTCTTATCGCTTAGATATTATTCACTCTGATTACCACTGAGTTGGAAGTACTCACTTTACTCCCTGTACCTCGCGTGCAGTTGCAGGTACTGTTCACCCGGTAGCGGGTTAGTGGCGGATTAAAGGTATTGCTATCGTAGCTAAGCTAGGTGACCCCCGACGTTCGCGGCACCGAGATTCTTCTTCTTCTTCTTGATTCCCAGATTTTTCTCTATGTGTTATAGATTTTTAAATTTTGATAAAGGCACTCCTAGATGCTCATGACTTGTGACACCCCGATCGGGCTGTATTGGGTTATATTTATATTGATTAATAACGTTAATTCATATTCGAACTGTTATATAACTAACTAATTTCTTTAAGTGGTGTTTTGAAACGGTCTGTCTGGCCTTTTCTTCATGAGAGGCGCCATCACAGTCGAATTTGGGAATTGGGTCGTGACAAGTTGGTATCAGAGTCTAGGTTACCAGGTCTCACGAGTCATGAGCAGGTTTAGTAGAGTCTCGTGGATCGGTATGGAGACGTTTGTATTTATCCTCGAGAGGCTACAAAACTTTTAGGAAAAACATCACTTTCGTGGAATTCTTATGGTGCGTACTCGATTCAGCTTGAGATATAATTCTTGAAATTCCTTCCACATGTCTGTATGCGCACGCGAGCGCTCATTAGTATATGTGTCTGGATGGCATATGATCCCCCGATCGAGGGGTGAGAGGTAATCTCCGTGAGTTCATGTTGGGATATTCTGGAGGACTTGAGGTCGGATACTTGCCTATGGCTTGAGCACGAGGTGCTGATTGTATGAGAAAGTGTTTTGAACTTATATGTCCAGTGTTGCTCTTATTAGCGGGAATGGCGGCTGGATATCCATCTGACCAGTATGTTAGTACGGTGAAGTGTATCTATGTGATCTTGGTAGTGACAAAAGTGTTTACTGAATAATAGATGAGCTGTCGAGTGTTCGATTCCTATTGTGCTTTAATATGTAGTCCAAGTTATGGGCGCGTGAAGAATATTCATGTATCTTAGTTGGAAAGTAAAGTACATTCCATGTGGCAATATGAGCTCAACTCGGGAACACTAATTGATTGTGTAACGTATATGGTAGTGCAAGGCATGCTGAAATATTGAAAGAAGGCGAAGCATATGGGTTGTCTTCTCCAGAGTGTTTTGAGGGGCATGATCCTTATGTGTATGTTAGAAGGTCTCATGTGTAATTGAAGGGTATGTTTTGAAATTTGAGAATTTGGGGATGCTTAAGGAATGGACTTAGTTGATGTGGAAATGAATGCGAGATTTGCAGAGCATGTCAGTGCTAGATGATCTGTGTATGTACAAACTTGTAAATGACTTGAGTTTAATTTGACTATATCATAGTGTCATTATTGGAGTAAACGTGCTATGAGTTGTTAAGAGTGCCTTGATATATGGCTTCGAACCAAGTTGGGGAGGTTGTTGTTGGTTAGTTGATAGCACGGTTATCCAATGTTGGTGCTGTTTCGAGGGATGATAGCAGATCAGTTATGGTTGTATAAATTGAGCCGAGGATGGCACGGGTGAAGGAAAATTTTTACAAAGGTTATATGGTGGTTCGTAGGTGTGAGAAAATACTGGGATGTTTTAAGCTATTGATGATAAAGAATACTCGATGCATAAAGAAGGAAAATGGTCTTTTATATCTCTATGAAATCATGCTCTGCGTTTTCAGGATATCAATGAGGCACGAGTGGTTCCGCTCATGTAGAACATGTGGATTATAGCTGAATAAGAGTGAATGACTCTCGAGAATGGTTTTAAAGTGTTCAAGATTTTGCATGTAACAATCAGGTGTCTTAAGTTTGTGTATGTGGATAGAGACTGTGTTTTCATTAGAAAAGATCAATACTGGTGGTACTTTGTTTTAATCATGGGATTCTACGTATCCACATTTTGAAGGTAATGGTAAACGAATTCAGAATCACAAGAAGTTCTTCAAGGTAACCCATTCTGGAATGTGGCGTTTATGGAAAATGTTTGAGAGGGTATTCTGTGGCCTATGGGTCTTGGATAGTGTGGTTTTATGTGCGAGTCTCGTGTGGTAACCTGGGTTGAGGTATTTTGGTGCTACAACAAGGGAGTATATCAAATAAAAGATGAGCCGGGAAGGAATTTGGATAAAATGGAATAACTTGATAATGAACCGAATCGGTATGGTAGGGATATGATTAATTATTTTATGTGTTCGAGGTAAGAAGCCTTACATGTATGGTGCAACAAAGCTTTTAAGTGCTGGCAGTTTGCTTAACTTCGCTTGGGTAGAATGATTCAGTCCTAGTAGTTTAGCTTATGCAATGGAATTGGGAGAAACAGTTCTTGATGTGTTTTATCGTGGTTTCAAGATGAGTATATTCCCTACGGGTATGCGAAGCATGGAATGTGTAATGATTTTTCTCATATATGGGACCATGAAAGTCCTTGACTAGTTGAGTGCGTCGATGTCTGCAGTGTAGAAGGGAGATAGAAGTCCTCGTGTTATCCTAGTGCGGTATGGTCTGTGTGTTATGATATGGAGAATTGGAATTTGCGTGTTAAAGGTTTTGATTCAGTTCATAATGGGAAGTCATTAAATTCTTGAGCAGCACGGGCAGTTGCAGGTGAATGAAGAATCGACCTTCAGATGATTAAAGAAACGGTATTGCTATTATAGTGGTTTGACAAGGGTATATGTTCAGTCAAAAAGGGTAAGATGATGTAAAATGATGATACTTCAATAGTACTACGACATTTTTCTTGTGGAAACGATTGTTGATAATTGGGTTATTGATGGCACAGGGAAATTCTTGAATATCATTCGTGGTATGAATGGAGGCTCGATGTTTGTTATGTATTCGTACGGTGGAGTGTGGGATCAGGCATAGTGATTCATGTGTTATATGTGTTGGAGGCTAGAAGTTCTAGTGATCTGACCATGCAGTGGTTGTAGATCGTGTGTATTGACATCGTCTAGCGGTTATTGGAAATTTGAGGTCCGAGTGGATCTTTCTTTGTGTGGTATGTTAAATTTGGGTTATGATATTAGATGGCAGACTGGTTGTTCCAATGTTAGATTGCCTAGGTTAATGTGTTATGGACTATATCGAAAATGCCACAGGCTGCGTGGCCAGGTGCATCGGATTATGTTCTAGCATGGTAGCTTGTATTCCCGAGACCAGCGGACGGTTGGCAAACATTGCTTCATTAATTGGGCCTTCGTGGCAGATGTCAGTGTAGAGGTTTCTACCAATGATTCAGTTCCCTATTGGGGGACTTGTTCAGATGCGCTTCTTGTGGAGGAAATTTTGGCTTGATGTGCATCTCCTATGTGAGATATTTGGGTGGATCGGGTGGCACTCCGCCACGGGTATGTTAACCGGGTTGCGCACCGCAACAGTGTGATGTGGAGAACAGTTTTCTATTTGTTATTTTGTACGCCTTGCTTCCTGGTTTCTGAGAAAAATCCGTATTGGGTGTTGCTCGGAAAATAGCGCATCGGTTGTGTCCTTTCAGGGTTGAGTAGTGTATATTAATTGCTTCACCGTGGGTGTGATGGATTGCGTGGTTTGAGAGCTCAATCTGTGCGTGGATGATCGTGTTGAGCATGGTGACTTGAGGTGCTTCATGGGTAATAGTGTTTGGATAGGATCCCGCGTTGTGGCAAGGCCATGTAAAGTTATGACCTTTCGCGGGGAATTCAGGTATTCTATTTCTATGGTGTGAGACGGGATCTCAGTTTTGTATGGTAATGGTGCTGTTGAGCTTGAGGTATAGCTCTTTCGTTGAGTCATTGTCATGATTTGAGTATGTTCAGACTGCTTTTCATTGGTGCGTGTATTGCGCAAGTTGTGGCTTAGGCTTGTGACGAGATGTCATATCACCAAAAGGGGTGGTTAGAGTCGAAGTGATCATTGGAGTCATTAATAAGCATGAACCAATTTGATTTCAGCTTGTTAGAAAGGTAATATCGAGGTTTGGCTCGAAAATCTGTTGTAGTATCAGTCAAGAGGGAAATGGATTCATGAATGGTGAAGCTGAGAGATAGGTTCGGTATATCGCGTGTTTCAGTTACCGTTGGCAGTATATGAAAGTATGGGAATACGAATTTAGCTAACAAAAAGGTTTTCTATCGGTATCCGGTTATTGTGGGCAATCCTTGTGAATGAAGGTTATCGCTGCATGTATTTGAGTTACGTGGGATATCATATGTTTGCAGGCGAGGTTGCAGATATGAATTATTGCAGTTGGAAATGTCAACTGGAAGTTGACTGAGTGGTTAGAAGGCTCGGATGTGAATTCCGGTGATTCGATTAGTTTTGGGATGATTTGTGACTTAGGAGTGCGATGAGAATTGAATTTGGAGGTCTGGTGTAGAATTAGGCTTGAATTGGCGAAGTTTGAATTTTGGCGGATTCCGGGTGATAGTTAAGATTTTGATCCGAGGGTCGGAATGGAATTCCGAGAGTTGCAGTAGCTTGGTTAGGTGATTTTGGATATATCTGCAAATTTCAGGTCATTCGGACGTCGTCTGGTCAGGTTGTTGATATACATCCTTCAGAAGAAAAGTTAAAGATGATTGAGAAAAGGAAGCAACACAGAATGGCGGTTCTTAAGAGCAAATAAAAAAAGAAGATATTCAAAGAACAGATTGAAGAAGAAGAAGAAGAAAAAGAAGAAGAAGAAGATGTTATTAATCCACTTACGGAATATGTTTTTAATATAGAAAAATTATGGGTTTTACTAGGGCTGAAGTTACATTTCTATTTGCATTTACCACATACTTGTTTTTACCACCTACTTATCTTGTTTCATTGAATTTCTCTGAAAGTAAAACAGTAAAACAATTTGAAAAGTTACTTTTACATTTACTGATATAAAATTGATTAGGTGAACTCTTTACCTATATTAACAATCTCTTCACTTGAAAATTTTATACACATTCATAGACTTCTATCATATTTTATAAATTTATATTCCTCCTTAGTCTTTCAGATTTTATTAAAGAAAAAATGTCTAGTGCAATCGGAAGTGGTAAGCCTAATATGGATGAAATTATGAAGAAGTGGCAGAGTTTGAAGTATGAGTGGTACAACAACAAACCTATTGCTAGTCTTATGCATTTGTGGGATGAAATAAAGGCTGATTGGGAGATAATCAGATTAAAGCTCTGTGCCTATCAATCATTCCAGAATAGGCTTAACATGGAATGTAGTGTAGATAATTCAACCTTGTTCGACAAGGTTGGGAAACCGTTTGATAGTTTTCGGTTTCCCAATTGGAACATGTCACGACCCAAAACCCACTAAGGGTCGTGACAGCGCCGGACACCGCTGTCAGGAAAGCCAACCAAATTACTTAAACGAAATCTTGCTTTTAACACTTTGGAAATACATGATTTTTCTTCCATATTTAGAAATTCTAAAGAATACCATTTTCAAATCAAATTTCTATCAAAGTGAAGCAATTAATAGAATATTTCAACCATCCCAGAACCCGGAGTCACAAGTACCTGAGTATCTACTGATAAGAGGAATATAAATACATCATCCGTCCGGAATACAATGGACAGAAAATAAATACAGTACTGGAAAGTGACTACCCTAGCTGCGGCCGCCTTGAATGATGCAGCTCCCTAGTCCCCAGAATCATCCATGCTGCTACGTCCAGTAGACTACTGAAAATACATATTCCTGTGCAACAAAATGCACATCAAGTGTAGTATAAGTACAAAAATCACGTGTACTCAATGAGTGTCTCGTCTAACGCCGAAGGGGTAGAGACAAGATGGTCAACTTTGACACTCACTAGTACTCCAATGATTATTATCCATAATAAATTTATGAAACAATGGATTTTTTTAATAAACATATTTCTGATCCAGATTGAGGAAACAAGTGAGCGTATAATTCTTTCATGGAAATTTCCTTAGGTTTCTTGTTATTATTAATGGTATAAATCTCGAGCCATAGTGTGGCATATAACGACTCAAAAGAGTCCATGCAGCAATACAGGCATGCACAAATCATACCGTGGCGACGAGCTGATCCAACATAAATAAATGTGCAGTTACCGGGGGTCGACAACGCGCCGATAGATGCATCTATTAATATGCCGAAGCGTACAGGCCGTTCCAAAAAAAAACATACACAGATAGACAATCACTCAAACAATCAATATGGAGCAAATATCCAAGAAAGGTCAATTCTCTTTTAATAATTTGAGAAAAACAAAGCTTAAGTCTTTCTTTTTGAAATCCATTTATAAATTTAATATGATTTAAGCAATTCAAGCTATAAGGGGTTCACAATTAATCCAAGTATAACATGCCTTTGGGTCCTAGTCTACCCGGATAATAGCATAATAGTAGCTACGCACGGAGTCTCATCTGTTAGATAATACGCTTAACGCTAGAGGGGGGGGGGTGAATAGCGTTATAATAAAATATAGCGTAAACTTGCGGAATTTGAAAATTGCATGAAATAAATAAGTGCGATAAGTAAATAAACAAGAATGAACGCACCGTTGTATCCTGGTTCACCACAACCCGTGGCTAGTCCAGTCCCCGAGAGACTCTCTCGAGATTTCCACCAACTTCGTTAAGCTTACGGGTGCTTAACAAACCGTTACACTTGCTCAAGGATACAACACCTTAAGACTTCACTTGCTCGAGGATACCTCACCCCAAGACTTCACTGTTAAGCTTACGGGTGCCTAACAAACCTTTACAACCAGAGGACACAAGCCTCAACACCTTTGCTCGGAGATACAACACTCCAAGACTTCAACTAAGGAAACACAAGTTCCTTCTTACAACAAGAGAATAACAATTCTCTTCAAGTGTACAAAACACTAAGCACTCACTTAAACAAGACTCTCTTAATAGAGTGGATATGAGTAAACAAATACGCTCAAGAACACAACAATAAATTCAAGACCTTGGCTTTCAAAATATGATAAAAATGATCAATAAATGATATTGGAAATGTATGAAAGCTTAAGAATGTTTTTGGTCAGAAATTGTGTGTTCAATGAGTGATTTTGAGATGTATTTATAGCTCCAAAATCACTCCTAGCCGTTGCTATGATCATAAATACAGATTCGAAAAATCTGTTAGATAGTCGACTATCCGATATGGTTATTCGACTATCTTGGCAACGGTCACAAGGATAGTCGACTATCTGATATGGATATTCGACTATCTTGGCAACGGTCATCAGGATAGTGGACTATCCAATATCAGATATTCGACTATCTGACCCTGCGGAAATGGTCCGTTTTTAAAACAACTAACTTATTGAAAATAAGTTATAAAATGTTTTTCAAAGCTTTGTTTGAAGATATAAATATCTTAAACATGAAAAACAATTGTAATGACCATTCCGAATCAATAAAAACATTTAAAATAATTTTGTTTTAAATGTATTGAAAATATTTATTATATAACATTTAAAACCAATAAAAATATTTTTATCACAAATAAAAATATTTATGATATGCATATATTGTAAAACCATTTATGATATGCATATATTGTAAAATCATTTATGATATGCATATATTGTAAAACCATTTATGATATGCATATATTGTAAAATCATTTATGATATGCATATATTGTAAAACCATTTGTGATATGCATATATGGTAAAACCATTTATGATATGCATATGTTGTAAAATCATTTTATGAGAGAAGCCAAGACTCAAACTTAAAGTCGGATCAAGATCACAATAAAGACAATATAAATAAGACTCAACAAAAGGTCTTCATTTATTTTCATTGCTTCTCTCGATCTTGTCTTGAACTTCTTGGACTCCAATTCTTGTCCGCTCAAATAACGTTGCATAGCCTTTTCTTCCTCTATGCTCATTGCAATTTTGCATATCAATTCTTTATCTTCCTTTTGCATATCTACAAAATGAATAGCACTTTAGTTAAAATATAAATTAAAGTGTATTCAATAATAACTCACATTTATTTGGCATATATTATTTTCCATTAAATTGGTTTGTCAATTATCAAAACGTATAAGTATGAACATATACATATGTTCCAACAATTTCCCCCTTTTTGATAATGGCAAACCTTCATGGGAATATGCATATACCCTTTATAAAAGACTATGCCAAATGTAAGACAAGTTATTATTGAGTTCCCCCTCAATTTATGCAATAAATATTTAAAACAAATAAATATGCATATAAATAAATAAGTATGCATATACCCTTATCTTTCCCAATGCATGGAAAATAAATATACCCTTAATCTTCCCAAAAGCATGATTAAAGATACATATGCATATACCCTTAATCTTCCCCCTTTTGACATTAACAAAAAGATAATTTCACTAATGAAGAAGAAAAATTACAATAAGAGTAATTGAAATATATTACAATAAATGAAAATACATTTCAAATAATGAAAATACAAATCAAGAACATTCATCGTCGTCGAAATCATCGTCATCGATAGAAGTACTTGCGGAATAGACGTGAGAATACGAATAATTGACATGGTCAAAATATCCGTGGATTTCGTCACTAAGCCTGCGCACATTTCTTTCCGTGCGAGACACATTACTATCAATTCGATTAATTGAGGTCGATAGAGAGGCAAGTTGATCCAAGATGGCTTGAGACACATCCGGTTGGGCACGAGGACGACGAGCTTGAATTGGAGGAGGAGGATTTGGAATTTGATCATGTGGTTGGTCATGGCCATGAAAAGAGGTCTCTTGAATTTCCCAATGTTTGGTGCGAGTTTTCTTGATACCAACACTGGTGTTGACTTGAGATGCTTCAAGAAGATGCATTATAAGTAATGCATAAGGAAGGGGTTTGTCACTTCCTATTGAGTCAAACATATGCGTAAGAACAAATTTACACCAATTTATGCGTGCTTTGGAAATAATAGCATGCACGATTTTTGCATCTTCACGGCCAATTGTCGTGTAATTGCTTTTTCTCGATTTAAGAATCCGAGTGACAACATAGAGAATCAAACGAAATTCCGGAAAAATTCCTTTAATAGGAGCTCTCTTTTGCTCTTGAGAGAATTCAAATTGTCCAATTCCAATAAGGTTGAAGAGGACATTTTCATCATAGAGTATTCCTTCGACACCGGTATATTGTTCGATGTCTTGGCCATCACGAGGAAGATTTGTGATAGCTTGAATATTTTCTTCACTTAAAAGGATAGGAATGCCATTGACTTTGGTAGAGAGAACTCTATCTTCATCTTTCTTAAGGTTCGAATAGAAGGCTTGAATCAAAAGAGGATGAATGGAATCAAACTTCAAATAAACAAAGTCAAGGATTGAACTTTGTAGAAGTATATTGGAATAATTAGAATCCGCTAGATATCTTGCGGTTGTGAATCGAGGTGGAAGAATATCTCGATTTTCAAATTTTCTAATAAATCGTTGAAGCTCATTTTCTTGTTCAAACCAAAGAACGGATCCATCGTCATAACAATGTAGAGATGGAGGAAGATTTGAAGAAGAAGGGATAATCTTTCCGGCACGAGAGCGTTTAGAACTTCTATTTGCCATTGAAATTTGTAGGCAAGATGAACTTTTGGAAGAATTTTTGGAATAGAATTTTTGAAGAGAATTTCTTGAACAAGAATGATTTTGGTGTGAAACAAAGAGTGCACACTAATCCTATTTATAGAGTTCAAGAAAACATAGCATTGAATGACAAAAATCAGACTTTTGGACTGATTGGAACGGCTATAAAACGGTCAGATTTTTGAAATTTGACTGAGGATAGTCGAATAACTTATTGAGTAGTCGACTATCTGGGAACGATATTCGAATATCTTCTGGGATAGTCGAATATCTGGAAACAGATATACTCGAATAACTTCTGGTTAGTCGAATACCTGGAGAAATAGCTTGATTTTCTGGATAATCAAGTTATTCGAATAACTTCTAGTTAGTCGATTAACTTCGACGACTTTGAAAAATCGTTTAAGCAGGAAATATTGGAAAAACAATTTTCATTTTATGGAATTCGTTTATTAAAAATAAACTATATTTTTGGTAAAAGTATATATCATAATTTTATGAACATAATTTTATCAAATCAAACATGCTATTTCTAAATTCACAAGTCAAGTAAGAAAAATAATATTGACTTGAATTCAAACTTTATCTTGGTTCCCCCTGAATTTAGGGCGATACCTGCAAAAGAAAATACGTGTTCTCCACGCTCAAGTCAGTAATATTCAAAATATAAATGCAACCAAAAGAAATAAATGTATGCATTTAGATCAACGTTTAACCACATTAGGACGTGACTCTTTTGAACATGATTTATATTTAGCACTTCAATAATCGCTAAATATTATATCAATTCTGCTAGAAATAAGGTAAAGTGAGGAACGATCATACCTTTGTAATTCTTGGTATGCTTTCCTTACCTTTCACATTTCTGTCAAGACGGTCATCTGAATTCATTGAATTGGCCATTGCTTTGGTGTTGCTTATTTCAAAGCGATTTAGCAACTCATTGCAATATTGAGCATGACAAATGAAAGTTCCCTCTTTCATTTGTTTCACTTGCAACCTCAAGTTGAAATTTAGTTCGTCCATCATGATATTTCAAGAATTTGCTAGTGATGAGTTATAAACTCCTTGCATACAAATTTATTAGTTGCTCCAAATGTAATATCATCAATAAAAATTATTTTTAAAGTACAAGAAATATCATCAATAACATTCATGCAATTTCCTTAATGAAAAATTCCCCCTCAATTAAGGCAAACTAGAATGTAAAGATATTCCCCCTTACTTGAAGCATATCACCTAAACACTTCTTCTTTTTGGCATTTAGCAAGAAGAGAGTATATTAAGAAAAAACTATGAGGAGTATGCAGTATGGAGATTTATAGAAATTTATCAAGACATACCAACAAAACATAGATCTACCAATTGTTATAAAACAGTGATAAAACTATTTGTTGAAAAACATACACAACAGTTGCCTAACTGCCAATTAAGAATTGCTGATTTTGCTCTATGACAATCGATTGTCAAGTTACCACAATTGATTGTCTGCCAGTCATTCCAAAAATCATTCCCAGATTTTATGCTTAACAATCGATTATCTAAGATCAACAATCGATTACTGCCAACGTTCAAATAATCTTTTCCAGATTTTATTTAAAACAATCGATTGTTACAAATCTACAATCGATTACCTGATGGTATTTGAAAACTTTACGACAACGGTCAGCTTCACAATCGATTGTGCAATGTTAACAATCGATTATTTATCAGTTTTGAAAAATCAATTTAGACACTGCCTCGTGACAATCGATTGTTATATACTCACAATCGATTATTTAATAACTTTGAAAAAGTCTGGAAGACACTGCCTCAACACAATCGATTGTCATATGTTCACAATTGATTATTTTGTGACTTTGAAAAATCTGATGGACACTGTCTCTTCACAATCGATTGTCATTAACTTCACAATCGATTATTTTGAGCGTTGAAAAACTTTGATGGACACTGCCTCATCACAATCGATTGTCATTAACTTCACAATCGATTATTTTGAGCGTTGAAAAACTTTGATGGACACTGCCTCATCACAATCGATTGTCATAAGGTTCACAATCGATTGTCATGCAGGTTTGAAAAACCTGATGCTCACTGCCTTAACACAATCGATTGTCATTAGTTCACTATCGATTGTCATGCAGTCTTGGCTTAACATAATCGATTATCATAAGTACATAATCGATTATCCTAGTCCAGATTTTAGAGGCATGTTTAAAAATCATTTTGACTAAAGTAAATATGCATGATTTAAAATCAATTGTTATTGGAAAACATAACAGATGTATCAATTGTTATTTAACAACTATTACGATTAAGCATATCAGAAATTTCAACAGTATAAGAACTAAATTAACAACAAATATGTTAACATCGGTTGCTTGCACATATCAACAATTCGGTTTTTATCGAAAAGGATAACTAACCGAAATTCTCCCTTGATGCAATGAGGTTCCGTGCTTGGTGCATCTACTACAATATTGTAGTCTTCAAGCACACCTGCAAAAGTACCTAAACATAGGTTTTTGGTACCCAAATACTTTTGGGTCCTTGGGGATTAGGCAAATAATAATTATAGCCACAAGATAAATCCCTATGTTTTGCAAAACATGTGGGTGCTATGTGTCCTACCCGGTTGCAGTAGTGACATACCACATTCGGGTTGTGCATATGCCTAGGTTGTGCCAAATACGTTCTAGGTAATCTAAAATCAACATTCCTAGGAGCGTTGAAATTCCTAGAGTTATTTCTAGGCGGTCTAGAATAATTATTTCTAGATTCATTTGCACAATTCCTAGAATCTTTCTAGGTGGTCTAAAATTATTAATTCTAGACTCATTAAAAATCCTAGAATTATTTCTAGGTGGTGCATCACAATTTCTAGCATGATTCTTATTCTTTTTACGCCTTCTATTTTTCTTAGGCTTTTTCTTCTTAATCACTTCAGTAGTTTTAGGAGCATCTACATTATATTTTTCTAGTGTGTTCCTAAGTTCAATGTTTTCTAGTTTCAAAGAATCACAAGATAAACAAATAGAACTTTTATCAATTGAAGAAGATTCATTCATTGTTTTAATCTTATTTCTAAGATCAAAAATGTCATTTTTCAAGAAATCATTTTCTTTTTCTAAAACATCAATTTTATTTTTGAGAACACCATTTTCATTAGTTAATTTTTCAAAATCTATTTCTTTCAAAGAGGAGGATTTTCCAAAATCCTTTTCTTGTAAAGAAAGTGTTTTCTTAAAATCTGTTTCTTGCAAAGAAAGTGTTTTCTGCAAAGAAAATATTTTCTTCAAATCTTTTATCATTTTGGAGGCATTAACAAATTCACCATACAGTTCATTATAGGCACTTTGTAATTCTTCAAAAGAGTGAGAGTTAGATGTACTTACCTCTTCTCCTTCGTCGGTCATGAGGCATTTGGCAGTTGGTTCATCACATGAACTGTCTGCTTCTTGAGCCGCATTTTCATAAGTGTCCTCAAGCTTGTCCCACATCTCTTTAGCAGTTTTTTATTGGGAAATATTCCGATAGTCCTCCTGTTTCAAGGAACTATACAACATATTGATAGCCTTGATATTGTATTCACTTACCATGGCTTTTCCAACTTGTTTCGTCAATTGTTCACCATACTTGATGATTTGCCATAGACGAAAGTTGTTTGATTTGATAAAGATTGTCATCCGATCTTTCCAATGTGTGTAATTGCTTCCATCAAATATTAGAGGCAAAAAGATAGAGTGACCTTCACCTATTCCTGCAAAAGCACTACTAGTAGAAGCCATAGAAGGATTCTCTCAATCTGTTAAGTCTTTCAGAGAGTTAGGCTCTGATACCAATTGTTAGATAATACGCTTAACGCTAGAGGGGGGGGGGGGTGAATAGCGTTATAATAAAATATAGCGTAAACTTGCGGAATTTGAAAATTGCAGGAAATAAATAAGTGCGATAAGTAAATAAACAAGAATGAACGCACCGATGTATCATGGTTCACCACAACCTGTGGCTAGTCCAGTCCCCGAGAGACTCTCTCGAGATTTCCACTAACTTCGTTAAGCTTACGGGTGCTTAACAAACCGTTACAATTGCTCAAGGGTACCACACCTTAAGACTTCACTTGCTCGAGGATACCTCACCCCAAGACTTCACTGTTAAGCTTACGGGTGCCTAACAAACCTTTACAACCAGAGGACACAAGCCTCAACACCTTTGCTCGGAGATACAACACTCCAAGACTTCAACCAAGGAAACACAAGTTCCTTCTTACAACAAGAGAATAACAATTCTCTTCAAGTGTACAAAACACTAAGCGCTCACTTAAACAAGACTCTCTTAATAGAGTGGATATGAGTAAACAAATACGCTCAAGAACACAACAATAAATTCAAGACCTTGGCTTTCAAAATATGATAAGAATGATCAATAACTGATATTGGGAATGTATGAAAGCTTAAGAATGTTTTTGGTCAGAAGTTGTGTGTTTAATGAGTGATTTTGAGATGTATTTATAGCTCCAAAATCACTACTAGCCGTTGCTATGATCATAAATACAGATTCTGAAAATCTGTTAAATAGTCGACTATCCGATATGGTTATTCGACTATCTTGGCAACGGTCACAAGGATAGTCGACTATCTGATATGGATATTCGACTATCTTGGCAACGGTCATCAGGAGTGTCGACTATCCAATATCAGATATTCGACAATCTGACCCTGCGGAAATGGTCCGTTTTTAAAACAACTAACTTATTGAAAATAAGTTATAAAATGTTTTTCAAATCTTTGTTTGAAGATATAAATATCTTAAACATGAAAAACAATTGTAATGACCATTCCGAATCAATAAAAACATTTAAAATCATTTTGTTTTAAATGTATTGAAAATATTTATTATATAACATTTAAAACCAATAAAAATATTTTTATCACAAATAAAAATAATTATGATATGCATATATTGTAAAACCATTTATGATATGCATATATTGTAAAATCATTTATGATATGCATATATTGTAAAACCATTTATGATATGCATATATTGTAAAATCATTTATGATATGCATATATTGTAAAACCATTTATGATATGCATATATTGTAAAACCATTTATGATATGCATATGTTGTAAAATCATTTTATGAGAGAAGCCAAGACTCAAACTTAAAGTCGGATCAAGATCACAATAAAGACAATATAAATAAGACTCAACAAAAGGTCTTCATTTATTTTCATTGCTTCTCTCGATCTTGTCTTGAACTTCTTGGACTCCAATTCTTGTCCACTCAAATAACGTTGCATAGCCTTTTCTTCCTTTATGCTCATTGTATTTTTGCATATCAATTCTTTATCTTCCTTTTGCATATCTACAAAATGAATAGCACATTAGTTAAAATATAAATTAAAGTGTATTCAATAATAACTCACATTTATTTGGCATATATTATTTTCCATTAAATTGGTTTGTCAATTATCAAAACATATAAGTATGAACATATACATATGTTCCAACATCATCACCTCGTGCGTACGTAGCCCCTAAAATTAAGAGCACATAATCAGTTTAACTCACCTATGGGGTAATTTCCCCCTCGCAAAATTAGAAAGCAGACTCATGTCGGCTGAAGACTCAATATCGACATTGTTTATCCCTCCAAGGACTTAAACCAATGCACAATAGCTCCAAAACTAGCAGAACAACGGCAAACTATTGAGAGTATACTCAAATTCTTGCTAACAATTAAAATTATACAATTTCTCAACTCCGTTTGTGAAATGAACAAAGTGCCCTCAGGCCCACGTGCCCAGAATCCGAAATTTCTTGAAGACAAAGGTTACCCATGACCTTAGAAACTCAAATATATAATTTATTCCTAGTTCTATGCTCAAACTCGTGGTTAAATTCCAAAAATTAAACTTCTTGGGTTACAACCAAAAATCCCAAATTTTCTACCCATTTTCGTACTAAAATCCATTGTATAATCTTGTATTTAACTTGGGAATAGGTATGAGTAGATTACCTTAACATTGATGATGAAATCCTTCCTTGAAGCTCTCCAAAAGTCGTCCAAGAAGTGAAGAAAATGAGTGAAATGGACTCAGCCCCATATTTAAAACATTCTGCCCACCATTTCCACTTTTGCGGTCCCGCTTTTGCGGACCTCTAAGCCGCTCTACGATTTCTCAAATCCCCCGACCAACCGTTTCTGCGCTCTACCAATCGCAAAGAGATTTATATTCTATGAAAAGAAATCCTCTTCTATGGTGCCTGGCCAAACTCCACTTCCGCTTCTGCGTCCCCTTTGCCGCTTCTACGAGGCCGCTTCTGCGGTCCCATTTCCGCAGAAGCGGAAATACAAGAAGCAACAACTTCAGCTTCCTCCAAAATCAAGTTTTTTATCCGTGAACCACCCGGAATCCACCCGAGGCCCCCAGGACCCCAACCAATCATTCCAACAAATCCCAAAACACATTACGGACCTACTCGAGGCCTCAAATCACATCAAACAATGTCAAAATCGTAGAACAACCTCCAATCCAAACTTTATGAACTTAGAACTTTTCAACTCCTACTTTTGATGTTTAAACCTATCAAATCACGTTCGATTGATGTCATATTTTTCACGCAAGTCCAATATAACATAACAAAACTACAAAAATTTTCAGACTTCCATTCCGACCCTCGGATTAAAATCTCACCTATCAACCGGAATTCGTCAAAATACTAACTTTGCCAATTCAAGCTTAATTCTACACCGGTCATCACGAAAATATTCCGGACACACTTCTAAGTCCCAAATCACCTAACGGGGCTATCCAAACCATAAAATTTACATTTCGAGCCTGATATCAAAATTTTCACTTCCGGTCAAGCTTCTTAAAGCCTTTAAATTCCTATTTTTAGCCGAACGATTCTAAAATGACATGTGGATCTGCGAATTCACTTCCGATCACGCTCTCAACTCCAGAATCACCATACGAAGATATTCTCGGTCTTAGAATTCCAAACAGACATCGATAACACTAAAATGCACTTCAAGCCAAACTCAAGAAATTTCTTCCAAAAATGTTGACTTCCACAATAGGTACCAAAATGCTCCCGGGTTATCCAAAATTCGATCCGGCCATATGCCGAAGTCCGATATCATCATACGAACCTACTGGAACCTTAGGATCATATTTCCGAGGCTGTTTACTCAAAAATCCAATGCTAGTTTATTCTTTTAACTTTAAGCTTCTCAAATGAGAATTGTCATCTAAATTTAACTCTAATCTTCCTGAATTTAAATTCCGACCATGCGAACAAGTCATAATACCTGAAATAAAGCTATTTGTGGCCTCCGACTATTGAACGGGGCACTAGCACTCAGAACGACCTGTCGGGTCGTTACATTCTCTCCCACTTAAACATACGTTCGTCCTCGAACGTGTTGAGAACCACACTGGAGTAGTCTGAAATTACTGTTTAGCACCTCATGCACCTTCCCGTGCTACCACAACTTAGCTGAGAACATTAGCCCGATATATTATGAAGATATTTCCTTTATTCAAGCAACTAAGCCTAAAAGCCCATTTTCAACACCCAGAATTCTATGGCAGGCCTGTTTTCATCATAATATCACCGAATCATTCACCGCACACTGTGCCCAACATGACTGCATAACTTTGCTGAATCCATTATTTGCACCACTTTACTCATACGACCATTATAAAATTTTCTAATCAATTTATCCAAGATTCGATGAATCATATGCTCCCATTGCACCTCGTGACCTACATAGGTCTTTTTCTAACTTCTATATAATAACACGGCGAAAAGACGCGCTGAAATCCATAACCACTGCTGAATCAACAAATCATTGAGTCTATACCGCCGACGAGAACCATTACCGCATTCTGAACCAACTGATGATCTCTTCTTTTTAATATACTTCATATAATCAAATTGTAGCTATCCTAAATCCCATAACCTCGTTTCACCCAGTACGAACTTCTCAGGCAATAAGCCACTCTGAATGCGATCAAAAGTCTAATATGACGCCACACTGTGCCATTAGGCCACCAATAAGAACCCAACATAAACTGAAATCCAATTTGGAAGGAATTACCTAGTTCTGCACTACTACAGACTTTCCCTGGAATATAGGAAACAGAACACACAAGATAGCATATAGGAAAATAGACTCGACGCTACACTGCTGTGGCGCGTAACTCGATCCGATAATAATAGCACTCAATAAAGGAGATGCATATCGAGCTAGATTGCTCATCATAACAAAATACCGAATATCGGTCATAGACACGCTAAGGTGTATAATACCATCCCTGAGGACACATATAGCATTATAGGCTACAAAACTCAAGCACAACTGAGGTGCAATACATGATCTAAATCTCGAGAGCCATCCTACTCATATGACATTACCACCGAGTGGAACGTCAACACATAAGAAGTTACCAAGCCGTATCACAACTCATACGGCTCAACATATCGCTACATGAAATAACCGACCACGAAATAACACTGCGACCACTCTTCCATCAAGAGCGCATTACTGAAATGAACACAACTGGCCTGCCGTGAGGCTCACTTCCACGTTTAAATCCATCCACCGACCTCAAGTCAATCTTGATCGAGCCCAATTAGGCCAATGACCTTTCAAAGGTCCATGCTAACTTACCGCTTCTCATAACACACAAGAACAACCATCACAACTGGATCAACCTCTACAAATCATAATCTAATAAACAAAGTGCCCTTCAGGCATACATTCTCAAATTAATGATATTACCAAAATCCTCATATCTGGTTTAAATCTCTTACTCAATCAAATGACTACATGTCACACTCATACAATCTTCCGGTGGAACAAGCTCCCACAATCTTCCGAATTAATTAACGGGTTTGCACCTTCAAACCATCAGTTGCACTAACGCTGAAGAGTGATCAAGAATCCCTACCCAGGATGCAAAGCCTTCCTCACAAACACCAATATCAGGTGATACTAATGAATATCAATCTTTCTCAGAACACTCAAACTTCTTTCCTGCTCATCTTGGCTCGTGACATCACGGTCATTTACCAAATTGCAACCTTGGTTCAAACTTCAAATTCCATACCACTCACTGCACCCAACGTGCTGATATACGATAGACACGATTTCCATCAAAACTTTGGAACCACTGATGGACTAACACTTCTTCATATAAAGTTTTCATTTCACTCACTTCAGGAGAACTATAGGAACATACAGGCTAATTCTCATTGCCATCGAATATGCTAACCTTTATGTTTTGGTCCAAGCCACCATACCCCTTCCAGGATCCGCCTACTCATAGCAGGCCATAACAGAAGAATGCTTCTGAAAAACATCAATCACTGCGGCCGACAAGCATCACACGCACCGCCACACTTCACATGCATGACTTGATCACGCTGGATGAACTGATCACCACTACTAATATGCCAAGTTAACTATGGCTAATCAATCTACTTCCTTCCACTAAATCCTTGATTGCCTTAGAAATAATGCTTCTTCATTCAAGACATAATATACTCCATCTGCATTCACCCCGAGTGACCTTGAATCACGAGACCATGTTGTCTCGAATACCACTAACCATTTCATATTTCTCAATGCTACCGTAAGTCAAAATATCATAGAACATTCTGGGCACCTTTTCATAAACTGCTACAAAGCTTGATTCTTAACTATACCCATAGGCTAAAAATTACTGAGGACCGCACTTGAACTCCTGAATTCACTAGGACCATTATCGAGAGCCACCCACCCTGTCTTGGTCCTGAATATAACTCACTCCATAGCTCTTATAACTTATACATACTCTATCAGCGAAGCAATCAGTGAAATCACTTCCTTTGAAACTTGCATCTATACGAGGCATAAATCCTAAATCTTTATCCAAGTTCGAACATGAGCCAATAATGCCAACCATCGCATGCCTCCATCAATTCATTTGCTCGAATTGCCACTTATGGTCTTTTCTCAAAGCTGAAATAACCCATCAATATGCTAATAACCAGAAATAATGCAAGTAACTAATCATACAGCCCAATCAAAAGTGGTGGGACTCTCCCACTTAGCTTGATGCCATCATTTCATAATTCCTGAGTTCGCCCGACCTCTTTACCTCATAGGGGCGTAACCTCGCGCCATAAATTATCAAAATTTCTCGAAATCTTTCTGTAAATCCACATCCTTCATATTCTAAATCATCATCCACATTCGCATGACCGATCTCTTTGTTGGACAACCAATATAATTCCTTGCAGAAGCTTCGTCAACCACGCGACCACTAACCTTCTCATGGGGAGTAACCCACCTAGCAAATAACCTCCCGACATCTTCCCACGCTGCTACATGGGATGCCTTTACTACGGCACCAATAACCAATCCTGAGTCTGAGCTCGCCTTCGAGTTGCACAAGTTCTTTCACCCCTCGTGGACATCAATTAAATGTGCGGAAATATTCTCTCAATTCAGAATTATGCTGCATCTTCCTTTATGTCAAGCAGATCCTTTTTCGCTATATCAAATCTTCTGCCGCATAATGGCCCATGCTTTAAGTTCGCACCGTAGGCCCCAATCACTAATCTCTTAAGTTCTCTGATCGTTCCAAACTCTCTTTAAGACGCGTAATCATCCTACTACCAAGCCCATATGTAACCCCCACCACTCTCCTACTTTGGAAGAACTCATATCCTTAATCGGTCACCCGACCTTGCTCCTCATATTTTGGAATTCTAGAAATTGTAAACACCGCCTGACACTTCCTACATGTCCTTCCTCATACTTCACTACTCAAATGTTTCCTTAAATGAAATCTATCTTCGTGGATCTTGAATCCACCATTGCTGCTAACTTTAGAACCTTTCCAAAAGCTATCTTTATTGATCCATAAAGATTAAAAAAAAATCTGCGTCGATCTTAAACCACCGCGCCATGCGATATCTGGCAGTTGTATCTCAAATCCTATTTCACAATATCCTGCCATAAGGCGAATTGTAGCGGATTATAATATCGACAAACTTAGTACGTTTCTTTAGGGCCACAACTCTCCCTCATAATAGAAAGCTCAACCACGTTAGTAGATACCGGTCCCATTACTTCCACCAGTCCAAATCTGACCAGCCTTAGTTCGACTGCCTTTCCCCTTGCTGGGGATAAAATACTAAATCCTTTGATTACACGCTGAGTAAACTTCCCTTCAATTCATCTACTGCCCGACAAGTGGGCAAATATCCTACCATCACAACCACACCGCGAAATAATAGCTTATAAGCATTATGGCAGCCTATGCCTAGCCTAAAGGCCCTCATAGTACCGCTGCTGAGACGAAACAATATGATATCCTTCTATAAAGTGACTATAACAGTTCGATCAGTTATACCGGGAGAAACATCTCGCACCACATCTGTAGTGCCATTGAAATTCTTCAAATTTTCAATTTCTAGCAAGCGCTCGCGTCACGTAAAACTAAGTAGGAAGGAATCAAAGCTATAAGCCTCAAAGGAATTGAACCGCATGATAAGGAAATCAAGAAGGGAAGTACTCCTAACAGCCCTGTAGCCTCTCGAGGATAAGTACAGACGTCTCCGTACCGATCCTCGAAACTCTACTAGACTTGCTGATGACTCGTGAGACCGACGAGAACCTAGTGCTCTAATACCATGTTGTCACGACCCAAAACCCACTAAGGGTCGTGACGGCGCCGAACATCACTGTCAGGCAAGCCAACCAAATTACTTAAACAAAATCTTGTTTTTAACACTTTGGAATTACAAGAATTCTCTTCCATATTTAGAAATTTTAGAGAATACCATTTTTAAATCAAATTTCTTTCAAAGTTAAGCAATTAATACAATATTTCAACCATCCCAGAACCCGGAGTCCCAAGTACCTGAGCATCTACTAATATAAGGAATATAAATACATCATCCGTCCGAAATACAATGGACGGAAAATAAACACAGTACTGGAAAGGGACTACCCTAGCTGCGGGCGTCTTGAATGATACAGCTCCCTGGTCCGTAGAATCATCTGTGCTGCTACATTCAGTAGACTACTGAAATCACATATTCCTGTGCAGCAAAATTCACAACAAGTGTAGTATGAGTACAAAAATAACGTGTGCCCAATGAGTGTCCCGCCCAATCCCGAAGAGGTAGAGATGAGATGGTCAACTTGGACACTCACTAGTAGTCCAATGGTTATTATCCATAATAAATATATTAAACAATGGATTTATTTTATAAACATATTTCTTATCCAGATAGAAGAAACAATTAAGCATATAATTCTTTCATGGAAATTGCCTTAGGTTTCTTGTTATTATTAACGGTATAAATCTCGAGCCATAGTGTGGCATAAAACGAATAAAAAGAGCCCGGGCAGCAATACGGGCATGCACAAATCATACCATGGCGACGACCCGATCCAAAAGAAATAAATGTGCACTTTCCAAGGGTCGATGGCTCGCCTATAGATGCATCTATTAATCTTCCGAGGCGTACGACCCGTTCCAAAATAAACATAAGCAGACAGACAATCAGTCAAACAGTCAACAGGAAGCAAATATCCAAGAAAGGTCAATTCTCTTTTAATAATTTGAGAAAAACAAAGCCTAAGTATTTCTTTTTGAAATCCATTTATAAATTTAATATGATTTAGGCAATTCAAGCTATCAAGGGTTCGCAATTAATCGAAGTATAACATGCTTTTGTGTCCTAGCATACCCGGACAATAGCATAATAGTAGCTACACACGGATTCTCGTCACCTCGTGCGTACGTACTCCACAATTAGGAGCACATAATCAGTTTAACTCACATATGGGGTAACTTCCCCTTCACAAGATTAGAAAGGAGACTCACCTCGGCTAAAGACTCAATATCGGAATTTGTTATCCCTCCAAGGACTTAAATCAACGCACAATTGCTCCAACACTAGCCAAACAATGGCAAACTAATGAGAATATACTCAAATACTTGCTAAATATTCAAATTATACAATTTCTCAACTCTGTTTAAGACAAAGGTTACCCATGACCTTAGGAAATAAAATATATAATTTATTCCTAATTCCATGCTCAAATTCGTGGTTAAATTCCAAGAATTAAACTTCTAGGTTTACTACCAAAATTCCCAAATTTTCCACCCATTTTCATACTAAAATCTATGGTATAATCTTGTATTTAACTTGGGAATAGGTAGGAGTAGATTACCTTAACATTGATGACAAAATCCCTCCTTGAAGCTCTCCAAAAATCATCCAAGAAGTGAAGAAAATGACTAAAATGGACTCAACCCCGTATTTAAAACATTCTGCCCAGCATTTTCCGCTTTTGCGGTCCAAAGACCGTTTACGCGGTCCCGCTTTTTCGGACCTCCAAGCCACTTCTGCGGTTTCTCAAATCCCCTGACCAACCGCTTATGCGGTCTACCAATCGCAGTAGTAATTTCGCTTCTACGGAAAGAAATCCGCTTTTGCAGTGCCTGGACAAATGCCCACTTCCGCTTCTGCATCCCCTCTGCTGCTTCTGCGGGGCTGCTTCTGCGGTCCTATTTCTGTGGAAGCGGAAATACCAAAAGCAACAACTTCAGCTTCCTCCAAAATCATGTTTTTGATACGTTAACCACCCAATATCCACCCAAGGCCCCCGGGACCCTAACCAATCCCAAAACATATTACGAACCTACTCGAGGCCTCAAATCACATCAAACAATGAGAAAATCATGGAACGACCTCCAATCCATACTTTATGAACTTAGAACTTTCCAACTCCCACTTCCGATGTTTAAACCTGTCAAATCACATCCGATTGACCTCAAATTTTCCACGCAAGTCCAAAATGACATAACGAAGTTACAAAAACTTTCAAAATTCCATTCGGACCCTCGAATCAAAATCTCACCTGTCAACTGGTATTTGCCAAAATACTAACTTTGCCAATTAAAGCTTAATTCTACACCGGCCATCACAAAAAAAAATTTAGACACACTCCTAAGTCCCAAATCACCTGACGCATCTATCTGAACCATAAAATTCGCATTTCGAGCCCGATATTAAAATTTCCACTTCAGGTCAAGCTTCTTAAAAACCTTCAAATTCCTATCTTTAGCCGAACGACTCCAAAATGACCTACGGACCTCCGAATTCACTTTCAATCGCGCTCCCAACTCCAGAATCACCATACGAAGATATTCTCAGTCTCAAAATTCTCAACAGTCATCGATAACATTAAAATGCACTTCAAGCCAAACTTAAGAAATTTCCAAAAATTCTAACTTCCACAATAGGCGCCAAAATGCTCCCGGGTTATCCAAAATTTGATCCGGTCATACGCCCAATTCCGATATCATCATACGAACCTGTTGTAACCTTCGGATCCCAATTTCGAGGTCGTTTACTCAAAATCTAATCCTAGTTCATTCTTTCAACTTTAAGCTTCTCAAATGAGAATTCTCATCTAAATTTAACTCCGATCTTCCTGCATTTAAATTCCAACCATGTGAACAAGTCATGAAGCTGTTCATGGCCTCTGATTGGTGAACGGAGTGCTGGCACTCAAGACGACCGGTCAGGTCATTACAAGACAACTATTCGAAGTTGCAAAACAACCTGAAGACTCTTCTTGATCTTATGGATAGAGTAATCGTCGAACACAGTCAGCTATGTGATGAATTCGACAAGTTGAAGATTGATCTTCTTGGATTCAGTGGCCTTTTGCCCAACTACCCTATAGTTATCTCTGATAGTGATGATGAGATATTTAGGGAAATTGAGGGGTACTGCAATGGTGATGGTTTGGATGATGATTGTAATGATTGTTAGTGTTTGTAATCAATTTTATATGTTTTTCAGTGTTATGCTTTTCTTACTTCTGCCCATAGAGCTGAATTTTTTTAGGTTAATTTTGTATAACTTCGGCCCGAAGAGCTGAAGTTTTATTTGTAATATATGTGTTTTAATGACATATTTTAATATCAATGTAATTGTCCCCCTTTTTGTTCTTATCTTTCTATTGCATTATCCTTGTTATTTGTTGGTATTTGCTTTATACTTCTTAGTTTCTTAGAGATGCTACAACTTTTTGTTGTACATGAATTTCTTTTTGAGTGTTGTACGCACATGTGTGTGTGAGAGAGTGTTTGTATGTGTGCGTTTGATTAAGGATATGTATTTTATATAATGTAACTTTGAGTTTTTTCTCGCAGAAGTCATTGTATAATTTTTAAATTGCAATCGAACCTGCAAGCCTGCACAACAAAAATGAGTGATTTATACTTTAGCAGTATGTTAAATTGTCCAAGAGCTTATTTTTTTATTCCTATGTAAAAATCACATTTGAATTGTCATACACTAAAGAAGGTCTAAATTCAGACCAAGGATTATTAAAGCTTGGAGTATTTTTCAATGTGTTTCTTAGAATATGGATGAGGTGCTGGAGAAGACAAGCAAGTTGTTCTGTTATGCCCAACTTGTTTACATCGACTACATTTGGTAGATGTGAATGGTACTGATGATTTAGTCACAGGTATATGCCTCTTCTTTTGTCTTCTTCCTCGTAAAATCTCTCCATCAGGAGGTTTCGTGATCTCAGATTGTACATTTTGTGGTATTTTTCATAATTTTGATCTCCCACGGTATTCCCATATTCTTCATATGTTTTCAATCATGTTTTCTTTGAATACCAATTTGAGCAGTAATTAGATTTCTACAAATATCTCTTATTAATAGCAGCAATTGCATGTGGACAGGGCAATTCATCTAGTTGGAATTTCAGGCAGTCACAAGTTCTCTTCTTTAAGTCCACAATGAATTCAATTCCTTCACTATTTATTCTAAACAACATTGAGTCGAGGTTGAACACCTAACGAGGAATAAAAGATTAAGACAAATTATATTAGTGTATTGTTCTTTAAAAAAAGTATGAATTTTTTTAAATGTAAGTAGTGAATCACTGCAACAGATATAAAAAGCTGAAGTTAATAAATATACTCACAAACATTTTGCAAGCCAAGTCCATCTTCTTAGTCATCTCTTCTTCTGCCCATATTGATACTCTATGAAAAGTTTCATTTGCCTTTTTTCTCCGTTCATATAACCACTCTCCCAGCTTTTCTTGGATGAAATTTAACATTCTTAAAATATGTATTTCTCTCCCTTTTAGTAAAGCGGAATTTATTTTATTTATTCTATCATGTTTGTTTTTAGCATATCATAATGTTGCCATAGGAACCACGATCGAGCCCATCTCTCGGGAGGCTCTTCCATGATGTAATTGTATGTTTCTTGTCAATACTTTTGAGTTGGGACATTAACTGATTAAAATCTTCACGTTTGTATGACCTTGTAGCAGTTTGAAAAAGATTTATTACCGTGGCCTTTGCATGTCTTTGCTTTAAATTTTTCTCAAAGTGATAGAGGCAAATACCATTGTGAGCTTCAGGAAAAAATTTTCGGATACCATTTATGATCGATTGGTTTCTATCTGATAAGAAAACCAGTTCATGACGGAATTGAATTGCTATTCTCATTTCCCCGAAGAACCAAATGTATGCCTCATTGTTTTCTGAATCTGCTACACCAAAATATAGAGTAAAGATTTGATTGTTTGCATCCTTTGATACAACAACAAATAGAACACCATGATATTTTAACCTAAAAAATATTGCATCTACTACAATAACAGGTCTACAATAGGGACAACCAGCTACTGATGTCGCGGGAGCAAAGAACAAGTAAGCAGATCTGTACATTGAAACACAAAAAATCAAATCATAAAGTGTGAAGTTTATCAAATAGTAACATTTTGAAACTTTAGGCTAATGGTTAGTATTGTTTTTCTTACCTATTTTGCGCATCTCTTTTTATGCTTGTGTATGTTCCTCGGTTTTGGCCACCATCATGTGTAGGTATGAAGGAACAAACTGGTAGTTCTCTTTAGGTGTTCCCCTTATGCAAGCAATAGCTTTTTGAATAGCACGCCATGCCTTGTGATAACCAATGTCAATTCCAAATTTTTTATTTATTTCATTTTCTACAAAGGCTAGTGTAATCTCTATCTTTTTGTCTTGAACATGTTCTATAATTTGTTTACTTATAAAATTTGATGTAGCATGCTTCTGATCTGATTTTCTTGCATCAACTGAGCATTCATGGATGTTATTATATTTTATTACCCTGAATAGTATGGAATTTTTTTATTTTGGTAGAACGTACATTCCAACCAAATTTGTCCATGATGCATTTCAACTCGTATCTCTTAGAACATGATCTAACAAAATTAAATTCAACTTTTTGATTTATCTCCAAGCTGCAGAAAAATTTAGTCATGCTTTGTTTGTTCACAAAGATTGATCCAACTCTTACTTCCTCAAGCAATGCATTGTGTCTAAGTATTTTACATGGTAGAGATTCTTTCACCTTTCTCCTCACTCTTTTTCTTGATTTCAGAGAAGCACAAGAACTTTAAGCAATTTCATCAATTCTATGTGATGTTATCGGTATAAACTCCATGTTTACTTCATCTTCATTGTTGTTTATGGTTGCAGAAGGTGAAGAAAAACTTTGTTGGATTATGTGTTGGTTGTCAATTTGGATTATTAGTTGTCCTTCTTCTTCTTGGTCATCGACAAACTGGTATGAATTTATTGGAGGAGGGGGTAATTATTGCAGCATTATGTATTCTGAATTAGAAGATTGTTGCCTGTTGTCTACTTCCATTATTAGCTATCGTACTTCATGTTGATAGTCGACAAAGGTTCTGAATGTATTGCATATGCAAGAGATTGGTTGAATCTTGCTGATTCTGAAGGTTGTATTTGTTCGATGACGAAATGACAATTCTTATAGGTTGAATCAGTTGTAAGCAAATGTATACAAGTACTGAGTTCTTCATATGAAGTTACAAGCATTCCTTTGCTTGTATTTAGTTTGATATCAAACCATACTTCCAATGCATATTTGGTTGAATCAATATTTGCAACTTCACTAATTTTCTTCAAGAAAGTATTAAACGATATGTCCTTATACAACAAGTTTTGTATCATGATCCAAGTATTTATAATCATGTGTCCAACTCCCATTGAAAGTTATAACAACACAAATCAAACAAATCCTGTAGATTCATGTTTTGTGGAAAGTATTAGGAAAGTGAACAGAAGAATTTTTAGGTTGTTTGTTCTAAAGTTTTTCCAAATAAACGAAATCACTAAGGCATCATCTGCTGAATTTTGGAGTTCATCAAAACACGTTTTTTGTAAACCGCTTTTCTGTAAAACACGTTTTAAAAACGTGGTTCAAAATCGCGTTTTACATATTTTGGTAACTAAGTTTTTTTAACCTAAAAAATTATTTTGAGTCCAAAAAGATAACATTTCTGTTCCGGATTCCTTTGTTGAAAATTTTATTTGTTAACAGCTACTTGTTCAGAAAATGTGTCCAAAATATGCAGAACAATCTTTTAAGTCCACTATACCCTTTTTGGGGAGAGTGAGTTGAAGTTTTAAATTTCTCTCTCTTATTGTCAAATCACTTAAAAAGTAAGAAAAGTACTATAAAATAAAAAGTTCCAATACTATGGGTGACACCACTAGAAATGACTATTGCTTTCTTTTAACTCTATTTTTTCACATCACAACTTTCTTATATTTTCATAAGATAAATAATTTATTTGTTTTCTTATAAATTGTTTAATTACCAAATAAATTTTTTTTTTTCTCTTTATTAGGCTATATATAACATATCAACAAAAAAAATTAGTTTCAAAATATTTTGACAAAGTTACTCATGGGTCAATTTGGGCTAAAAATCAACTTTCTTTTAGATGTGCTAAATTGTGCAGGTGAAAATGAGCTGAGTTAATAAATGAAGAGATTTTTACCTTCCTATGCCACATATGAAACCTTATTACTCTCAATGTTTAAGGTTAGAGATAATTACATTTAGTATACTAAATTATTATTTGTATACCATAATTTAAAACAGGGATATAATTAATGGGTTCTGGCATAATTATAGGACCATATATTCCCACCTTTCTCTTTCCTTTCAGCTCAACCCCCCTCCCCACGTTTTACCTTTACCTTTCACTCCCCATGTTTAGCTTCTGTTTTCTTCTTTACAGAACAAAAGCTACCCACATTCTTCATTATTCTCCATTTAAATTCACCAAATATTTAAGTTATCATTCTACAAAATTCGTTCCCATATTTAGTTAAGTTGAAGTTAAACCATGAAGAACATCAAATCTCCCAAAAAAATACCTAAAAAATCTACAGTAGGTGATATTTCCTCTTTCGATTTGGGTGTTTTAACACCACAATCACCATAAAAACAAGTAAAATCTGCATATGCAATAGAACCTGCTACTTACATTTCATCTTCTAGACAAATCCGTGCCGAGATGAGATATGTGTAGATGACGACTTTGCTGAAGATGCACCGAAAATTCCAACAGTTAAAAAACCCAAGTATTCTCATGCTTCCTCAAAACAAAAAACAAAGAAACAGTCCAAAAAAACTCCCAAAATCGGTTCAGAAAAAAATTCGGTGAAGGTAAACATTTATTATTTTCGTTTCCAGTTTGTTAGTTTTTTTGGATGTAAAAATCTCTGTTTTAAGTGTTTAGTAAATTGTATATTAGTTGTTTTAATTTTGTAAATTATTTGTAGTTGTGATTTTCTACTGTTTATAATTGTAGTTATTTTGTAGTTATACTGTCGTTAGCTATTACATTTTGAAACAGAGCTGTAGTTACTTTTTTCTTCCTGCATTTTTTGTACATAATGTTTATATCTATAGATGTCTTGTAATGTTTTGTAATTATAATGTGTGGGTACACTGTATTTTTTTTAAGCATATTTTGTATGTATTTTTTCTTTCTGATTTGTTTTTAGCTATGTGTGTAGTGATTTTGTAGTTATATGTAGATAATATGTAGATTAATGCTTCATTTTTATGTAGTTTACTAATGTGAAATAACGTATCATTTTGTGCAGAATGAACATTATTTTTCCCCACATAATATGGATTATGGGGTGCTTAGATTCTACACTTTGTGTGATCCCAGCATTCGTAGCCAGATAAAAGAGTTATTGTCTCCAAATGCTTTAAAGCTTTTTAAAAACACTTGTTTTGGTTATTTACTGTCTCTCCCCTCCATTTGCATGCAAAAATCAAGCTATTCATCTTCTGATGAAGCATAAACACTCTAAGTCTAATGAATCATTTCTTTCAGTACACTTGAAGGGGGAAAATTGAATTTTTCATTGAGAGAGTTTGGTTTAATTACCGGTGTAAATTATGTGAATCAGTTTACTAATTATGGATATACTTTTAGTTATATTAGCAATTTAATGAATAACTATTTTTCTAACAAAAAAGAATAGAGAAGTGGTATTTGAAAAACATAGTAACATATAGGTCTTGGGGAAACTAAGAGGATGCGTTCAAGTTGTGCATTCTTTATCTTTTGGAATATTTTCTTTGTCCTTCTGACAAAGACCATGTGTCTTTTATAGATCACTTTAGGTTCTATTTGGTAGGGTCTGAACAGTTTGAGTCATACCCATGGATATTAGTCTGCCTTCATAATATCTACACTTAGTCAACAATTAAACTGATTTGTATTTTATTTGACTAGATTTTGTTCTAAACATAGATTAGTTTTATTTGAAGACAACATTTTGAAATCAACAATTTCTAATCATAGATTGTTTTTATCGTATTAATGTAGTTACTTTGTAGGTAATTTTCAAAACAACATTGCTTTATTCTTTCATTAAATTTATTTGTAGTTTAATTGTTGGTTAATGTAATATTTTTGTAGATAATATCGTAAAATCATAATTCTATGCAATTTCGAACTATACAAACCAGCAATGGTGTAGTCGTTTGTGATTGCCAATTCCATATTAAAATCTAGTACACTTATACATAACGGGTATGAACCTAAGTTTTGTTCTCCTTTTTGGTCTCCATATATACACGAACCCCCATATCATTCCTAATCTCCATTGGGAGACAATTATAGTTCACCATGTATTTGATTTCTACAATTTTTCTGAAGTATCAATCGATAGTTTTTCTGCTAGTGTAGATATCAGAATATGTAGCTTGCATTCTCATCTACCACAATGGCATCAACCTCAAAATCTCTAAATATTCCATAGTTATCCCGAAATTCCCATTCAATTGTAGCATCATTGAGATTTTGGACATGATTGCGTGTTGTTGCTGATGTATTATTTTAACTTTTATTTTATTTTTTTTGGATTTCTAGATTGAGAGAAAAAAAGATGAAGAACAGATATATGATTGCCAATTTGATTTCTGAAAACGACGAAGAACAAAATATAGCAATTTTGAGTTGTTGAATCTCGAAGATTTGAATTGTACAATTTGATTCAGTTTGTTGAAGCTGTTCGTACTTTTTTTAAAAAAATTTTGAATTTTTGTTTAAGAGTAAATTACACATATGCGAAATCTCCTTTCCGTTTCAAAACTTGAATTTAATATAGAATCAATCAATACCAAGATTCTTTTCTGATTTTTCACGCGTGATTAAGGCCGAGTTTTAATGTAGAATCAATTAATCTCAATATTCTTTCCTGATTTTTAGCGCGTGATTAAGGGAAGATTCTGCACTATTAATTCCAAATAAATGAATGATACATAAATTGTAATAAAATAAGGACTAGGCAGGTAATTTAGATACTATGCACATATTTGGTAATAAAGTTTCATATATGGTATTGGAAAGAAAAAATCTCTATCTAAATTACTTACCTAGTCCATTTATTTTTTTTAAATTTCTATACCATTCGTTTATTAGGTAGTAGTAGGGCAGAATCTTCCCTTAATCACACGCTAAAAATCAGGAAAACAACTTGGGATTGATTGATTCTACAATAAACTTCAGCCTTAATCACGCGCGAAAAATCAGAAAAGAATCTTGGGATTGGTTGATTCTAACATTAAATTCACGTTTTGAAACGGAAAGGAGATTTTGCATCTGCCTTATTTACTCATAAACTACAATTCAAAAAAAAAAAAATACGAACAACTTCAACAAACTACGAACAACTTCAACAATCTGAATTCAAATTGTACAATTCAAATCTTCGAGATTCAACAACTCAAAATTGCAATATTCTGTTCTTCGTTGTTTTCATAAATCAAATTGGCGATCATATATCTGTTCTTCATCTTTTTTTTTCTCAATCTAGAAATCCATAAAAAAAACGAAAAAATGTAGAATAATACGTCAGCAACAACATGCAATCATGTCAAAAATCGTAATGATGCTACAATTGAATGAGAATTAGGATTACTATGGCAGGTTTAGAGATTTTGAAGTTGATGCCATTGTGGTAGATGAGAATGCAAGTTACAGTATTCTGATATCTACAATTGCAGAACAACTATCGATTGATACTTAAGAAAAAATTGTAGAAATCAAATACATGGTGAACGACAATTGTTCCCCAATGGAGATTATGAATGATACGGGGGTTCGTGTGTATATGGAGACAAAAAAAGAGAATAAAAGCTTGGGTTCATATCTGTTATGTATAAGTGTACGAGATTTTAATATGAAATTGGCAATCACCAACGATAACACAAGTGCAGGTTTGTATAATTCGAAATTACATAGAATTATGGTTTTACGGTATTATCTACAAAATTACTACATTTACCTACAAATAAGTTTAATGAAAGAACAAAGCAATGTTGTTTTCAAAATTATCTACAAAGTTACTACATTTATACGACAAAATAAACTACAATCTATTATTAGAAATTGTTGATTTCAAAATGTTGTCTTAGAACAAAATCTAGTCAAATAAAATACAAATCAGTTTAATTGTAGATGTTATAAAGGTGGACTAATTTATACGACTAAACGTAGACTAATTGTAGATATTATGAAGGTAAATGTAGCAACATACAAAATTGAAAAAAATACCTTAATCCGCTCAGGCTTGATCATCTTATCTTCAAAGGCAGTTAACCAAATTCGCCCCTTAGTAGCTGACAATCTTAATATGCGAGGTATTGAGTCAGAAGACCATGTAGTAAGCTCCGTGCTGACGGTCGAGCAACACTCATAAAGTCACACTTGCAAGGCTAATGAGCATCCTCGTATGAGATAAGAATGTACACGGGGATTTAGACAATGCCTAACGGATTCCGTAACCTGATTGAACGATTTAATACCCCATGGGTATGACTCAAACTGACCAGACTCTACCAAATAGAACCAAACGTGGTCTATAAAAGACACATGGTCTTTGTCAGAAGGGCAAGCAAAAAATTCCAAAAGATAAAGAATGCACAACTTGACTGCATCCTCATCGTTTACCCAAAGACCTATTTGTTACTATGTTTTTCAAAGAGCACTTCTCTATTTTTTTTTTGTTAGGAAATAGCTATTCATTAAATTGCTAACATAACTAGAGGTATATCCATAATATGCAAACTGATTCACACAATTTAAATCGGTAATTACCAAATTCTTTCAATGGAAAAATCACTTTTCCTCCACTTACAAAAAATGATTCATTAGACCTAGACAGTTCAAACTTCATCAAAAGATGGATAGCTTAGTTTTGCATGCAAATGGAGGGGAGAGACAATAAGTAACCAAACCTAATATTTTTAAAAAGTTTTAAAGCATTTGGATAGAATAACTCTTTTATCTGGCTAGGAATGCTAGGATCACACAAAGTGCAGAATCTAAGCACTTCATAATCCACACTATGTGGGGCAAAATAATGTTCATACTGCGCAAAATGATAAATTATTTCACATTAGTAAACTACATAAAAAATGAAGCATTAATCTATATATAACTACACACAGCAAAAAACAAATCAGAAAGAAAAATACATACTAATCTGCTTAAAAAAAATACTGCCTACCCACACATATAACTACAAGACATCTATAGATATAAACATTATCTACAAAAAATGCAGGAAGAAAAAAGTAACTACAACTTTGTTTCAAAATGTAAAAGCTAACGACAAAATAACTACAATTATACACTGTAGAAAATCACAACTACAAATAATCTATAAAATTAAGACAACTAATCTACAATTTACGAAACACTTAAAACAAAGATTTTTACATCCAAATCAAAACTAAAAAATTGGAAACGAAAATAATAAATGTTTACTCTTTACCAATTTTTTTCCTGAACCAATTTTGGCAGTTTTTTGGATTATTTCTTCGTTTTTTGTTTCGAGAAAGCAGGAGAAAACTTGGGTTTTTTAACTATTGAAATTTTAGGGACATCTTCAATGAAGTCGTCATATGCACATACCTCTTTCCCCTTTCTATTGAGTTGTTTGCCGCCTGGTGTAGCACTTCTTCCAGCATCTACATCGTGCATTTGCTTTGTTCTTATCTTGGCGCGAATTTGTCTAGGAGATGAACTGTGAGTAGCAGGTTCCATTGCATGTGTAGATTTTACTTGTTTTTGTGGTGATTTTGGTGTTAAAACACCCAAATCGAAAGAGGGGATATCACCTATTGTATATGTTTTTGGGAGATTTGAAGTTCTTAATGGTTTAATTTCAACTTGACTAAAGATGGGAACGAACCTATTTTAAATTATGGTATGTAAGTGTTAATTTAGCATACTAAATGTAATTATCTCTTATCTTAAACATTGAAGATAATAAGGTTTCATATGTGGCGTAAGAAGGTAAATATCTCATTTAGATATTATGCACATATTTAGTAAAAAAGTTTCATATATGATATAGGGAAATGAACAGGTCATTAACCAATCCAAACTTGGTTGGTGTGTTATTTTTCGATGGGATAATTTCGCCGCTCCCTATTATGGGACATTTTGAAAATTAAGGTTTTTGGGGTTTTTCTCTCTCAAAAGTTTAAACAATTCTTTGAATTTAGTTTTATATTATTCTTAAATACCATTCATCTCTAATTTACTTTAATCATAGAAGAGTGTTATTTCCTTTAGATAAATAACTTGTGGGTCAAATTTTTTTAACTAATAAACAACTTAAACAAGTATTTTAATCAAAGCACCCCGTAAGTAGTGTGAATGAATAGAGTTAAACACATATCGCATGAAATATAGTGTAAGCAGTAACGTGAAAAGTAGAAGTTAAAAGAAATTTTGGTCACCTTTTAGCTGACCTATAATATAGCTTAGATATACTTTTTTATTTTTTAGGTGATATGACCATAAGAGGGTGAAATTGGAAACTTAAACCCACTCTTGCTTCTTACTCCAAAAGGGTATTAATGGGCATAAAAATTCATTATGGACATTCTGTATGAAAATTTTCTAGACTAATAACCACGCCCGTTTTACTGTACACTTGATCTAGTTGCCTCTGGAGGTCTGTTATTTTGGAAATAGTATTCCTTATTATATGTATCCTTTTAGGGTATAGTCGTGAATGGAAAAGTTTTCCTGCACAACTTTTGCGGTTATGTGCCATTGATTCTTTGTGGCTTCTGTTTGTGATTTGACTATGGGGTTGATTTGTTTGAGTGAATCGTAGGGATAGAAAAGGAATTGAAGTGGAAGGCAGTACTCTATCCTATTTAAAGTATACTATCTTTGTGAATTCCCTTTCTGAGTGTGTTTAGGTAACTGGCCCCTAAATGAGTGGCTAGCTATGGTGCATAGTTTGATAAGAAAGATAGTACTCTACATTTTTTAAAGTGTACTAAAGTACAATCTAGTATAATCCCATATAGTGGGGGGTCTGGGGAGGGTAGTATGCACGCAGACCTTATCATACCCTGGGGTAGAGAGGCTGTTTCCAAATAGACCCCCGACATCCTTCCCTCCAAGGACTTCCCGCCTTTGCTCTTGGGGAGGAGCAAGCCCCTCTTGGAAGTGAGGGTTGCTTTTAAAGTGTACTATCTTTCTGAATTCCCTTAGTAGTGTTGGTGTAACTGGCCCCTAAATTATGAGTGGCTAGGTTTGATGCATAGTTTGTTCCACTTGGTAAGGTTTTTCTTTTTGTAGAATTAAGCATAAACATTGCTTTCTTAGTTGTGTTACAATTTCCAAAAGATATGGAGTACCTCTTAGTTTTCTCCTACTTGGTAGGGTTTTTTTGAGGGGTCGAGCTGAGTTGTTAGTTTTAATGTTTCTGTCACCAGATGAAGACCTCTCAATCGTAGACTCTCTTCCTGATCCATACACCCTTTCAAATGTAATCTGTTGGACTTTGGACTATTAGAACCATCTTTGAAATGCAAACCTTTCCTTGATTCTCTGCTCATTAGTCCCGAATTTTTAACCATCTTTGAAGTGCAAACCTTTCCTTGATTCTTGGATTATTAATGGGCTAGTGCCGACAATTTTTCGCTTTCTTGAAACAAATGTAATTTCCCTACACTTACACCAGTATCTTCTCAATGTTGTGCTACAGGAAGTACATAACAAGGGAAGTTGAAATTTGCGGTCTTGAAGTGTAAATCAACTTTTTCTTAAATTTCTCGATAACACCAGAATGCAGTGCACTTAAATGGGACGGAGAGCGTGCATTATTCTGAAATCTCTGCAGACGGTTGCGAATAAACCCCCACAGAAATAATATTCACAATAATAAAAGCGAAATAATAATGCAGCATCGAGATACGATAACTAAAAAGAGTAACAACGACACCATGATTTTTACATGAAAAATCTTTCTGAATATGGGAAAAAACCACGGCCCCGAGAGAAGCAACTGATATCACTATATTAAGAAATTTTACACTTTATAGTTCCGAGTAAAAATATTCCAAAGACCACTATAACACTCAAAAGAAATAACCCTCTTTTGATATTCCCAACTCACTACAATATCGCTCACTCTCTATTTTTCTCACAGACTATTTTCTTATACCTTATCTGTAAAACCCCACTCTTTCTTTCTCTCTTTGTTGGTGTGTGGAAATGAGAGTTGAAGCTCTCCTTTTATAGCCAAAGCTTCACTCTCTAAAGCCTACAATATTTGACAATTACACACACTTTTCACAATTCAACAAAGTTAACTACCAACCCAAAGAAATTCAACAAGGTTGGCTACCAGCCCAAAGAAATTCAACAAAGTTGGCTACATAACCAAACTAAGTCAACAAGGCTGGCTACCAAACCAACGAAAATTTTATTAGGTACATGCCTAATATTTCTTCAATGAGATGGACATCATCAATCTCCCCCTCCAATCTCATTTATCTAGAGGAGGTAGCTCTTCTAGTTTGAGTGCACGCCGACAAGTCCTTTGCATAGCTCGAACTTGTTCCTTGGTACCACCTTTGTCAGCATATCTGCGGGATTCTCACTTGTAGAAATCTTCAAGACTTTTAGAGATTCATCATCTACCATTTCTCGAATCCAATAATATCTCACGTCAATGTGTTTGGTCCTTGCATGATACATAGAGTTCCTACTAAGGTCTATTGCACTTTGACTGTCACAATAGACGACATGCTCCTTCTGATGCAAACCAAGCTCTTGAAGGAACCGTTTGAGCCATATCATCTCCTTGCCAGTTTTCTGTAGCGGCGATGTACTCTGCTTCAGTTGTTGAAAGTGCAACACACTTCTGCAACTTAGACTGCCATGATATAGTTCACCCTGAAAATGTAAGCAAATATCCATATTTTCTGTTGTCAATTTCACCTGCCATATCAGCAGTTTTATGGCTCTTCAAGATTGGATCAGATCCTCCAAAGCACAAACAATCTCCATTGGTACCTCTCAGGTACCTGAGTATCCACTTGACTACTTCCCAATGTTTCTTTCTAGGATTTTCAAGAAACCTGCTAACAACACCAACTGCGTGAGCAATATCAGGTCTAGCACATAACATTGCATACATTTAGGCTTCCGATTGTTGAAGAATGAGGAACTCTAGCCATGTTCCCTTTTTCCTCCTCTGTTGTAGGACACATCTTTTTGCTCAATTTTAGACGAATAGCAGGATGTGTAGTGACTGGCTTAGCATTCTTCATGTTGAAGCGTTCTAGTACACGTTCAATGTACTTCTCCCGAGATAGCCACAACTTTCTACTTGTTCTCTCTCGAGCTATTTTCATCCCTAAAATTTGTTATGCTGGGCCCAAGTCTTTCGTATCAAATGACTTGGACAGATCTCCCTTCAACTTTGCTATCAGCCCCTTGTGTTTCCCTACAATTAACATGCCATCCATATACAACAACAATATAATAATGTTATTCTCAGAAAATCTTTTGAAGTATACACATGGATTAGAATAGGTATTTAGGTATGTTTGACTTTTCATGAATGAGTCAAACTTCTTATACCACTGCCTTGGTGCTTGCTTCAACCCATAAAGTCTCTTATTCAGTTTGCACACCATGTGCTTCCTTTCAGCTACTTCAAATCCTTCTAGCTGCTCCATATAAATATCTTCTTCCAAATCTCCATGAATAAATGCAGTTTTCACATCCAACTGCTCCACTTCAAGATCTAGGCTAGCTGCTAAGCTCAAAAAATTTTTCAATAGAAGTCATTTTGACAACAGGTGAGAAAATTTCGTCAAAATCAAAACCTTTCTTCTGTTCGAAGCCTTTAACCACCAATCGAGCTTTGTATCTGATCACCTTGACATTTCCATCTTTCTTCAGTTTAAGACCCATTTGCATTTGAGTGGTCTTTTACCCTTTGGAAGTTCAACCAGCTTGTACGTACCATTTTTCTGTAGAGATTCCATCTCTTCTTGGATAGCTTTCATCCACTGGTACTTTTCTAGATGAGACAACACCTCCTTAAGACTTTCTGGCTCCCCTCATCACTAATGAGGACATACTCTGTGGAAGGGTACCTGCATGACTCCACCCTTTGCCTTTTTGATCTCCTCAGAGGTAGAGGTTGTTCTTCTTTCTGACTGGGGTGCTCCTATTCCTCGACACCTTCATCAAGTTGCTCCCCCTGCATAATAACCTCACCAGGTTGCTTCCCCTGCTCGGCAACCTCGTCGGTCATGCTTTCTGCACTTGTGGGATTGTTAGAAGTAGAAGAAATAGTTACAAGATTAGGAATTATACCATACTTCGCCTTTTCTGGCATATTAGCAGCAGTTCCAACTTCACTTTCTCTGAAGACTACATCTCTGCTTCTGATGACCTTCATCTTTATAGGATCCCATAGTCTGTACCCGAACTCTTCATCTCCATATCCGATAAATATGCAGAGAACAGATTTATCATCCAGCTTTGTTCTCTGCTTTTTTGGTACATGTGCAAAAGCGCTGCAACCGAACACATTCAGATGCGAGTTGGACACCTCCTTGTTGTTTCAAACTCTCAATGGGATGTCAAACGCCAATGGAACTGATGGACTCCTATTGATCAGGCAACAGGCTATCTGAACTTCTTCACCCAAGAATGACTTAGGCAGTTTAGCCATTCTGAGCATGCTTCTCATCTTCTCCACAATTCTGCGCTTCATCCTCTCTGCTACCCCATTATGCTGTGGAGTTCCAGGAACTGTCTTTTCATGTCTGATCCCACGTCTTGAACTGTATCTTCAAATTCCCTTGAAGTATACTCACCTCATTGTCTCTTCGTAGACGTTTTAGCTTTCGACCTGTCTCCCTTACTACTAGAGCATGAAACTTCTAGAAAGCTTGAAACACTTGATCTTTGATTTTCAAAATATAAACCCATAATTTTCGTGAAAGATCATTAATAAAAGTATCAAAATATTTGTTACCGCCCATTGATTCAATTTCCATTGGGCCACAAACATCAGAATATACAAAATCAAGTATATTCAATTTTCTTTCAGACGATGCTTGAAGTGAGACGCTATGATGCTTACCAAATAAACAGTATCACAGGGTTTTATTGTTGTACCTTTGGCATATGAAATAAGTGATTTCTTGGAAGAAAATATGCAATCCCTTCTCGCTCATATGACCCATTCTTTTGTGCAACAAATCTACAGAAATCTCATCTTGTGCCGCGTTTAATTCGCCTTGGCATATTTCTGCATTTGTCATGTTCAACGTGCCACGAGCAACTCCCTTTGCAATCACGAATGATCCCGTAGTGAGCCTCCACTTTTGATTTGAAAAATAGTTCTCGTATCCATCTCGGTCTAAGGCGATCCCCGAGATCAAGTTCATCCGCAAATCAGGTACATGCCGCACATCCTTTAGAACCAATGTGCATCCGACATTTGTCTTGATACAAATGTCACCAATCCCCGCAATCTTTGAGTAACTTGTGTTACCCATTTTTTCTGTGCCGAAATCACCTGCTACATATCTGCAAAAAAGATCTCTTACCGATGTGGCATAGTAAGATGTAGCTGTGTCAACCACCCGTTCCGACTCTGGACCTGATAGGTGCATGCGTTCCTCTTCCTCATTTATAAAGAGAACAACATTATCATTATTTTGCACCAAGGCGGCTGTGTTGTCGTCATTCTTCTGGCCACTGGTTTCACCTTTGCCCTTCCTTGGATTTGGGCAATCTCTTTAGAAGTGACCTGGTTGATCACAGTTGTAGCAATTTCTGGCTCTTGATTGATTTGGATCGATTCTTTGACTTCCCACGAGCTCCAGATCTACCATAGTTGTTCGAACTCCTTTGATAACCCCTACATCTACCTTCTATGATGAGAGCTTGTCCTTGAATATTAGGCTTCTTTCTCATAGTCTCATCGAGTAAAAGAGCTGATGTAACATCTTTCAACTCAATAGTAGTCTTACCGTGCAGGATGGTTGTTGCCAAATTAACGTACAACAATGGAAATGAGTTCAGTAGCAAGATAGCTTTATCTTCTTCCTCGATTTTCACTCCGAGGTTGGTAAGATGTGTGATTAGTCCGTTAAATACATTTAAATGTGACAAAAAATTTATACCTTCACCCATGTGTAGGGCGTATAGCTGCTTCTTCAGGTACAATTTATTTGTCAGCGTTTTGGACATGTATAGGCTCTCCAACCTTGTCCAAATTCCGCGTGCAGTGACTTCATCAATGCTATTATTTACCACATCATCCGATAAGTGCAACCTGATTGCACTAGCAGCTCTTTCATCCAAGTCAGCCCAATCCTCAACTTTCATAGTATCAGGCTTTTTGGCATCAGCATCTAGTACCTTGTGTAATCCTTGTTGGATGAACAGATCCCTCATCCTTCTTTGCCATGTTGAGAAACCGTTATCTCCGTTAAATTTAGCTACCTCATACTTTACTCCGGACATTTTATTTTTCACCGAGTATAGTACTACCGACAGTGTACATTATTTTAGTGAATGAGCAGAACCTGTGCTCTGATACTAGTTGCTGGGAATAAACCCCCACAGAATCAATATTCACGGTAATAAAAGCGGAATAATAATGAAGCACCGAGATACGGTAATTAAAAAGAGTAACAACGACACCAAGATTTTTACGTGGAAAATCCTTCCGAATAAGGAAAAAAATTACGGCCCCGAGAGAAGCAACTGATATCACTATAGTAAGGAATATTACACTTTGTAGTTCCGAGTAAAAATACTCCAAAAACCACTATACCACTCAAAAGAAATAACCTTCTTTTGATATTCCTAGCTCACTACAATATCGCTCACTCTCTATTTTTCTCACAGATTATTTTCTTATACCTTGTCTGTAAAACCCCAGTCTTTCTTTCTCTCTTTGTTGGTATGTGGAAATGAGAGTTGAAGCTCTCCTTCTATAGCCAAAGCTTCACTCTCTAAAGCCTACAATATTTGACAATTTACAAACACTTTTCATAATTCAACAAAGTTGGCTACCAACCCAAAGAAATTCAACAAGGTTGGCTACCAGCCCAAAGAAATTCAACAAAGTTGGCTACCTAACCAAACCAAGTCAACAAGGTTTTATTAGGCACATGCTTAATATTTCTAAATGAGATGGACATCATCAATCTCCCCCTCCAATCTGATTCATCTAGAGGAGGTAGCTCTTCTAGTTTGACGCCGACACGTTCTTTGCATAGCTCGAACTTGTTCTTTGGTACCACCTTCGTCAGCATATCTGCGAGATTCTCACTTGTAGAAATCTTCAAGACTTTTAGAGATTCATCATCTACCATTTCTCGAATCCAATGATATCTCACGTCAATGTGTTTGGTCCTTGCATGATACATAGAGTTCCTACTAAGATTTATTGCACTTTGACTGTCACATTAGACGACATACTTCTTCTGATGCAATCCAAGCTCTTGAAGGAAAAGTTTGAGCCATATCATCTCCAGTTTCTGTAGCGGCGATGTACTCTGCTTCAGTTGTTGAAAGTGCAATACACTTCTGCAACTTAGACTGCCATGATATAGCCCCCCTGAAAATGTAAACAAATATCCATATTTTCTGTTGTCAATGTCACCTGCCATATCAGCAGTTGTATCGCCCTTCAAGATTTGATCAGATCCTCCAAAGTACAAACAATCTCCTGTGGTACCTCTCAGGTACCTGAGTATCTACTTGACTACTTCCCAATGTTCCTTTCCAGGATTTTCAAGAAACCTGCTAACAACACCAACTGCATGAGCAATATCAGGTCTAGTACATACCATTGCATACATTAGGCTTCCGATTGCTGAAGAATAAGGAACTCTAGCCATGTTCCCTTTTTCCTCCTCTGTTGTAGGACACATCTTTTTGCTCAACTTTAGACGACTAGCAAGATGTGTAGTGACTGGCTTAGCATTCTTCATGATGAAGCGTTCTAGTACACGTTCAATGTACTTCTCCCGAGATTGCCACAACTTTCTACTTGTCCTCTCTCAAGCTATTTTCATCCCTAGAATTTTTTGTGCTGGGCCCAAGTCTTTCATATCAAATGACTTGGACAGATCTCCCTTCAACTTTGCTATCAGCCCCTTGTGTTTTCCTACAATTAACTGTCCATCCACATACAACAACAATATAATAATGTTATTCTCAGAAAATCTTTTGAAGTATACACATGGATTAGAATAGGTATTTAGGTATGTTTGACTTTTCATGAATGAGTCAAACTTCTTATACCACTGCCTTGGTGCTTGCTTCAACCCATAAAGACGCTTATTCAGTTTGCACACGATGTGTTTCCTTTCAGCTACTTCAAAACCTTCTATCTGCTCCATATAAATATCTTCTTCTAAATCTCCATGAAGAAATGCAGTTTTCATATCCAACTGCTCCACTTCAAGATCTAAGCTAGCTGCTAAGCTCAAAATTGTTCCAATAGAAGTCATTTTGACAATAGGTGAGAAAATTTCGTGAAAATCAATACCTTTCTTCTGTTCGAAGCCTTTAACCACCAATCGAGCCTTGTATCTGACCAGCTTGCCATTTCCATCTTTCTTCAGTTTAAGACCCATTTGCATTTGAGTGGTATTTTACCCTTTGGTAGTTCAACCAGCTTGTACGTACCATTTTTTTGTAGAGATTCCATCTCTTCTTGCATAGCTTTCATCTTCTGGTACTTTTCTGGATGAGACAACACCTCCTTAAGACTTTCTGGCTCCCCCCTCATCACTAATGAGGACATACTCTATGGAAGGGTACCTGCATAACTCTACCCTTGGCCTCTCTGATCTCCTCAGAGGTTGAGGTTGTTCTTCTTTTTGAGTGGGGTGTTCCAATTCCTCGACACCTTCATCAAGTTGCTCCCCCTGCTTAATTACCTCACCAGGTTGCTTCCCCTGCTCGGCAACCTCGTCGGTCGTACTTTCTGCACTTGTGAGATTTTTAGAAGCAGAAGAAATAGTTACAAGGTTAGGAATTATACCATACTTCGCCTTTTCTGGCATATTTGCAGCAGTTCCAACTTCACTTTCTCGGAAGACTACATCTCTTCTTTTAATGACCTTCTTCTTTATAGGATCCCACAGTCTGTACCCGAACTCTTCATCTCCATATCCGATCAATATGCAGAGAACAGATTTATCATCCAGCTTTGTTCTCTGCTCTTTTGGTACATGTGCAAAAACTCTACAACCGAACACATTCAGATGCGAGTTGGACACCTCCTTGTTGTTCCAAACTCTCTATGGAATGTCAAATGCCAATGGAACTGATGAACTCCTATTGATCAGGCAACATGCTATCTGAACTGCTTCACCCAAGAATGAGTTAGGTAGTTTAGCCATTCTGAGAATGCTTCTCACCTTCTCCACAATGGTGCGGTTTATCATCTCGGCTACGCCATTGTGCTATGGGGTTCCATGAACTGTCTTTTCATGTCTGATCCCATGACTTGAACAATACTCTTCAAATTCCCTTGAAGTATACTCACCTCCATTGTCTCTTTGGAGACGTTTTAGCTTTCGACCTGTCTCCCTTTCTACTAGAGCATAAAACTTCTAGAAAACTTGAAACACCTGATCTTTGGTATTAAAAAATAAACCCATAATTTTCGTGAAGCATCATCAATAAAAGTAACAAAATATTTGTTATCGCCCATTGATTCAATTTCCATTGGGCCACAAACATCAGAATATACTAAATCAAGTACATTCAATTTTCTTTCAAACGATGTCGGAAATGAAACTCTAGGCTGCTTACAAAATAAACAGTAGTCACAGGGTTTTATTGTTGTACATTTGGCATAAGAAATAAGTGATTTCTTGGCAATAATGTGCAATCCCTTCTCGCTCATATGACCCATTCTTTTGTGCCACAAATTTGCAGAAATCTCATCTTGTGTCGCGTTTAATTCGCCTTGGCATATTTCTGCATTTGTCCTGTGCAACGTGCCACGAGTAACTCTCTTTGCGATCACCAATGATCCCGTATTGAGCCTCCACTTCTGATTTGCAAAATAGTTCTCGTATCAATCTCGGTCCGGCAATCCGCGAGATCAAGTTCATCCGCAAATCAGCTACATGCCGCACATCCTTTAGAACCAATGTACATCCGACATTTGTCTTGATACAAATGACCAATCCCCGCAATCTTTGAGTAACTTGTGTTACCCATTCTTACTGTGCCGAAATCACCTGCTACATATCTGCAAAAAAGATCTCTTACCAGTGTGGCATGGTAAGATGTCATTGTGTCAACCACCCATTCCGACTCTGGACCTGACAGGTGCATGTATTCCTATTCCTCGTTTATAAAGAGAACAACATTATCATTATTTTGCACCATGGCGGCTGTGTTGTCGTCATTCTTCTGGCCACTAGTTTCACCTTTGCCCTTCTTTGAATTTGGGCAATCTCTTTTGAAGTGACCTGGTTGATCACAATTGTAGCAATTTCTGGCTCTTGATTGATTTGGATCGGTTCTTTAACTTCCACGAGCTCCAGATCTACCATAGTTGTTCGAACTCCTTTGATACCCCTTGCATCTATTTTCTGTGATGAGAGCTTGTCCTTGATTTTCAGGCTTCTTTCTCATCTTCTTACTCCGGACATTTTATTTTTCACCGAGTATAGTACTACCGACAGTGAATAGTATTTCAGTGAACAAGCAGGACCTGTGCTCTGATACTAGTTGTTGGGAATAAACCCCCCATAGAATCCATATTCACGGTAATAAAAGCAGAATAATAATGTAGCATCGAGATACGGTAATTAAAAAGAGTAACAACGACACCAAGATTTTTACGTGGAAAATCCTTCTGAATAAGAAAAAAATCACGGCCCCGAGAGAAGCAACTGATATCACTATAGTAAGGAATTTTACACTTTGTAGTTCCGAGTAAAAATACTCCAAAGACCACTACAACACTCAAAAGAAATAACCTTCTTTTGATATTCCCAGCTCACTACAATATCGCTCACTCTCTATTTTTCTCACAGACTATTTTCTTATACCTTGTCTGTAAAACTCCACTCTTTCTTTCTCTCTTTGTTGGTGTGTGGAAATGAGAGTTGAAGCTCTCCTTTTATAGCCAAAGCTTTACTCTCTAAAGCCTACAATATTTGACAATTACACACACTTTTCACAATTCAACAAAGTTGGTTACCAACCCAAAGAAATTCAACAAGGTTAACTACCAGCCCAAAGAAATTTTTATTAGACACATATCTAATATTTGTTCAATGAGATGGACATCATCACATACGTCGTTTATCCATTCATTTATATTTTCTTTCTTTTTTCCTATCCAAGAAAGCCTATGGTTCCAGTAGCCCCAACTGATCATACAAAGTGTAATTCCTGGTTAGTGTTCTCCTTACCGTTGCTGATTGTGAATGTTTCTTATATGCAGTGAGTCTACCACAGCGAGTACACTTGTAGCTTAGACAGAGACATGGGATGGATTAGCTTTGAGAAATTGACCAGCTCAAGTCTTCTTTATGTATTGGAATAGTTGTCAGGTCCATTTTTTCTTATTTAATTGTTCTAGTCATACTTATGGTGATAGTTTCTGGTTACTTATGGTATAGCTCTTTTTAATCAGCCCAGTCTGATAAAGAAAATGATACTTGTGGTGATAGTTTTGGATACTTCTCCAAATTTTATTAAAAAAAAAGCATAAAACCCCCTTGAACTCGATCTGGATTTCGAGTTACATACCTTTACTTTGCAGTGGTCCTATTACTCCTCGAACTATTTTCAAGTGAAATTATTTAACGTCGAAAATTATTAATTACTTTTTTCTTCCTTGCTTAGTAAGGCTATGGTTAATTTCCGAAACGTCATTCCTATACGAAATAGGAAATAATTGTTTTCTCTGAAACATTGAATCAATTTTCCTTTCCTAGTAGGAATCGAAAGCGTGTCAACAACAGGGAATAGGCACGTCATTGCCTTCAGCCTTCCTATAGATGACAGGAATAGGAAAGCGTGTCAATTCATTGTCTATATATATTTTTCTTTCTCTGCCCAAAATTGCTCCTCATTATTACTACTATTCTCTCATTCTTTCTCTGCCCAAAGTTTTTATTCTCCAATGGCTTGCTCCCAACAGAGCAATTTCAAGAATAAAGAGATGTGGAAAAAAGAATTGATTGAAGAGACAAAACAAGCAAAATTAACGTTACAAGGCTAAAGAGAAAATATAGAAAGGACTTTGGATCTGGAAACAAAAAAAGAAATTTTATCATTGATGAGTGAAGAATTTGATGAACGACAAATCAACAAGAAAAAACAGACATGGGAAAAAGAATTACGTGAAGAGATTGAAAAAGCCAAGTTGAAGAAACGTTTAGCTATTGTGAAGTGCTAGTAATTTGCTGAAGATTATGGCCAATTGGCTCAAATGCTTATTCTTATCTTACGGACGCTAACTTTGTATAGTTTAGGAGTTGTTTAATTTTCTTATCTACCAATTTTAAGTGAAGAATCCATATTTTGATTAATACTTGTTAGGTTTGATGGTTTTTGTATTCTTTGTTTGATGTGTATTCAAGTTTACTACTGTTCCATATTCTTATAAGTCAAATAATAATATTATTATAAGTGAAATAGAGATAATGCTGTAGTGTGGTTGATTCATGATTGAGCCTACTTTAACAAGGCGTATGTTGGTCACTTGGCTGGTTTGGTATTTTAGAATTTTTTTACCTATCCAAGAAAGCCTTTACTACATAGCCCAAAAAGTGTAATTCCTGGTAAATGTTTCCATTTATATGCATTGATGAGACATGGGATTTTTGAGAAATTGACCAGCTCAAGTCTTCTTTATGTATTGGAATAGTTGCCAGGTCCATTTTTTTTTCTTATTTAATTGTTCTAGTGATACTTATTGTGATAGTTTCTGGATACTTATGGAGCTATTTTAATCAGCTGAGTCTGATAAAGAAAATGAAACCTACGGTGATAGTTCTGGATACTTTCTCCAAGTTTTACTAAATGTTAGGAAAAAAGCATAAAAAACTACTTGACATGGATTTTCAGTTACATACATTTACTTTGAAGGGAAATTGTTTACAGTCGGAGCCTGTTAGTACTTTTTCTTCCTTGATTAGTAAGGCTATGGTTAATTAGGCACTTAAGATCACAAATAGATGTGGCAGCTGGCACTCACTCTTTGAATTGCATACCAAGAGCAGCCATCTTTCGAGCGTGCGACTTTTAGAGTATCATTTAGTCTCTTTAGAGCACAGAGTGCTCGTAGTATCCTTAACTTACAGTTATACGTTCAAAAGTTAAGGACAAACAAGTTCAAAAGTTAAGGACAACTTACAAGTTCCAAATTCAAAAGTTAAGGACATGTAGTCCTGAAGTCCTGAACTTAGAGTTACATGTTAAAAAATTAAGGACATATAGTCTTAAAGTCTTGAACTTAGAGTTTCAAGTTCAAAATTTAAGGAACCTAAGGTGAGAATTTCATCCCAAGAACAAAATAGCCACGGAACCTTTATCTGCTATAACATGCTAAATTGTACTGATAATGTAAACAGTTTATTTGATGCATATAATTAACTTAAATCCTGTTGAAAGAGTATAAGTTATATACATTGATATTGTGAAAATTAAATATTTACATAGTGAGATAATTTCGAAGATAATAGTGTGCTATCTTATCTAAGTTCGTCATTGTGGGTACCATGTTACATTTTGTAACTTAATTTTCATGGTTTTAACTTTTAATATAAAATATGTTCGATTCTTAGATTTTCTCGAGGTTCTTCTCCAGATTTTCATAATTGTTCAATTCCTCTTCCAGTTTTCTTTGTTTCTTCCAATCTTCTGTCTTCTTGCTCAATCATGTGCTTGGATATATAATTATCAGGTGAGTTTTGCTTTCTTATTTTTCTGATTTTCAAAATCTCTCCTCGATAGAAATTGTTTAAGTTCGGAAAGTTATTGGTCCATTATTTCCTATGTTTGTCCGCAAAAAATTGTGATTGATCGTGGACTCCGGAAAACAAGGCACTCGTGCAAAGGGATAGGTTCTTTACTAATGTAACTAAGAGTCCATCAAACTATATAGAAGTACCCACAGATACAACAATAAGTTTTACGTTGAAAATTTTCAGCTCACGAAATTAAAAACCACGATCTATACTTGTAGGATTTCAACTTTCACTAACCGAGCAACTTTAGATTACAATCAATTGTAACCCATGGATTAAACTCTTAATCCCTCACCTATCTTTGTAATAACTCTATTACAAAGCTCACCACTTTGACTAACTCTAGCCAAATACAAACACACGTTTTATGATTTACAGAAGATATCCTACAAGATGCTTCTAATGAAGCTGAGTAGAATTACAAGTGAATAGCATTAACAAAGATATCAAAATACTAAGGATACACGATAAACTAAGTGTTGTCCTTTGTTCTGTTGCTGCTTTGTTCTTCAAGTCTTGGAATCAATGAAGGCGACAACACACTTGAGAGAGACTTAATGATCTACGGTTTGCAAGTGTGTTGATAATATATAAATGAGGTCATTGGGATGATGTAAGCAAGTATCCGGTACATAGCATCCTTCATAAAGTGACTGCTGCTCTGTTGCGTATGTCGTGCAACGGTGCAACAACTTTAACAGCTGTAAAGAGTTGACTTGTACTATGAACGAAGGAAGTAATAGTCCCTCGACCGTTTCTTTGACGGATATTATTGAAACTTGTGCCAGACATGTAACGTGTTGTTCTGAGCATTTTGAAGTTGTGTATCAAATTTTCTATCTGGTTCTCATAAAATTTGTTATATCGTCAAAATACAAAAAAAGATAACTTATCATTTACCGAGACATTTTTGTTCTTTATTAAGTTCACAAATTAGGTTCTTTACCAAGATTTGTCTGTTTTTTGTTTAGGTTCTTTTTTCTATGTAAAATTATAAAAAGGTCTCATAAATATTATAATTAAAACTAAAATCCGAGCTTTTTAATACAACAATTTTAGATGACGAGTAAATTGAAGATGAAACTCAAAATTTCGCGATGTCCTTTAGTAATCATATATAATGTGTATATGCGCCATCTGGTTTTTGATAATATTTCTTCAGCTATATTTTCAAAAACTAATCAAATTCCATAGATAAATAATAAGTTAATAACTTTAATTTTTTTAATGTAGCCGAGATTTATGTTCAAACAGGAGCTAATAAATTGATGGCTGCAGAACAGGATGAAATATTTGGGAATTGTCGATCATAAGGACAATATGTATGAATTATACTAGTAGTTGAGATTTGAGAAGTTTCCCGCACGTTGCAGAGGCCCCACACATAAGGTTTTTTGTTTTTTTAAAAAGAAAAAGAAAAAATAGAGGAGCAGTAGCATTAAGAGCACGTTTGGAAAGCCACCTAGGAATTAGATTTAGGTGTAATTACACAGTTTGACATGTTTGCTTGGCCAAGTAATTACTTGATCAGGATAGAATTGGGTGTAATTGGAGGAGTGTCCAGTTCTCAAGGGGGAGGGGGAGGGGGAGGGGGAGGGTGAGAATTGGTAGTAATTACACTATGTAATTACAAGATTATTTTTTATTTTCTTTCCTTTTTATTTTATTTTAATTTAATTTTCTTTATAACTTTTTATTTCTATTATTTTAATTTTTTAAAATTTATTTTTTAGTTTTAAATTTCTTTTAAAATTTTAAAATATATTTTTCTTTTTACATTATTTATCTTCCTTTATTTCTTGTTATTCCATGTAGTTGCTATATTTTATTTTTGTATTTTTTGAAACTACACCTCCTAATATTATAAATAATGAGTCATTTACAAACTTGTCATATAATGAATGATGTAATTAAAGTGGAAATTCATTGTTGAATGTGGTTATAAACTTATTATGTTTCCTAATCTAAAATTATAGTGGAACTTACTATTATTATGTTGGAATTTGACATATGCTAAATAATATTTTTTTTGAATTTTGAAATTGTGTTAATTCATAGTTCCAATTTACTTATTTTAGTAATATTGGCTCATGTCGCATGTCGTTTATTTTTTAGTTAGAATTGATAGATCAATTTTGTCAAATATTTGAATAATGTTATTGCATTATATTTATAAATATTAATTTATTTTATCAAATATAAATTCCATGATGTTCTTACAAAACAACGTATATTTTTAATTTTTGTATGCATCTAAACTAATATTATTAATTTAAAATATATATAAAAATTATTTTTTACAATATTAGTTATAATTATATAATTACTTATTAATGTATATTCACCAAAAATATACATCGTAAATACTAAATATAGTATTATATATATATTTATAAAAATTTATAGGCATATATTTATTATATTAATTTTTAAGTTTTGATAATTATTTAATTTATAATTTAATCTAACTGTGCAATTACACTTGTGCAACCAAACAATAAATTTGTAATTACACTGTAATTACACCATGACAGACAAACATGTCGTAATTATACAACTGATTTATTATTAGGCTGTATAATTACTATCCTAGTAATTACACCAATTCCAATAATAGGGTGGCTTTCCAAACAGACTCTAAAAGTGTTTGGATATTTCTGACCAAAAAAAGTGTTCGGATATTTTTGTTTTTGAACTTAATTAATTTACTGAAACTCTTATAATTTTTTAAAATAGTGAAATAAAAGGTGACTTAAATCTCTTAATCAAGCAGTTTGAAAGTCTTTTTTTTTCTTTTTGGTTGACAAATGTTGAGAAAAAATCTGGTGTTAGATAGTACAATGGAATTGAAGCGAAATCGGATATCAAATTTCACTTTATAATCCACAGACTATGATTTTGGATGAGATTTGTCTTTGTATGGGTGTGTCAATTTACTCTATCGTGGTGATATGATAAGTTACTAAAAACATGATTTGAGGATGTTTTCACGGTGTTTTTATGACACGTGAACACTAGTTTTTTTGCCAAATTAAGTATTTTATGTATATATTCTCTAGAACTAATGTAATATTATCTGTTGGTACCCGTGCTTCAAAAAAAGGTTAAGTGATGCACTTAATTTAAAGCTGAGTTATTCACCTTGAAGACAATGATCATTTCCCACTTAATACTTCTTTTCTACCTTTCTTTAATCCTAGATTCCCTTCTGATTGGATGCACTTTTTCATGAACTTTTTTAAGATGTTATTTGTGATGGACTTTTCCATCGCGTTACTGGTCACTCTCACCTCATTATCTGAATCGCCTTGATCGTCATTTATGTTATTTAATTTGTGATCAAATCGTTAAATTTTTGAACTATCTTGATCTTCATTTGATTATCCATATTTGATGTTGGGGTGTACTACCATTGGGTCATCTGGTTGTAACACTGTAAGAAAGCAAAGAGCAACTAAACGGGCTGTAAAATTACTATGTTGTTCTTGATTAATTGTGGTTTATTTGCTGAATTATGCACTCCTACTTTTGTCCCAATCTGTGTGATCACTATATCCATTTTGGAATGTCCACCATTCTACAGAATTTTATTAAACATCATGTTGATTCTTGACAATTTGTGAGAATTCAAATTAATTTAAGTTTAAGTTTTGTTTTGTTCTTATTTTTTATACGTTCAAACTAAATTTTCGACTATCGAGCAAATAAAGAAATCATACCTTTTCTGCAGATCCCCAAATTATGAAATTATTGATCATATATTCCCAGAAAGGGAGAGTGCTTTATCCATCTGGAAGTAATTCGAGAACTTTCTTGGAATTCCTTCTTCCGGAGGTTTAAGAGAGCTCCTTAAATGGTAATTATCTAAGGGTAAGAACAAAGTTATAGGCTTTATGTTGGTGCTAGTGCATTTTAATATTAAAATTATAATATTAAATTGTATTATTTTTGGTGAGGCAGTAATTATAAATTGGTAAGAAAGTAGTTATTACTTTGGTGTAACTCATGAAACTACTAATGTCATATTCTACAAATAATTACCACATAAAGATTAATTTTGTATCACCACCTAATTTTGGATCGTGACCGGCGCTTAGGAGTAAATGCTCCCAAGTAAGTCACATCGGTATTTTATAACAAATCGGACAGAGTTTCCCCTGTTTTTGGACTATCCCAAAAATTTTCAGCCTCAAAATCAACAACCAACCATCCTAATATCAAAGCAAACAATCGACAACTTATCAATTAATCAAAACAAATCCGCCATTACTAATCAAACCACTAATGACCAAAAATACTAATTTATCTCCGATTACATAAGCAAGTGCAATACTCATCATAAGTCTATAATAATGAAATGATACTCATGGCGCTAAAAGAATGACTATGGAGCGACTCTAAGAGTTCAAGGCAAAGACCATAACAATAAATAAAATATCCGCACACACGAACAAGTGCGAGGCTCACCAAGAACTATCAACATGTGCGCTCTAATTAACGAAATCCCCGCCTGCTTCAACTGCTGTCTCTATAAAAAAAAATTAGAGGGGAATGAGCCGCTAGCTCAGTGTGTAATAATACTTAACCACAACCTTTTTTATTGGGAACAAGTCAGAAAACATGCTAGTATATCAAGCAAAAAATAACATTGAAATGCCCTTTCAGAAATAATAAATAATTTTCAGTCTCATCATATTTTTTATAGTATTATACAATTAATAATTTAGTAATAAGCTCGGTAACGACTACATAATATTAATATTCTCATTTTGGGAGGTTTTAATGAACGGATAATATACTCGGTATAACTGTGGACTTCATCGCAAGAAGTCAAATATAACGATAGTCTCTAATCGAGGGAAATCAGTAACGGTCTAGTTCTACTTCTCAGTATCGAGGGGTGCAATGGTAATTAGCAATTACAAGGTGCCAAGGTCTAACGATCCCGCCGTTAGCTACGGAATCCTTCGAAGTTTACTTCCATTTATACTTGTCTCAATATCTGTATATACTCATAGGAAAATATTTCAAAATAATATTGGCCATTTCGGTTATTATCAAATCATGTAATTTCATTTCGATAAGAGTAAATTTAAGTAAAGGAAAAATAAATCTAGTGTAATGATCCGATCAGTCGTTTTGAGCTCAAGCGTGACGTTAAGCAATTCTAAGGCCATGAACAACTTCATTTCATGTATTATGACTTGTACGCGTGGTCGGAAGTAAGTTTCGGGGAGTTCAAAGTTGGTTTGAAAAGAGAATTCTCAATTTGAAAGCTTAAAATTGAAAGAATTAACTAGAATTGGATTTTGAGTAAACGACCTCGGAATCAGAATTTGAAGGTTCCAACAGGTTCGTATGATGATTTCGGACTTCCGCATATGCCCGGATCGGGTTTTGGAAGATACAGTAATGTTTTGGTGCCTATTGTGGAAGTTAGCATTTTGGAAGAAATTTCATAAGTTTGGCTTGAAGTGCATTTCAGTCTAATCGATGTCCGTTTGGGGTTCTGAGTCTGGGAGTAGCTCCGTATGGTGATTCTGGAGTGTGAGCATGATTGGAAGTGAATTCGGAGGTCCATAGGTCATTTTGGAGCCATCTGGCTAAAGATAGAAATTTGAAGGTTTTTAAGAAGTTTGACCGGAAGTGGAATTTTTAGTGGGGTCAAAATTCGTTTCTTAAAAGTTGGAATAGGTCCGGAATATCGAATATGACTTGTGTTCAAAATTTGAGGTCAATCGGATATGATTTGATAGGTTTCGACATCAAATGTAGAATTTTGAAATCTACAGTTCAGAAGGCTTGGATTGGAGGTTGATTCATGATTTTAGCATTGTGTAATGTGATTTGAAGCCTCAAGCAAGTCTGTACTGTGTTAAGGGATTGTTTGGTATGATTCGTTTGGGTCCGGGGGGCCTCGTGTGATTCTGGGTGATTAACGGTTCAGAATTTGGAATTTTTGGATAGCTGAAGGGTCTGGTTGCTGGTATAACTGCTTCTGCGGTGGGTTAACCGCTCAAGCGGCCCCACAGAAGAGGAAAGGGAGCCGCAGAAGCGGATTTTTGGTCAGGGGCTCGTGGACCGTAGATGCGGTCAAGGTTTCGCAAAAGCGGAACCACATATGCGGAAGGTATGTCGTAGGAGCGAAAAAGGGCGGACTAGGGAGGACCGCAGAAGCGGACAAGGGACCGCAAGTGCGGAAATTGCTGAGGCAGTGTGGTCTTTTAAGATCAGGGGTTGGGTTCATTTCAACCCCATTTTCTTCCATTAGAGCCGACGGGGAGAAACTTTGAGGTGCCATTTTCATCACTCTTCATGAGGTAAGTAATTTATGCTAGCTTTGAGTTAAGTACAAAGTTTATATATGAATTTGGACAAGGAATTTGTAGAAAACTTGGAGTTTGCGGGAAAACCTAGAAAATTAGTATTCTTGAAATTTGACCACGATTTTAAGTATGGAATTTAGAGAAAAAATATATATTTGAGTTCATGAGGTTATGGATAAAGTTTATCTTCAATAAATTTCGGATTCCGGGAACGTGGGCCTGAGGGTATTTTTGTCAACTTTTTGATCGGGGTTAGGAATTGTTATAAATTTGATTATAATGAGTACCTTCGCATATATTAATGGGTTTACCTAATTATTGGCTAGTTTTAGAGCGTTGTGCATCGATTCAAGTCTTCGGAAGGGCGCGGAATGCTAGTTATGGATCTTCGGAGTGAGGTGAGTCTCCATTCTAATCTTGTAAGAGAGAATTATCCCTATAGGTAAAATAATCAGTTATGTGCTCTAATTTGTGGGGGCTACGTGCGCACGAGGTGACGAGAGTTCATGCGTAGCTACTATAATGCTATTGTCCGGGTAGTTTAGGACCCAAGAGCATGTTATACTTGGATTGTTTGTGAACTTATTGACAGTTTGAATTTCTTAAATCACATTGAATTAGTAAATAAATTTCTAAAAGGATTAAACTTCATTTTTCTTATGTGGTTAAAAGAGGATTGACGTTCTTTGGATAATTGGTCCGTGTGGACTCTTGATTGACTATCTGTGTATGTATAAATTTTGCAGCGGGCCGAACTCCTTGGAAGATTAAATAGATGCATCAATGGTTCGGTCCGTTTGACCTTCACCAGTACACAATTTACATTTCTTTTGGAGCAGGCCGTCGACCTCAGCGTGATTTGCGCAAGCTTGTAGTGCTTGCCTTGAAACTTATCGAAGTTGTTGCTGCCTCTTTCCAGCTTAAGAATTATTTTTCTATGTATAAATGATGAAAATGAATATTTTTCTATAAAAGAAAGAATTATCTAATTGCATCAACCCTTTGAATTATAACCATGTTTATGAAAATATATTTGATAAATCATTATTGGACCATTAGTAAGTGTCGAAGTTGACCATCTCGTCTCTACTTCTTCGAGATTAGACGAGATACTAATTGGGTACATATTTTTTTTTGTACTCATACTATACTTCTATGCATTTTTGTTGCACAAGCATATGCATCTCTAGTGGCCTACAACGTGTCGCAGCACGGTTGATGCAGAGACATAGGTGAGTTGCACTTCTTGTGGCGACCCGCAGCCAGCAGAGTCCCTTTTAATTTTTTCTGTATTTATTTCTGTCCAATATTGTTGTACATTATTTCTTATAAATTTCTCATGCATTTGTCACACCGAGTTCTGGAAGGATTTTTGGATTATTAAATGTTAAGTTTTGCAAAGACTTCGTGGATATTTTCTGTAAATTTTATTATTCGTTATTTCATGTATAAAGGAAAAATGATTTTAGACAATACAAAAATTAGAGTTTAATTAAGTTCTTTGGTTGGCATGCCTGACAGCGGTGTCCGGTGCCACCACGACCCTTAGTGGATTTTTGGGTCGTGATAACATGGTATCAGAGCACTAGGTTCCCTTAGGTCTCACGAGTCATGAGAAAGTCTAGTAGAGTCTTGCGGATCGGTACAGAAGCGTTTGCACTTATCTTCGAGAGGCTACATGGATGTTAAGAGTACTTCCCTTCTTGATTCCTTATCGTGCAATTTGATTCATGTGAGGCTTATGCCTTTGTTTCTTTTCTACTCAATCTTACGCGACGTGAAACACTTGTTATAAAGAGATAATTGGAGAATTGTAATGGTATTACGAATGTGGTGCAAGTGTTTCTCATGGCGTGGTTATTGAGCTATCACTGTCGCCTTGTGGAAGGATATTCTGTTGTTTCGGCTCAGTAGCGGTACTTCTGAGAGCTCTAGGGTTAAGCACAGGCTACCATGATGCTTATTAGTGATTATTACGCAGTATTGTTGTGATAGTAGGATGTTTGCCTACGTGTCGGGGCAATAATTGACTTGAAGAAAGGTTTACTCAATGCATGATCTAGAGATTTAGTATTTTATTCCCGCTAGGGAAAGACAATCAGCCTGAGAATGTTCAGGTTTGAGATGATGAGATGATGAGACTTGGTGTTTTCAAGTATAGTGGAGTTTCCATTGGCGGCGTGGTATCGTCGTCCTCGATTAAATATGTTATGTTGCTGGTGTGCTAGTTTTCTTCAATTCGCCTTTGGAGCAGGATATTGCGAGTCAGTAATAAAGATGCAGTGTCCAGAGATCATGGGGTGTAGTGGTTCAGGATGGAGTCAGTATTCCTAATGGCGACGACTCGAGAAAGATGATATTCAGAAGGAAATAAAGTTGGTAGCGATTTGGGGTTCAAGTTATACGAAGATAGATTTTATTTGAGGCAACAATTGGGCAGAAAAGTATGAGGAAGGACACGTGGGAAGTGTTAGGCGGTGTTTAAAACTTCTAGAAGGCCAGGTATAAGAAGCGCAAGTTGATTGGTTGATAAAAGAATCGAGTTTTCCCGAAGTGGGAGAGTGGCGGAGTTGCACATGGGCTTGGTAGAAGGATGACTACACGCCTAAGGAGTGTTTGGAATGATATGGGATTTTGGTGACTGGAAATTGAAGTCTGCGGGTTAATTTGAAGTATGGGATATTATGTGGCAGGGGATTTGGTATAACAGAAAGGAGCTGATGCAGCATAACTCTGAATTGGAAGGGTGTTGCCGCACATTTAATTGATGTCCATGAGGGTGAATGGACTGGCGCAACTAGAGAGTGAGCTCGGACCTAGGATAGGTTGTTGAAGTCATAGTTATTGTACCCCGTGCAGCAGCATTGGAAGATGTCGGGAAGTGATTTCTACAGGTAGTTCATCCCCTGTGAGCAGGTTAATAGTCGCGTGGTTGGCGAAGCTTCTACGAAGAATTCTATCAGTTATATAGCAAAGAGTTCAGTTGTGCAAATGTGTTTGATGATTCAGAATATTAAAAGGGGGTTTTACAGAAAGATTTTGAGAACTTTGGTGGTTGATTGCGCAAGGTTATGTCAATAACAAAATAAGAATCCTGGTGAAATCCAGAGTTATGTAATAGTGGCTTCGAGCTAAGTAGGAGAGTCCCACCGCCGATGATTGGGTTGCATGGTTAACTACTTGAGAGGTTTCTGGTTATTAGCATACTGATGGGTTATTCCAGTGTCGGGAAAGGACTATAAGTGGTGATTTGAAAAAAGAATTGTTAAATGCATTTCATAGTTGGCCTTATTGGCTCATGTTCAGACTTGGGGAAGGGTTTATGATTTATGCTTTGTATGGATGCGGGTTTCAAGTGAAGTGATTCCGCCGGATGCTTCGTCGAGAGGGTATTCTTGTGCTAGAAGATTCATGCAGTGATTATATTCAGGGCCAAGTCAGAGTGAGTGGCTCTCAGTATCGGTCCTAATGATTCGAGGTGTAAAGTGTGGTGCCTAATGATGTCGAGCTTAGGAGTATGGTTAAGAATCAAGCATTCTACAAGCTTATGAGAAGAGGCACAGAATGTTCTATGATGTTTAGGTTGGCAGTGTAGCATTCGGGAGGTATGACATGGTTCATGGGATTTGGTACAACATGGTCTCGTGATTTAAGGTCACTCGGATGAGTGTTGATGGAGTATGTTATGTGTTGAATGGAGTAAGTATGATCTCTAAGGCAATCATGGATAAATTGGAAGGAAGGTAGATTGATTAGCCATAGTCGAGTTGGCATATTGGTGATTGAGATCAGTTCGTTCATCATGATTAGGTTATGCAAGTAATTTGTGATGGTACGTATAAGGCTTGTCAAATGCCGTAATTGATGTTATTCAGAAGTGTTATACTATTATGGCTTGTTATGTGGAAGCGGATTCCGGAAGGGCTATAGTGGCTTAGACCACTTCTTAGAGATTTGCATATTCTACGGTTATGAGGATTCACCAGTGTGATACTATGGTTATCCTGAAGTGAGTTAAGTGAAAAGATTTTATATGATGAAGTGTTAACCTATTAGTGATTCCGGAGTTATGAAAAAAATCATGTTCTATTGCACGTGACATGATGGGTGCAGCAGGTGGTATGTGATTTGAAGTGAGGATCATGTTGCAGTTCGGTGTTGACAAGGATGTCACGAGTTCGGATGAGCAGGAGAGGAGTTTCCATGTTTAAGGTAAGTTGGTATTGTCTTCAGCGTCACCTGTGATCGGTGTTTTGTGGAAAAGGCTTTGCATCCTCGTTAGGGATTTTGATCGTTTTTCAGCGTTAGTGTGGCGTGTAGTCACTTGATTGATTGAAAAAGTCAAAACGAGTATGAAGGTTGCAGTGATATCGATAAATCAAGGATTTGATGCCTGGAGGGCACTCAGTTTATGATGATGTGGACAATGGAGGTTTGCTCCGGTTATGATGGTTGTTCTTATGTGTTAGATGAAATGGGGTGATTATGGACCCTTGAAAGGTTATTAGCCTAGTTCAGTATGATCGGAATCATCTTGAGGTCTGTGGATGGATTTAATGTGAGTATGGGCTCTATATTAGGCCAGATTTGTTCATTTCAGTATTGAGCTCCTTACGAAAGAGTAGTCGGGGTGTTATTTCGTCTTCAGCTATTTCATGTAATGATATATTACACAGTATGAGTTGCAAGATGGCTTGGTGAATTTCTCATGTGTTGAGGTTCCGAGTAGAGATGATGTTATGTGAGCAGGATGGCTCTTGAGAATCAGATCGTATATCCCAGCTCAATTATGCTTCAATTTGTAGCTTAGCGCGCTGCGTGTCTCCCCAGGGAAATGGTATTATGCACCTAGCGTGCTTGTGACCTAATTTCGGTATTTTATTGTAATGAGCAACTTAGCTCGATGTGCATCTCCTTATGTGAGTTCTACGTATGGATCGGGTGGCACGCCGCCATGGGTATTATATTTGGATTAGGTGGCACGAAACCATGGTTATGTTGTGTGGATCGGGTGGCATGCCACAATGGTTATGTTATGTTGATCGGGTGGCATGCCGCCATGGTTACGCTGTTTGGATTGGGTAACGACGCAACAATGTGATGTTCAGTACAGTTCCCTATATCTGTTCCTATATTCTTGTTTCCTATTTTCTCAGGAAAGCTCGTATTAGCTTTGAGCCCACATCACATGAATGATTCGAGAGTGGGGTATCTGTTTAGTATGTTGCCCGCGTCGCATGTATGATTCATGAACGGGGTAATTGGATCTCCTTTTCATAGTTCACTTTCCCTTTTATATCACGTTCGAAATGTTAGCCGATTGGCACATTGTGGCATCATATGAGACTTGTGATCATGTCCGAGGGGTTTATTATCTGAGCACTTCGTACTAGGTGAGACAAGATTATTGGATTTAATATCCGTGCAATCTGATTATATGAAGTACATTAAGGATCTAAGGCCATTAATCGGTTCATAATGAAGTAATGGTTTTTGTTAGGAGTATATACCCAATGATTTGTTGATTCGGTAGTTTGTTATGAATTTCTACAGATCTCTTCCGTCGTGGAAATAGAGTAAGACCTATGTATGTCATGAGGTGCAATGGGAGCATCGAATTCGTGGAATTTTGACTATTATGCTCAGAGAATATTATTGTGGTCCTGTAAGTAATGGTGCAAGGGGTGAATTTAGCTAAGGCCTGCAGTCATGTTCTGGTACCTCGTATAGTGATTGATTCGGTGTTCATATATTGAAAGCATGTCTGGCAGAAGATTCTGGATGTTGGAATTGGGCTCTAATCTTATTTACTTGAATAAAAGGGAATAACTTCAAAATTGATCAAGATAATGTGCTCAACTGGGTTGTGGCAGCACGGGAAAGTGCATGAGGTGTTAAACCGTTATTTCAGACTACTTCAGTATAGTTCTCAGCACGTTCGAGGAGGAACGTATGTTTAAATGGGAGAGAATGTATCGACTCGATCGGTTGTTTTGAGCTCAAGAATGTCATTCAATAATTCTAAGGCCATGAACAAGTTCATTTCAGGTATTATGACTTGTACGGGTGGTCGACATTAAGTTTCGGGGAGTTCAGAGTTGGTTTGGGAAGAGAAAGTTGAAAGAAGTAATTAGAATTTTGAGTAAACGACCTCGGAATCTGGATCTGAAGGTTCCAACAGGTTCGTAAGATGATTTCAGACTTGGGGTTATGTCCGTATCAGGTTTTGGAAGAGCCGGGAATGTTTTGGCGCCTATTGTGAAAGTTAGCATTTTTGAAGAAATTTCATAAGTTGAGCTTGAAATGCATTTCAATGTTATGTATGTCTGTTTGGGTTCCGAGTCTGGGAGTAGCTCCGTATGATAATTCTGGAGTTGGGAGCGCAATCAGAAGTTAATTCGGAGGTCCATAGGTCATTTTGGAGCCATTTGGATAAAGATAGAAATTTGAAGATTTTCGAGAAATTTGACCAGAAGTGGACTTTTTGATATCGGGGTTGGAATCTTATTCCGAAAGTTGGAGTAGGTTCGTAATGTTGAATATGACTTGTGTGCGAAATTTGAGGTCAATCGGATATGATTTGATAGGTTTCGATTGGAGGTTGATTCATGATTTTAACATTGTATGGTGTGACTTGAGGCCTCGAGCAAGTCCGTAATGTGTTAAGGGACTGGTTGTCATGATTGGTTTGGGTCTCGGGGGCCTCGGGTGGATTCCGGGTGATTAACGGATTGAAATTCGGAAATTTGAATAGCTGAAGGGTTTGGTTGCAGGTATAATCGCTTCTGTAGTGGGTTAACCGTAGAAGCGGCCCCGCAGGAACGGGAAAGGGAGCTCGTGGACCGCAGATGCGGTCAAGGTTCTGCAGAAGCAGGACCGCATCTGCGGAAGGTATGTCGCAGAAGCGAAAAAGGGCGGCCTAGGGCGGACCACAAAAGCGGTATTTTAACTGCACATGCGGAACAGCAGAAGCAGACAAGGGACCACATGTACGGAAATTGCTGAGGCAGTGTGGTTTTTTAAGATACGGGGTTAGGTTCATTTCAACCCCATTTTCTTCCATTGGAGCCGATGGGGAGCAACTTTGAGGTGCCATTTTCATCACTCATCATGAGGTAAATAATTTGTGCTAGCTTTGAGTAAAAACAAAGTTTATATATGGATTTGGACAAGGAATTTGTTGAAAACTTGCGGTTTGAGGAAAAACCTAGAAAATTAGTATTCTTGGAATTTGACCACGATTTTAGGTATGGAATTTAGAGAAAATTATATATTTGAGTTCATGAGGTTATGGGTAAAGTTTGTCTTCAAAAACTTTCGGATTCCGGGCACGTGGGCCCGAGGGCATTTTTGTTAACTTTTCGATCGGGGTTAAGAATTGTTATAAATTGGATTATAATGAGTAACTTAGCATATATTAATGGGCTTATGTAATTATTGGCTAGTTTCAGAGTGTTGTGCATCGATTCGAGTCTTCAGAAGGGCGGGGAATGCTGGTTATGGATCTTCGGAGCGAGGTGAGTCTCCTTTCTAACCTTATAAGAGGAAATTGTCCCCATAGGTAAAATAATTGGTTATGTGCTCCAATTTATTGGGGCTATGTGCGTACGAGGTGATGAGAGTCCGTGCTTAGCTACTATTATGCTATTGTCTAGGTAGTTTAGGACCCAAGAGCATGTTATACTTGGATTGTTTGTGAACTTATCGACAGCTTGAATTGCTAAAATTACGTTGAATTACTGAATAAATTTCTAAAAGGATCAAACTTCATTTTTCTTAAGTGGTTAAACGAGAATTGACTTTCTTTGGATAATTGCTGCGTGTGGACTCTTGATTGACTGTCTTTCTGTGTTTAAATTTTTGAGCGGGCCGCATGCCTCGACAGATTAAATAGATGCATCTATGGTTCGCGCCTTCGACCCTCGACAGTGCAAAATTTACATTTCTGTTAGATCTGGCCATCGACCTCGGTGTGATATGCGCATGCTTGTATTGCTTTCCTTGATACTTATTGAAGTTGTTGGTGCCTCTTTCCGGCTTAAGAATATATGTAAAAATGATGAAAAGAAATAGTTTCCTACAAAAGAAAGAATTGTTTATTTGCTTCAACCCATTAAATTATAATCATGTTTATGAAAATCCACGATTTAATATATTAGATAAATCATTATTGGACCATTAGTAAATATTGAAGTTGAACATCTCGTCTCTACTTCTTCGAGATTAGACGGGATACTCATTGAGTACACGTTGTTTTCGTACTCATACTACACTTCTGTGCATTTTTTGTTGCATAGACATATGCATCTCTAGTGGCCTACTGGGCGTAGCAGCACCGTTGATACGCAGACTTAGGTGAGCTGCACTTCTCGAGGCGACCCGCAGCCAGCAGAATCTCTTTCAGTTTTTTTCTGTATTTATTGTATTCCGAACGATTGTTGTATTACATTATTTCGTACAAATTTCTCATGCACTTGTGATACCGGGTTCTGTAAGGTTTTTTGGATTAGTAAATGTTAAGATTTTTTAAAGACTTTACAGTTATTTTCTATAAATTTTAAAAAATGATTTTAGACAATACAAAAATTAGAGTTTAATTAAGTATTTTGGTTGGCTTGCTTGAGAACAGTGTCCAGCACCACCACGACCCTTAGTGGATTTTGGGTCGTGATATCTAGTGACAACGGAAATATTTAAAATAACAGTAATCATCTCAAATAACATTTCGGTATCATATCAAGTAAAAGACTTGTCCCATATGCAACTCAAAATAATCGGTAACATATTCATATAAAAAATCATGTGTAAATCATACAAGTTATGAAAATCTGAATTGCGGTAAGATTAATACTGATAGTACTTGGTGCGTAATACCAAACTCATCACATTGAATAATATGTACGACTTTCTTCAATCAATCTATAATCACATCAGTAACGATCTGGTGTTAGTTTCCATATTTTAGCTAATTCATAGCTAATTTAGAATGCCTAACCCTTGGGTTCATGTTTGGCTCTTAATTCGTCAATTTATACTTACTCACGCTACTGGTAGTTTAGAATACTTCAAAATCTATTAAGTACAACTTATTCATATGATATACCCAGTTAATTCATGGAAAAGTCTTATGAATTTGTCCCAAGTTCCTTGACTTTATCTTTCAAATTCTTAATCCAATTCCAAAATTATATCTACTCTGCCCTATAAGTGCAACGACCCGGCCGGTCGCTTTTGGAATTTACACCCCGATCCCCCATTAACTGTTTTCCCTAAGTTCATTTCTGCTAATTTGGTTTGCTGGTACGTTCGGTGTTATGATTCAGAATGTTTTGGGACACTTAGTCCTTAAATGAGAGCTTAAATGTTGGAAAGTGGTCCGTTGTCAAAACAGTGTGAAGCCTACCCCAGAATGGAAAATTGATGGTTCCGTTAGCTCCGTTAGGTGATTTCGGGGTTGGAAGCGTGTTCAGAATGTATTTTGGAAGTCCGTAGCTCATTTAGGCTTGAAATGCCGTATTTTATTTTTTTGAAGTTTCCGGTCCGATAGAGAGTTTTTTATTCGAGTGTCGAAATGGAATTTCGGAAGCTGCAATAGCTCCGTCTTGTAATTTGGTATGTGTGTGCAAAGTTTCAGGTCATTCAGACGTGTTTTGGTTAGGTTTTTGATCGAAAGGCATTTGGAAGAAATTTGAAGTTCTTATGCTTGAATCATTGTTTAATCGAGTTTCTGGTGTTGTTTTAGGTGTTTTAAGGATTGGTACAGGTTTGAATAAGGTATTAGGTGGTAATATTGCTTTTGGTTGAGGTCCCGGGGCCTCGAGATTATTTCGGGTGGTTAATAGTGAAATTCTAAAGTTTGCAGCAGTTGAAGACTTCTGTCTTCTAGTATTTTTGCTTCTACGGCTTGGGAACCATAGAAGAGGAGCGGCAAAAGAGACTTAGGGAACTGCAGAAGTGAAGTTGGGCATATGGGCAGGAATTGCAGAAGCAGTAAGGATTCCACAGAATCGGAATCGCTTCAGCGATGTAAGGATTCGCAGAAGCGGAAATGGGCCTCTTAAGTGGAAGCTGCAGAAGCGGAACTTGGTCCACAGATGCGGGACCGCAGAAACGGTCCCTTGACCGCAGAAGCGGAAACAATTTTTTTGAAATAAGAGAATTCGAGGGTTAAGTTTCAAAGTTAGAAAAATCAATTGAGAGTTTGGGTAAAGGCAATTTTGAATTGGTTTTGAAGAGAAGATTATCGGGTAACGTTTTCTTGATCCCTCCTAGTTATATTTCATCATTTTATGGTTAAATCCATCATTAAAACTCGAATTAAGGATAAAAAATTGGATAATTTGGGTAAAACTTCATTGGATAAACTATTGAGTTTTGAGGGAACATTTGACCTCCGATTTGGGAGATTTTTATATGGTTAGACTCGTGAGAGTACGACGGTTCTGAAAATATGAAAATTATTCGATTTCGAGATGTTTCCTTGAGGGGAGTTTTGGTCATTTTACCTATTTTTGTGCCCTAGCTTTTAATTTAATAGTGTAATCGGGTGTTTGCAATGTATTTATGATATGTAATTGAATTGATAGATTTAAGCCATTTAGAGTCGGATACTCGTGGCAAAGGCGTGGTTCCTAGTTGATTATTGATCCGGTTCGAGGTAAGTGGCTAGTCTAACTTTGTGTAGGGGACCTTCTCCCCTTAGGACTTGTTATTTGATGATTGAGTGCCTTGTACGTGAGGGGACGAGCACATACTTGTGCTAATTGTTGAATACCCGGTTTTTACTTAAAAAGATCAAGATGCTATTTCTTTCTTACTTGCTTTGTTATTTTCCCTATAGCCTGTGGTAGCCTAGAAAAGCATGCTAGTTGACTAATTGGGTTAATTGCCTAAATTTCCTTGTTGCATTACGTAAATCATGTTAGGCTAGATTTCTTGTTGCCTTGGTGTTTAATTCCATTTCCGATTATTCTCTGGCCGTGGTTGCGTATTTATTTTGGGACTACAGATGTGGGATTTCGGTAGCTCCCCAATTGTTTGTTTACTTAGGGACTGCTGGTTCGATTCCCTATAGAACCCCCATGCACATTTACTTTGGGACTGTGAGAAGGAACATGAGAAAATATGATATATATTGATATATTGTGTGTGCAATGCAATACAAGAGGTGCTATTTATAACTACTCTATACAAAGGGGATACTACTCCTATTCCAATATGGGGAAATTACATAGCTATCTCTAACACTCCCCCTCAAGCCGGAGCGTACAAATCATATGTACCGAGATTGTTACATATATAATCAATGCGAGGACAAGTGAGGGACTTTAGATTGTTTTAGACTTGTTATACACTTCTGTAGCCTCTGTTGCCCTTGAGTTTTCGGGTTTTGGGATTGTTTTAGACTTGTGATATTGAGTTGTATATGACGAACGACATTCAGTACTATTTCCTTTTTAGATATTTAAATTTGGTTTTCTCTATTTTTCCGCAATTACTAATTTACGCAATGTTAGGCTTACTTGGTCATGGGAACTAGGTGCTATCATGACATGTTCACGATTGGTGAACTAAGGACGTGACAAGTTGGTATCAGAGCTCTAGGTTTATATGAGTCATGAAACACATGCCGATTTATTAGAGTCTTACGGAGACATCTGTACTTATCTACGAGAGGCTATGTAACTATTTAGAAAATATCCTCACTTCATTGAATTCCTTGTCGTTCTGTATTTTGAAATCAATTTTAAAACTTTTGACTTCTATTCTTTTACAGATGGTGAGGACACGTGCTATTCGGGATGATAAGGCACCCGCACCCCCTGCTGCAGCCGTCAGGGGCCGTGGACGCACATGTGGTGCAGCCAGAGCACCTGCGCGAGCTGCCGCTGAGGTACCGCCAGATGATCCTGTCAGAGTTGAGGTGCCCGACATGCCTACCACCACTACTACTCCAGCTCTTCAGGAGACATTAGCTCAGTTCATGTCTATGTACACTATCTTGGCTCAGGCGGGGTTTCTTCCCCTCGCTGCAGCCACATCCCAGGATGGGGGAGGGGCCCAGACTCCCGCAGCCCGCTCTCCTGAGTAGAGAGTGCATATGGAGTGGGTCCCAAAGGTTATTCCTATATCGCTTGAAGTGACATCTTAGCCCAAGGATGGGTCAGCTGTGTCTGAGGATGAGCATCGGAGGTTAAAGAGGTTCAAGAAATATGACCCTCCGATTTTCAATGGATTAGCGACAAATGATGCCTTGGGATTTCTATAGGAGCACCACCATATTCTTCATACAATGGGCATAGTAGAGCCCAACGGGGTTTCTTTTACTGCTTTTCAGCTATGAGGAGCTGCTTATGATTGGTGGCGCACTTATGAGATAGACAATCCAGTCGAGGTTGCGTCAGTGACTTGGACCCAGTTCTCGGAGATGTTTATGAAAGAGTTTGTCCCCCAGAGTCTCAGGGATGCTTGGAGCTCAGAGTTTGAGCATTTGCGCTAGGGTTCTATGACCGTCTCGGAGTATGCTATTCGTTATACCAGGTTGGGCATACATGCACCGGCCCTAGTTGCTACAGTCCGGGAGAGAGTTTGCGGGTTCATTGAGGGTCTTACCCCACCCATCGGACTATCATGGCTCGAGAGTTGGATATGGGCATTCCTTGTCGGCAGGTAGTAAGCATTGCTAGGAGGATCGAGGGTATGCTCGCTAGGGAGCAAGGGGAGAGAGAGGCCAAGAGGTCTTGAGAGTTGGGCTACTACTCTGGTTCCCGTACCCCAACAATAGGTCAATATAGTAGGGGTTTTGTGGGTCGCCCCATTCATTCAGATCTTCCTGCAGCCAGCAGTGCTCCAGCTCCACTTGTACCTCAAGAGCCTTATTATGCACCTCTAGTTTCTAGCATTCCTCCTGCGTAGGGTGCTTCCAGGGGTCTGTCTAGCAGACCGGGCCCTAGCCAGTCACAGCCACCACATCCATCCAGAGCTTGTTCTGAGTGTGGCAATACACGTCATATGGTTTGGGACGACCCCAGACTTGGTAGGGGTGCATCTTCATAGACTGCTCAGCCACAACATGCTTCTCAGAGTTCTTAGGACATGATCACAACTCCCGATGCTACCCATCTGCCCAGCCAGCTAGGGGCGGAAGTTGGGGAGATAAAGGTCGCCCTCGAGAGAGGGGCCGAGCCAGATATTATGCCATTCCTTCTCGCACTGAGGCTGTTGCCTCTGATTCTATCATTACAAGTATTATATTTGTTAGTCACAGAGAGGCATCAGTACTATTCGATCCAGGCTCTACCTATTCTTATTTATCTTCTTGTTTTGCTCCGCATTTGGGTATAGTCCGAGATTCATTGAGTTCTCATGTTTATTTTCTACTCCCGTGGGAGATTCTCTTATTGTGGACCGCATTTATCGGTCATGTTTGGTTACTTTTCGTGATTTTGAGACCAGAGCGGATTTATTGTTACTCGGTTTGGTTGAATTTTATATTATTTTGGGAATGGACTTGTTATAGCCCCATCATGCTATTCTTGATTGTCACACCAAGACCGTGACGTTGGCTATGCCAGGTATTCTGCGTATTGAGTGGAGTGGTACTTTTGATCACACTCCCAGTAGAGTTGTCTCTTTCCTTAAAGCTCAGCGTATGGTTGAGAAGGAGTGCATCATGTATTTAGCTTATGTGAGAGATGTTAGTGCTGATACCCCTTCTATTGATTCTGTCCCAGTGGTACGAGATTATCCCGATGTGTTTCCAGCTGATCGTTCGGGTTCTCCACCGAATAGAGACATTGATTTTGGCACTAATTTGATGCCAGGCACTCAGCCCATTTCTATTCCTCCATATCGTATGGCTCCTCCTGAGTTGAAGGAGTTGAATGATCAGTTATAGGAATTGCTTGATAAGGGTTTTATTCTACCCTATGTTTTACCATGGGGTGCTACTGTCTTGTTTGTGAAGAAAATGGCTGGTTCTATGCGCATGTGTATCGATTATCGTTAGTTGAACAAGGTACAGTGAAGAACCGTTATCCTTTGCCTCGTATCGATTATCTGTTTGACAAGCTTCAGGGCGCACAAGTGTTTTCCAAGATTGATTTGTGCTCAGGTTGTCACCAGTTGAAGATTCCGAAGCCGGATATCCCAAAGACTGCCTTCAGGACTCAATAAGGTCATTACGAGTTCCTTGTTATGTCATTTGGGCTGACCAATGCCCCAACAACTTTCATGCATTGGATGTATTGTGTATTCAAGCCCTATCTCTACTTGTTCGTTTTTGTTTTCATAGATGATATTCTTGTATACTCCCGGAGTTGAGAAGATCATGAGCAGCACCTGAGGATAGTGTTTCTGACCCTGAGAGAGAAGAAATTATATGCAAAGTTCTCAAAATGTTAGTTTTGGTTGAGTTCTGTGGCATTCCTAGGCCACATGGTATCGAGTAAGGGAATTTGGGTGGATCCGAAGAAGGTGGAGGTCATGCAGAGTTGGCCCAGGCCCTCCTCAGCTACAGAGAATTGCAGTTTCATTGGCTTGGCGGGTTATTACCGTCGTTCTGTGGAGGGGTTTTTATTGGTTGCAGTCCCTATGACTAGATTGACCCAGAAGGGTGCTCTATTTCAATGGATAGATGAGGGTGGGGAGAGCTTTCAGAAGCTTAAGACAGCTTTGAATACAACCCTATTTTGATATTTCCTGCTGGTTAGGGGTCCTATACAGTTTATTGTGATGCTTCACTGATCGGACTTAGAGCGGTGTTGATGTAGGACGGTCGGGTGATTGCATACGCCTCCAGACAACTAAAGATGCATGAGAAGAATTACCCTGTCCATGACCTTGAGTTAGCTGCTATTTTTCATGCCTTAAAGATCTGGCATCATTATTTGTATGGCATGCCTTGTGCGATTTACACGGATCATCGGAGTTTGCAACACTTGTTCAAGCAAAAAAACCTAAACTCGCGCCAAAGGAGGTGGTTGGAGTTACTGAAGGATTATGATATTACTGTTTTTTATCACCCTGGCAAGGCCAATGTGGTAGTTGATGCCTTGAGTCATTAGGTGAAGAGTTTGATAGTTTGGCATATTTACCAACTTCAGAGAGACCTATGACGATGGATGTTCAAGCCTTAGCCAGTCAGTTCATGAGATTGGATCTTTTGGAGCCCAGTCGAGTTCTAGCCTCTATGGTTTCTCGGTCTTTATTGTCTGATCGTATCAGGGAGAGGCTGTATGATGACCCTGACTTGCTTGTCCTCAGGGACACGATTCAGCATAGCGACACTATGGATGTGACTATTAGAGACGACGGTGTATTTAGGATATAGGGTCGAATATGTGTACCCCTTGTTGACGATATTCGGGAGTTGATATTTACAGAGGCTCATAGTTTGCGGTATTCCATCCATCTGGGTGCAGCGAAGATGTACCAGGACTTGATACAACACTATTGGTGGAGGCGAATGAAGAAAGACATAGAGGGTTTTGTAGCTACATGCCTCAACTGTCAGCAGGTGAAGGCTGAGCACCAGAGACTTGGTGGACTGCTTCAGTAGATGGAGATTTCGGAGTGGAAATGGGAGAGGATCACAATGGATTTTGTAGTTGGTCTCCCTCGAACTGCGAGGAAGTTTGATGTCATTTGGGTTATTGTGGATCGGCTGACCAAGTCTGCGCACTTCATTTTCGTGTGTACCACTTATTCATCGGAGCGGTTGGTAGAGATTTATACAAGGGAGATTATCTGTATGCATGGAATTCCCGTTTCTATTATTTCGCACTCAGTTTATATCGCGGTTCTGGAGAGCCATTCATTAGGAATTGGGTACTCGGGTGATGATGAGCAATCATTTCACCCTTAGATGGACGGACAGTCCCAGCGCACCATTCCGATTCTTGAGGATATGCTCCATGCATGCATGTTTTGAGTTTGGAGGGTCTTGGGATTAGTTCTTGCCACTGGATGAGTTTGCCTACAAAAATAATTATCATTCCAGCATTCAGATGGCGGCGTATGAGGCCTTATATGGTAGGAGATGCAGATCCCCGGTGGGTTGGTTTGAGCAGGGTGAGGCCAGACTATTGGGAACTGATTTGGTTCAGGATGCGGTAGAGAAGGTTAAGGTGATTCAGGACAGACCCCGTACAGCCTAGTCCAGATAGAAGAGTTATGCGGACAGGAAGGTTCGTGATGTTTCCTATATAGTTGGTGAGCAGGTTCTGCTTTGTGCTTCGCCTACGAAAGGCGTCATGAGGTTTGGAAAGAAAGGGAAGTTGAGCCCGAGATTTATTGGCCCTTTTGAGATCTTGAGGCGAGTTGGGGAGGTGGCTTATGAGCTTTCCTTACATCCCAGCGTAGCAGGAGTTCATCCGGTATTTCATGTCTCGATGCTCCAGAGATATCACGGTGACCTGTCGTACGTGCTAGATTTCAGCTCATCCAGTTGGACAATGATTTATGTTATGTTGAGGAGCCAGTGGCTACATTGGACAGGCAGATCAGAAAGTTGAGGTCAAACAACATCACTTCAGTAAAAGTTCAGTGGCGGGGTCAGCCGGTTGAGGAGGCAACTTCGGAGACCGAGCGGGATATGCGCAGCGGATACCCTTATCTTTTCACTACTTCAGGTATGTTCTATATGCTCGTTCAAGGATGAACGAATTTTTAAGTGTAGGAGGATGTAACGATCCGGCCGGTCATTTTTGGAATTTATGCCCTGATGACCCATTAACTATTTCCCATAAGTTCATTTCTGCTAATTTGGTTTACCGGGACGTTAATTAGGATTCGGAGTGTTTTGGGACACTTAGTCCCTAAATGAGAGCTTAAGTGTTGGAAAATGGTCCGAGTCGGAACAATGTGAAAACAATCTAAGAATGGAACACCAATGGTTCTGTTAGCTCCGTTAGGCGATTTCGGGGTTTTTGGAAGTCCGCAACTCAATTAGGCTTGAAATGCCGAAGTTTGTATTTTTGAAGTTTCCGGTACGATAGTGAGTTTTTGATCTGAGTGTCATAATGGAATTTCGGGAGTTGCAGTGGCTCCTTCATGTCATTTGGGATGTGTGTGCAAAATTTAAGGTCATTCGGACGTGTTTTGGTTAGGTTTTTGATCGAAAGTGTATTTGGAAGAAATTTGAAGTTCTTAGGCTTGAATTATTGGTTTAATCGAGTTTGCGGTGTTATATTAGGTTTTCTAAGAATTGTTACAAGTTTGAATAAGGTATTAGGTGGTATTGGTGCTTTTGGTTGAGGTCCTAGGGGCCTCGAGAAGATTTCAGGTGGTTAACGGAGAACTTTTAAAGTTTGTAGCAGCTGAAGACTTCTGTCTTCTGGTATTTTCGCTTCTGTGGCTTGGGAACCATAGAAGCAGAGCCGCAGAAGCGGCTTAGGCCACCAGAGAAGAGAAGTTGGGCATATGGGCAGGAAACGCAGAAGAACTTCTGCGGTGTAAGGATCCGCAAGAGCATAAATGGCCCTCTTAATGGAAACTGCAGAAGCGACACTTGGTCCAGAGATGTGGGACCGCAGAAGTGGTCACTTGGCCGCAGAAGCAGAAACAACTGTTCTGAAATAAGAGAATTCAAGGGTTGAGTTTCAACGTTAGAAAAATCAATTGAGAGCTCGGGTAAAGGCAATTTTGAGTGGGTTTTGAAGAGAAGTTTATTAGGTAACGTTTACTTGATCCTTCCTTGTTATGTTTCATCATTTTGTGGTTAAATCCATCACTAAAATTTGAATTTAGGATAAACAATTGGATAATTTGGGTAAAACTTCATTGGCTAAACTATTGAGTTTTGAATGGGCATTTGACCTCCGATTTGGGAGACTTTTATATGGTTAGACTCATGAGCGTACAAGAGTTCTGAAAATGTAAAAATTCTTCGATTTCGAGACGTTGGCCCGAAGAGAATTTTGGTTATTTTACTTATTTTCGTGCCCTAGCTTTTCATTTAATAGCAGAATCAACTATTTGCAATATTATTTACGATATGTTGTTGAATTGAATAGATTTGAGCCATTTGGAGTCGGATAATCGTGGCAAAGGCGTGGTTCCTTGTTGATTATTAAGACGGTTCGAGGTATGTGTCTTGTCTAACTTTGTGTGCGGGACCTAGTCCCCTTAGGGCTTGTTATTTGATGATTGAGTGCCTTGTACGTGAGTGACGAGCGCGTACTTATGCTAATTTTTGAATACCTGGGTTTTACTTAAAAAGATCAAGATGCTATTTCTTTCTTACTTGATTTGTTATTTTCCATATAGCCTGTGGTAGCTTAGAAAAGCATGCTAGTTGACTTAATTAGTTTAATTTCTAGTTTTATTTCCTAAATTGCCTTCTTGCATTACGTGAAGCATGATATGCTAGATTCCCTGTTGCCTTGGTCTTTAATTGCATTTCCGATTATTTTCTGGCTGTGGTTGCGTATTTATATTTGGGACTACGGATGTGGGATTCCAGTAGATCCCCCCTTGTTTGTTTACTTTGGTACTGCAGGTTCGATTCTCGATAGATCCCCTTGTACTTTTAACATTTACTTTGGGACTACGAGTTAGATTCCCGGTAGATCCCTCTGCATCTTGATTATTGGACTACGAGACGATATTCGGGAGATCCTTCGGACATACTTATATGATGGACGACGGACGGTATCCCCGGAGATCCACTGGACAGTTGAGAAAGGACTATAGGATGATATCCTAGGAGATCCTAATGGCATCACTGATACTGAGCTATATTTTTTCGTGTTTATTCTTTATTTCAACTATTTGTGTTTGACTTGTAGATTCTATTTTATTTCACTGTTGTTTCCATTATTCTGCCTGTTTTACATACTACACATTATTATTATTATTATTTTTATCTCAGTAGGGTCCTGACTTTCCTCGTCACTACCCAACCAAGGTTAGGCTTGGCACTTGCTAAGTACTGCTGTGGTGTACTCACACCTCTTCTGCGCATGTTTTTCATGTGCAGATCCAGGTACCTCTACTCGGGCGCACTATCAGTGAGGCAGGAGGACTATGGAGACTTCAAGGTGGATCTGCTGTGTCCACATACCGATGAGTCTCCCTCTTTACTCTATCCTTAGTACTTAGTTTTTAGTTCTTCCTGTTATTTGGCATTCTGGAGTTTTGAGTCTTTGTTATACACTTCTCTAGCCTATGTTTATCGTGAGTTTTCGGGTTTTGGGATTGTTTTAGACTTGTGATATTGAGTTGTATCTGCCGAGCGACATTCAGTACAATTTCCTTTCTAGATATTTATATTTGGATTTCTCTATTTTTTCGCAATTATTATATTTCCGTAATGTTAGACTTACCTGGTCATGGGAACTAGATGCCTTCCTAACATGTTCACGGTTGGTGAACTACGAGCATGATATTAAAAATCATGTATATAAAGTTCCATTGTCTGTACTAGATTAATAGTAAATTGAATTTTATTCATAGCTAATAGTGTGGTAAGTATTAAGTAAAGGAATCAGATTACCAGGGAAAAGTTTTAGAATTCAATTACTTACCTTGTTCCCCTTCTCTGTAAATCCCTTTGTTAGAACAAACTAAACTCACTTTGTGGTTGCTTTTGATCTCCTCCGTCCATTTTTCTTCTCCTGAGCTTGGCCCCTTATTTTTTTTTTGAATGCTTCTATTTCTTTTTAGGCAGCTTTGCTGCTTTCCCCTTTCCCTTTCTTCAATTTTTTGGTTTTTTCCAGAATGGGCTTCGACCCTTTTATTAAATTCCTTATCTCTTTTTTTTGTGTGTTTTATTAGTTAGTTTCTCATTATATTTCTTTTTGCTAATAACCAATACGACCTTATTAAACTACTAATGCCATATTCTACAACTAATTACCCCTAAAGATTAATTTTATAACCACCAATCTTGTTCTATAATTTTATTATCCCACTACCTTATTATTTATTTCATCGAAATTTTACAACTATAAATAGTGGTATTCTTCCTTGTGTTTGGTATGAGCAAATATTATAATGTGCATGAAAAAAGTGAAATTGGTGTAGTCAAAAAGAGAGTTGAGAGGAGTAGAAAATCTAAGTCTCCAATTTATTCAACTCTCCTTCTTTATCAACAATAGCCATCAGCTCCTCCTCGTAAAATAACTTCTCATCGAGAGGTATAGTATGTGCTTCAAGCACCTGAGATGAGCCTGATTTACATTTTCTTAGCATTGAGACATGAAACACTGAATGAATAAAGGACAAATCAGGTAGAAATGCCAAACGATAAGCCACAACTCCCACTCGATATGGTATCTCATATGGTCCTCTAAACCTAGGGCTCAACTTGCCTCTTTTACCAAACCGCATCACACCTTTCATAGGGGAGACTCGTAGGAACACTTTCTCTCCAATTGTGAACACTAAATCTCTTCTTCTCTTATATGCATAAGACTTTTGTCAGCTTTGAGTTGTGAGCAAACTTTGCCCGATTAGCCTCAATACGTTAGTCTCACCAGCTTCAAACCATCCAATAGAAGAATGACATCTTCTACTGTACAATGCTTCATACGGTGCCATTTGAATATTGGACTGGAAGCTGTTATTGTAAGACCATTCAGCTAAAGGTAGATAAGCATCCCAACTACCTCTAAACTCAAGAATGCAAGCTCTCAACATATCATCCAAGATCTATGTAGAACATTCAGACTGTCCATCTATCTGTGGGTGAAATGCAGTACTAAGATCTACTCATATACCCAAAAGATTTTCAAAAACGTGAATTGAACTGTGATCCTATATCAGAGAGATTGATTCTGGAACTCCGCGAAGTCGGTTAATTTCATTCATAAATATCTAAGCATACCTCACTCCACCATATGTAGTCTTCACTGGCAAAAAATGTGCCGATTTAATCAGTCGATCTACAATCACCCATACAAAGTCATAACCTCAAAGGGTTCATGGTAGACCAGTGACAAAATCCATAGTAATTCTTTCACATTTTCTCTCTAGAATCTCAATTTGTTGTAACAGTCATGGGGGTAGCTGATGCTCAGCCTTGACCTGTTGACAAGTTAAAAAAATAAAAACAAAGTTAGCAATATCTTTCTTCATACCTTTCCACCAATAAAATTGATTCAGGTCATTGTACATTTTTTTGATCCAGGATGTATAGTGTATTTAGAGTTGTGGGCTTCTTCAAGAATAGCATGTCTCAACCCATCTACGGCTGCTACACATAGCCTGTCACCTATTTGAAGCACACTATCACTTCCAACAATCATATCCTTTTTTTACTAGCTAAGGACTTAAATCTGAATTTGCATAATCATTCGTCCTCATATTGGGTGGCCTTAATATGCTCAACTAATGAAAACTTAGCTTGAGTACAAGCCAACAATGCCTTTAAATTTCTGAAACTAAATCTGATACATGTATCTTCTAGTCTCTTAATATCTTTGGCCAAAGGTTTCTTTGTAGGAGCTATATGTGCCAGAGTATCCATAGATTTTCTGCTCAATGCATCAGCCACCATATTGGCTTTTCCAGGATGATGCAAAATAGAACAATCATAGACTTTGAGTAGTTCCATCCACCGACGCTCCTGAAGATTCAGATCTCTATGTTGAAAAATATACTTCAGAATTTTGTGGTCAGTATAAATCTCACAAGGTTCCCAGTATTGATAATGCCTCTAATTATTTTTTAGAGAAAATACCACTACAACCATCTCCAAATCATGTATAGGATAGTTTTGCTCATGCTTTTTCACTTCCCTCGAAGCATAAGCTATAACACGACCATTATGCATGAGAACAAATCCTAATCTCACCCTCGAGGTATCACAAAATACTGTAAATCCTCCAGAATCCGATGGTAAGGCTAATGTGGGTGCGGTTGTCACACACATTTTGAGTTTTTGCAAGATCTACTCACGTTCTTCCGTCCACTGAATACTTGCATTTTTCTGTGTTAGGTTGGCTAGTAACGCTGCTATTCTGGAGAAATCCTAGACAAGATGCCTGTAATAGCCTGCTAAGCCAAAAAAGTTGCGAATCTCTATAGGAGAAATAGGTCTAGGCAATTGTTGCACAGCTTCGGTTTTCTTATGATCTACCTTAATTCCATATATGGATACAACATTACCCAGAAATGATACGGATCCTCGACGAAATTCACACTTTGAGAAATTTTCATAAAGCAGATGTTCTCGCAATGTCTGCAAAATAGTCCAGAGATAATTCTCGTGTTCTACTTTGCTATGAGACTATATCAGGATATCATCAATAAATACTATTACAAATCTATTTAGAAACGGCTTGAACACCCTATTCATTAAATCCATGAATCCAGCTGGAGCATTAGTCAGTCAGAAAGGAATTACAGGAAACTCATAGTGCCCGTGCTGATTTTTGAAAGCAGTCTTAGAAATATCTTCATCTTTGATTCTAAGATGATGGTAACCAGAATGGGGGTTAAACATTGAAAAGTGGACAGCTCCTTATTACTGATTAAACATGCCATCTATATGAGGCAAAGGATATTTATTGAGTATTGTTATCTTATTCAACTACATGTAATTAATGCACATTCTCAGGGATTCGACTTTCTTCTTTACGAACAGTACTAGTGCATTCCATGGTGATACACTAGGTCTAATAAAACTATTATTTTAAAAATCCTGTAATTGTTGCTTTAGCTCCCTCTACTGTGCCGGTGCCATTAGATATGCAGGTATCGATATGGGCTGCATGTCAGGTAGCAAATCAATACCAAAGTCTATTTCTCGTACTGGAGGCTATCCGGGTAAATCCTTAGAAAATACATCAAAAAATTCACTCACTACTGGTACATTTTGTATAATAATTGTTTCCTTTCTTGGGTCATTTACAATAGCCAAAAGATCCAAGAAACCTTTCTTCAGAAGTCGCTGAGCTTTCATAAAAGATATAACCTTGCAAGTCTTTGGAACCTAACCCCCTTTTAGAACAAAACTGTGTTTGTTTGGTATCTCAAACTTAATTATCTTTGCATGACAATCAACGATAGCATAGCAAGAATATAACCAATCCAATCCCATCAACATGTCAAAGTCAATTATATCAAGTACAATAAGTTCAGCTAGAGTATCACTATCCTTAACCCGAATCTGGAAAGCACGATGCACGTATTCAGTTAATAGAGACTCTTCAATAGAAGTAGAAACCAGAAAAGGATCATTCGATAGCTCAGGTTGTCTACTAAACCTCAAAGAAAAGTACGAGGACACATAAGAGTGAGTAGATCCAGGATCAATCAGCGCAAGTGCATCAAATGAAAAGACAGAAAGAATACCTGTAACCACATCATTCGAGGCCTGAGCATCTGGTCTAGTAAATATAAAAACTCTTCACTGACCTCTACCAGCATTTCCTTGTCCTTGATTTTTAGTAGCACGGTCTCCAGCACCTGGACAACTATTTCTTGTATCTGTAGTACCTAAATTATTATGAGTAGTCTGAGTAGGTGTAGCTGACTGAATAGAAGACTGTTGAAATTTCTTGGAGGCTGAGGGTAATCCATCAAGTGATGCCTCAACTAGCCATACCGAAAGCACTCTCTAGTTAGAACACGACAATTAACAAAGTGCGACCTACCATAGGTCTGGCAGATTAAAGTAGTGGCATATATCTGCCTTGAATTATGATGTCCAGATACTGACGGTCCCGTAGTAGGCTCTCTGTAATGTGTCCTATATGTGGACTATGAAGACAAGTGTGTCCCTATCTGAGAATCCTGTTGTTGTCGTTGCTGATTTTCTGCTCTTTGATTTTTACTAAAATCTCCAGTGAAAGACCATCATGTATTGGTCTTCTTACGTAAATCACTAGCTGCACGCTCATCACGTCCCTTGTTTTCAATCTTTCTAGCAAGGCTGACTACATCAGAGTAGGATAAAGTCTTCATCTTTAGGGCTATTGATGTGTATAGATGACCGACAAATCCATCAACAAACCTTTGAACCCGAGATTCTTCGGTAGGCGCTAAGTAAGGTGCATATCCAGCCAACTTACAAAACTTGGTGTTATATGTTAACACATCCATATCTGGAGTTTGAACCAATCTCTCAAAGTCTCTAGCATATTGTTGCATCAGGCTGTCTGAAAGAAAATGATTCATGAATAACTTGGTGAACTCGCCCCATGTCAGTGGTGTTTCTCTTGCTCTTCCTAGCAACACAGTTTAATATCATGTATTAGCCATATCCTCTAGATTGTATGCTGCGAGCTCCACGGCTCTATCACTAGAACATCCTAGATCACATAATGCCTTGAGTGTCCCATCCAAGAAACCTTGAAGATCTGGTGAATTATCAGAGCCTGTGAATTTTGGTGATTTCAATTTTAGGAACTCTTGTAGGGATACTTCCTTACTTCCAAAAGTCTGAGTCTGTGCAGGTGCTTGTGTCTGTAAAGTAGCCTGAGGAGATGAACTTCCACTCTGAGTAGGCACCGATGCCTTTAACACATTCAATAACCTTGCCACTGCGTCTGCAAGTAAGGCAGCACGAGGTACAACAGTTGGCACTCGTGGTGGAGCATTCTGAACTCCCTGTCCTTGCAGTTAATCTAGCATAATCGCTTGAAATTGACCCATGTTCCCAACTTCAGGTTGAGGAGTAGTCTCTCCTCTAGTTTGATAAACCCCAACTTGACCACTACCCCGGGTAGTACCACATCAAACACGACGTCTAGTAGATGAGGGTGTGCGTGTCCTAGCCATCTATAAAAGAAATAAATCCAAAGTCAATCTCAAGTTATCTCAAAGCACGATCAAAGAATAAAAAAAGGAAAAATATTTTTAGATGTTCAGTAGCCTCAAGAACATAAGTATGGGCACCTACATACCCATGAACAAGACTCTACTAAACATTGCTCCATGACACGGGACATAAAGCCTAAGCTCTGATAACAACTTTTTCATGGCCTAATTTAGGATCGTGATAGGCACTTAGGAGCAAGTGCTCCCAAGTACGTCTCATCAGTATTTTACAGAAGATTAGATAGAGTTTTCCCTATTGTTGAACTATCCCAAAAATTTCTCTCTCGTAAAATCAATAACAACCATCCAAATATCAAACCAAACAATTGGCAACTTATCAATTAACTAAAACAAATCTCCACCATTACTAATCAATTTCGATAAGAAAGTGCAATACTCATCATACGTCTATAATAACGAAAGGACATCATGACACTAAAAGAATGAATATGGAGAGACTCTAAGAGTTCATGAAAAAGACCATAACAATAAATAAAATTCCCGCCCACGCGAACAAGTGCGAAGCTCACCAAGAACTATCAACCTATCTGCTCTAATTAACGAAATCCCCGCCTATATCAATTGTTATCTATGTAAAAAAATTTAACAAGGAATGAGTTGCTTGATCAGTAAGTAATAACACTTAACCACAACTGTTTTTATTACGAACAAGTCAGAAAACATTCTAGTATGTCAAGCATAAAATAATATAGAAGTGCCCTTTGAGAAATAATAAATAATTTTGTGTCTCATCATATTTTTCATGTATTATAATAAAATTAATAATATAGTAAAAATCTTGGTAACTAATATATAATATCAATATTTATATTTTGGGAGGTTTCAATGAACGGATCATGTAATCGGTATAACTGTGGACTTATTGCCTGAAGTCAAATATTAAGGTAGTCCCTATTCCTGGGAAATCGATAATAGTATTATAGTTGTGCCTTCCCACTAGCGACGGTTGTAACGGTAATTAGTAATTACAAGGTGCACAAGGTCTAACGAACCTAACGTTAGGTACAGGATCCTTCAAAGTGTATTCCCATTTATACTTGTCTCTATATCTGTATATACTCATAGGAAAATATTTCAAATCAATATAGCGCATTTTGTTTCTTATCAAATCATGTAATTTCATTTCAATAACAGTAAATTCAAGTAACGGTAAAACAGATCTAGTGACAATGAAAATATTTAAAACAATTGTAATCCTCTCAAATACTATTTTGGTATCATATCGAGTAAAAGATTTGTCCCATATGCAACTAATAATAATTGGTAACATATTCATATTAAAAATCACATATAAATCATGAAAGTTAAGAAAATACAAACTGTGGTAAAATTACTACTTACAGTACTTCGTGCGTGATACCAAACTCGTCACCTTGAATGACCCGTAAGACTTTCTTCAATCAATCTATAATCACATCAATATCGATCTAGTATTAATTTCCTTGTTTTAGCTAATTCATAGCTAATTTAGAATGCAAACCTTGGGTTCGTGTTTGATTCTTAATCCATCAATTTATACTTACTCATGCTATTGGTAGTTTAGAATACTTTAAATCTATTAAATACAACTTATTCATATGATTAACCCAGTTAATTCATGGAAAAGTCTTATGAATTTCTCCCATTTTTTTGACTTTATCTTTCAAATTCTTAATCCAATTCTAAAATTATATCTACTCAGACCTATAAGAATCATGTATACAAATTTCCATTGCATGTACTAGATTAATAGTAACTTGATTTTTTTTTGATAGCTAATAGTGTGCTAAGTATTAAGTAAAGAAATCAGATTACCAGGGAGAAGTTTTACAATTCAATTACCTAGCTTGTTCCCTTTCTCTGTAAATCACGTTGCTAGAACAAACTGTGGTTGCTCTTGATCTCCTCTGTCCATTTTGCTTCTGTCGAGCTTGGCCCTTTGTTCTTTTGTGTTCGAATGCTTCAATTCTTCTGTTCCTTTTTAGGCAGCTTTGCCGCTTTCCCCTTTTCCCTTTTCTTCATTTTTTTGGTTTTGGTCAGAATGGGCTTCGGCCCTTTTATTAAATTCCTTATCTCTTTTTTTGTATGTGTTTTATTAGTTAGTTTCTCATTATAACTTTTTTTATCTAATGACCAATAGATCCTTGTTAAACCACTAATGCCATATTCTACAACTAATTACCCCCCAAAGATTAATTTTATAACCACCAATCGTGCTCTATAATTTTATTATCCCTCTACCTTATTATTTATTTATTTCATGGAATAAAGTATACAACTATAAATAGTGGTATTATTCCTTCTGTTTGGTATGGGCAAATATTATAATGTGCATGAAAAAGGTGAAATTGGTGTAGTCAAAAAGAGAGTTGAGAGGAGGAAATGATCTATGTTTCCAATTTATTCTCATAAAAAAGAATATAATTTTGTTGAAGGAAGGTATTTATTTGGGTACAACTTTAGACTCAACAACTTGTCTAGAGTTTGTTCAAGTCGTACTACGTTATTGGGGTAGTGTGTAATGACCTGACCGGTCTTTTAAAAGTTATAGTCTTGATCCCCTAACTGCTTTCCCCGTATCTATTTCTTCTATTATAACTAGTGGGGAGGTTTCATTTTGGTTTTTGGAGTGTTTTCGGATACTTAGTCCCTAAACGATGGCTTAAGTCTTAAGATTGGGACCGTAGTCGAAATTGTATGAAGATGACTACGGAATAGAGTTTTGTTAGTTTCATTAGCTATTTTGGGTGATTTTGGGCTTAAGGACATGTCCGGATTATATTTTGGAGGTCTATATCTTTTTTAGGCTTGAAATGGCGAAAGTTGATTTTTCGGAGATTTGGACCGGTAGTAAAATTTTTGATATTGGGATTGGATTTCAATTCCAAAAGTTGTAATAGGTCCGTAAGGTTAAATATAATTTATGTTGCAAAATTTTGGGTCAATCGGATGTAGTTTGATTGGTTTCGGTATCGGTTATAGAAATTGGAAGTTTCAAGTTCATTAAGTTTGAATTGGAGGGTGATTCGTGAATTTAGCATTGTTTCATGTGATTTAAAGGCTCGGCTAAATTAGTATGATATTTTAGGATTGGTTGGTATATTTGGTTGAGGTTCCAGGGCCCTCAGGTGAGTTTCAGGTGCTTAACGGATCATTTTTGAACTTTGGGAGTTGGTACGTTCTGTGGTGCTTTGTTGCAAACCATTCCTTCGTCGCATTCGCGAGAGAGGTCTCACATTCGTGTAGGTCATCTGAGAGGCCAGCTAGGATTGTTCTTCGTGTTTGCGACGTTGTTCCTTCATTCTCGAAGGTATGGAACATTAAGACTACGGTTCGCCATAAGGACCTCGCGTTTGCATAGAGTCAACGGTCAGATGGGTTCCAGACTAAATAGCCTACGCATTCACGATATGTGTCCCGCATTCGCGTAGGGTCAGACAAGGTGAGCTTCGCATTTCTTATTGGTGAATAGCATTTGCTGTGAATGCCTTAGGAAGAATTCAGCTGGTGCTTCGCGAATGCGACGCTTTGACCGCGTTCGCGAAGAAGGGAGCACCTGGATAGAATTTAAAGTTCAAAATTGAGGGTATTGAGTTCATAGCATAATTTAAATTGGGAACTCGGTAGAAGGCGATCTTTGGAGAAATTCATGCATGGGTGTTTGAGATAAGTGATTTTTACCTAGTTTTGGTTAATTTGCACGAGTATGTCTTTACTTTCATCATAAATTAGTGATTTGGGGTGGAAAATTGGAGAAACTTTGAGAAAAGTTCTTTGGCCGAATTTTAGGGTTTTGATCGAGATTTGGGGATCCGATTTGAGTAATTTTATGGTTATACTCCTGAGTGAATGCGTTTTCATAATTTGTGACTTTTTCCCGATTCCAAGACGTGGGCCTGGATACACATTTTCAACGATTTTTTTGATTTCTTGCTTTAGCTTTGATTTCATTAGCTATATTAGTTCCTTGTAGTAATATTTATGTTATGTGATTGATGTTGGATAGATTTGGGCCATTTAGAGTTGGATATGTGTGAAGAGCATTGTTACGGATCGATTTGAGCTTGGTTCGACGTAAGTGGATTACCTAATCTTGATTGGGGGAATTTCTCTTAGGATTTGATACTGTTTTGATATGTGAGCGATGTGTATGTGAGGTGACAAGTACGTACACGTGCTATTTGTGGTAAAATTTTATTTTTCACTATGCAATAACCTGTTTCTCCTTATTTGATCTATACTAGCATGTGTAACTATCCTGTTTAGTTTAGAAAAGCTTGACTACGTGTCTTAACTGCCTATCTGAACTCTGTGCAGCATGTTTAGTGAAATTCCTGCTTTCCTTGACTTGAACTTAGTCTTAACTGTAGGTTTTTCTTGCTCTAACTGTTATTTATGTAGGTTGAGCTGCATATTTACTTTGGAACTACAGAACGCTATTCTAGGAGATCCCCTTATACTTCATATTTACTTTGGAACTACGGAACATTATTCCAAGAGATCCCCCTGTTCTGCATATTTACTTTGGGACTCGGAACGGTATTCCGGGAAATCCCCCTGCACATTTATGTTTGGGACTACGAGACAGTATCTCGGGAGATCCCTTGCTGTAATCTATGTGTACTGAGCTATTATCTTTATGATTTCATTATTGTTTAATTTTATATTTATTTTGCTGCGTCATTTCATTATGTCCTCTTTTATTATATATATACCAGCAGGGTTCTGACCTGACCTCGTCACTACTCGATCGTGTCACGACCCTAGTTCACCAATTGTGAACATGTCATGACGGCACATAGTCTTCACGACTAGTTAAGCTTAACACATTACGGAAGTAACAACATTTATGAAATTTATAATCCAAAAGCGAAATAACATGACTAATGTATATAGTTGCCTCATGGTTCATACACTTTATCACTTGACATTCTGAAACTATCCCAAAGACCCGAAAAACCATGAGCAACACATGCTAAGAGTGATACATAATACCACTCTAATCATCTGGAAAAGTCTATAACAAGGAAGAACAGAATAGCATCTAACTAACTAAAGGGGTAAAGTGAGAGGGAGACTCTCTGGTCTGCAGATGCGGCAGATATACCTCAAGTCTCCGAAATGCTCCCTGCAGCTATTGAGAATGCACCTACATAGAGGTACCTGGATCTGCACATGAACTACATGCGCAGAAGAGCGTGAGTACACCACAACGGTATTAGTAAGTGCCAAGCCTAACCTCGGTCGGGTAGTGACGAGGAAAAGGTCAAGGCCATACTGAGATAAAAAAACATAATAATCAATAGAATAAAGAAAGACCATATGGGAATAATCTACTGCGAGAATCTAGCAAAATAATAAATAAGACAGTAACCAAGAACTAACATAGTAAGTAAATAGAAGTGCAAATCACCACCAGATATCTGTCATCGGGGATCCCTTGGTATCTCGAGGATCTCCTGGTATCCTCATCATATACTCGAGGGATCTCCTAGTATCCCGAGGATCTCCTAGTATCCTCCATTTTTACATAACGGATCTCCTAGTATCCCGAGGATCTCTTAGTATCCTTCATTTTTACACAAGAGATATCTTAGTATCCCGAGGATCTCCTGGTATCCTCCATTTTGTAATCATATCTCTGTCAAGGATCTCTTGCTATCCCACACTCGTAGTCATAGAATGAAACACATACAAAGGGAGTTATCGAAATGCCGTCCCGTAGTCCCAATTCGTAATGCCGCACAATTCAAAGAAGATGAAGTGCTAAGTAGGAACAATTAACAAAATTTCTTGTCTAGCATGCTTCACGTAGAACATATAATACTGTTTAAGCAATTAAGCAAGTTAGTCACCTAAACATGCTTGTCCTAAGTTAACACAGTTTAAATTGCATTTAGACTAGGCAAATTCGCAAGAAAACTTAGTTAAATATGCTAAGTAAAATGTGTTTTCAACAACTAGCACTAGTACACGCTCGTCACCTCGTGTACCGAGCATTTAAAATAACAAATAATATATCCTAAGGGGAGAGGTCCCCACACAATGTTATTCAAGCCACTTACCTCGAACTAGTGCAAAAAATCACAAAGGAACGATGCCCTTGCCACGAGTATCTGACTCCGAATGGACCAAATCTATTCAAACCAATTACATATTGTAAATAACACCGCAAGTAACTAATTCACTATTAAAATTAAAGCTATGGCGCGAAAATAGGTAAAATAACAAAAATGCCCCGCAAGCCAACATCTCGGAATCGAAAAATTTTCATATTTTTAGAACCCTCATACTCTCTAAAAGCGCAAAAGCGGTGGTTTGTCCGCATAAGCGGGACTGCAGAAGTGGTCCATGGACCGCAAAAGCAGAATAAACTGTTCTGATAAGGGTTTATGCGACACTTAATTTCAAAAGTTAAAAAATTCAATTTGGAGCTCGGGTAAAGGCGATTTTGAGAGGATTTCAAATAGAAGTTTACTAGGTAACGTTTCTATGATCCTTTCTAGTTATATTCAATCATTTAGTAGCTGAATTCATCTTTTAAATTTGAATTAAGGATAAAAATGGGACAATTTTGGTGAAAGTTCATTGCTTTAATTCCAGAGTCTGCTTTTGCGGACATTTAACCGCTTTTGCGGTGCCGCTTATGTAGAAAGGAGACCGCTTCTGCGGTTTCCCGAGGAAGGGAAAAATGCGCTTCTGGGATGAAGAGGTCGCTTATGCGGTGCCGCTTCTGCGGTTCCCAAGCCGCAGAAGAGGAAATACCAGAACATAAAAGTTCAGCTGCTGCACACTTTAGGAAATCAACCCGTTGGCCATCCGAAACCACCCCAAGGCCCCCAAGATTTAAACCAAAAGCACCAATGCCATCTATCGCCTTATTCAAACTTGAACCAATCTTTAAGACATCTAAAACGTCACCAATAACCCGATTAAATCAAGATTCTAGCCTAAGAACTTCTAGTTCATCCAAAATACGCTTTCGATCCATAACCTAACTAACACTTGTCCAATTGACATGAAATTTTGCACGCACGTCCTAAATGACATGGGGGTGCTACAACAACTTTTGAAATCCCATTCCGACCCTCGGATAAAAAATTCACTATCGGACCGGAAATCTCCAAAATCTATCTTTTGGAATTTCTTGCCTAAATGAGCTACGAACATCCAAGATACATTCCGAACATGCTCCCAACCCAAAATCACCTAACGGAGCTAACAGAACCATCAGATTCCCATTTCTAGGTTGTCTTCACACTGTTTCGATTATGGACCACTTTCCAACACTTATGCTCTCATTTAGGGACTAAGTGTCCCAAAACACTCCAAATTCTAACACAGATCATCCCGGTAAGCCAAAATAGCAGAAATGAACATGGGAAGCAATTAATGGGATAACGGGGCATAAATTCCAAAGACGATCGGCCAGGTCGTCACATCCTTCTATGTGAAACGAGCATAGAGAACAATTTGAAGTAGCAAATAGATGAGGTTATCGGCTATGCATATCCCGTTCGGTCTCCCAAGTCACCTCCTTGGGCGGCTGACCCCGCTGCTGAACCTTTACTTAAGCTATATCCTACAACCTGAGCTTTCGGACCTGCCTGTCCAATATCACCATTGGCTCCTCAACATAGGACAAGTCATTGTCCAACTGGACTGAAGTGAACTCCAACACGTAAGACGGGTCACCATGATACCTCCGAAGCATCGAGACATGAAATACCGGATAAACCCCGGCCAAACTGGGAGGTAAGGCAAGCTCATAAGAAATCTCCCAAACTCGCTACAAAATCTCAAAGGGGCTAATGAACATCAGACTCAACTTCTCTTTCTTCCCAAACCTCATGACGCATTTCATAGGCGATACCCGAAGTAGAACTCGCTCACCAAACATAAAGGAATCATCACGAACCTTCCGGTCCGTGTAACTCTTCTGTCTGGACTGGGCTGTACGGAGTCTATCCTGAATCACCTTAACCTTCTCTACTGCATCCTGGACAAAAACAGTGCCCAATAGCCTGGCCTCACCCGGCTCGAACCAACCCACTAGGGAACTATATCTCCTACCATATAAGGCCTTTTACGACGCCATCTGAATGCTGGACTGATAACTGTTGTTGTATGAAAACTCAGCCAATGGCAAGAACTGATCCCAATACCCTCTAAACTCAATCTTGCACGCACGGAACATATCCTCAAGAATCTGAATTGTCCGCTCGGACTGTCCGTCTGTTTGAGGGTGAAAAGTTGTACTCATAGTCACCTGGGTACCCAAATCCTGTTGGACGGCTCTCCAGAACCGTGATGTAATCATTGAACCCCTATCCGAGATGATAGAAATTGGAGTGCCGTACAGGCGGACAATCTCCCTTATATAAATCCCCGCTAACCGCTCCGGTGAGTAAGTAGTACACACTGGAATGAAATGAGCGGACTTGATCACGAGATCCACAACAACCCAAATAGAATCAAATTTCTTCGTTGCCAGAGGGAGACCAGTTAGAAAGTCCATAGTGATCTTCTACTATTTCCACTCCGGAATCTCCATCTGCTAGGGTAATCCTCCCAGTCTCTGGTGCTCAGCCTTTACCTGCTGACAGTTGAGGCATCTAGCTACAAACTCTGCTATGTCCTTTTTTATCCTCCTCCACCAATAATGCTGCCTCAGAACCTGATACATATTCGCGGCACTCGGATGAATGGGGTATCGCGAGCTGTGGGCTTTTGTCAATATCAACTCCCGTATATCATCAACATCGGGTACACAAATCCAACCCTGCATCCTAAATACCCCGTCAACTCCAGTAGTCACTTCTCTAGCATCACCATGCAGAACTGTGTCCTTGAGGACAAACAAATGATCGTCATCATACTGCCGCTCTGTGATACAATCAAACAACGAAGACCGAGAAACCATATAGGCTAGAACCCGACTGGGCTCCGAAAGGTCCAATCTCATGAACTGACTGGCTAAGGCCTCAACATCAATTGCCATGGGTCTCTTCGAAGCTGGTAAATATTACCAAGTTTCCAAACTCTCCGCCCGGCGACTCAAGGCATTGGCTACCACATTGGCCTTTTCCGGTTGATAAAGAATAGAAATATCATAATCCTTCAGTAGCTCCAACCATCTCCTCTGGTGCAAGTTTAGATCCTTCTGCTTGAATAAGTGTTGTAAACTCCGATGATCCGTGTAAATCTCATAAGGTACACCGTACAAATAATGACGCCAGATCTTCAAGGCATGAACAATACCAGCTAACTCAAGGTCATGGACAGGTAGTTCTTTTCGTGTACCTTAGCTGTCTAGACGCGTAGGCAATCACCCTACCATCATGTATCAACACTACTCCAAGTCTGACCCATGAGGCATCATAATAAAATGTATGGACCCCGAACTAGTAGGTAATATCCTAATTGGGGCTGAAGTCAAAGGCGTCTTGAGCTTCAAGAAGCTCGCCTCACACTCGTCTGTCCACTGAAAGGGAGCACCCTTCTGGGTTAATCTAGTCATAGGGGCTGCAATCGATGAGAACACCTCCACAAAACGACGGCAATACCCCGCCAGGCCATGGAAACTGTGGATCTCTATTGCCGAGAAAGGCCTGGGACAACTCTGCACGGCCTCCACCTTCTTCAGATCCACCCGAATGCCCTCACTCGATACCGCGTGGCCTAGGAATGCCACAGAACTCAACAAAAACTCACATTTTGAGAACTTTGCATATAGTTTGTTCTCTCTCAGGGTCTGAAGGACTGTCCTCATGTGCTGCTCATGATATTACTGACTTCCGGAGTATACAAGAATATCATCTGTGAAAACAATGACGAACAAGTAGAGATAGGGCTTGAATACACTGTGCATCCAATGCATAAAAGCTGCTGGTAAGTTGGTCAACCCAACTGATATGACAAGGAACTCGTAATGACCATACCGAGTCCTGTAAGCAGTCTTCGGGATATCTGGCTCCCGAATCTTTTACTGGTGATAACCTAAGCGCAAATCAATCTTAGAAAACACCAGTGCACCCTGAAGTTGGTCAAATAGATCATCGATACACGGAAAACGATATCGGTTCTTCACTGTAACCTTGTTCACCTGACGATAATCGATACACATGCGCATAGAACCATCCTTTTTTATTCACGAACAAGACCAGGGCACCACACGGTGAAAACAAGGACGAATGAAAGCCTTATCAAGCAATTCCTTTAACTGATACCTCAACTCCTTCAACTCAGGGGGAGCCATACGGTAAGGAGGAATGGATATGGGCTGAGTGCCCGGCAACAAATCAATACCAAAATCAACATCTCGATAGGGTGACATGCTCGGAAGATTAGCTGGAAACACATCGGGATAATCCCGTACCACTGGGACAGAATAAACAGAAGTGGTATCAGTACTGACATATCTCACATAAGCTAAATACACGGGGAACCCCTTCTCAACTTTATGCTGAGCTTTATGAAAAGATATAACTCTACTGGTAGTGTGATCAAAAGTACCACTCCACTCAATACGCGAAATACATGGCATAGCTAGCATCACGGTCTTAGCATGACAACCAAGAATAGCATACTGGGGAGACAACCAGTCCCTGCCCAAGATAATATAACCATATCTAATAATAAAAGATCAGCCCTGGTCTCAAAACTACAAATATCAACCAAACATGATCGATAAACGCAGTCCACAATAAGGGAATCTCTCACGAAAGTAGAACATAAATAGGAGAGCTCAAAGTCTCTCGGGCTATACCCAAATACGGAGCAAAACCAGATGACACATATGAATCGGATTGAGCCTGGATCAAATAGAACCGATGCCTCTCTGTGACTAACCAATATAATACATGTGATAACAAAATCGGAGAAAATAGCCTCAACACGAGAAGGAAGAGCATAATATCTGGCCCGGAACCTCCCTCGAGGGCGACCTCTATCTCCCAGATCTCCGCCTCTGGCTGGCTGGAGAGGTGGGGTGGCATCTGGAGCTGGAATAATGGTCCGAGAATCTTGATGGGCACGCTGCGGCTAAGAATGCTGTAGAGGTGCACTCCTCCCAAGCCTAGGGCAATCTCTCACTACATGGAGGGTGTCCACGCACTCAGAAAAAGCTCCGGGAGGGTGCGGTGGTTGTGACTGACTGGGCCCACCCCTATTAGACTGACCTCTAGAAGCACCCCGCGCAGGAGGCACACTAGAAATCGGAGGTGCATAATAAGGCTCCTGAGATCTAGGAGGAGTGGAGTACTGCTGGATGAAGGAAGAGCTGAATGAACTGGGCGACCCATATAAGCCCTACCATGATGTCATGCTGCTGATGTATGGGTACCAGAGTAGTGACCCGACTCTCGAGACCTCTTGGCCTCTCCCTCTCCTCTCTCTCTCTGGCGTCCAAACCCTCTATCCTCCTAGCTATGATCACCGCCTGCTGATAGGGTATATCCATCTCCAGCTCTCGAGCCATGTTAGACCTGATGGGGAAAATAAGACCCTCAATAAACCGGTGAACCCTCTCGTGAACAGTAGCCACCAATACCGGTGCATGTCTGGCCAACCTAGTATAACGAATGGCATACTCAGAGGCGGTCATAGTGCCTTGGCGCAAATGCTAAAAGCTCTACGTGACATGCATCCTGGAGGCTCTGAGGAACAAATTCCATCTGAAACATATCTAAAAAATGAGTCCAAGTCAGGGAGGCAGCCTCGTCTAGACTGTCAAACTCAAAGGTGCACCGCCAATCATAGGCAGCTCCCCGAAGATGGAAAGCTGTGAAAGAAATCCCGCTCGAGGCAGTAATACCCATAGTGCAAAATATTCGGTGATAATCCTACAAAAACCCCAAAGCATCATCCGTATCTAGCTCGTTGAAAATCAAAGGGTCATACTTCTTGAACCTCTCCAGTCTACGCTGCTCATCCTAGAAAGCAGGTGCCCCATCCTCATGCTGAACCGGTACTGCAGGATGGAAAAGGATAATATCTGGAACCTACCCCATATTAACTTTATGCTCTGGAGTATAGGCTGCGGGAGTCTGGGCTCCTCCCCCGGCCTGGGATGTGGCTGCAGGAAGGGGAAGCAACCCTGCTTGTGACAGCATAGTACACATGCTCATAAACTTTGCCAATGCCTCATGAGCAGCTGGAGAAGTGGTGGTTGTGGGCGTGTCAGGTGCCCGAGCCCTGGCTGTATCTGCTAGCGGTACCTCGGCGGCAGCTCGAGCAGGTGCTCTGGCTGCACCACGCGAGTGTCCACGACCCCTACCCCGGCCCTTTCCTCTAGCGTCTGCAGAAGCGGGTACGGGTGCCCGATCATCCTGGGTCGTACATGTCCTCACCATCTATGAGAGAATAAAAGATATAAGTTTAAAGTCGATGTCAAAAATATATCACGACAAGGAATTCAATTAAGTGATGATTTTTACTAAATAATTACATAGCCTCCCGTAGATAAGTACAGACGTCTCCGTACCAATCAGCGATACTCTAATAAACCGGCCTGTGTCTCGTTACTCCTATGAACCTAGAGCTCAGATACCAAATTGTCATGACCCTATCACCAATTGTGAACATGTCATTACGGCACCTAGTTTTCATGACTAGTTAAGCCTAACACATTGCGGAAGTAACAACATTTACGAAATTTATAATCCAAAAGCGAAATAACATGACTAATGTATATAGTTTCCGCCTGGAACATACACTTTAACACTTGACATTCTGAAACTATCCCAAAGACTCGGAAACCTACAAGCAACACAGGCTAAGTGTATTACATAATACTGCTCTAATCATCCGAAAACTATAACAAGGAAGAACATAATAGCATCTAACTAACTAAAGGGGTAGTGTGAGAGGGAGACTCTCTGGTTTGCGGACGCGGCAGATATACCTCAAGTCTCCGAAATGCTCCCTGCAACTAGTGATAATGCGCATGTGTAGAGGTACATGGATCTGCGCACAAAAAAAATGCGTAGAAGAGGTGTGAATACACCACAGCTGTATCATTAAGTGCCAAGCCTAACCTCAGTCAGGTAGTAACGAGGAAAAGGTTGATGCCCTACTGAGATAAAAAAACATAATAATCAATAGAATAAGGAAAGACCACATGGGAATAATCTATTGCGAGAATCTAGCAAAATAATAAATAAGACAGTAACCGAGAACAAACACAATAAGTAAATAGAAGTGCAAATCACCACCAGATATCTATCAATGGGGATCTCTTGGTATCCCGAGAATCTCCCGGTATCCTCATCATATACTCGAGGGATCTCCTAGTATCCTCCATTTTTACATAAGGGATCTCTTAGTATCCCGTGGATCTCTTAGTATCCTTCATTTTTACACAAGGGATATCTTAGTATCCCAAGGGCCTCCTGGTATCCTCCATTTTGAAATCATATATGTGCTAGGGATCTCTTAGTATCCCGCACTCTCACTCATAGAATAAAAAATATACAAAGGGAGTTATCGAAATGTTGTCCCGTAGTCCCAATTTGTAATGGCACAATTGAACGTGCTTGTCCTAAGCTAACACAGGTTAAATTGCATTTAGAATAGGCAAATTCGTAAGAAGCCACAGTTAAATATTCTAACTAAAATGGGTTAACAACTAGCCCAAGTACATGCTCATCACCTTTGAAATCGCCTTTACATGAGCTCCAAATTGAATTTTCCAACTTTTGAAATTAAGTGTCAGATAAACCTTTATCAGAAAAGTGGTTTTTTCGTTTGCGGTCCAGGGACCTCTTTTGCAGTACCGCTTATGGGGACAAACCACTGCTTTTGCGGTTTCACTTGAAATGACCACATTCCGCTTTTGCGGACATTTAACCGCTTTTGTGGTACCGTTTATGCAGAAAGGAGACCCCTTTTGCGGTTTCATGAGGAAGGGAAAAATCCACTTCTGCGATGAAGAGGCTGCTTATGCGGCACTGCTTTTGCGGTTCCCAAGCAGCAGAAGCAAAAATACACAAGAGAAAAGTTCAGCTGCTGCACATTTTAGGAAATCAACCGGTCGGCCATCTGAAACCACCCCGAGGCCACTAGACCTCAACCAAAAGAACCAATACCATCTAACACCTCATTCTAACTTGCACCAATCCTTAAAACATCTAAAATGACACCGTAAACCCGATTAAATCAAGATTCAAGCCTAAGAACTTCCAGGTCATCCAAAATACGCATTCGATCCAAAACCTAACCAACACTCGTCCGATTGATTAAAATTTTACATACATGTCCCAAATGACATGACGGTGCTACGACAACTTTCGGGATCCCGTTACTACCCTAGGATAAAAAATTCACTATCAGACCAGAAACCTCCAATTTGTAACTTTTGGCATTTCTAGCCTAAATGAGTTACGGACATCCAAAATATATTCCGAACATGCTCCCAACCCCAAAATCACCAATTGAGCTAACTGAACCATCAGATTCCCATTCTGAGGTCGTCTTCACACTGTTTCGATTACAGACCACTTTCCAATACTTAAGCTCTCATTTAGGGACTAAGTGTCGCAATACACTTCGATTTCTAACACCGAATTTCCCAGCAAACCAAAATAGCAGAAATGAACTTAGTGAAGCATTTAATGGGAGAACGAGGCATAAGTTCGAAAGACGGCTGGCCGGGTCATCACAGATTGAGGTTATACTTGACACTTACTGGGTTAGGTACCATTGTGGTGTACTCATGCCCTTCCCTGCACATGTGTTTCATGTATTGATCCTGATACCGTTATCAACTGCATTATCACTGAGGCGAGACAGCTGTAGAGACTTCAAGGTATATCTGCCGTGTTTGCATACCTCGGAGTGCATATCTACTCTTCCCTATGTCAAACACTTCTTTTATTTCCTTTTATTAGACTCTGGAGTATAGAAATATTATTTCTTTATGTAGTTTATGTCTTAGGATATTCCGGGTTTTGGGAGAGTTTATGTACATTTTGAGAGTGATTATTGTATATGCCAAGCGGTATCTTAATTTCTTAATTAAATTTACTTATTAGTGTTAGCTTTTATGTTTTCATTTCATTTCCGCAAATGTTAGGCTTACCTATTCATAAAGACTAGACGTCATCATGATGGTTCACAGAGGGAGCTCTTGGGTCATGACATGTTGTTTCCTACAGAAAACAAGTCAAGTGTATTACTGCTGGGCTGGTGAAGATGCCATCGCAATGGGCTTGAATCTCCTTATAGAGAGCGAGATATCTGCACCTCAGCCTGAAGAATATTTATTTATTTTTCTTCATCTTATTTTTAACTGTAATTACTTGTAATTTTACAAATACTTTATGTTACAATCCCTCCCTAATGTGATTTCCTACGAAATTTGGAAAAGATGATGTTATAGCATATTTGGGGATGTAATGTGCCCTCAGAAAGGCTAGTTTATCTGATCCATCCCACTATGATCCCTCTCACTACTATTAATTTCCCCTCCCTACCTAACTTCGCTAACTGGAGACACCTATGTCTTGCTCCAGATAACATCAAACAAGCCCTAACTATCATTGTAGTCAAGGCTTAAACCTCCTGATGGCGGTCTAAATCCCAACACAGATGGTCGTAGTAAAGAGAATCCAGGCCTTGTAGGAGGAGGTGGAATCTAAAGAGATCATAGAGGAAATTTATTAATGATTTTTCTATTTTCTTTGGAGTTTGTTCAAATAATGAGGATGATGCTAAAACCATTCTCACGGGCCATAGATGGTGCCTCGAGTGGGGATTCAAGGATGTTATTATTGAGTCTCATTCTCCCATGATCATCAATGCTATCAATAACCAATTCATCATCCCTGGGCAACTATTTTTGTTTTGGTACAAATTATGGAGCTAACACAAGAAGGAAACTTCTACTTTACTCATTATTTTAGGTAGGCAAACATGGGGTACTACGCACATATATGCAAATCGAGAAACATTTTCTTCTTATACTCATGTAGAGGATGATAAAAACAGAACTTTAGAGACTTAAATACTACCGAAGTCTTAGGTAAGGGTAAAGTTTTCCTAAAACTCAAATTGAAAAAAACTTTAGCCCTTGTTGTTATACTGCATGTTCCTACAATGATGGTAACTTGATCTATGTATCCTTGTTGGGAAGAGCCGGGGTAAAAGTTTCATTTGAATCAGATAAGATTATAATGACCAAATATAATATGTTTTTTTCAAAAGGGATATTGTAATCATGGACTCTTTGTGCTTAAAGTTTCTGATGTTATCAGTGGAAATGCATCTATTTCTGCGTATACGATTGAATCTATTTCTTTATGGTGCCGCGCCCCTTTTTTTTTTCCTCATAGAAGTCTAGGTTTCGACATTTAATGGAATAACTCGTTTTATTTTTGGAATCAGGTATTTGAAGAGTCGCCACCCAACGAATTAAGGTGCGTTAGCGTACCTAGAGCAATTAACTCATGTGACCAGTTTGCATTACTAGATATTAGGGTAATTGCTCAAAATAGCCTTGAGAGGAAGGTGTTAGGTCCCGACCAAACTCAGATATGTGAATTAGTCATTTAGCAAGAAAGAAGTCGAAGCACACATATGTAATCAAGAAAGTTTAGACAGTCTAAGATCACATATAAGGAAGTTTATGCAATCTAAGCACACATATGTAAATTTAAGAAGGAAAGTCCCAAGTTCGTTAGCCTATATGATCACATCATTACAATACCAGGTAGGCCTTCCTCAAATAGAGGGGTTACACGTGACATTAGTGCACATGTATTCATATCCTTTTACTACCCATTACCCTCCCCCTAGTAGTTATATAAGCGATTTTAATTAACGACCTCCAAGTGTGCTTTTACCTGTCCCTTCCTTGTGGACCTGGAGATGTTTAAGACCTCTAATTTTAGGCAGTTCTAGACTTTCTTAAGGTGTCTAAAGGGTAAAATCTAAGCGATAACAAAGAACATGTAGGACTATCAAATAGAGAAACAATTAAGGTGCTCATATTTACCTCCCCTCATAAACAAATAAGTAAGTACATCTTAAACACAGTTTCTAAGTAATTCCAGAGAAGTCCTAAAACAAGGTATCTAAATGATCATCACAAACATAGAATATGCAGCATTATTTTAAAGCGAAGTGGTATAACCTCATCAGTTGCCTACTGATGTTAGAGCCTATTAAATCTGGACACTTTTAAAAATAAACAGAGCATAATTTCACAATTTTTAGACCATTAATTACCTAAGGCTTGCCTAGATATGGGTCCGTATGATATCATAAATCTGGGAACTAATTAAACAACTTGAAGTTATTCAGTCCTATAGACATGCTGATCAAAGAGATTAATGTTAAAATGCCGTTTTTGTGCATATTTATACTAGAATATGAGATCTATTGTTGGGCTATTTTAAAACCTATTTATAGATAATTATTCATTTAAGTGACATAGATACGATTCAAAGCAAATGGAAACAGAGTCCTAAGGAAGAATCTCTATGTACAAAGAGAGATGGTCATTTTATTAAACGTGATCACAACAGTAATATAATGACAGGATCCCCAGGTGATAACAACTTATGCAGAATCAGAAAAAATAAGTGATGAACTATAACATGGTTTCTAATATGCAAAGGTAATACACTTGAGTATCCTAAGGCACGATTTCTAATGCAAAAAAAACAAACCCAAGGCATCGTTACAATTTGCATATAAACACAACATAGTCCTAAAGCATGATTTCTATTGCGAATCATAATATAAACTTAAAGCAGGTTTTCTACCCGGTTTCCCACAAAAATCATATAGGAACCCTCCCACTTTTACTAATTACCCCAATATCTGTTTACAAATAATATTATTACAGACCAGGATCAAATGAATTACATAAATAAATAAAATTATACTATAAGGAGCCTAATTCAGTCCCAAAGTAAACCTGGGAATGCCAGGTCTTCAATACTGTCTCAGAAGCCAAAGATGTCAGAGCCAATAATGTGTCTTGGTGTGTCAGAGTTCCCTAGAGACCTCAAGGATACCGGACAGTGCCCACATCAAGGCCTTTTCTCAAATAGAGGATTGGTTACGTGCAGTGTGGAAGGGCCAGCCCTGGTATGCAAGAGTTCAGAGGAATCTCAAGGACCCCTAATCAGTACACACATCAGAGGGGCAGAACCTAATAGTCTAAGAGCAAAGTAAGAGTGTTTGATATAGTTTTGAAAGATTTTGTCAAAAACAGTGTAGAAACAAGTTTAGAAGTGAAAAGAATTTCAGAAATGGAAAACTATTTTGAGAAGATGCTAGGAGTGACTAGTTAGAGGAGAATACTAAGAGTAGAAGAATAGTTTTAAAATAAGTTCTAAGGAGAGAAAATTTAGTAAACAACCAATTAATCATAGAATACTCAGATTCACAGACACTTAACCAACAACTTTACAAACATGGGTGAAAGGGGTTGGGAACATATAGAGCTGAGACCACATAAACTGGGAAACATTTGAGACAACAAATGCACAGAACAACTAGGAGTCCACTGAATAAGTCACTCATGGTAATAGACATTAAAAACATAGAGAACGAATGTAGCAGAATCATGTTGAAGACAAGGGTGTGTTGAACAGAATTGGACAATAAATTAAGGCCAATCGAATTCATTAGAAGACTAAGTAACTAACATGGTCACACCAGTTAGGGGGGGATAAGGGAACTAAGTAAGTTGGACAAGTATCAAAGAATCAAGTGAAGTTTAGACCTGCTGATTACACATTGAACAAGAGAAGGCAAAATTTAGACATGCTGAATAAAACAATATACAGGGAAATAAATTGGATACATAGCCAATTAAACCAGTGCATGAATGGAACACATGGAGTTGAGTTTCAAAATTTAATTAGAGACATACCAATTAAAGAAGTGCAGAGTATAAAACAGGTGTAGTTCCACTGTCTAGCCCTGACTTTCAGCCAGCTAGACCAGAAATTATCATGAGTAGCAGAGAAAGAAGAGAGAGTTTGAGTATGAGTGTGTGTTCTGAACTTAGTGTTTGTTTTGAGAGGTAAAATAAGAGTGCTTATATAACAGTTCAAGAGTAGCATAAATAAGGTAAAAGAATTATAAATTAGTCAAGTATGAGCAATTATAGGGTTGCGGAATCAATTAACATAAGGGAGTCTAGAATTGTCCCTCTAATTAGGGGTAATTGATTAACGGTAACAACATGGGTTTAATTAAGATAAAGGAGACCAGATCATACAAATAAAGAATCTGTAAGAATCCCAAAGTTATACGGGCACGTAATTAAGGCAGAGATAATAATTAAAATTACAAGCAAGGAAACAAATAAAGTCTATGCATACCAATCTTTAACAGAATAAAGCAGTCAGCAAGACTTTTCAAAAGAATGCTGATTTCCGAAAAGAATTACTCGACTTTCATAAATAGAAATCAGACTAAGTAAAACCTCACATAAACATAGGACTTAGTTGAAAAAAAAAGGTACAAATCCTAACAAAGATTAATTTGGGTAAAACCACAAATTACTAGATTTGACAAAGAAAATGTGTAAGTCAGAAAATATAGAGCAAGTTAATATGATTGGTAACACGGAAAGACCCAAAATACAAGCAAGGATTGGAAAGATCAGTACATTATATTGACTTAACTAGTGTTCGAGTAGTCTTACAAATATCAGTTAAGAACATGAAAAACAACTCGTAATGAACCCTAGTTTTAGGGAAAAGCAACAATAATCTATTAAAACCCCAAAATTTTCAGAGAAAAATATGTAATTGTGCTCGATTCATCTCAGATCTATACAGATCTGGAAATGATCGAAGGTAATAGACTAGGGGTTTTAGAAAATATGATAGAGATAAGAGCATAAGTTTAGAAACCTTAGATTCGTAACAAAATAAAGAGAAATATCTTATTCATGGTCGAAAAAATGGTCTGAGATAGGCTATTGAGCAAAGTTTCAACCCATAATTGCTTGGGTTCTTTGAGATATTCTCAAGGATCCAAAGAATCAATGAGCCATGGCGTGTAGAAGGCCAAGACTGGCCGGAGAAGCCATGGAAGCTTCAAATGGAGAATATTCACGCCGGTGACAGCGTGTTAGAACTAGGGCCAGGTCGAGATAGTTTTGATTGAAGTGGGAGATGATGACGGCGGGTGAGATGTGAGAAATGAGCGGTCTAAAGTGGAGTAGGTTTAATAAAGGTAAGAGGGTTGTGGACCGTTGATCAAAATAATTAACGATTAGGATTGAATGGGGCATTGGGGCGGGCGGGTTTATGTTTGGGCCTAAGGGGATTGAGCCAAATTAAAAGAGGGTTTTTGGGTTGGTTTTAAGGGGCTAGGTCAGAAAATATTATGATCAAATAGGGCTATTTTTTAAATACCCATATAATTTATAAAACAATGTTTTATAAAATAACTAACATATTATAAAAAATAATTTTCATGCATAACAATATTTTAAAGCAATTGCAAAATATTTTAAAAAATACAGAGAGCTATTTTATGGTAAAATAATATGATAATGTATACATGGGCTATAATTGCAAACCTACTGCAGTTGTAACCCAAAAGTATATATTTGGCCATTTGTGAAATGATTTGAACTTAATATAACTATAAATAGCAAAGTTAAATCATGAAATGCTATAAATTCATTTGTGGTGCAATTTTTTAATTATTTATATAAATAAAATACTAGGATAAATTAATTTAGAAAATATAGAATTTATCAAAAACTATCAATCAATGTTAATGCATAGTTTTGAAGGTATATATGCACTTAAAAAGTATTATAGGAAAAAATTGGGTATCAACATATGGCATGCTAGGTTAGGACATTTTAATATCACATATATAAGAAAAAATGAAGTCTCTAGGCTTAATATCTGGTTTAGACTCAAATACTATTGATAAATGAGAAATATGGGCTGAAGCTAAAAATACTAAAGATACTTATTTTTCCTTAAATAGAAAAACTGAATTATTATCCTTGATTCATATTGATTTAGGCAATTTAAAGCATACTATAACTAGAGGTGACAAATGATATTGTGTGACTTTTATTGTTAATTTTTCTAGATTTACTAATGTATTTGCTTAGAAATAAAGATTATGCCTTTAATGCTTTTATTTCTTTTAAGACTGATGTGAACATAAACTTAGTAGAAAAATCAAGAGAATTAGATCAAATAGAGGTGGGGGAATATTTATCTTTGAATTATTTTTGTGAAAAGAATGAAATTATTCATGAAGTAACCCCGTCTTATTCACCTGAGTCTGGTGGAGTTGCTAAAAGGATAAATAGAACATTAAAGCAGATGATGAACTCCATGTTAGTTAGTTCTAATGCTCATGATAATTTGTGAGCTGAAGCTATATTATCTGCATGTCACTTACAAAATAAAACTTTACATAGATGAACTATCAAAACTCCTTATGAGTTGTGGATAACATATAAACTTAAGTTGATATATTTAAAAGTATGGGGATGCCTTGCTAAAGTTTTTTTTCCTGAACGCAAAAGGAGAAAAATAGGTTCTAAAATTGCTGACTGTATGCTTATTGGATATGCTGACCATAGTGATGTACATAGATTTCTTAATTTTAAAAAAGTGATGTGATTGATTATAATACTAAAAATAAAATAGAAAATGTTGAGTTCTTTGAACATATTTATCCATTGTCTGATAAAAATATTCATACACGTGTTGAAACAAATAATAAAAATAACTCTAATAAGGAACTACAACAAGCAAACAACCAAGGAAAGAATATTTTTCTTAGGGAAATAATTTTCAAACCTTTCCTATCGATAATGAACCATCAAATTATTTTGAATCTATATCTTTTTTAGATGCTTAATATTAGAAAGAAGCAATAAAATTTCAAATTGATTCTATCATGAAAAATAATACCTGAATTTTAACTAATTTACTTCCTAGTGAAAAACATATTGGATGTAAATAGATTTTCAAAAGAAAATTTAATCATGATAGATCATTAAATAAATATTAAGCTCGGTTAGTAGCAAAAGGTTCTTATCAAAAATAAAATATTGGTTACTTTGATACATTTTCACCAGTTACTAGAATTTCTTCTAATCGTATTTTAATTGCCATAGCTTCAATCCGTATGCTTTTTGTCCATCAAATGGATGTCAAACAACCACTTTAAATGGTGATTTAGTATAAGATATTTCTATGGTTTAACCTGAAGAGCGTGTTATTCCTGGACAAGAAAACAAAGTTTGTAAATTAATTAGATCTTTTTGTAGCCTTAAACAAGCTCCTAAGCAATGGTATAAATTTTTTGAATAAGTCTTACTGAGAGACAAGTTTTCTTCTGTTGAGGTGGATAAATGTATTTGTACTAAAGTGATAGACAATGATTATGTGATAATATATCTATATATTGATGACTTATTAATTTGGTACAAGTTTAGATATTGTGCAAAGTACTAACATACTTTGGTCTAGTAATTTTGATATGAAGTGAAGTAAATACGATATTGAGAGTTAAATATATAAGGAGTAAAGATGGCATAATGTTATCAAAAGAATATTATGTTGACAGACTTTTTAAGAAGTTTGAATATTTTAATGTCACACATATGAGTATTCCTTATGTTGCTAATTCTTAATTAAAAAAGAATTATGGTCACCCAATTTCTCGGTTTAAAGATGCTCAGATTGTTGGGAGTTTGATGTATTTAATGAATTTTACAAGGCTGGATATGGCGTACGTTGTGCGTAGAATGAGTAGATATATATTATTCCAATAGAGTTCTATTGTTCTAAATTAACTAGACTAATAAAATACTTGAGATGAATAGTGAATTATGGTATCCCATATAGTGAATTTCCTTCTACTTTATAAGGGTACAATGATGCAAATTTGATCTATGATTCAGATGAGATAAAATTCACACATTTTTGTTGATATTGATTGAGGAGTTTGATGGGGTTTAGCCTACTGAATTTATAAACCTAGAAAGTTACCGTCACTGGTACTTTTTATTTTTATTTTACTCTATAGGTAGGTATCGGCAAAGGGAGCTCCATAAAGTACACAAAGAGTAAGTGATCTATGAATATCATCCCAATTTAGGTCTTGTTTCGCACTTAAATGGATAACTCAAACCCTTACTTTGACCAGTTTGTAGTGGAAAATCCCAATGACACAATCATTTATAGTTATTCATTGGAGGTTTGGAACCCTGAGTACAGTGTTCCGGGTGTAGCAGGAAAAGAGGCTGTACGTGAAAGAGTACACGGACTAGTTGTTATGTATTCACTCTAGTTATGTAGAGGTTGTATGGTGCAATATTGTAGAATTAGCTAAACTAATGATTGTTGCTAGATTGACTATGGAATCAGGGTTTGTAGCTCCGGGAGTAAGCTTGTTCAGAGACTGAGTGGCTTAGTAACTTCTTAGCTAATATTTCTTTAACAAAGGACATAGTGCCTCCCGTATCTACACATTGTGATTGTCAAGCAGCAATAGTTATTGCAAATAATAAATTTTATAATTATAAAAGTGGACACATAAAATTGAGACAAGATGTTATAAAATAGCTATTGAGAGATGGACTAATTTCCATTGACTACATGAAGTCAGAGATAAAATTGGTCGATCCTCTAACTAAACACGTGAGAAAAAAATTAATTCCTCAAACCTAAAAAGAAATAGGGTTAAGACCGACACCTTATCAATATAGAAAGTAACCCTAGATCTCATGAAATAGGTTCATATGCGCAATAACACGTCGATATTAGCATTGAAGTACTAAAATAGAGTACTTGAGTGCTGCTAATTGGGAGATGGGTCATAACTCTTAACAAAATTCATTTTCCTTGATGTTGTATTTAAAAGTAGGATACACTTAATGAATTCACCTATATGAGAGTGGAGTAGGGCCGCTCTATGATATTTTGTCCTAGTCTCTAAAGCTTTCATGAATTACTAGTCACACGTATGGCCTAGTGGCACAAAACCGCGTTGAAAAATAAAATTGCAAGGATCGAAATGTGATTGATAAAATTTCCGATTTACAATAAAAATTATTGGTTCATATAAATATTATATTTCACCAGTAATTTTTTGAGTCAAATTTTATCAGTCTAAGCATGGTTCATAGTCCAAAACACACCAAACCTATTGCATTGGGACCATATAAATCCAGCAAGTCTTATCTTATATTCCTAAAATACATACATACATATACACACGCGCGCGCACACATATATATACACATATAGATATCACGAAAATTTATTTGGGAATTTTACAAGTTGCTTATTACATGAAGCTTTGTGGCCAAATACCCTAAGAAGATTGGTGCATGGCAAGACTTTTACAAGTGGAAAGAAGACCACATGCACTTTTGGACAAGAAAAGCTCACAACACTTGGCATACATTCTTGGACAAATATCAAGGGACTACTTCACTTAAGGCTATCATTCTCACCTGTAAATAGCCTTGTGATATGCATCAATTCTCATCTAATTCAACCAAAAAACATAAATCCTGTCTCATCATTAGATACCCATTTTTCTTTCTTTTTCCATCATTTTTACCAGTAAGTATTTATCCATAATCCACTTTCCTTTTATTAGGCTTGCTGGTTTGTAATATAATTTTTGTTGATTCTTATATTCTCTTAACTAGAGGTAGGTTTAGTTAATTCTAAAGAAACGTTTCACATTGCTGAAATAATTTCTTAGGGCAGTGCCTAGCCCGACTTAAGTTAATATGTGTTTTTATTTATAATAATTTTTCCGTGTTATTATTGACATTTTCTCTCTTATTTACTACATAATGAACCATTTTATTGTATAGCTTTAGGATATGGTTCATACATATCCTTTCGGGATGTCGCAACATTCTCAATCTTGTATAAGGACTGATGTATGGCAAGCGATTTTGTAATGTGGTTTATAGACAAATTGAATCAACTTGATCCCAAAATAATAAATAAATTAAATAAAATGTAAGACTTAGCGTTGAAATAGATAAGACAACAAATAGTTTGACTCAGGGAACACAGCATCCGAAGGCAGTAATGAGAATATTAATAGATAGAAATAAAGTATTATTGAGTCTAGAATAATATGTAGTATAAGTTTGTCAGAAAAATCGTGTCTTACAATGGTTTTTGAATTCACTATTTATAACTGCATAAGGTCCTAGGATCAAGCCCCTCTTAAATGACAATTATGGGGGACTATTGATGGAAGTGTAGCGGCAGGCGATGATTGCCAAAATTCTTTGTAAAAGATCATGCATTTAATACTGAAGAATATTCTTCATTGAATGTCATGGGGTGACAAACATTTCTTTCTCTTCAGTAGCAATATTCCCCTCAAGATCTACCCGGTGTCAACCAAAGCTGATGTCCGTCTCCGGTCTTAGTTCCCACCTGCCTCATTTTTCATGTGTCTTCGATTTCACGTGTCTCTCTAATATTTGAGTATTTAACAAAAAATAATTTTACCCTATATAGATAGCCCCTACCTTTTGGGGGCATATTTTTTTGTCATTGAGAATTTGGTAAAGATACCTTTCTTGGCGGAAAATTTTCTGATATCTTCTAATAATTCTGACATTTGATTAGATGTACGTCTCTCTATATTTAATGCCGCAAACACGCGTCACTCCATAATTTAGCAATACTTTTTCCGGTTCTCAAGGTAATCATGGCCATGATTTGAGCCGCTTATTCATTTACTTATACGCCTCATTCTTCTTCTTTTATACTTCACGGATTCAAACTCTCTCAACTTCTTTGCATTCAAATCTTTCTTCTTTTCACTCTTCTTTAACATTAATTTTCAAAGAACTCTTATTACCTCCTCCTAACCATGGCTTCCTTCTCCAAGAAATCCAGTACTCTCGTACATGGGTTGTTCGCGTGTACCCTTCATCCATACGTCCTTCTAGCATTCTTGGTGTGAAGGAGGATTGTGGTTGTCATGACCTAAACATCATCACTCCCGATCTGGTTGAGTGACTAACCTTCCCTAAGAAGGGTTTTATGTATGTTTAAATGTACTCCTTCACTTTATGCCCATTCTCATTGAGCGAGGGACTTGACCCCATGATTTTGGAGTTCTACCATCGGTGTCAAATATGCTTGGCATAAGTAGGCCCCTTTGTGAGTTAGATGGTAGCTTGTCTACAATCGCTATGCTGGAGACGGGGGAAGAGTTCACCTTGGCTCACATGATGAACCTCTACTCCCCTATGATTATTCATAGGGGAGTAATAAACATTAGCAAATATGGTCACCATGCTTTGCTCACCAACATCGAAGACGATAACAACTATGGATGGATGAATTGTTGCCACCAGGGATATTATCCCGACCGCAATTCTGTCTTTCCTTAAGTCATGGACTCGCATAGGTAAGTTTGATGTCTTCCTTTTCTTAAATAAAATGTTATTTCATGTTGTTACTGATCATTCTCTTTTTATTTATTTCAGTAGCTTAGTGGATACCACAAATGGTTGAATTTCTAGACCAGAGGGTTCAAAAGATATTGGATATTACAACCCCTGAGACCCGCTAATGGAAATAACTAGCCCCCAAATATGGGTGGAAGGCCAAAAAATCATAGTAAGTTGATTTTCGAAGCTAATATTGTCTTTATCTCATTTTTTTGTACAAGAAAACTAGTTAACTTATTTTTATGTTGAATTCAAGTCTTCCACAAGACCGTTACCATTCCCGAGGATGACATTTTGGCTGACCTCGTAGAAGCTGTGAGGTTTCTAAAGGAGACCTTCACCCGAACAGGCTTTGTTGGATCAAATTCCGGTGCAAGTGCTTCCTCTCGATGTCCCTAGTCAGAGAGCAACTAACCAAAAAGGCGACGCTCCTCCCCGGTCGAGGGAAAAAGTAATAAGTTAATAATGTTGCATCAGAGCTAGCCGCAGCTACTGTGGTGATTGATGATGATAGGGAAGCGAGTAAAGAAGGGGCTTCCCTATGGAGGAGACAACGACCTTCATCAGCTCAACAAAATGCTCAATCTGAAGAGCTCATAAAACCTAGAGAGTACAGCTCTCTAGGGAGAGAGTGATGCAGTAGAGAATGCCAGGTATCATGACTTGTGCACATGGTCGGAATTGAATTTCGGGAAGTTCAGAGTTGATTTGGAAAGAGAATTCCTATTTCAAAAGCTTAAAGTTGAAAAAATTAACTAGGATTGGATTTTTGAGTAAGCGATCTCAAAACCTGGATCTGACGGTTCCACCAGGTTCGTATGATGATTTTGAACTTTGGCGTATGCCCGGATGGGGCTTTGGATGACCCGGGAGCGTTTTCGCGCATGTTCTAGAAGTTAGCATTTCGGAAGAAATCTCATAAATTTGGCTTGAAGTGCATTTCAGGGTTATCGATGTTTGTTTGGGATTTCGAGTCTAGGAGTAGCTTTGCATGGTGATTCTGGAGTTGGGAGCATGATCAGAAGTGAAATCGAAGGTCCGTAAGTCATTCTGTAGTCATTTGGCTATAGATAGAAATTTGAAGGTTTTTGAGAAGTTTGACCAAAAGTGGACTTTTGATTTTGGGGTCGGAATTTGATTTTGGAAGTTAGAGTAGGTCTGTAATGTCAAATATGACTTGTGTTCAAAAGTTAAAGTCAATCGGACGTGATTTGATAGGTTTAATCATCGAAAATAGAGGTTTGAAGTTCTAATGTTCATAATGCATGGATTGGGGGTCGATTCATGATTTTAGCATGATTTGATTTCTCGAGCGAGTCTGTAATTGTAGAAAATCATTCTATCCAAGATATGTGCGCTTTGGTTGTATTAGCATGATTTTCAGGTATAGGTTTTGATGAATGACAAACAACGAAGTCGATGAATGACAAACAATGAAGTCAAGTGTCGAACAAAGTTATTATATGACAAACAATCAAGATTGAATACCGAGAAGCATATTGACGAACGGATTGCATGGAAAAGCCAAAGACGAGCTCAAAAGTTCAAGACCGAAGACCCAAAGCGTAGGTCATTAGGTAGAACCAATGTAAGAGCAAAGCTTAAGTTATCTCGTCTTTTGGCTCAACATAGGTCATCATAAATATGCATAAAATCATTTTATCAAATCATATTTATCATACACATATTTTAAATACTTCAAACAAAATGTTTTTAACGTTTTCATTTTTGGTTTTTGAAGTAAGTTGTCAATTATGGACAGCATAATAGAATAATCGATTATGCAAAGTGATAATCGATTATTCTGGGAAATTCCATTTATTGGAAATTTCCGCAGAGTAGGATAATCGATTATCATAATTGCATAATCGATTATCTTGTGTCCGTTGCCAGTTTTTGAACACTGTAACAACATAATCGATTATGCATATCAAAATAATCGATTATCCTGCATAAAATCAGCTTCCGATTTTGTAACGGTAAGCTGATAATCGATTATCCAAATCTGATAATCGATTATCTTGGCATAAAATTAGCATAATTGATCGCCAATTAAGCAACGGACATACTACTTCGACCACCTATAAATAGAGGTCTTTTGAGCTGAATTTCAATACACAACACCTCTCATTATTCATATACATATTGATATCATTTGTGCATCATTATAGAGCTTTTGTTGAGCCATTTGAGAGACAACATTGAGTTGTTCATAGAGCTAATATTGTATCTCTTTATCTACTCTTTTGAGAGAGTTCTTGTTGTAAAAGAGAAAGGTGTTTGAGAAGACCATATCTTCTCATTGATTGTCGGGTTTGCTAAGTACCCTCAATCTTAGTGTGTGAAGTCTTGTGGTGCGGTATCCACGAGCAAGGTGAAGTCTTGAGGTGCGGTATCCTCGAGCAAGTTGAAGTCTTGTAGAGTGTACATCTACGAGAAAGTGTAACTGTTTGTTAGGCACCCGTAAGCTTAACGGAGTTAGTGGAATCTCGAGAGAGTCTCTCGGGGACTGGACTAACCACAAGTTGTGGTGAACCAGGATAAATTCGGTGTGTTTTTTCTTTACTATTTTAATTACCGAATTTATTTTATTCCTGCAATTTTAATTCCGCAATATTTATCAATATTCTCGTGCCGCACTATTCACCCCCCCCCCTCTAGTGACGGGCATAAATCCTAACAATTGGTATCAGAGCCTAACTCTCTGAAAGCCTTAACCGGTTGAGAGAACGATATATATTTTTTGTTGAGAATATTGAATGCAGGAATGATGAGCGAAGGACACTCCACCTATAGGCCTCCACTATTTGACGGAACAAATTACACTTATTGGAAAGAGCGGATGAGAATCTTCATCCAATCAAATAACTTTCGCTTGTGGCAAATCATCAAGAACGGTGAACAAATGCCAACAAAGAAAGTTGGGGAAACCACGGTTCCAAAGGAGGAAGATGAATATGATGCCGAGGACGTCAAGAAAGTTGAAAATAACGCAAAGGCCGTCAACTTATTATATTGTGCGGTGAATCCGGATGACTATCGGAAGATTTCTTGCTGTACAACCGCCAAGGAGATGTGGGATAAACTCGAGATGACGTATGAAGGTACGTCTCAAGTCCGAGAATCTAAAGTTGATTTTCTAACACATGAATATGAACTCTTTAAAATGAGGGAGAAAGAACCCATCGGTATTATGTTCGAACGATTCTCAAAAATCGTCAACGATCTTCATGCTCTCGGGAAAGTGTACACGAACAAAGATCTTGTTCAAAAAATCCTACGGAGTCTCACTCCCAAATGCCGTTCCAAAGCCAATGCCATCCAAGAGTCGATAGGAATCACGGATGTCACAATTGATGGACTAAGAGGGGTAACCTCGAAACTTATGAAAGCACAATTCTTAATCCCTATCTTAGAAGTAAAAGTTCGAATATTGCCTTCAAAGCCTCATCTTCTAAAAGAGTAGAGGCAAGTGATTCGGAAAGCAATGATGATAATATTTCCAATGCCTTGATCGAAAAGTTTTATAAGTGTATGAAAAAGGAAATAAAGAAGGAAGAACCAAGTCCTTCATGCCAAAATTGTGGAAAACTTGGCCACACCAAATCACATTGTCCAAAATCCAAGGACAAGAAGAAGAACAAACACCAAAGGCGTGTGACATGGGATTCGGATAGCTCGGGCGATGAAACTGCCGCACTATGCCTCATGGCCAACGAGGAAGAAGAGGTAAGTACTCCTAACTCTCACACTTATGAAGAATTACAAGAAGCTTTTCAAGAATTATATGATGAATTGAAAAAGTCTTCAATAATCTCCAAAGAGGCCAAGGCTAAAATTAAAGTTTCAGAAGAGAAAAATAAATTTTTGAAAAATGACAATATTGATCTTAGAAATAGAATTAAGGAGATGAATGAAGCCTCTTCAATTGATCAAAATTCTAATTGTTCATCTTGCGATTCTTTGAAAATAGAGAACATAGAACTTAGGAACACACTAGAAAAACGTTGTGTTGATGATCCTAAAACAATTGAAGAAATTAAGAAGAATATTAGAAAGGATGATAGAAATGAAGTTGGACCACCTAGAAATAATTCTAGGAACTTCATTAATGAGTCTAGAATGAATCATTTTAGACCACCTAGAAACAACTCTAGGAATTTTGGTAATAAGTCTAAAATGAATCATTTTAGACCACCTAGAAATAACTCTAGGAATCGCAATACGTCTAGGAATAACGACTTTAGATCACCTAGAACGTTTTTGGCTCAACCAAGACATATGCACAACCCGAATGTTATATGTCATTATTGCAACCGGGTAGGACACATAGCACCCGTATGTTTTGCAAAACATAGAGATTTATCTTTTGACTATGATTATTATTTGCCTAACCCCCAAGGACCCAAAAGCAGTTGGGTACCGAAAACCTATTTTTAGGTACGTTTGCAGGTGTGCTTGAAGACTACAATATCGTAGTAGATGCATCAAGCACGAAACCTTATTGCATCGAGGGGGAATTTCGGTTAGTTATCATATTTATGATAAAAACATAGTAGTTGATATGTGTTAACAATTATTATTTCTTTGTTAACAATTGATATTAATTATTTTTGTTGATTCATGTTTTGATAACTTTTATCTTGAATAACAATTGGTATCAATTATTTTTGTTAAAAATAATGATTGATTCATGTTTTGATGAATATTTTTTTTTGGTTTGAATAACAGTTGATATATTCTTGAAAAATAAATGATTCGTGTTTTTAATACAACTATTGGTTTGTTAAAAATTAACTGTTGATATGTTCTTATGCAATATGATTTGCGAAAAATAACCGTTATTATGGTTGTTATGTTTTTACTAACATTTGGTATTATTTCATGTTGGTATGATTGTTTAAATATCGTCAATGTATATCCCTCATTGTATTTCCTATTTTATTCTTGACACTAACAATTGATATACCCAAAAGGGGGAAGTGTCGAAAGGGGAAAGTAGCCTTTGTATACTCTTCTTTTTGCTAATGCCAAAAGGGGGAAGAAATTAGGCGATATGCATCAAATAAGGGGGAATGAATCTACGTTATAGTATGCCTTATTTGAGGGGGAATTATCATTAAGGGGAATTGCTTGCATGAATTGTATGTTGAGATATAGCATGAATTTAGGGGGAATCCGATATGCATATCCCCTGTTGTTTGTCATTATCAAAATGGGGGAAATTGTAGAAAATCATTCTATCCATGATATGTGCGCTTTGGTTGTATTAGCATGATTTTCAGGTATAGGTTTTGATGAATGACAAACAACGAAGTCGATGAATGACAAATAATGAAGTCAAGTGTCGAACAAAGTTATTATATGACAAACAATTAAGATTGAATGCCGAGAATCATATTGACGAACGGATTGCATGGAAAAGCCAAAGACGAATTCAAAAGTTCAAGACCGAAGACCCAAGGCGTAGGTCGTTAGGTAGAACCAATGTAAGAGCAACGCTTAAGTTATCTCGTCTTTTGGCTCAACATAGGTCATAATAAATATGCATAAAATCATTTTATCAAATCATATTTATCATAAACATATTTTAAATACTTCAAACAAAATGTTTTTAACGTCTTCATTTTTGGTTTTTGAAGTAAGTTGTCAATTATGGACAGCATAATAGAATAATCGATTATGCAAAGTGATAATCGATTATTCTGGGAAATTCCATTTATTGGAAATTTCCGCAGAGTAGGATAATCGATTATCATAATTGCATAAGCAATTATCTTGTGTCCGTTGCCAGTTTTTGAACACTGTAACAACATAACCGATTATGCATATCAAAATAATCGATTATCCTGCATAAAATCAGCTTCCGATTTTGTAACGGTAAGCTGATAATCGATTATCCAAATCTGATAATCGATTATCTTGGCATAAAATCAGAATAATTGATTGCCAATTAAGCAACGGACATACTACTTCTACCACCTATAAATAGAGGTCTTTTGAGCTGAATTGCAATACATAACACCTCTCAGTATTCATATACATATTGATATCATTTGTGCATCATTATAGAGCTTTTGTTGAGCCATTTGAGAGACAACTTTGAGTTGTTCATAGAGCTAATATTGTATCTCTTTATCTACTTTTTTGAGAGAGTTCTTGTTGTAAAAGAGAAAGGTGTTTGAGAAGACCATATCTTCTCACTGATTGTCGGGTTTGCTAAGTACCCTCAATCTTAGTGTGTGAAGTCTTGTGGTGCGGTATCCACGAGCAAGGTGAAGTCTTGAGGTGCGGTATCCTCGAGCAAGTTGAAGTCCTGTAGAGTGTACATCTACGAGCAAGTGTAACGGTTTGTTAGGCACCCGTAAGCTTAACGGAGTTAGTGGAATCTCGAGAGAGTCTCTCGGGGACTGGACTAGTGGTGAACCAGGATAAATTTCGGTGTGTTCTTTCCTTACTATTTTAATTACCGAATTTATTTTATTCCTGCAATTTTAATTCCGCAATATTATCAATATTCTCGTGCCGCACTATTCACCCCCCCTCTAGTGACGGGCATAAATCCTAACAGTAATGTGTTTTAGGACTGGTTGGTATGATTGGTTTTGGGTCCCGGGCGCCTCGGGTGGATTCTATATGGTTACTGGATTGGAAATGAATGTTTTGAAAGAGCTAAACTTGCTGATAGTTGTCACAACCGCACCTGCGAGAAAGGGGCCGCAGGTACGGAGCCGCAGAAGCGGCTAGGAGGGTGCATGTGCGTCTTTTGGTCAGGTGCAAAGGGACTACAGATGCGGTTAGGGTGCTGCAGAAGTGGGACAACACCCGCAGAAGGAGGAGCGTAGAAGCAGAGAAGGGTAGCCTGGAGGAAATCGCAATTGCGGTAGAGAGGCTCGCACCTCCGGAACCGCAGAAGCGGTCAAATGACAGCAGGTGCGGAAAGTGCTGGAGGCAGTGTGTTCTTTTTAAAATCGGGTCTTGGCTCATTTTCCCTTCATTTATTCCATGGGGTTCAATTGTGGAGCAACTTTGGAGTGTCTATTTCACCACCAAGCATGAGGTAAGTCATTTCTACTAGCTTTGAGTAAATACAAGATTTATATATGGATTTAGGCATGGAAATTTGAAGAAAACTTGCAGTTTGAGGGAAAACCTAAAAAATAAGTATTCTTGGAATTTAACCACGATTTTGGATATGGAATTAAGAGAAAATCATATATTTGAGTTCATGGGGTCATGCGTAAACTTTATCTTCGAGAAATTTCGGAATCCGGACCCGTGGGCCCTTACGCATTTCTATCAACTTTTTGATCGGGGTTAGGAATTGTTATAAATTTGATTGTAATGACTAATGGAGCATATATTAATATATTTGTATAATTATTGGCTAGTTTTTTTATCATTGTGCATCGATTGGAGTTTTTGGAAGAGCGTGGAATGCCGGTTATGGATCTTCGGAGCGAGGAGAGTCTCCTTTCTAACCTTATAATAAGGAATTGTACCTACAGGTAAAAATAATTGGTTATGTGCTCCTTTTGTGGGGGCTACGTACGCACGAGGTGACGAAAGTTCGTGTGTAGCTGGTATTATGCTATTATCCGGGTAGTTTAGGACCCAAAAACATGATATTTCCATCTTATTGACAAATTGTATTACTTATATCACATCGAATTAGTAAATTTATTTATAAAAAGATTTAAACTTCATTTTCTTAATTTACTAAAGAGAATTGGCTCTTCTTGGGATAATTGCTCCATGTTGACTTCTTGATTGACTGTATGTCTGTGTGTGTTTATTTTTGGAACGAGCGACACGCCTCAGTAGATTAAATAGATGCATCTATAGGCACTCCATCAACCCTCAGTGCACAGTTCATGTGTGCTGGAGCAGGTTGTACGACCTCGGCATGATATGCACATGCTTGCATTGCTTGCCCTGAAACTTATGAAGTTGATATTGTGTCACGACACCAAATATGATGACCCGACCCATTGTCTCTTTTATCTCCGTCCCGTTTTCACCGTTTTATGCTTCTTCATGTGTTATTATATGTGTTTTGTGAGTTTGAAGTATGTTGGGTGGAATTTAGTTAGAAATGAGAGCAATAGCCTCTTTAAGGAAAGCTTAAGATGGAAAAGTCAACTGGACGTTGATTTGTAAGTTAGAGGGTTCAAAATGGATTGCCGATGATTAGAATAGTTTTGGATGGTGATTTGAGACTTGGGAAAGAAAACGGAATTGAATTTTGAGGTCCGGTGTAGAATTAGGCTTGAATTGGCTAAGTTCGAATTTTGGCAAATTCCGGTTGATAGGTGAGATTTAATCTGGGGGTCGGAATGGAATTATGAGAGTTGCAGTAGCTTCTTTAGGTGATATTGGATATGTCTATGAATTTTGAGATCATTTGGAAGTGTTTAGATCGGGCTTTGGATCGAATGCGAATTTGGAAAAGTTCTAGTTTGACTTAGGCTTCAATTTGAGGAATTTGATGATTTTTGATGTTAATGTTTGTGTTTTTATGGCCCGAGCAAGTTTAAATGAGGTGTTAATTCGTGTTGGTGCTTTTGGTTGAGGTCCCGGGGGCCTCGGGGTGAATTCGTATGGTTAACGGAAGGATTTTTGGTTTTGAAGATTCTCAGCTATAGGTTTTGGAGGGATATGGCCTTCGCGATCGCGTGGATCGAGCTGCGATCGTGTAGGTTTGGGTTCTGGGGTGCTTCACGATCACGTGGGTTGAGTTACGATCGCGTAGTTGAGGCTTCTGAAGCATCGCGTTCGCAGCTCGGGCACCGCGTTCCCGTAAGGTAAATTCCAGGCTTACAATTTTTGGGCATCGCGATCGGGTGAGTGGTGACCGCGATCGCGAAGAGGAAAGTGCATCTGGGCAGACCTGTTTTAATAGAAATTTAATCCCCGAGCTATTTAATATTTCCTCCATTTTTGCACCACCTTGAGAGCTTGTTGACGGATTTTGAAGGGGATTTCGACGGGAAGAGATTGGAGGTAAGTCTCATGGCCTTAATACGTCATTTTATTGAAGAATCAACCATTAATTCTCTGAATTTGGGTGTAAAAGTTGATGAACTAGGGCTTGAAATTTAAAATGAAAATTGGGGATTTGGAGGAGCAATTGGACTCCGATTTTGATGAACCTTATATGTACTAATTCGTGGCGAGATGAGGATTCTGAAAATGGGAATTTCGTAATTTTTTGAGAAGTGGTCCCGGTGCTCGAGTTTTGCCAACTGCGTGTTTTTGGGTGTATTTCTAGTTATTTTGATTGGGTTATGTTCCATTAGCCTATTGTGATGTATTCCTGTTGGTTTTTATCAGATTTGGCATCCGCGGAGGTTGATTCTCGAGGGAAAGGCATTGCGAGCTAGATTGCGGCCGGCTTGAGGTGAGTAATGGGTGTAGATGATGACCCGAGGGTTTGAAACCCCGATATATCACATTATTATGCTATTATGAGGCTAGACACGCACTCTATGGCTAGTGCGGGGTCGTATATGTTGGAAATTATAACTTGCTCCAATTCGAGTGATATATTGTACTATGTTGGCGGTTGCTTCGTATACTATATGATGATATCTGGGCTTGATGCCATATTTGGGGCCTTGTGCCGACTTGTAGGATCCTTCAGGAATCGTTATCTTAGAATTATCGTGATTTGTATATTATTTGAAATCAGTCTAGGTTTAAATACTATTTTTGCAAACTCAACCATATTTATACGTTTTGAAAACTCAAATGATTTTTTAATGTTATTATGGGTTGACGAGTACTATCTCATTACTTTTGGACTGTATATTATTTAAAAATTAAACGGTGGTAACTAAGGACACCGTGTATTTTTAAAGGAAACGGTGGTAAACTAAGGACACCGTGTATTTTAAATGGAAACGATGGTAACTAAGGACACCATGTATTTTAAATGAAAGGGTGGTAACTAAGGACACTGTGTATTTTAAATGAAAATGGTGGTAACTAAGGACACCGTGTATTGTAATATAAACGGTGTTAACTATTGGCACCGTGTATTGTAATGGAAATAGTGGTAACTATTGCCACTGTATGATATGGCGCTTGGGCTGTAGGAGCCCCTCCTGAGTCTGAACCCCCACAGTGAGCGCGGGTAGCCATATGGATCGGGCTGCACGTTCAGCAGTGTTCATCCATTGCATTGCATCTCATGCATTTATTTACTATTGCTTATTCTGTATTTCTTTGAGACTAGTACTGTATAGAACTGCTAGATAGCTTCATTTTGTGTTATTTCATGTTTTCTTACCTTCGGGTTTTTATACATGCTTATTACTCGCTGAGTTGGTAGACTCACCCCATACTCACTGCACCTTGTGTGCAGATCCAGGTGCTCCAGAGGTCTAGCGTTGCTCCTGTTACTTATCTAGTTTCCAGAGTATTGAGGTAATTGTCAGCGTCCGCAGGACCGATTACTATGATCTTACTAGTTATTTCTTGTTATTTAGAAACATGTATCTTTCTTTTCAAACTTGTGCTCAGTATAGTTAGAGGCTCTGTACTCGTGACACCAAGTCTTGGGAATTCTTGTTTAGTCGTGGTTTCCTATTCGTACAATTACATTTATTAGTTATTTGGACTTTATTGTTAAAGTTGCTATCTTTTTCCTTAATTGCTTTGTGTTTGGGCTATTTCGTTGTATTTGAGAAGATGTTGGTCGGTCTTGCCCGGCCTTACGGCCTAGCGCCATCACGACCGGGTTGGGGTCGTGACAAGTTGGTATCAGAGCCTAGGTTTACTAGGCCTCACGAGTCATGAACCGATTTAGTAGATTCTTGTTATGGGTGTGTCGTACACCAAACTTATAAGCAGGAGACTATAGAACCTTTAGGAAACACTCCACTTTCTTGAAATCTTATCGTGCATCCTTGATTTAGCTTGAAAGAGTAACCCTTGAAATTCCTTCCACGTGTTCGCATGCACGTATGAGCGCTCAGTATTATATATGCTTCGATGGCTTGCGATTACCCGCTCGAGGGTTGAGATGCAATATTTGTGAGGATGATGTTGGGCCAGTCTGGAGGACTTGAGGCCACATATTGTCTATAGCTGGAGCACCAAGGTGCTGACTGCGCGAGCTGGTGTTATGAGCTTATAAGTTCAGTATTGTCACTAATTGCGGTAATGGCGGCTGGATAGCTTCATGATGAGTACGTTGGTGCCGTGTGATGAGTCTGTATGACTTGGTAGTGTCGAAGAAGGTCTGCTAGGTGATAAACGGACCATTAAGTGTTTGATTTCCATTGCGATCGGATGTTTTGCCCCGAGTTAGCGGCGCGTGAAGAATCTTTTCGAGTCCCCTAGCTGGGTGTGTGTGTGTTTTGGTATGAGTCCAGACTCAGGACGACCAATTGATTGCATGAGGAGTATGACGGTGGACGATATACCGAAATATTATATTGAAGCAAGCAGGTGGGTATCTCCTGCAGAATATTCTGAAGTGGTATGATCATTATGTGTATGTTAGAAGATCGTATGTGTAATTAAAAGGTATTTTCTATATGTTATGATTTGAACAGATGCAGCGCATGTTCATGTGTCAATTTTGATAATATAATACGTGTAGCATTGGGATTTTTGTTATTGATATAGATTGTGATGTCTTCTCAAGTTGTGGACGCGTTGTTAGGATGGTTTTGGTGGTTCTATGGCAGGTGGATAGGCTCAACTACAAAGGAAATTCTGTCGAAATTTTTGAAAATTTTTGGGACTTAGTAAAAATCTTGCCGTTTAGAAGAGTGGGCATAGCGGTTGTGTGAATGAAATCAAATGCATAAGGGTTAGAATTTATGATGATTCGTGTTTCCACAAGCTTATGAAAGAGTGAGTTTAATCTCGCCATGATATTGGGATCGCTATAAAGTATATGTGTTGTGATGTATATGGCTTCGAGCTAAGTTTGGGAAGTTGCTGTTGATAAGCTGGTGGTACGGTTTTGTACTATGTTAATTCTAATTTGATGCATGTGAGTGAAACAGTTCTGGATGCAGAAAAGTGAGCCGAGGGTGGAACAAGTGAAGCAAAGTTTTGCCAAAAGTTACATGGTGCTTTGTAGATATGAGAAAATAAGGGAATGTCTCGAGTTTTTGATAAAGAATGCTTAGCGCAAGGATAAGGAAGTTGTTTGGTTGTATCAGAATAAGATCGCGTCCTGTGGTGTCAGAGTGCTGATAAGGCACGAGTGGTTCGATTCATTAAGTCAAGTGAATTGCAGTGTGTATAAGAGTGGTCGACTTTTGAGAATGGTTTTGATGTGACCGAGATTCGATAGGTATCAATCGGGTGTTTTAAGGTGGGGTATGTGACCAAGTCAGTGCTTTCATTAGAACAGGTCAAGACTTGTGGTGTTTTATGTTAATTATGGGAATTCTATGTATCAGTATTTGGGGAAGTAATGGCAACTAATTCAGAGTCGCAGGAAGTTCTTCGGGTAAGGTACTCTGGGATGTGGTATTTATAGGGACGTTTGAAGAAGTATTCAGTGGCCTATGGGTCTTAGACAGTGCGGTCTGGTGTTTGGGGTTCATATAGTGAGCCTGGGCTGAGGCATTGTGGTGCTACAACAAGAGGGTACATCAAGTTGAAATCAGGTGGGAATCTAGACAAATAAAGTAACTTGTTAGGGGACCGAATCAGTATGGTAAGGATATGATCAATCGTTGGTATGTGTTCGAGGTAATGGGCTCTTACAAGCGTTGGGCAGCGAAGCTCCTGAGTACCGGAAGTCGGCTTAGCTTGGTTAAGGTAGAGGGATTCCGTCCTTTGCAGTTTAATTTGTGAATATATAATTGGGAGAAAAACAATTCTTGTTGAGTTCATCATGGTTTGGATATGTGTAGTATCTAAGGTTATGCGGAGCATGGAGTGTGTAATAATCTTCCTCTAAATGGGATCAATGAAAGTTCTAGACTAGTTGAGTGCGTCGATGTCTGCGGCCCAGAAGGGAGACGAAAGTTCTCGTGTTATCCTTGGAGGATCTGGTATATGCGGTATGTTGTAAAGGACCGAGTTGGGCGTGTGCGAGGTTTAGGTTCAGTTATGAAAGGTATGGTGGATTTGGCTATGTCCTAAATAGCGAGTAGCTTCAGGTAATCAAGGAACTGGTACTGTTAATTGGAAGTGATTTGACGATGACATATGTTTCGGAAAGAGGGTAATTCCACAAGTGATACATCAGTAGTGTTTCAACAGTTCCTTATGGATCGACTGTGGATATCTGAGTTGTTTGATGGCACATGAGAGTTTTAATATATCCCTCGTGGGATAGTTGGGTACTTGAGGTGTAACCTGTATTTCGCATTGTGGAAATTTTGACCAGGCACATTGATTCGTGTGCTATGAGTAGTCGGAGGCTGGGAGTTCGCCGATGCAGTCTATGCGGTGATTGAGGATCGTGTGTGTTGTATTGGTATTGTCAGTGGCAATTGGAAATTCGGAACCTGAGTGAATCTTTCCTAGCATAGTATATTAAATTTTGGATATGCTATGGGGATGTAGAGTGATTGTCTCAGTGTCGGATTATTCTAAACGATTGTGCTATGAGTCATGTTGGGAAATGCCACAGGTTGTGTAGCGGGGTGTATCGGACTATGTTCTAGCTGGATGGTTGTGTTCCAGAGACTAGCGGTCGGCTGGGAAGAATTGCGTTCTTTAATTGGGCTTTCGAGGCGGATGTCAGTATAGAGGTTTCTACCATTGATTTTGGGTTCCAGTATTGAGGGACTTTTCAGATGCGTCCTTGTGGACGGGCATGTCTCCGGGCGAGATTGTGGATTTCGGTAAATATTGGTGCCGGGCACCATATCGTACGGATCTGGTATGAGTTATAGTAGCGGAATTGGAATTTATAGCTCACAACGCTAATAGATATCTTTATGCACTCAGTTTGCTTACAACCGATGTTGATATTTTGTTATTATGAGCTAATCTGGCTCCATGTGCACCTCCCTATATGAGGTAGTTGTGTAGATCGGGTGGCACGCCGCCACGAGTATGTTATCCGGATCGGGTTGCGCGCCACAAAAGTGTGATGTCGAGAATATCTTTCCATGTGTTGCTTTGTATTCCTTGCTTCCTGGCTTCCGAGGGAAGTCCGTATTGAGAATCTCTTGGCGGATAGTGTATCGGTTGTGTCCTTTCAGGACTGAATGGTGCATATTACTGGTTTCACCGTGAGTGTGATAGGTGGTTTCAGTTTCAGGCATCGATATGTGCATGGCAATCTACTTTGAGCATGGTAACATAAGGTGCTTCATGTGTAAAGTGTTGGGATAGGATCGCGCATTGTGGCGAGGCCGCATGAATTTATGACCTCTCGAGAAGGATTCAGATACTCTATTCCTATGATGTGAGACGGGGTCTCAGCTTGGTTTCGTAAAGGTATTGATGAGCTTGAGGTATAACTCATCCGGTTGAGTCATTTTCCCGATTTGGGAATGTGTAAGCTGTTTCTTGTTGGCGCGTGTATTATGCAATTGTGGCTTAGGCCTGTATTGAGGTGTCATATCACCAGAGGTGGTTTGTTAGATCCGAGGTGAGCATTGGGGTCATTAATGAAAATGAATAGATTTGATTTCAGCTAGTTAGAAGGATAATATTGAGGCGTGGCTCGAAAATATTTTGTGGTAATAGTCAGTATGGAAGTGACTTCATGAATGGTTGATCTGAAGAACTGCTACAGTTCATTGCATGTTTTAGTTATCATTGGTAGTATACGAGAGTGTTGGAATGTGTGGAATATTGTATGAATTCACCTGAGGTTCCAGGTGTGGGTTATTACAGCTGGTTTGGGTTAATTTTGAGTATAGATGATCTTGTGTATGATTTCGGAAAGCACAGTGAGGTTCTACGATTTATGGGCCAGATGGATTGTTATATTTTAGTTGTGTTGTGTTATTGGTACCTATGCGAGTTAGGGTTACGTGGGATCATCCCGGGCATATACTTGGTAAGGTCATTTGGTTATTGGGTTACTTCTAGTTCAGCTTTGGGCACGCTCGAGAATGAGTGTTTATTTAAGTTGGGGAGGATGTGACGACCCGACCCGTCATCTCTTGTATCTCCGCCCTGTTTTTCCCGTTTTATGCTTCTTTATATGTTATTATATGTGTTTGGTGAGCTTAAACTGTGTTGGGTGGAATTTCTTTAGAAATGAGTCCAATAGCCTGCATAAGGAATGCTTAAGATGGAAAAGTCAACCGGATGTTGACTTGTGAGTTAGAGTGTTCGCAATGGATTTCCAGGTATTCGGCTAGTTTCGGATGGTGATTTGAGACTTGGGAGAGAAAACGGAATTGAATTTGGAGGTCCGGCGTAGAATTAGGCTTGAATTGGCTAAGTTCAAATTTTGGCAAATTCCGGTTGATAGGTGAGATTTTGATCCGGGGACGGAATGGAATTTCGAGAGTTGCAATATCTTCGTTAGGTGACTTTGGATATGTCTGCAAATTTTTAGATCATTTGGAAGTGTTTAGGTCAGGTTTTGGATCGAATGCGAATTTGGAAAAGCTCTAGTTTGACTTAGGCTTGAATTTGAGGAATTTGATGATTTTTGATGTTAATGTTGGTGTTTCTATGGCCCGAGCAAGTTTGAATGAGGTATTAAGTTGTGTTGGTGCTTTTGGTTGAGGTACGGGGGTGCTCGGGTGAATTCATGCTTAACGGAAGGATTTTTAGTTTGGAAAGGTAGCAGATTTTCAGTTGTTGGTGTTGCAGGAATTTAGCCTTCGCGATCGCGGGGATCAAGCTGCGATCGCATAGGTTTGGGTTCTGGGGTGCTTCGCAATTACGTGGGTTGAATTGCGATCGCGTAGTTAAGGCTTCTAAAGAATTGTGTTTGCGGCCTGGGCACCGCAATCGCATAAGGTAGATTCCATGCTTACAATTTTTGGGCATCGCGATCGCGTGGGTGGTGATCGCGATAGCGAAGAGGAAAGTGCATCTGGGCAGACCTGTTTTAATAGAAATTTCATCCGCGAGATATTTCATATTTCCTCCATTTTTTAACCACCTTGAGAGCTTGTTGAAGGATTTTGAAGGGGATTTCGACGGGAAGTGATTGGAGGTAAGTCTCGTGGCCTTAATACGTCATTTTATTGAAGAATCAACCATTATTTCTCTGAAATTGGGTGGAAAAGTTGATGAACTGGGGCTTGATGTTTCAAATGAAAATTGGGGATTTGGAGGAGCAATTGGACTCCGATTTTGATGAACCTTATATGTACAATCTCGTGGCGAGACGGGGATCTTGAAAATGTGAATTTCGTAATTTTTTTAAAAGTGGGCCCGGTGCTCGGATTTTTGGGTGTATTTTGAGTTATTTCGATTGGGTTATGTTACATTAGCCTATTGTGACGTATTCCTATTGGTTTTGATCAGATTTGGCATTCGCAGAGGTTGATTCTCGAGGGCAAGGCATTGCGAGCTAGTTTGCGGCCGGCTTGAGGTGAGTAATGGGTGTAGATGATGACCCGAGTGTTTGAAACCCAGGTATATCAAATTGTGACGTTATTATGAGGCTAGACACGCACTCCATGGCTAGTGCAGGGTCGTATATGTTGGAAATTATGACTCGGTCCAATCCGAGGGATATATTGCACTATGTTGGCGATTGCTTTGCATACTATATTGATGATATATGGGCTTGATGCCATGTTTGGGGGCTTGTGCCGACTTGTAGCATCCTTCAGGGATCGTTATCTCAGAATTATCATGATTTTCATATTATTTGAAATCAGTCCAGGTTTAAATACTATTTTTGCAAACTCAACCATATTTATACGTTTTTAAAACTCAAATGATATTTAAAGGTTATTTCGGGCTGACGAGTACTATCTCATTACTTTTTGACTGTATATTATTTTAAAAGGATACAACTTTTTGACTGTATATTATTTTAAAAGGAAACTGTTGTAACTAAGGACACCGTGTATTTTAAAAGGAAACGGTGGTAACTAAGGACACCATGTATTTTAAATGGAAACGGTGGTAACTAAGGACAACGTGTATTTTAAATTGAAACGGTGTTAACTAAGGACACCGTGTATTTTAATAAGAAACGGTGGTAACTAAGGACACCATGTATTATAATTAAAACAGTGGTAACTATTGGCACCGTGCATTGTAATGGAAACAATGGTAACTATTGGTATGTATGATATGGTGCTTGGGCTGTAGGAGCCCCTCCGGAGTCTGAACCCGCATAGTGAGCGCGGGTACCCATATGGATCGGGCTGCACGTTTTGTTGTGTTCATGCATTGCATTGCATCTCATGCATTTATTTACTATTGCTTATTCTGTATATCTCTGAGACTAGTATTGTATAGACCTGCTAGATAGCTTCATTTTGTGTTATTTCATGTTTTCTTACCTTCGGGTTTTTATACATGCTTATTACTCACTGAGTTGGTAGACTCACCCCATACTCCATGCACCTTATGTGCATATCCAGCTGCTCTAGAGGTCTAGCGTTGGTGTTGTTACTTATCCAGTTGCCAGAGTATTGAGGTAACTGCCAGCTTCCCCAGGACCGATTTTGCTGATCTTACCAGTTATTTCTTGTTATTTAGACACATGTTTCTTTCTTTTCAGACTTGTGTTCGGTATTGTTAGAGGCTCTATACTCGTGACCCCAAGTCTTGGGAGTTCTTGTTTAGTCGTGGTTTCCTATTCGTACAGTTACATTTATTAATTATTTGGAGTTTATTGTTAAAGTTGCCATCTTTTTCCTTATTTGCTTCGTGATTGGGCTAAATGGATGAATTTGAGAATGTATTGGTCGGGCTTGAACCATCACGACCGGGTTTGGGTTGTGACACCAAACGCGATCGCGATGGCGCCCAGCACATTGAAAGGCAGGCCCGACCAATCACACCCACATTCTGAGCTACAAGCTCTCAACCTTTCACAAATCATTAACAGCGAAGAGAAATCCGAAACTTTTTAGTTATATATAAAACATCCTAAACAACCAGTACATAACAACCTCCCATAGATCTGGGGGTAACGAGTCAAGAGCCTCTACCAGAATAGCATAACAATACTAAAATATGTCATAATCTAAGTATGCGGAACTATCAAAATACAGATATAATGGAGGAGTCGGTTCCTGCGGATGCCAGGCAGCTACCTCGACAAGCTCCGAAGAATACTCTGAAAAACAACTGAAAGATCAACTCTGCTCTAAGGTACATGGATCTGCACACATGGTGCAGGGAGAAAAGTGAGTACTTACAACTCAATGGTAATAGACATGTATAATGATATTGAAGGCAAGAAATTCCAATATACTACACAGTAAAGCTACAACAGTGTTTCTAATCTTTTTAACTGTGTAAAACTCAATAAGTAGTACCAGGTAGAGCAGATAAGTGTAAATGCATGAATGCAATGCAAAAATGCTCATGAATGCTACGGCGCGTAGCCCGATCCATTTGGGTACCCGCGCTCATTGTGGGGGTTCAGACTCCGGAGGGGCTACTACAGCCCAAGCGCAATATCATAGTAACATACGCTGCGGCGCAGCTCGATCCACTATATGTCTAGCTACATGCATGCAAGCCACACATGCATAAATAATTTATCATTTTGAGTTCCGTTTATCAGTAATTATGGAATTAGGTGTTCAAAACCTCAAAACTAACAAATAGTGTTCTAGCTCAGGACTGATATCCTAAAAACATGCTATAGTTCATAGAAATAGTGATAACGATCCTCACGGGATCTAAATAACCGTCATGCAGCCCAAATATATCCATAACATCAAAGTAGGAGGTTTACCGGCTCATCTATAGCCAACAACAAGTACAATGCCACTCGGTCGGGCTAAGCCATAGTCCCTAATCGCATTCGAACCCGTACTCACTGTAGAGTGCGTGTCTCGCCTCAATACAGAGTCACGGCAAAATATACCGGGGTTTCAAACCCTCAGGTCATCATCCACATATATTACTCACCTCGAACCGGCTCCGAGACTAGTCCGCTATGCCTTTCCTTCTAGAATCAACCTCCGCGAGTGCCAAATCTGATCAAAACCAATAGGAATCCATCAAAATAGGTAACGGAACATAACCAAATCGAAATAACTCGAAATAGGAATACGTCAAAGTAGGCTAATGGAACATAACCCAATTGAAATAACTCGAAATACACCCAAAAATACGAAGTTGGCAAAACCCCAGCCCCGGGCCCACTTCTCAAAAAATTATAAAATTTATTTTTTCAGAATTCTCGTCTCGCCACGAGTCCATACATATGAATTTTAGCAAAATCGGAGTCAAATATCCCCTCAAAATCCCAAGTTTTCAATACCAAAAACCTAGCCCTAAATTCTCCAATTTCCACTCAATTTTCATAGAATTAGATGATGATTCTTCAATAAAATCATGTAATTAGCTCATAAAACTTACCTCAAGTCGAAACCTAGGTGAAATCCTCTTACTCCCTCGTCCAATAGCTCCAAAATGTGTTCAACAATGGTGGAAAATGATATTTGCTCGCGGATGAAAAATGATAATTTAACCCTTCTGCCTAGCTCAAGTTTCGTTTACGCGGTCAACTAACTGCTCATGTGGTCACTGCTTTTGCGGCCACACGACCCCATACGCGGTCCAACTAATTCCCCTTGGGACCGCTTTTGCGGTCAACTTCCGCATACGCAGTCACCACCTATGCGGTCTCCTTTATGTTTCCGCGATCTAGGCTATCCCATCATTTTCCGCTTTTGCGGCTCACCCGCCACATCTGCGGAACCGCTTAACTGGCTCCTTTTTCGCATACATGGAAATAGCAGAAGCAGCTCACTCAAAACATGCCACAACTCCTACAACCTCCGATCAACCATCTGGAATTACCCCGAGGCCCCGGGGCCCCAATAAAAACCACCAGCCTATTCCAAAATATCATACGAATATGTTCCAATTATAAAAACACAGCCAACAACACAAAAAATTATCAATTCATGACGGATTCAAGCCTAAGTTAAACCAAAACTTCCGAAACTCTCATTTGATAAAAAATCCGACCAAACGACGCCCGATTGACCTACAAATTTGCAGATATATCCAAAATCACCTAACGAAGCTATAAACTCTCAGAATTCCATTCCGACCCCTGGATTAAACTCTCACATATCAACCAGAATTCGCCGAAATTCAAACTTAGCCAATTCAAGCCTAATTCTACATCGAACCTCCAAATTCAGATATGATTTCATCCCTAAGTCATAAATTACCACCCGAAACTAGTCGAACCATCATAAATTCATTTCGAGCCCTCTAACTCATAAGTCAACATCCAGTTGACTTTTCCAAACTAGCATTCTCTTAAAGAGACTAATTATTTCAATTTCATCCAAACTCTATCCTAATCACTTCAAATTCTACAAACACATAAAATGAAGCCTATAGAATTATAAAATAGGGAAAACGGGGTGGTAACTCACGTGACGATGGGCCGGGTCACATATTGCCTTTTGTGGCCGACTATAAACTAATAAAGTTAGTGAAAAGTAAATCTTGGAAATTTTCTTATTATTTGAGAAAGTGTTACCTGCTTTCTGGCTTTATGAGTTAAAATTGCTAGATATATCCATGATTTCTTCATACTATCACTATATTATTATTGAACCACTAGCAAGTGTCGAAGTTGGCCTCTCGTCTCTACTTCTTCGAGATTAGATGGGACACTCATTGGGTACACATTGTTTTTGTACTCATACGACACTTCTGTGCATTTTTGGTTAACAGGCACATGCATCTCTATTGGTCTACTGGGCGTAGCAGCACGGATGATGTTGGGACTAGGTGAGTTGCATTATTCGAGGCAGCCCACAGCTAGTATAGTCCCTTCCAGTATATTTTATTTACTTTCTATCCACTGTATTTCGGACATATGTTGTATTTTATCTCTTTCTTAGTAAATACTCATGCACTTGTGACACCGGATTCTAGTATGGTTTTGAAATATTTTGTATTAATTGCTTATTATTTAATTTTAATTGAAGCGGTTATCCTTTTTGTTTATAAAAATTGAAGGAAAATCTTAGTTTTCATGATTGTTAAAAATGAGAACTTCATTATGTATTTTGGTTGGCTTCCCTGACAGCGGTATCCGGCTACCACGACCATTAGTGTATTTTTGGGTCGTGATAAATAGTATCAGATCACTATGTTCCCTTAGGTCTCACAAGTCATGAGCAAGTCTAGTAGAGTCTCGCGGATTGGTACGGACACATCTGTACTTATCTTCGGGAGGTTACAAGGCTGTTAGGGGTACTTCCCTTCTTTATTCCTCATCGTTCGATTTGATGCATTGAGGCATATGCCTTTATTTCTATCATACTCAATTTTACGCGACATGAACCGCTGGTTATAGGTCGAGAATTCAAGGATTGCAATGGTACTATGAACATGGTTCGAGGTGTTTCTCCCTCCGGGGTTGTGTGAACTATTATCCTCGCCTTGTGGAAGGATATTAATTTTTTTTAGCTTAGTAACAGTACTTCTGAGAGCTTTAAGGCTAGACACAGGTTGCCATGACGCTTACGAATGATTACTCCACATTATTGATATGATGGTAGGATGTTTGCTTACGTGTCGAGGCAGTGAATGACTTGAAGGGAGGTTTACTCAGCGCATGATCTAGAGATTCAATATTTTACTCCCAGCAGGGGAGCAATCGGGCTGAGAATGTTCAGGTTTGGGTTGATGGGGTGTTGAGACTTGGTATTTGTGAGCGTGGTGGAGTTTTCCTCTATGTTGAGGCATCGTTATCCTGATTGAATGTAGTAAATTTGACGGTGTTATGATCTTCTACCCTTTGCCTCTGGAGCAGGATATTGCGAGTCGGTATTGAAGAAGCGATGGTCAGAGATCGTGGGGTGCTATGGTTCAGGATGGAATCGGTGTTTCTAATGTCGATGATTCGAGAAGGTTGATCTTCAGAAATATTTAAAGTTAGTAGTAATTTAGGGTTTCAAGTGCAACAAAGATAGATTTTATCTAAGGAAACAATTAAGCAGTAAGGTATGAGGAAGGACATGTGGGAATGTCAGGCGGTGATTAAAACTTATAGAAGGCGAGGTATAAGAAGCGCGGGTCGATAAGTTGATTAAGGAAGCGAGTTTTCCCAAAGTGGGAGAGTGGCAGTGTTGCATATGGGCTTGGTGGTAGGATGACTATGCACCTTAATGAGAGTTTAGATCGATTAGGGAATTTTAGTGATTGGTGATTGGGGTTTACGGATCTAATTTTACGTAGGGGTGATTATGCGGCATGAGATTTGATATAATAGAAATGAGATACTTAAAATGAAGAAGGATGCAACATAACTTTGAATTATACTTGAGGCTAAGTCCAAGCGGGTGGCTCTCAGCAATGGTCATACTAGATTCATAGGGGTAAAGTGTGGTGCCTAATGATTTCGAACCTATAGGTACAGTTAAGAATCAAGATTTTGTAGTAGCTTGTGAGAATGGACCTAGAATGTTCTATGATGTTTTGACGTGCAATGTAGCATTTTGGGGAAAAATGAGAAAGGGGTTCGGGCTCGTAGAGGGATTAGCAGAATGGTCATATCAGTTGAGGGTGTGAATGAGCGCATAAGGAAGGTATGAAATGGTTTGGGGGATTTGGAACAACATGGTCTCGTGATTCAAGGTCACTCGGGATGAGTGCAGATGCAGTGTATTATGTATTGAACGGAGTTATCATTATTTCTAACTCAATCAAGGTAAATTAAAGCAAGATAGATTTGTTTGCCACAATTGAGTTGGCGTATTTGTGGTAGAGATTAGTTCCTTCGGCATGACCAAGTTATGCAAGTGATTTGTGACGGTACGTGTGAGGCATGTCGGCCGCCGTAATTGATGTCTTTCAGAAGTATTCTACTGTTATGTCTTGTTCTGTAGAAGCGGATTCCGGAAGGGCTATGGTGGATTAGACCACTACTTAATGATTTGCATATTCTACGGTTATGAGAATTCACCTATGTGTACTCCTGAAGTAAGTTAAGTAAAAAGTTTATATATGAGGCTTCTATTAGTGGTTCTGAAGTTACGGTGAAAAAAATGTTCTATCATATATTGGCATGCTGGGTTCAGTGAGTGGTATGGAATTTTAAGTGCGGATCAAGGTTTCAATCCGGTTTGGCAAGGATATCACAAGCTCAGACAAGCAGGAAAAGAGTTTCGATGTTTAAGGAAAATTGGTATTGTCTCTGGAGTCACCGAAGATTGGTGTTATGTGAAAAAGTCTTTGTATCCTGGCTAAATATTCTTGATCACTTTTCAGCATTAGTGCGGCTGGTGGTTTAAATATACAGACCTGTTATCTGTTATGAAAGGTTGTGGGAGCGTGCCCACTGGAAGGTTGTATAAGTGTGTCATGTAGTCGCTTGATTGATTGAGGAAGTTAAACCAAGTATGATGATTGTAGTGATGCCAATAAATTGAGAATTGATGTCTAGAGGGCGCTCGGTCCATTGGGTTGCCGGATGTGGAGGATTTCTCCGGTGCTGATGGTTGTTCTTGTGTGTAACGGGAAAAGGGAAGTTAGCATGGACCTTTGAAATTGTTTTGGCCTAGTTTGATACAATCAATATCGACTTGAGGTCGATGGATGGATTTAAATGTGAATGTGGGCTCTATGCCAAGCCAGATGTGTTCATTTCAACAATACGATGTTGATACCTAGTTTGTCCCTATGCATTTTTGTACCCAGAATACAAAAAATAGCATATAAATGCATGTATAAGCACACCCATTAGTTTTGGTATTTTAATGATTTTTATAACCAGTTTATTACCTATTTTATACCACAATTGCAATTATGGCCTATATTGTAATTTAGAATATTTATACTTATAAAATTAACTCCAGTATTTTTAAACTAATATTTATTTATAATTATTTACTCAGTACTTGTAATTTGGTTTTAAAATTTTTATTACTATTTTTATAAAATTAAAATGGAAAAAGTGGCTATTTACGCATTGGCCCAGTTTTATTTCAATTATAGGCAGTTATGCACCCCAATTTGACACCAAAATTAAACCCAAACCACCCCAACCCAATCACTTAATCCACCCGACCCAATACCTACTTAACAAACATGCCCGTGTTCTTTTTAATCTGAGTTGTTGATCATTTTGATCAACGGCCCACATTTCCCCTTACCTTAATTAATTCCAACAACCCCCTAACCCTATCTCATTTTCCCAATCTGCCGCCTTCAAATGCTCTCGTCTCTTGAGCTCTCTGAAAGCCCTAGTTTCCTCCCTCCGATTACCACCTAAAGTCACCTGAATCTATGGCCTCCAAATACATTGACGACCTGTACCAACCTCCTAAGGATGCTCATCTATCTTGGTTCCCGGACCAGACCTTGAAGAGGCTTGGCCAAGACCCTGTTCGATTCAAGTTCATTGGCTTTTCTCCGACCTTTCTCAGACCAGCCATGGCTGTTCAAGCTTGGACTTGATATCTCCTACTTAGATCGTGAATTTCCAAGCCTTTCTTGCAATTTTGTGTTTCTTCTGAAACCCTAACCTTCGAGGTTCTTTTGATTTTTTTATATCTGTTGTAGATTTATGTTCTCTTTGATCTTCTGAGCACTTTTCGAGATTTTCTTCAAACCCTGTTTTCGAAACTTTTATCGTTTTCGATTTAGGGTTTCGTTAAATTATTTCAAAGGTTTCCTTATTTCTTAATGTTTTCTATCATATTTTATGTGGTTCTCCTACCGTGTTTATGATGTTGTACTTTTACTGTATTTTGTGTCTTTCCCCTTTTTTACTGTGTCTCTCTATGTCTCTTTATAATTAGCATGTGAAGAATCTTAGTTTCTTTTGAGGTTTCTGAATGCTTTCGTGATAATGTTTGCTTGATTACTTGTCTTTCGCTTTAATGGCCAAAGCCCTAAAATTTGGGGTTCAGTCGAGTACTAAGGTTATTAGCTATATGATCTGCTTGGTTATCATCTCTAAATGTGTCTGATTTGAAAGTTCTAATTCTTTGGACTTGTTCGAGCTTCTCAAAACTGCTTTGTCTGTTTGAAGTTGCTCGACTAAATTCAACATTCTTCTTTTTGAAGTTGCTCGACTAAATTCAACATTCTTCTTTTTTATGTGATGTTCCTTCTGAGAAGGGTCATTGCTTCAGTACTTTAGCATATTTTTTATTCTCTTTTTCTCCCTATGCGACTATCATGTTTCACTATCACTATGGTTTCTCTTTGTCATGATTTAACCACACATGCCGAATGTTGTGCACTCTTTGTATACGCTGGTTGTCCCTTTATATATGGTTTCTCTGTTGATTTTCAAATCCTTGGATCCCTGATTTACTATGTGCTAATTGATTTACTGTGCTCTTGCCTTATTTCGGTTGACCGTTTAAAGATTCTTTCCATTGTTAGACCATGTCACGAGTCGTGATGGTGCCTACTAATGGAACTAGGCCAGCCAAAACATTAAACATTCTCTGATAACTAATTATACGAACGAAAATAAATAAAGGCGGAAGACTTTAAGATTGTAAAACTGAAATCAAATGCGGAAGTCTAAAACATAAATCTACCCAAAATCTGGTGTCACTAGTTCACGGACTGCTAAAAAGTTCTACAAACAAATCCAAATAGATTTACAAATTGTCTGTCACAGTACAATGAAAACAAACTAAACATGGAAAAGGATCCGAACTGCGAACGTCAGCTAGGCTACCTCGAACTCCCTAGACTGAAGCCAGCTACCGATCAATAAGCTACCATTGTGGTCCAAAAGCTGCTCCGGTACCATAATCTATCCAAAAAGCACAGAAGCATAGCATCAGCACAACTGACACCATGTTCTGGTAAGTTTGTGGCCAAACCCTGGCGAGGCAGTGACGAGGCTATACCCGACTACAAGATAAACTTGTACAGATATGAAGTATACTTTGTGGAAAGATAAAAATGAGATAAACAATTTATAAAAGGAGGGGGGAAACATGCTGGGGGAAAACAGATGTTATCAAAGAATCTAACTAAAGATAAATCCACCAACAAAACTCAAGTCCTGAAATAACACATTTATCCCATACAGTGTATCACTGTTGCAGCATGCAACCCGATCCACTTACTTAGGGTAGTGTTGCGGCGTGCAACCTAATCTTACTTATGGTAGTGTTGCGTCGTGCAACCTGATCCATGTGGATATTATTTATCCTTGTTGTGGCGTGCAACCCGATCCATGTGGATATTATTAATCCTTGCTGCGGCGTGCAACCCGATCCATGTGGATATTATGTATCCTTGTTGAGGTGTGCAACCCGACCCACTAAGATCATGCTTTCCCATCCAAACATTGATCACAACTACGGAGCAAGGGAAGAAATAAGCAGTAGAGAAATCCCGGCAATGGAACATAACAAAATAAAATTCCCGACAAGGGGGTAAATCTGTAATACCAATAAAACCTCTCAGCAAGGGAGCAACATCAATAACCTTCACATTCCGGCAAGGGATCTACCATGTCTCTTTCTTTTTCTTTCACCTCTTATTTAATAGTATTTGTATCATTCGATCCAACTCTCCAATGAATTCACAATTCATAACTAATTCTCATACTCTCCACATCATGTAGGATTCAACAATTAACATGGAAGAGTCCCAAAATATCAAATTAGTGCAAACAAAGACCCACAGTCATGCTAGACACTAGTGTATAGATACTCGTCACCATGCCTATACACTATACTCGATCATTTATCAATTAGCAGTTAAAACAATATAATCTTATTCCCTCAAGCCAAAATTAGATCAAACACTTACCTCGAATGCTCCAAACTCAACTCATGCCTCTAGTATAGCTTTACTCATTGGTTCCACTACAAAATTACTCAAATCTAGCCACAAATTACTTGAATGCATTAATAAATACTATACTAACCACAATGCATAAAAATAGTTTTTACAAGGGTTTTCCAAAAAATGTCGAAAATGCTCCTCGGCCCACATGGTCGAAACTTGAGGTTCGGACAAAAACTCGGTTACCCATTCCCCCATGAATCTAAATTTATGCTTAGTTTTGAAATAGGACCTCAAATTGAGGTCCAACTCCCCAAATTTAAGAAACCTAAGTTCTAACCAAAACCCCCAATTCCCATTTATAAAAATCTTTGATTGATGTTGAAATCACGTTAAAAGCTGTCAAGGAATAAAGAAATTAAGTTAGAAATCACTTACCAATCTTTTTGGAGAATAAACGTTGTTCGGAAATCGCCTCATAGGTCTTGGGTTTTTGAAAAGTAGAAAATGACTGAAAATTCCATGTTTATATACTTTACTAGGGGCTGGCGCAGAGCGCGCAGAAACATGCCGCGGCCGCGCCGAGGGTGGGAAGAAGTGGGCTCTCTTAACCCACACAGAGCAGACCACATTGATTTTGTGCGCGGCCGTGTTGGTTGACCTGACTACCGACCCTCTGAACTCCACCATACAGACTGCACAGAAAAGCACTGCGGCCGTGTGGCTGCCAGCGCGTGCCACGCGAAAATGACCGCGGCCACACTGGGGCCTGCAACACCTGAACTTTTTATTTTTATGTCTAAGACCTCCCAAGCCCCACTCAAAAATCACCTGAGCCCTTGGGGCTCCAAACCAAACAAACATATAATCTCGAAAACACCTTACAAACTTACTTGTGCGATCGAATCGCCAAAACAACATCATAATCAAATAATCAAGCCTCAAAATTATCATTTTTATTTCAAACTTCTCAAACCTCTAACTTTAGATAATCAGGTCCGAACATGCCAAACGACGTCCGATTTCGACCCAACTTCACAGAAAGCGCTTAACGAATATTTAAGACCTGTACCGGGTGCCGAAACCAAAATACGAGCCCAATACCTATATTTGCTAACTCATTTTCGTTTAAATTTTTCATATCATTTTCAGAAAAATTATTACTTTCAAAAATTCTTTATTCGAGCTCAGGACCTAGGGTTTCGATTCCGAGAATGTCTGAGTCCCATATTTTTCTACGGACACTCCGGGACCATCACATCACAGGTCCTCTTTCCAAAAATGTTGACCGAAGTCAACTTGAACAATATTAATTCAAAATTCTTCAAATGTTTCACAAAATTCACGCATTTCAATATAAAAACTTTCTGGCAATGCACCCGGACTACGCATGCAAATTGAGGCAACTAAAAGTGAGTTTTTCAAGGCCTCGAAAGCACGAGAAAAGCAATAATTACGGTGATGACCCTTTGGGTCTTCACATCCTCCACCTCTAAAACAACCGTTAATCCTCGAACGAACAAAAGAAAGAAGTATCTGAGTCGGGGAATAGATGAGGATAACGGTTCCGCATATCAGACTCGGACTCCCAAGTCGATGCCCTCAGGGGGTGACCTCTCAAATGAACACGCACTGAAAGAAAACTCTTCGACCTCAACTGTCGTACTTGCCGGTCTAAAATAGCCATCGGCTCGCCCTCATAAGAAAGATCCAAGTCCAATTGGACAGTACTGAAATCTAACACATGGGATGTATCTCCGTGATACCTCTAAAGCATGGATACATGAAAAACTGGATGCACGGCTGACAAGCTAGGCGGAAAGGCAAGTCTATAAGCCACCTCTCCCACACGATTAAGAATCTCAAATGGGCCAATGATCCTAGGGCTAAGCTTGCTCTTCTTCCTGAATCACATCACGCCCTTCATAGGCAACACTCGGAGCAACACTCGCTCACCTAACATGAAAGCATATCTCAGACCTTGCGGTCTGCATAACTCTTCTGCCTAGACTGAGCAGTCCGAAGTCTGTCCTGAATGATCTTGATCTTATCCAAGGCCTCCTGAACAAGATCTTTACCCACTAACCAAGCCTCTCTCAGCTCAAACCATCCGATTGGGGACCGACACCACCTACCATACAACACCTCATATGGAGCCATCTGAATGCTGGACTGGTAGTTGTTGTAGGCAAACTCTGGTAAAGGCAAGAACTGGTCCCACGAGCCTCCGAAATCAATGATGCAGGCTCGGAGCATATCCTCTAATATCTGAATCGTCCTCTCGGGTTGTCCGTTTGTCTGAGGATGAAAGGTTGTGCTCAATGTAGCCTGGGTGCCTAACTCCTGCAGGACTGCTCTCCAAAAATGCAAGGCAAACTACGGACCCCAGTCCGAAATGATAGATATAGGCACCCCATGAAGGCGAACGATCTCCCTTATATGAATCTCAGCTAACCTCTCGGATGAATAGGTGGTGACAACTGGAACAAAATGCACTGACTTGGTCAGCCTATCAACAATGGCCCATATAGCAACAAATATCTTCCGAGTCATCGGAAGTCCAGTAACAAAATCCATAGTAATCCTCCCCCACTTCCACTCAGGAAGCTCAATCCTATAAAATAAACTACCGGGCCTCTGATGCTCGTACTTAACCTGCTGACAGTTCAAACAGTGAGCCATATATGCAACGATGTCTTTCATCATTCTGCGCCACCAATAGTGCTGCCTCAAATCCTGATACATCTTCGCGAGGCCCGGATGAATAGAATACCGAGAACTATGGGTGTCCGCTAAGATCAACTCCCGAATACTATCAACATTAGGCACACAAACTCTCCCCTACAGTCTCAATACACCATCATCTCCCAAGGTCACTTTCTTGGCACCTCCCCGATGCACCGTGTCTCTGAGGACACATAAATGGGGATTATCAAACTGTCACTCACGAATACGCTCCAACAATGACGAACGAGTGACCGTTCAAACTAAGACCTACTAGGCTTAGAAATATCCAACCTCATGAATCGATTGGCCAAGGCCTCAACATCCAAAGCAAGCGATCTCTGGCTGACTGGAATATAAGCTAGACTACCCATGCTGGCGGACTTCTTACTCAATCATCAGCCACCACATTTGCCTTCCCTAGGTGGTATAAGATATAAACATCATAGTCTTTCAACAACTCCAACCACCTCATCTACCTCAAATTCAACTCATTTTGCTTGAACAAGTACCGAAGGCTCTTGTGATCCGTGTACACCTCACACGCCTCACCATATAGATAATGCCTCCAAATCTTCGAAGCATGAACAATGGCTACCAACTCTAGATCATGAACTAGATAATTCTTCTCGTGGATCTTCAACTGCCTGGAAGCATATGCTATGACTCTACCATCCTTCACCAATACTGCGCCAAGCCTAATACGGGAAGCATCACAATAAATGGTATAAGGCTCTGATCACGTGGGCAAAACCAATACCGGTGCCATAGTCAGAGTTGTCTTGAGCTTCTGGAAGCTCGCCTCACAGTCATCTGACAACCTAAATCGGGCACCCTTATGGGTCAATGTGGTCATCGGGGCTGCAATGGATAAAAACACCTCCACGAACCGTCAATACTAACCTACTAATCCTAAGAAACTCTGGATCTCTTCAGTTGATGCTGGTCGAGGCCAGTTCTTTACTACCTTAATATTCTTCGGGTCCACCTGAATACCCTCTGCTGAAACAACGTGACCTAGTAATGGAACAGAACTCAACCTGAATTCGCACTTCGAAAACTTGAACTAACTATCCTTCAGAGTCTGAAGGACTAATCTGAGGTGGTGCTCATGCTCCTCCTGACTACAGGAGCATATCAGAATATCATCAATGAATACAATCATGAACAAATCCAAATAGAGCCTGAACACTCCGTTCATCAACTCCATAAATGATGCTGGGGCATTGGTCGACCCTAATGACATGACCAAAAACTCATAATGCCCGTACCGAGTACAAAATGCTATCTTAGGGACATCATATACCCTAATCCTCAGCTGATGATATCCAGATATCAAATTTATTTTCTAAAACACCCTGGCACGCTGAAGTTGGTCGAATAAATCGTCAATCCTTGGTGGTGGATACATGTTCTATATTGTCACCTTGTTCAACTGTCGGTAATCAATGCACATCCTCATCGACCCATCCTTTTTCTTCAAAAATAACACTCGCGCACCGCAAGGCAGCACACCGGGTTTAATGAAACCCTTATCGATCAAATCCTAAAGCTACTCCTTTAACTCTTTCAACTCCGATGGGGCCATGTGATACGGAGGAATAGAAATAGGCTGAGTGTCTGAAGCCAGATCAATACAGAAATCAATGTCCCTGTTGGGCGGCATACCCAAAAGTTCTGAAGGGAAAACCTCGAGGAACTCCCAAACAATAGAAACAGAACAAATGGAGGGAACTTTTGTGTTGGAGTCACAAACATATTCTAGATATGCTAGACACCCCTTCTCGACCATGCATCGAGCCTTACCATATGAAATAACACTGCGAGTGGCATGACCTGTGGTCCCTCTCCACTCATGTTGGGGCAAGTTTGGCAAAGCCAAGGCCACGGTCTTAGCGTGACAATCCAAAATAGCATGATACGGGGACAACCAATCCATCCTAATATAACATCGAAGTCCACCATATCTAAGAGTAATAAGTCAACACGGGTCTCAAGACACTCAAATACTACTACACAGGAATGATGCACTCAATCGACTACTATAGAATTACCCTGCGGTGTAGATATATAACAGGAACACCCAAGGCATCGCTAGGCATAACCAAGTAGGGTGCAAAATAGGATGACACATATGAATACTAGATCCAGGATCAAATAGCACTGAAGCATCTCTATCAAAGATCAGAATAGTACATGTAATGACAGAATCGGAAGACTCAGCCTTTGGCCTGACAGGCAAAGCATAACAGCGGGGTTGGGCCCCACCTCCCTGAACTATGTCTCTAAGACGATCATCTACTGGTTTTCCCCTGCCTCTATCGGTCTGAGCTCCACCTCTATGTTCTCTGCTTCCACCTCTATGTCCTCTACCCCCACCTCTAGCTGGCTGAGCGGGTTGTGGAGCCTCTGGTGCCTGGACCATAGTTCGAGGACCTGCTGTTGTGACTGTGTATCCCTCAATCTCGGGCAAGCTCTCCTAATGTGACCATACTCATAACACCCACCTGACTGCTGCAGCCGAGAGGGCTGAAACTGACCCTGTCGACCTGAATGACCCACTCGAAAGCTCTAAAGCGGCAGTGCACTGATAGGCTGGTGATTAGAATAGTGCTGCTGAAAACCACTACCGCCAGAAGTACCATGAGAGACCTGGAGTGCTGAATAAAAGGGCCTCGGAGGATGGCCTCTACCATATGAATCCCTACCTCCAGATGAGGTACCACTGAACCTACTAGAATGACGAGGCCTCTTATTTGAACCATGACCACCTCCTCGTGCAAGATCCATCTCCACTCTACAGGCCGCATTGGCCGCCTCCTGAAAAGAAATCTCGCTCCCTGCTCCAATATCCATCTGGAGACGGATCAGCTGGATTAACCCATCAATACATCTCCGCACTCTCTCCCACTCAGTAGGGAGTATCACAATACCATGATGTTCCAAATCAACAAAATGAGTCTCGTACTGTATGACTGTCATAGTACTCTGATGGTGATGCTCGAACTGCCTGCGTAGAGCCTCTCGCTCAGTCACTGGGAGGAACTTCTCCAAAAATAACTCTGCAAACTGATCCCAAGTCAATAATGGTGACCCTGCTGGCCTGGATAAATAATAGTCTCTCCAACATATATTGGTGGATCTTGCTAGCCGAAAGGTGATGAATTCGACCCCATTAGTCTCCACAATACCCATAGTCATGAGAACCTTATGGCAGCTAAATAAGAAGTCTGGGGGTCCTCCATAGGAGCACCGGTGAAGGTGGTGGTGAAGAGTTTGGTGAACCTATCAAGCCTCATCAAAGCATCTGCGGACATCGCCGCACCATCGCCAGTCTGAGTTGGAATACCCCCCTGAGCCACTACAACTAGCTGAATCATTGGAACCTGAGCCTGAGGAGCTACCTGCTCCGGAGTACGCGTAGTGGGAGTCTAAACTCCTCCCTTAGCCTGAGATGTGGCTGGTGCTGTAGGAAGCAAACCCGCTCTAGAGACGCTCTCCATAAAGCCTACTAGTCGAACCAAAGCGTCCTGGAGTACTGGAGTGGATATGAAACCTCTAGGACCTGAACTGGGCCTACTGGAGCTAATGTTGTTGCAACCTCCTCATCATAGTCAACATGAGGCTCCACCTCTGGGAATGCTGCTCGGGTCTAAGCTCTGCCCCGGCCTCCACCTCTGGCACAGCCTCAGCCTCGCCCTCTCCCCCTGATAGGAGCAGTTGCTGGGGCTTGGGCTGCTGCGCAGTAGAAGAGAAAGAACGTGTTCTCACCATCTGTGAAAGAATAGAGTAGAAAGACAATAAATATTTGAGAAACAGAATCGCACGACAAGAATGAACAAAGTGAAATTTTTCCTAACTCTGTAGCCTATGGGGATAAATATAGACGTCTCTGTATTGATCCCTCAGACTCTACTGTGGTTGTCCGTGAGTTGCGAGACCTATGTAACCTAGTGTTTTGACACCAACTTGTCACAAGTCGTATTTCCCACCAAGAGTAGTATTGATGGCGCCTTCTAACGGAGCTAGGCCAGCCAAAACATTAAATATTCTCTGATAATTTCTCAACAATCTAATTATACTAAAGCAATTAAATAAAGACGGAAGACTTTAAGCTTGTAAAACTGAAATCAAATGCGGAAGTTTAACACATAACTCTACCCAAAATCTAGTGTCAGTAGCTCACGGGATGCTAAAGAGTGCTACAAAAAAGTTTGAATAGAAATACAAATTTTCTATCTCGGTATAATGAAAAAAAAACTAAACATAGAAAAGACTCCGCCCTGTGAACTCTAACTAGGCTACCTCGAAGTCCCTGGATTGAAGTCAGCTCCCAATCAATACGCTACTGCTGTGGTCCAAAAGCTACTCCAGTACTGTAATTTGTGCAAAAGTACAAAAGTGTAGCATTAGCACAACCGACACCATGTGCTGGTAAGTGCCTACCCTAACCTCGCTGAGGTAGTGATGTGGCTAGACCCGGCTACCAGATAAACTTGTACAGATATGAAGTATATTTTGCAAAAGATAAACAAGAGAAAAACAGTTTATAAAAGGAGGTGGGAAACATGTTGGGGGAAAACAGATGTAAAGAAGGAATCTAAATAAAGGTAAATCCACAAACAAAACTCAAGTTTAGAAATAACACGTTTATCCCATACAGTGAATCACTGTTGCAGCATGCAACCCAATCTCTTACTTAGGGTAGTGTTGCGGTGTGCAACCCGATCCTCTTACTTATTGTAGTGTTGCGGTATGCAACCCGATCTGCTTAGATATGATAGTGTTGAGGAGGGCAACCCGATTTATGTGGATATTATGTATCTTTGTTGCGGTGTTAAACCCGATCCATGCGGATATTATGTATCCTTGTTGCGGCGTGCAACCTGATCCATGTGGATATTATGTATCCTTGTTGCGGCGTGCAACTCGACCCACTAAGATCATGTTTTCCCATCAAAACATTGATCAAAACTACAGAGCAAGGGAAGAAATAAATGGTAGAGAAATCCCGGCAAGGGATGATAACAACTCAACAAAATTCCCGGCAAGCGGGTAAATCTATAATACCAATAAAACCTCCCAACAAGGGAGCAACATCAATAACCTTCACATCCCGGCAAGGGATCTACCACGTCTCTTTCTTTTTCTTTCACTTCTTATTCAATATTATTTATATTGTTCGAGCCAACGCTCCAAAGAATTCGCAATTCATAACTAATTCTCATACTCTTCACATCATGTAGGATTCATTAATTAACATGGAAGAGTCCCAAAATATCAAATAAGTGCAAACAAAGACCCACGATCATGCTAGACACCGGTTTATATATACTCGTCACCATGCCTATACATTGTACTCGATCATTTAGCAATTAGCAGTTAAAACACTCTAATTTTATTCCCTCAATAAAAATTAGATCAAACACTTACCTCGAAGACTCCAATCTCAAATCAAGCCTCTAGTATAGATTTACCCCTTGGTTCCACCACAAGACGGCTCGAATCTAGCCACAAATTACTTGAATGCATCAATAAATACTACTGGAACTAACCTCAATGCATAAAAATAGTTTTTACAAGGTTTGTCCCAAAAGATCGAAAATTCCCCCGGGCCCACATGGTTGAAACTCGAGGTTCGGACCAAAACTCGCCTACCCATTCCCCCATGAATCTAAATATATGCTTAGTTTTGAAATGAGACATCAAATTGAGGTCCAAATCCCCAAATTTAAGAAACCTAAGTTCTAACCAAAACCCCCAATTTCCATTTATGAAAATCTTTGATTGATGTTGAAATCATGTTATAAGTTGTCAAGGAATAAAGAAATTAAGTTAGAAATCACTTACCAATCGTCTTAGAGAAGAAAAGTTGTTTGGAAATTGCCTCTTAGGTCTTGGGTTTTTGATAAGTGGAAAATGACTGGAAATCCTGAGTATATATACTTTGCTGGGGGCAAGCGCAGACCGCACAGAAACGTGCCATGGCCGCGCCGATTAAGGGAAGAAGTGGTCTCTCTGCCATCTTGGTAGTTTTCAAACAAATCCAATGTTGGGCCAAGCCTTGCCAGCCGGTAATAGCCGAAGGCAAAAAAGGGGGAGATAGGGAAGAGGAGATTAAGGATAGTCACTCCACTCTATAGATAGAGCACACAGATTCTTCTTTCATTTTCCATTCATTTCAGGTCGGAAACGCGCCTATGAAAGAGTATGCCCGAGTGGAACTGAGAAGATCAAATGACCCGACAGAGCAGGAGGTGACCAAGTGCAGTTGGCTACAGAACCTTCCCTTTACTGTCATTGCTAAAGCAAACAGCCAAAGCATTCTTGTTGATTTCGCTTATCCCACCAAGCACGAACCGCACTGATTTGGTGTGCGGTCGTGCTGTTTAACCTGAAACTACCGACCCTCTGAACTCCACCATGAGGACGACACAGAAAATCACTGCGGCCGTATGGCTGCTAGCTCGGGCCACGCGAAAATGACCACGGCCGCGCTGGGACCTACAACACCTGAACCTTCTATTTTTATGTCTAAGACCTCCCGGGCCCCACTCAAAACTCATCCAAGCCCTTGGGGATCCTAAACAAACAAACATTTAATCTCGAAGATACCTTACTGACTTACTGGTGCGATCAAATCGCCAAAATAACATCATAATCAAAGAATCAAGCCCTAAAATCATAGTTTTCATTTCAAACTTCTAACTTTAGATAATTAGATCCAAACATGCCAAAAAACGTCCTATTTCGAGCCAACTTCACAGAAAGCGCTTAACACATATTTAAGACTTGTACTAGGCACTGAAACCAAAATACGGGCCCAATACCTATATTTTCTAACTCATTTTCATTTCAAATTTTCATATAATTTTCAGAAAAATATTTCTTTCAAAATTCTTTACTCGAGCTTGGGACCTCGAATTTTGATTCCGGGAATACGCCCGAGTCTTATATTTTTTACGGACCCTCCGAGACCGTCACATTACGAGTTCGGATCTGTTTTCCCAAAATGTTGACCTAAGTCAACTTTAACAATATTAATATCTTAATTCTTCAAATGTTTCAAAAAATTCACACATTTCAACATAAAAGCTTTCCGGCTATGCGCTCGGACTGCGCATGCAAATCTAGGCAAGTAAAAGTTAGGTTTTCAAGGTCTTGGAAGCACAGAAAATGGAAGAATTACGGTGATGACCCTTTGGGTCGTCACAGACCCCCATGTATGCACCCTTATTTTCCCACTTTACATAAGATGTTCACTTGATTTCTTTCCTTAATTGCATGGTGTCCATTGCCGTTTGGGTTTAAACTCCTTAATTAAAGGAAGTGTATATGCTGATTGATTCTAATTAATATATAGTTTCATAATTACTATGATTTTCTCTGATTCTCTACTTATTTTTTTAACTATAAATACATCTACCTCTCTCCTCTTTTAGATACAAGTTCTAACGAACACATTACAGTCACTAATTCTCTTTCTCAAATACTTCTAAGTTTTCTGCAAAGCTCTTTCGAGCCTTCTGCTGAAGTCTTGATATAGTTTTCTCTATTTACCTGTGGCTCCAAGTGTTCTGCTTCTCTTTGTGTTTGTCCTTTGTAACTTGTATATACCTTTGGTTTAATATTGCCCCCTTCTTTATGTGTTTACCCTTTTAGACTTTGTTATGATTATGCTTCAGTTCTTTGAATAAACACTCTACTGCTTTCTCTGCAAATTTGCTCTTGCCTGAATTCCCTCTCCTTCAACCCCTTTATATGTGAGCTGTGGTTCAGAAAGCATGACATTATTTGATGTTGTTGTTCATGCATATGAATTGGACTCTTTATGTCCTAAACTCTATCAAATCCCATTCCCCTTTTCCCTTATGTGTGCTTTGAGCCTAAGACCTTGGTCTGGAACTGTCATAATCACTGTCCTGACCATAGTCCGGCATTTAATAGGTCTGCTCTTATTTGTTTGACCAAATAGATTGGTCAATGGTATGTCAGCCTGCTTTATGGCTAGGTAAGACCACCAATCTATCATGGCTTCCCCAATCCCTCCCACACCTACACTCATTCTTAGCAAATAAGTTCTGCCCCTCTATTGGAAGCCTTGGCTTGGGACCCCTGAGCTCCATTTGAACTTGGATGCCTGAGAGCTGGCTTTCCACACTACACTGTCTCTAATTCTAATAGGTATCTTGGGTGTAAGCAATACCGGGAATTCTTGAAATTCCTTGGAACTTTGAAACACCCTAGATAAAGAGAAGGCTTTGAAAATCTAGATCCCTGAAGTGATTCAATCGAATATTATTTGGCATTAAGTCTGATTTAGGTACCTTGGATGCAACTATTAGCTTCTGATGTATGTTCTCTATTTTTTCTGGAATGTAATAACTTGTATAAACTCAGGGAATATAGTGAAAGGGTGAGGGTTTTTACTTTCCTGTATTCAAGGGTAGAAATCATGTTTCTAGGATATTTACTGTTCATATCACACAGAAATCATGCTTATAGGAGTCAATGTTTAAACTTTCTGCAATCTTGCATATAGATATCATGCCTATATGAATGTGCATATTCATGACATTAGGCAAACGTTTAGGATTACTCAAATAAGCATCTATTTACAAGTTTATTTACATGGAATAAAATCAATGACTCATAGAGATCATGCCTATAGGAGAATTTAAATCAAATTCGCCTCGCCTGTCTAAAAGCTGTAACAATTGATTAAAACAACTGGTCCCTTCACGCTTAGATCAGTATATCTTTTCTAAAAACTTAATCTTTTTTGATAAACTTTTCTCAAATCAATGTACACTCTTTATGAAATCTACTGCCTTCCTAATAATCAGACACGTGTTTTTCAAACTAAGTTCCATCTTTTGAACTCGTCATCTTTAAACCAGTTCTGAAATTCACTAATTTTTTTAAACAATACGTCTCTTCTGAATCTTTTAAAATTATTCTTCCTATGTTTATCTACAACTAGGCAGTCTGTTCCCTTTGAACTTGTCTCTAAACCATTGTTCTAAGTCTGCAGCATACATTTTCTTCAAAACCTTTCTATACCAGTTTATTTTCTAAAGTCAATGATCTTATTCAATTTGCGTTAAACAAGTGCCCTAATCTCTGACAACTGTATACGAGTGGCCTAATGTAGACTTCATGTTTAAATATATGTGTTGAACCAGTTCACTCACTGTATAATATAATTTATGACCAAACCAGTATTTGCAAAGACATGCTAAACTACATGACTTATCTTATTTAAGGGATTTATTTGAGTCTTATTTGCTTGATTACTCCTCCCTTATTTAATACGTGTTTTCAATGCCAAACTAGAGTTTTGTCCTTTAAATCCATAAAGGCCCCATCCCTTTCTCCCCTTTTAGGAATAGAAGTCCAAACACCCCGGGACTAGAAGGATTTGGGCTGGTACTAGCATACAATAAGCAAACGATATTATTCGTGCTTTAATACTTTAATAGGGCGGAAAGGGTAGAATATGGATATGATGACCGGTGCACTGATATCACGTGCGATCCCTCTTCTGAGGAGTGTACGACGGGTATTGCATTGATGTGATCCATATTATGTACAAACCTAGGACCCCTTTTCCCTTTATTTATAATGTTTCTTTAAATTTTGTTTCTCTTAACTAACTTTCTAAAAACTTCCCGTTTCTTTTTTTTTTTCTTTTAAAACTTTTAAACTTGTTTGCAATAACAATGTGAAAACCTTATTTCCTTCATTCATCTTCTAAAGTCACAATTGTAGTATTGCTAGGAACCACACTAGTGCATCTTGAGGGGTTCCTAACACCTTCCCCTTGAGATAATCTCAAATCCCTTATCCAAACTCTTGTTCTTCTTCTCCAACCTCCTTTATTTTTCTTTAAAAGTGTCCTAATGCACTATAATCATTAGGCGGCGACTCTTCAAATTCCAAAATCCAATTCTTGCAAGGGATTGTCCTCCCATAATGTCGTATATTCAATTCCAAACCCCGATTTGGATGGAAAAGGGGGTGGTCGATAGCATGGCAATTCTGTTGGGGATGTCTTTAGGCTTTTTAGCATTACATGCTATTTGTGACTTTATTAATTGCCTTTATTTCCTGCCTTTATTCTTTCATTATAAAACTAACATGGCTCTTCATGTCTTTTCTTTCCTTTAACTTCTTTCTTTTACTACTTTAATTATTTCAATACCGTTGTAATTTCAAAAAATTATTGTAACCATTTATCTTATGTACGTGAAAATACATGTCAATTTGTTTCACTCTTGTAAATTGAATCTTCAACACCATATTCAACTCGTGCCCACACAACTCCTATAGCAACACATATAATGAGTGGTTGCGCTCTTCCAATATTATCACCCCTAAATTTGGCAAAGACGTATTTGCAGTAAAACAAGTCGATCAACGGTGTAGTCGACGGTTTCGTGCCTTTCCCTCTTGAGTTGTCCGTTCAAGGGTACCAGTATAATACCTCAAATAGAAACCTTACTCGGTTTAACTATACATGCATCATGATCAAACCTAGTCGAGTCAGTTATGTCGTTCGCATAATGACTCACTAAGATATCCTAGTCCGAAGTCCATCAGGTTTCCTTGAAACACAAACGGACACCTCCATGTTTTGTGCATTTATTTGGAGAATTAAATGCCTTTCATGCTAATTGATTATTTAAATGTCAAGTCTCGTGGGGTAAGGGTCTAATGCTTTATTTTGAAAAAAATGAGGCACGAAGTCCCCAAAATCGGTATGGTAACCAACATCCACCCAAGGCTGCTAAGTTGGTGGGGCGGACCTTCATGTCAGTTATAGGACTCTTGTCCTCAAATACTTAGGGAATTTGCCTTTGCTTTTAGAAATCCAGCCTGACAACAAACTCAAAGAGGCTGCAACTTTATTCTGGGATAGTGACCAATCAGTGTTTCACTTCGGGGAACTTGAAATGACCCCTTTGCTTGAGGAAATAGGGGTTTAGCTGGTATTCCTTTGGAGACTCCGGCTCTGCTTATGCCAAAAAATAACTAAGGTAGGGGCTTTCTCAAAATGATGGGACTCAAGAAAAACCTCGACTTGACTTGCTTGAAGATTCCTACATTCCATTTGACTAATTGTACGAGAGTTACGGCCATATCAAGTCATTCCGCACCTACCCCAATGAATTTGTTCTTACGGCCATAGCAAGTCATATCGCACCTACCCCAATGAATTTGTTCTTACTCTTTAGGGCATATCCACATAAGGGTGTTCGTTTTCATGTTCTATTTTCTGTGTATGGTAATCTTTCCTATGAAGAAGGCTAGGATCCACAGTAGACTAGACATGGTAACCAAGACCCTGATAGAAGGGATCAGCGGATAGTCTTTCAGCATAGTGCCTGATATTATCGCCGAGATTTATCGAGCCCTGGAAAAGTGCCAGCAAGGGGCCAAACACTTTGAATGTTGTATCTATTACTTCAACATTGGCTTATAGAACATCTTCAGAAAGGTGACTACCGACAGGAAATTATACGCAGAGATTGGGATGACCATAACACTTTCCAGCACCCAAAGCGAATGAATTTCTTGCCTAACATGTTTGCTCAGCCAGAGGAAGCTAGAGGATGGGTAGAGTTATTTGAGAATCTCAAGGAGGATCAAGTGCAGCAGATGTATGAGTGTTTCCCAATGGGGGAGTTCATTGTTTATTCTCGGGATGCACCATTCCTCATACTCATTGGTCTGAGGGGAACCTATCCCTATGTCCCGATCCAAGCCATGAGGCAGGCAGGAAGAAAGCAAATCATACCAAGGGTGGACAAAATGAGTCACTTCAGGGCTGACTTCCAGGACGATGATAGCCCTTACAGGTGTCAAGCTCAGCACATGTGGCATTGCAAACTCATCTTGGGAACAGAATCTATTGAGCCAGACAGGTATCATGCCGGATGTGTGCTGCACTATCTAGATTGGTTGAAAGATAATCACACTGGATTGGGTCATCCTGGGTTCATCCGAGGTCACAGGCTCATTGATGAAAAGGCTGAAGTGCAAGTTAAGTACAATCAATTGTGCAAAAGAATTTGAGGATGTGAAAGTGATCATCGGGAATTAGAAAAATCTCACCAGAAATTGATTTACGAATAGAAAGATGTGGCTATCAACGCCAACAAGTAGCTAGGGTATCTGGAACAAGGTCTAGTAAAGCTGGAGGGAAAGTTCTTGAAGTGGAAAGACTGCCAAAATATTGAGTGAAATGTAGAAGGACATCTGGCCCAAGCCTATTTGCTGCTAGGACTGCGCGAGCTAATGAAGCTGTACAAGGGAGACAAGAATACCGAATCTGCGGAAGAACCTTCTAGGATCAAGTAATTAGGATCTTATATTTATGTCCTGCTTTCATAATGTAATTAGGCCACTGGCCATTAGAGATAATTTCATTTCCTGTTATTTAGTTGTTTTAGGACTGGTCTTATTTTCATCAATAAAATGAGGTACTTAGCATTATAAGTTCTCCAAAGCTAAATTGTCGCTAGGCCTACCTCGGGAAAAATGAGGCACACAAATTAGGACACGACTTATATTCTTGCACAATGTGTTTAAATATCACAATATTCTCTTTCTTAAAATCTGCACTAACTTTTTACCTTTTGTTTTTCTTTTATTTTTATTATTCCCCTCCCCAAAGGTTAGTTCGTGCATTCTGGCACCATCAGCATACTATACAAGATCCAAGGGCCCTCCACCTCCTCCTCCTCCGAGTCCTATTCGGAATAAAAACAAATGTATAATGGGAGACACAAGACCTAGAAAAGAGATTGAAAGAGATGAAACTTCTCGGGGTATCCCGATTGCTGAGGGAGCTACTTCTCAGCTTGAACAAAACTTGCTGAAATTCCAGGAGGAATTGGACCAAGTTTGGAACTTGGCGAGCCTATCATTCTCTCTTGCTGCTCTTGATGTCAAAACCCAAAACCCCGTACCTCCACAAAACACCCCACACCCACAAAGAAAACCGACTCAGGCTCAAACCAACTACACATGAAACAACGCTCCATTGCTCATTCCCGTACCACCAAATACTACAAACGACTACCTCCACAACACTCATGTCTTTGTGGACACTATAACCTACTATAGTGAACCACTCACAAGTTCTTCTACATCACACAACAAAGAATCCCTCATCAGAAACTTGGCTGCGGAACTCAAGAAGTTAACTAGCCGGGTCTAGGGTGTCGAAGGTAGGAAAGGCATTGAGGGGCTGATCTATGAAGATCTTTGCATTCAACCGGATGTTAAACTCCCGGAGGGGTACAAACTTCCAAAGTTTGAGATGTTCAACGGTACAGGTGATCCCAGGGCCAACTTGAGGACATATTATGATAAGCTGGTAGGAGTTGGAAGGGATGAGAAAATCCGCATGAAGTTTTTCATTAGGAGTCTAAAAGGGGATGCCTTGTCTTGGTACATCAGCCAAGATTCAAAGAAATGGACAAGATGGGTAGGTATGGTGTCCGATTTTATGGACCGATTTAGGTTTAATATAGAGAACGCACCGGATGTATTCTACATCCAAAATATGAAGAAGAAACCCATAAAAATCTTCCGCGAATATGCTACTTGTTCAAGGTTAGAAGCCGCTAAGGTCAGGTTGGCCTTAAAAGAAGAGCGGATAAACATGTTCTTTGTCCGGGCTCAGGACCCGCAACGTTGCGAAAGATTAATGCTGATAGAAGGCCAGAAGTTCTTTGACATCATCAAGTTGGGAGAAAGAATTGAAGAAGGTATCAAAATCGTTATGGTTACTAATCTTGAGGCATTGCAGGTCACCAACAAAGCCTTACAGTCTGGTGGCACGTCAAATAAGAAAGATGTGAATTCCGTAATGGCTGCGTAGAGAACCAAATCCCCAATAAAATACAAAATATACCCCTTAACTCCACTCACATATCAGCCTTCCCCGAATTACCAAGCACCCTCACCCACATATCAAATTCCACCATCCACTTATCAATCATCTCCTCCTCCCACGTATCAACCCACTTCACCAAGATACTCTCAACCCGTACCCGTGTACCAAGCTTAAAATGCTCAACCTTCTCACTATCAATCACCACCCACTCGCCAAAACTTCCCTAGACCTAGACCAAACCTCAACCGCGGACATCCCACACAATATACAGCCAATGCCGAACCAATTGACCAGGTGTATGAGAGACTCAAGGCAGTCGGTTATGTTACTCCTATCCCATCCATAACTCCAGAAAATCCATCCCAATGTATCAATCCAAACAAAACCTGCGCATACCATTCCGAAATGAAAAGCTATACCATCGACGAGTGTCATTCATCGAAAGAGATTCAGACCTTGATTGACAATAAGGATAATATAGAAAATGAGCCCGCTCCCAATGTCAGCAACAACCTTCTGCCTGGTCACAAGGGTGGGGGCATTAACATGGTTGAGATCAAGGATGATTGGGACCCCAAAGAGTCAATCTCGGGCATTCGCATGATTGCGATCGAGGATGATTGGGACCCCAAAGGGTTAATTGGATTGATTGCTGAAGGGGATGAACCGAAGAGGCCGACAGTCACACTCAACTCAATTTTTGTCCAAATCCATCCCTCTGAGGGCGATGAGGTGAATATGTCCATACCACTAGAGTTCGAAGCGCCTCTTTCAAAGGAACCAGGACCAATTGAGGTTGAGTTTGTAATTCCAAAGGCACTTGTGCCGTTTCAAGTAGTTGTGTTTCCTCCAACAGTGCGTATTCCGGTTACAATGACGTATAATTACCCCATTTAGCTCAAACGCCATACCATATGATTACACAGCGGAAGCTAGGAGAAAAGAGAAAAACAAAATTGGAGAAGCAATTGCTGCACAGTGTATGACCCAAAATAGGCAGAGTGTACACTCCAGAACACTTAGCTAAGTCCAACAAAAAAGCCTCTGGATGGCCTACTAAAACTGGTCCTGACGATATTTGGAGAAAAATACAAGCTAAAGAATACTCGATTGTTGAGCAGTTGAACAAAACACCAGCGCAAATCTCCATTCTAGCTCTTCTGCAAAGTTCCGACGCACACAAAAATGCTCTGATGAAAATATTAAGCGAGGCCTATGTTCCCAGCAACATAATTGAAGGAGATATGATTAATATGTAGGGCAAGTGTTGGAGAGTAACAAAATCACCTTTCAGAAGGATGATCTACCACCAGAAGCATTAAGTCACAACAAAGCGTTGCTCATCACCATGCAAATACAAAGATTACTTCATTACTAGAATCTTGGTTGACGGGGGATCCAGCCTCAATATCTATCCACTGATAACTCTCAGAATGTTGGGGAAATGCTTGCACGAAATCAAATATAGGTCTATCAATGTTAAAGCCTTCGATGGGTCCCAAATGTCCACTATTGGAGAAATCAGGTTATGCTTGCAAATAGAACCAACCTGGTTCGACGTAGAGTTTCAACTGATAGACATCCCAACATCCTACAACTTGTTCTTAGGACGATCCTGGATCCACTCCGCTGGTGCTTTTGCATCAACCCTGCATCAGAATGTAAAGTTCGAATGGAATCACCAAGAGGTGATCATTCATGGAAAAGGTAGCAACCCCATATATAGTCGCCAGACCATCCCAATGATTGGAGGAAAAAGGAGAATAGGCAAAGAAATGTACCACCACATCGAGCGAGTCAACGTTGTGGAAAAAGATAAATGGTGGGATAACAAGATTGAGAGTATCCTGAACTGGTGCGGGTATGATCCTGGAAAGGGACTTGGGAAAAACCTTCAGGGTATCACCAAGCCCGTCAAGCTGAAGAAACAGGGTACCACTTTTGGACTGGGGTATGAGTATACATGGAAAGAGTTTGATGATTGGTCGCCACTATGGCACGGCCCATACTATCCACTGGAGTACCTGATACCTCTCCTCGAGCAGACCTTTCAACCAGCTGACATCATATATGGATCAGAGAAAGATGAGGCGCTGATACCAATGAAAAACCTATTTCTGGAAAATGATATGGACCGTTGTGTTATCTTCAAGGAGGAAGGGGAGGAAGGCCATTCCATAAAAGATGTGAATCGATGGGAACGCCTCAATAATTGGTCGATCAGGACCAATAGGGCCCGAATATCTTCGGGGTAGCAAGGCTATAGAACTCACCATGCATCGCATTTTACTTTTTACTAGTTGATTTTACTTTTCCGCACTATATTTAATTTTGAAAAGAGATCCAATCTTCCAAACAATTATAAATTTAATTAAAGCATTTCCATGTCTATTATATATCTCGATCTTACTATTTTCCTTTATCACTTGCTTTATTTACACAGCATTACTACTACCTATCTTGATGATGAACAAACGACTGTGACTTGCAACCAGACAACACAACAAATGGATATAGATTTAGAAGAGGATGTTATACGAAGAGGTTATCAGAGAGGTCGAGAATTTTGAGAATAGGACTAAATCCAACTTGGACGAAACTAAGGTTGTTAATTTGGGAGATACAAAGAATGTCAAGGAAACACGTATCAGTGTACACTTGTCACCAGAAAAATAGAAGTACACAGAGTTCTTAAAAGAATATGAGGGCATTGTTGCCTTGTCGTATGATGATATGATTGGTCTTAGTACATCCATCGTAGCTCACAAGTTAACAGCAGATCCAACATGCCCGACGGTAAAACAGAAGCTCAGAAAGTTCAAACCCAATATGTTTGAAAATCAAAGAAGAGGTTACCAAGCAAGTCAAAGCCAGGTTCTCAGGTAGTAGAGTATCCAACATGGTTAGCCAACATCGTGCCAGTACTGAAGAAATATGGGAAGGATAGAGTCTGTGTTGACTATCAAGATCTCAACCGGGCCAGTCCCAAGGATAACTTCCCCTTGCAAAACATACGCATCCTAATTGACAATAGCGTCAAGCATGAGCTTCAGTCATTTGTTGATTGTTTGTCTAGATACAATCAAATATGGATGGATGAAGAAGATGCGGAGAAAATGGAACTTATCACGCTGTTGGGGATGTATTGTTACAGAATAATGTCGTTTGGTTTGAAGAATGATGGTGCCACCTATATGAGAGCCATGACTACCATTTTTCATGAGACGATACACAAATAGATCGAGGTGTATGTGGAAAATGTCATCATCAGATCCAAAAAAGCCACAGATCATATGGAAGACTTGAGGAAATTCTTCAACAGACTGAGAAGGTACAATCTTAAATTGAATCTCGCTAAGTGTGCATTTGGGATTCATGCTGGAAAATTACTTGGCTTCATCGTGACTCATCGAGGAATAGAATTAGATCCGTCAAAGGTCAAGGCCATTCAAGAGTTGCCACCGCCAAAGAAAGAAGGACGTGATGAGCTTTCTGGGAAGATTCAACTATATTAGTCGGTTCATAGCTCAGTCCACTATCATTTGCGAATCTATCTTCAAGATACTGAAGAAGGTTGCTGCCACCAAATGGACTGAATACTGTCAGAAAGCTTTCAAAAAAATTAAGGAATACTTGTCAATGCCTCCGGTCTTGGTTCCGCCCAAACCAGGAAGACCTCTATTGCTTTACCTCACAGTATTGGACGAAGCATTCGGTTGTGTTTTGGGACAACATGATGAAGCAGGGAGAAAGGAGCAAGCCATCTACTATCTAAGTAAGAAGCTTACCCCGTACGAGACTCGGTATTCCCAATTAGAATGCACCTGCTGTGCTTTGACTTGGGTAGCTCAGAGGAGATCTTATTCTTGCAGAAATGGACAGAGAAGTCTGGCCAAAACCAATCAACTCAGGTGTAGTGGAGCGTACTATGTGTAATCATATGTTTTCTCTTCATGATGTAACTTGAACTATGCCTGACATGATTCCCGTTTAAGAGGGGATACGTAGGAAGCCCTAAAGATTCGGTCATAACTTAATTAAAATTCCATTTCCCCCACTATTGGAATTGGGGCAGAATTTTGAGGAGGACCTTCAAAATTCCAAAGTCAGTTTCAACATTTTCATCGCCAGAAGGGTCAACCTACTAAATTGGGGCAGAATTTTGAGGGGGTTCTCAAAATTCCGAGAATGATTTTTTTCAGTCGTTCAGTGAAGCCGTCAGGAGCGTCAGCCCAGTAAATTGGGGTAAAATTTTGAGGAGGACCCTCAAAATTCTGGAGCAAGAGAGGTTTCAATGTCTTGAACCATGTCGCACCCATTGGTTCATTCAAAGAAAATCATTTTAGGTTATATACTTATGTTATATTTACTAAATCATGCATAACTATCATCTGAATTGATGTTGTTTAGCACCGCTACCCAATGGTACGCGACGTCAGCAGCCAGGGGATACGAACTAACATGTCCCCCTCTACATAAATCACAATTTTTCTTTGGATGCAGGCACCCAAAATGCAAATTGTTGAATATATCATACTTTGCAGGAGTGAAACTTTCAGAATTATTCACAAATCATTATCCGCACACAACATCCCTAGCAGTCACGATATCGTAATTGACCATCAGCTAAGAATTCTTACCACTACTCGCCCTTTACATTCTTGCGTCGCATAAGGCTACTTTTCTACCTTTCGAGGATAAGCTCTACCTCCTGCATCATTCTGCATAAGGCTACCTATCTATCTTCCGAGGTTAAGCTCTATTTCCATCTGCATTTTTCATAAGGCTATCTATCTGCATTTCGAGACTAAGCTTTGTCTCCATCTGTATTATTTTGCATAAAGCTACCTATCTGCCTTTCGAGGTTAAGCTTTACCTCCATCTGCATTTTTTGCACAAGGCTAATTATATGCCTTCCGAGACTAAGTTCTGTCTCCATCTGCATAAGGCTACCTATCTGCCTTCCGAGGTTATGTTCTACCTCTATTTGTATTTTTGCATAAGGCTACTTATCTGCCTTCCGAGACTAAGCTCTATCTCCATCTTGCATAAGGATACTTATCTGCCTTCCGAGGTTAAGCTCTACCTCCATCTGCATAAGGTTACTTATCTGCCTTTCGAGACTAAGCATTGTCTCCATCTTGCATTACTTGCATAAGGCTACTTATCTGTCTTCCGAGACTAAGCGATGTCTCCATTCTGCATGACCGAAACATCTCCACTTTATCTTTCCGTACGACTACAATATCGTCAGCTGCATTAAAATATTCACTTTGGCTGAAAGATCGCCACCCTTTGCATTCATCGGCTGAAAGATTGTCACCTCTTCATGGTCTGAAAGATTGCCAGCTTATTCAAAGGCATCATATTTTGAAGGAATCATCTACATAGCCCGAGAACACCATTTCATGGCCTGCGAATCTTTACTTATGCTCTTTATAGCCCAGGACATTATAGTTTGATGACATCATCCTAACTGTCCAAAGACAACATTCATGGTCCAATGGGAACTTGTATCACATTTAAAATTATGCACAATATACCTTGTATCGCACACTTGCATGTACACCAGCTAGCAAACAGCCGTCTCAGCAGGAGCGATCCCGCTCCGGTTCCCACATCCTATTAGATTTCAAATACCTTTCCAATTCGAACATTACGTCTGTCCTTTTAAAATATCCATCGGCATATTCTATCAATGGTTCTTGAACTACATATGTCCTGATTCCTGTAAAATTATGGATATGTAGGTAGATCAGAATCCAGGGCTCGGTCAAAGTCTTTAAATCATCGTTTCCGGTAAATATTGGTCATCTTGTCTTTACCCGACAACTCTTTCATCCTCCTCGGGTAAAGAAGGGGAGTTGTTGATACCAAATTTTTTTGTATGTATTTTTGTACCCAGAATACTTCCAAAAAATAGCATATAAGTGCATATATAAGCACACCCATGAGTTTATGTATTTTAATGATTTTTAAAACTAGTTTATTACCTATTTTTTACCACAAAAAAAGCAGATTATTCCTAAAATTATCTTTTTAAGAGAATAACTTATTTTATCTTAGAGATTCGATAATTTACTCCTGTTAGGGGAAAGCCAATCGGGCTGAGAGTGTTCAGGTTTGGGTTGGTGGGGTGACGAGACTTGGTATTTGTAAGCGTGGTGGAGTTTTCCTGTATGATGAGGCGTCGTTATCCTTATTAAATGTACTAATTCGTTGGTTTTATGATTTTTTACTAGTCGCCTTTGAAACAGGATATTGCGAATTAGTATTGAAGAAGCGACAGTCAGAGATCGTAGGGTGTGATGGTTCAGGATAGAGTCAGCGTTTCTAATGTCGACGATTTGAGAAGGATGATCTTCGGAAAGGTTTAAAGTTACTAGCAATTTTGGGTTCAAGTGCTACGAAGATAGATTTTATCTAAGACACCAATTAAGCAACAATGTATGAGGAAGGACATGTGGGAAGTGTTAGGCGGTGTTTAAAACTTCTCGAAGGCCTGGTGTAAGAGGTGCAGGTCGAGTAGTTGATTAAGGAAGTGAGTTTTCCCAAATTGGGAGAGTGGTAGTGTTTCATATAGGCTTGGTGGTAGGATGACTATGCACCTTAAGGAGAGTTTTGATTGATTTGGGAATCTTAGTGATTGGTGATTGGGGTTTACGGATCTAATTTTAAGTATGGGTGATGATGCGGCAGGAGATATGATATAACATAAAGGAGTTGCTTAAAATGAAGAAGGACGCAGCATAACTTTGAATTAAAAAGGATGTTGCCACACATTTAAGTGATGTCCACGAGGGATGAATGGAATTGTGCAGCTAGAGAGTGAGCTCGAACTCAGGATAGATTATTGATGTAGTAATAGTTGTACCCCATGCAACAGCGTTGGAAGATGTCGGGAAGTGATTTTCATGGGTGGGTTATTCCCTGTGTGAAGGTTAGAGGTCGCGTGGGTGGTAAGGCTTCTACAAAGAATTCTATTAGTTATACATCAAAGAGATCGGACATGTGAGTGAGGTTGATGATTCAGAGTATAAAGAGGGGTTTCACAGAAATATTCCGAGAATTTTGGCGGTTGATGGTGCATGTTATATCAATAAGAGATTGGGAATCCTGGTGAACTCCATATTTGTGTAATCGTGGCTTCGAGCGAAATAGGAGAGAGTCCCACCTCCTATGATTGGGTTGCATGGTTAACTACTTGTGAGGTTTCTGGTTGTTAGCATATTGATAGATTATCTCAACTACGGGAAAATAACATAAGCGGTAAGTTGAGCAAATGAATTGTTAAAGGCGTGATATGGTTTGCCTTATTGGCTCATTCTCAGACTTGGGAAGGATTCAGGATTTGTGCCTTGTATAGATGCAGGGTTTAGAGGAAGTGATTCTGTCAGGTGCTTCATCGAGAGGGTATTCATGTGCTAGAAGATTCATGGAGCTGATGATATTTGGGGCTATGTCAGAGCGGGTGTCTCTCAGCAACGGTCCAAGTAGATTCAAAGGGGTAAAGTGTGGTGCCTAATGAATTCGAACCAATAGGTACAGTTAAGAATCAAGATTCTTGTAGTAGCTTGTGAGAAGGGATCCAGAATATTCTTTGATTTTTTGACGTGCAATGTAGCATTTGGGAGGAAAATTAAAAAAGGGTTCGGATTCATAGAGGGATTAGAAGAATGGTCATATCAGTTAAGGGTGTGAATGTTCACATAAAAAAGGTATGAAATGGTTCGTGGGATTTGGGACAGCATGGTCTCGTGAGTCAAGTTCACTCGGGATGAGTGTAGATGGAGTGTGTTATGTATTGAATGGATTTATCATTATTTATAATGCATCAGGGTAAATCAAATGAAGATAGATTGGTTAACAACAGTTGAGTTGGCGTATTGGTGGTAGAGATCAATTCCTTCAGCGTGACTAAGTTATGCAAATGATTTGTGACGGTACATATGAGGCATGTCGCCCGCTGTAATTGATGTTGTTCAGAAGCATTCTACTGTTATGTCTTGTTATGTAAAAGCGGATTCCAGAAAGGCTATGGTGGATAGACCACTACCTAAGGATTTGCATATTCTACGGTTATGAGAATTTACCTATGTGTTGCTATAGTACTCTTGAAGTGAGTTAAGTGAAATGTTTATATATGAGGCTTCTATTAGTGGTTCCGAAGTTATGATGAAAAAATGTGTTCTATTGAATATTGGCATGTTGGGTGCAGCAAGTGGTATGGAATTTGAAGTGAGGATCAAGGCTGTAGTCTGAAATTTAACCACGATTTTGTGTATGAAATTAAGAGAAAATCATATATCTGAGTTCGTGATTTCATGGTTAAACTTTATCTTCGAGAACTTTCGGAATCTGGGCATGTGGGCCGGTGGGCGTTAATGTCAACTTTTAGATCATGGTTAGGAATTGTTATAAACTTGATTGCAATGAGTAATGGAGCATATATTAATGGATTTGTATAATTATTGTCCATATTTGAATCATTGTGCATTGATTGGAGTTTCCGGAAGAGCGTGGAATGTCGGTTATGGATCTTAGGAGCAAGGTGAGTCTCCTTTTTAACCCTGTAAGAGGGAATTGTCCACATAGGTAAAAATAATTGGTCATGTTCTCCTATTTGTTGGGGCTACGTACGCACGAGGTGACGAGAGTTCGTGCCTAGCTGTTATCATACTATTGTCCGGGTAGTTTAGGACCCAGATTCATGCTATACATAGAATATTGCCATCTTATTGATAGTTTGTACAGCTTAAATCACATCGAATTACTAAATGAATTTCTAAAAATATTTAAACTTTATCAAGTGTTTAGAGTACTTTGGCAAGGGAAACAAGTGTGATATATCACCCAAAATGTCATTATTCTTATTCTTTTTTATTTTTCTTGCAATTTTCGACTAATCTTATCGTACTTTATTTCTCTATTTTTATGAGTAGCTAAATACCTTAATCTAAGGTTTTGGTGGAACCCGTTGGGGATGACTTGGTTATTTCATTATTATAGCTAGATTTGATTGTTAATCTCTATTTGTTCATCTATGTTTTGATTGTGGTTAGTTGAAAGGGCCCTCAATTATCCATTCCTTTTCATTATGTATCTACTTGAGAGAGAATGCATATTTAGGTGATTGATGAACAACATCACTCGAGAGTCATAACCGGGGGTTTAGAGGTTGGATTAGAGATAGTGACACCTCGGGTGCAATCTAAGTTAACCATATTGTGAATCTAGCCAGCATAGCTTGAGAGAGTGCGTCTAGTAAATAATCATAATTGCTTGAGAAAGCTTTTTGATAGCTGGAGAATTCATGATTGATAGAGAAAACTAAATCATAGTTATAAACATATACAACCAAGGAAATTACCAACGGGGGAAACCATTGGCTTAGACCTTATTCCAATTGCTTATACATCAAGTTTAGTTAATTTGCAGCTGTTAATTACTTTCGGTCTTTAGTTGTTAAAAAAATCAAACATTGTGAATCAAAAATATTTGGGAAACAGATTGTGAATTTAGTAATTCTAACAATAGTAATTGATAGGTTAGTTCTCTGTGGTTCGACTTTGGGAATAAATACTCAGATTATATTTGCAACACCTGCATAGTCTTGTGCGAGACTCAAATGAGCGTGTTCAAATTTTGGCGCCATTGCCGAGGAATTAACGGTGTTATCAATTACAATTGAAAGAAGTACCAAATTTCTAAGTGTAGTCAGTTTTCTCTATACCCAATCTTTTCATTGAAATTCTAACGTTTGAAATCTTGTGGATCGCATGTGTATGCCTAGAAATTATTCGAGGACTGGAGAACTACTAGAAGGACTCTAAGACCCCGAGAAAACATTCAGGGCATTGAAACGTGCCAATAAAAGACTTTAACAACCATAACAAATACACCAACCCGAATATGACATGGGTGAAGTAGATAACGCCAACGGAAACATGAAGAATGAGCCAGCTAACATAAATGTTAGAGGAGTGGCACCTCTTGTGCACGAAGCTGCACTTTATGACTGGGCAGAGCTTACAGCTAGAAATCTGGCCACTGCCATAGTTGTGCCTGCAATTCAAGCAGAGACATTCCAGATCACCAGCAACTTGTTGCATCTGCTGCAGAATAAGTGACTGTTCTCCAGGTCACACATTGAAGACCCGCAACAACACTTGAAAAACTTTCTGTCAATATGTATGACCCAAAGGCAGCCAAATGCAACCCCGAAAGCTATCAAATTGCTACTGTTCCCATTTTATGTAATCGGGGCAGCTCAAACTTGTCTAAATTCACTCCCTATCAACTCTATTAACACTTGGGAGGAATTAGTCAAGCAATTCCTGTCTATCCGGCTAACAAGACTGCACAACATATCCATGACATATTGTATTATAGGCAGCATTCTACTGAGTCCATGCAAGAAACTTGAGAAAGATTTAATGGGATGCTAGTGAAGTATCCTCATCATGGCATTCCAGACCAGATTCTTGGCAAGAGATTCTACATGGGTCTAGCTGACAACTTCAAAGCGAATGTGGATGTTTCAGCTGGAGGTGCTTTCTTAAGCAAAACATTCACCGACTGTAAAATTCTTCTCAATAAGATGTCACAAAATGCGGGGTGGATGACTAGAGGTACAACACTAGCACCCATAGTGCATTCAGTTCCGCTTGATCCTAATAATTCGCAGGAAGAGAACATTGCCACACTCTTGACCCAGATGAGCTTACTGACAAAGAAGATTAATGAGATGGATACAAAACAGGTGCATATCGTTGATACAATGAATGGAGGACTATGTACACCATGTATTAATCAGTCCTATGTCTGCCCATGGAGCGGAGAAGGTGAAAATCAAGGGGCACGGGAAGATATGAATTATGTCAACAACTATGGGGGTCAGAGACAAGGAGCACAGCAGTGGAGACCACAGTAAAATCAGCAATATAGGCCTAATATGCAGCAGCCTGAGGGTATGCACCCTCAAAACTAATTAGTGTCAGTACCTTATCAGAAACCGCAGGGTCATCCACAGCAAAATCAGCAGCAGTTAGCTTATCAACCACCCCCTCAGCAGCAAGATAACAACATGGTGGAAATCAGGGGTATGCTTCAGCAACTCATTGGGACAAATAATAAAGTGCAGAAAAAATTAGCAGTGCATGATTCAACCACAAAGAATATTGAAACGCAGCTGGGTCAACCGTCCATGGCTAACAACCGTCCCCTGGGAACTTTACCTACAAAAACAAACATAAACCCCAAGGAGCAAAACCCAAATCAGGTGATGGAAATCGATCTTCAGAATGGTAGAGATTTAGATAGAGAGCAGGAAATTGTGCAAGCCAGCAAGAATACTACACCAGCCACTCCAGTTCAATTATAGGTAGAAAAACTAACAGAAATTACTGGAGTGGTAGTTGAGCAGAATCAGGAGAAAAAAGGCAAACAAAAAAGGAGAACGAGCAAGTTGCAGTATAGGTGGCACCTCTTGTGCCAGAAAAGCCTAACAGAGAGAAGCCAACAAGCAATGCACAAAGGGTGATACCTGCACCCTTCCTTCAGAGAATGGTCAAACAAAAGAAGGCAGACCAATACAAAACGTTCATGGAGATGCTGTGTCAAATTGAGTTGAATATTCCTCTGATGGATGCCTTGAGAGAGATTCCCGATTATGCCAAGATGATGAAACATCTAATGTCACGGAAGTTTGATTTTCATGATCTATCCACAGTAACTCTGACACATACCTGCAACGAAGTGGTGGCAAAATCGATGGCTCAAAAGATGTCCGATCCAGGTAGATTCACTATTCCATGCACAATTGGAAGATATGCCTTTGCAAAGGCATTGTGTGATTTGGGAGCCAGCATAAATCTGATGTCGCTGGCAGTGTACACTAAATTGGGATCGGCGAAGATAGATCAACTTCTATGCTGCAACAGCTGGCTAATCGCACTGTGAAAAGACCAACTAGTATTCTTGATAATGTGCTAGTGCAGTGGGGAAGTTCGTGTTCCCCACAGACTTTGTGATTCTGTATTATCGGATACATGAGGAGATACCTCTTGTTTTATGGAGACCATTTTTAGCCACGGGGAGAGCACTGATAGACTGTGAGACTGGGAACTAAAAATGAGATTGAACGATGAAGAATTCATATTCAATCTTCAGCAATCAATGAGGAGACCCAGTGAATATGCTAATTGCTCTCTACTGAAGGCAATGGATGTAATCCTGCAAGAAGATGATAGGACCTTAACTTTTAAAGATCCATTGGAGGCATGTCTAACAAATTAAGAAGAAATGGATGGTGAAAGGTTAACTGAATAGGTTATGGCACTGGAAGGCCAAGGGTTTTGGTCAAGGGAACCTCAGTTCTAGTCCCTCGTGCCGGAAAAAAAAGGCCACTCCACCAGCAAATCCATCAATAGAGGAACCACCCAAGCTGGAGCTGAAGCCACTCCTAGATCACCTCAGGTACGTATTCTTAGGCCCCTATTCGACCTTTCATGTTATTATATCATCCTGTTTGCTAGATGTGCAGGTAGAACGGCTTTTATAGGTAATGCAGGATAACAAGACTTCCATTGATTGGACGATAAAAGACATAAAGGGTATCAGCCCAGCCTTATATATGCATAAGATTCTCCTGGATAAGGGGAACAGACCTTCAAGGGAACATCACCGAAGGCTGAACCCTATTATCAAAGAGGTTGTAAAGAAAAAGGTGATCAAATGGTTAGATGCGGGAATCAGTTTTCTAATCTCTGATAGTAATTGGGTCAGCCCTGTCCAATGTGTTCCTAAAAGGGGGGGAATGACTTTTGTGAAAAAAGACAAGAATGAGTTGATCTCAAATCATACAGTCACAGGGTGGCGAATCTGCATGGATTACCAAAAATTGAACACCGCCACCCGAAAGGACAACTTTCCATTGCCTTTCATTTACCAAATGTTGGACAGGATGGCCGGAAGATCACACTTTTGTTTCTTGGACGAATATTCTGTGTAAAATTAGATATCAATAGCCCCCGAAGATAGAGAGAAGACATCTTTCACTTGTTCGTATGGAATCTTTGCCTTTCGAAGAATGCCCTTTGGGCTTTGCCACGCACCAGCGACTTTTCAGCGGTGCATGCTATCCATCTTCACAGATATGGTGGAGGATATTATGGAAGTCTTTATGGGTGATTTCTCTTGGTGGGAGATTCATTCTAAGACTGTCTTCACAACTTAAGTAGAGTGCTCAAAAGATGTGTGTAGACAAACTTAGTACCAAACTGGGAGAAGTGTCATTTTATAATACAAGAAGGGATAGTCCTATGAAATCGAGTGTCCAGAAAAGGAATTGAGGTTGACCATGCTAAGGTTGACGTAATTGAGAAGCTACCACCGCCCACTTCATTCAAGACGTTGAGAAGTTTTCCTGGACACGCCGGGTTCTACCGGAGTTTCATAAAAGACTTTTCGAAAATTGCTAACCCATTATGCAAACTCCTTGAAAAGGATCAGCCCTTTGTGTTTTCTAATGATTGCAGGTTGGCATTTGGGGAACTGAAGAAGACTTTGATAACTGCAACCATCATTGTTGCACCCAACTACGAACAAACTTTTGAGCTCATGTGTGAATTTAGTAATTCTAACAATAGTAATTGATAGGTTAATTTTCTGTGGTTCGACTCTGGGCATAAATACTCAGATTATATTTGCAACGCCCACATAGTCTTTTGCGAGACCCAGTTGAGCGTGATCATTTGTATTCGTTAACACTTCCCTCGGGGTCTACCTGGTGTCAACCGAAGGAGATATCCCAATCTTTATTTTCACTTGCCTCGCTTTCCATCTGTCTCTGTTCTACATGTCGCTCTATTATTAAAGTATTTAATACTGATCGATTTTCTCCTATGCAAGATGGTTATTATTAACCTTCTTTTGTAATAGGGTGTGGACATTTTATGTCCTACTCCCCTCATTTTTTCCTAGTGAATTAATATGCTGGTGGAAGTCAAGCCTTAACCTCCCACCATATCAGTGGCATTGACATAAAATAAAATTAAATTCATAAGTAGAACGGGGAGTTGTCACTCTTAATATCATACTAAGAGTCGCCTATTGGTGGCAAAATTGATTATAAGAAATAATTATTCGCGCACGACACATATTATCTACTAGAAAATGGGTTGGATAATAAACTTTTTAAAAATGGGTCAAATATGAATAGAATTTATATTATTCACTTAAAATATTTTATAACCAATGATTTAATTTTTACATTCGTAAAGACAGAGACAAAAAACACAATATCTTGTTAAGATCAAAGTTCTTTTGGTTAAGCGAACTCCTCCAAAATAGATTGAACTAAGACGGGCGATGTCTAGTCTCCCACATCTTGGATCATATTTGAAATTCCGTTGTTGCTTCAACCCACTTAACAACTTTCTCAAGTACTCCAAACAAATGGAAAAGAGGAAGGCATATATCGGATCCACTTGCCTCAAACCTTTAGTTATTGGGACAGGTTCAACTAGCTCAATATTGAACAATATAGAGTAGCTAATTTTTGAGATACACTGCATTAACCAATGGATGAATTTTCTTAAAAAGCCCAAACCTTCCATCACCTGCTCAAGACACACCCATTCCACAAAATCATACGCCTTCATCATGTCTACTTTCAACATGCATCTAGGGGATATATATTTCCTTTTATAAGATTTAACTAATTCATGGGCCAGAATGATGTTATCAGTGATTCTTCTCCCATGTAAAAATCTAGCTTGATCCTCTGATATTAAGTTGTATGGGATTGTGCTACATGAAACCTGTGTAAAATCTCTAACTTTTTCTAGATTGGCAACTTTGGGCAATAAAATGAGTGTGGTGAATTTATAGCTTTATACATGATTCGCCTGGTAAAAAATTATTTCACAACTTCACAAGACTTCAATTTTTATTGTGGACCATGCCTTTTTGTAGAACACAACATTATACCCATCAATGCCAGGCGTTTTTGCAATCCAGTAGCACATAAACCTTCATATATCTCAACATCAATTTCTTTAACACATAGTTCTAATTATGCCAAGGATGGGCTGCTTTTCATAATAATTCTGTTCATTGCAGATAGTCTAGTAGTTGCTGACCCCATCAAGAACTTGTAGAAGTTAATTACTTTTTTAATAGAAGTAGTATCAGTCAATCTCACCCAGTCACATATTTATGTTTAGTTTTCGGTTTTTTGCCTCTTTTCCTTCATTACAGCGGTTATATATTTATTTTTTGAATCACCTAACTTGATGTAGCTAGCTCGTGGTTTTAATTGTAACATGCCTTCTTCAATAAGAGATCATTTTTCCAACTGTTGTATGTGAGTGTTATTGTGTTAAAATACAAAATTAAAAATTGTTAGAAGAATAAAGGAAAAGTAAACTGAAAACAGTAAAAAATATGAAATACTCTGAGTATACAATTTGCTTGTATGTCCTTAAGGAATTTAACCCCCTCACATGTTTCTAAGGTAATGGATTAATCCTCCCCAGATGAAACGAAATAAACCTTCCTGCAACAGTGGCAATACAAATTGTAAGATACCTGTGACGACCCGACCTGTCATCACGTGGGTTACTACCCCGTTTCTCCCTAATTGTATTGATTCATGTTTCAATATCAGTATTAGATTCAATCGGGTATAATTGGATTGTTTTTGGTTGAAAATGAGGCACATAGCCTCTTAGAAGGAAGCTTGTATTGGAAAAGTAAACCGAAAGTTTACTATGTGGTTAGAGGGCTCGGATGTGAATTCCGGTGGATCAGTTAGCTTCGAAGGATGATTTGTGACATAGGAGTGCGGTCGGAATTGAATTTGGAGGACAGGTGTAGAATTAGGCTTGAATTGGCAAAGTTTGAATTTTGGCGGATTCCGATTGGTAGATGAGATTTTGATCGGAGGGTCGGAATGGAATTCCAAGAGTTGCAGTAGCTTCGTTAGGTGAATTTGGAGATGTCTGAAAATTTTCAGATTATTCGGAGGTGTTTAGGTCGACTTTTTGATCAAATGCAAGTTTCAGAAGTTTTAGTTTAACTTAGGCTTGGATCCGTGGTAATTTTATGATTTCGATGTTTATGATAGTGTTTTTATGTTACGAGCAAGTTTGACTGAAGTATTAAAACATACCCGTGCATTTGGTTTGGGTCCCGAGGGCCTCGGGGTGATGTCGGATGATGAAAACAAGAATTTTTGAAGTTGTATTAGGTCTGTTGCATGAAGCTCCTGATATTTCCACGAAAGCAGAAGAAGCTCCGCAAAAGCAGCTACCCCAAAAGCGGTAAGAGACCGCAGAAGCGGTCATGGAATTCATGAGAGAACCACAGAAGCAGTCATTGGATCGTGGAAGCGGGGACTGCAAAACCGGTATTTTGACCGCAGAAGCGGTCCCGTGTGGTTTAAGTAAGACCTCATAAGCGGTAGTGTGGTCGCGTAAGCGGTGACCGCAGGTGCCGTCATTTGACCGCATAAGCGGAATCGATTGGGTTTTAAGTGAACATATTTTCCGAGTATAAAAGAGAAGGAGAAAATGTATGGAACTCCAGGAAGGTGATTCTTGGGCGATTTTGAAGAGGGTTTCGAGGGTTTCCTTCAGGTAATGATTCTTGGCCTCGAATTTATATGGTGTAAAAATGTAGATTAAATGCTGAAACTTAAGGATTTTAAGGCTAGAAATGGTGGTTAGGGCTTGAAACCTAAGAGAGGTTAAAGTGGTAATTTGAAGAGTCAAACGGACTCCGAGTTTGGAAATTTTATATGCATGGACTCGTGGTGAGACGAGGAATCCAAAGATGTGATTTTCATAATTTTTCGCGAAGTGGGCCCGGGGCTCGGGTTTTTCTAGTTTCGAGATTTTTCTTATATTTTTACTGTTTTCGATTGGGTGTTGTCTCATTAGCATATTATGATATATTTGTACTGATATTGGTTATATTTGAAGGGCATGAAGGCCAATTTTAGGGGAAAAACATCGCGAGCGAGGAATTTCACCGATTCGAGGTGAGTAATACTTGTGAATGATATCCTGAGGGTTTGAAACCCCAGATTTGCAAATCATAGTGATGTATTGTGGTGACTTGCATGCCAGGTATGAGCATGGGGTAGAGCGCCGTTGAGGATTGTGACTTGGTCCATCCCGATTGTCGACTTTACTGCGTGATTAACTGAAAACTACTTGATGCTATCATGATTTGGGTTGATCGCCATGTTATGGGCTTCGTGCCGATTATTTGAATCCTTCAGAGATTGATATCACTGTTTTATATTACATTGCATATTATTTGATCTCAGCCCAAGGTTCTAAATACCATTTTGCAAACTCAGCCATTTTTCTAAGATTTGAAAACTTTAATGATATTTTACTGACATTGAGCTGAGAACTGCTATTTTACTATTGCCCAAGGGGCTTATGTGCATTGCTGGACTGAGCATGGGTCGGGCTTCACGCCGCAACAGTATATACATGTACATGCATAGATCGGACCGCACGCCGCAGTAGTAGATTATATGGATCAGACTGCACGCCGTAGTAGTAGATTATATGGATCGGACTGCACGCCGCAGTAGTAGATTATATGGATCGGACTGCACGCACAGAAGTATATTATATGGATCAGACTACACGCTGCAATATTACGGCGTTTGGGCTGTAGGAGCCTCTCCAGCGTCTGTACACACCCCCAGTGAGTGCAAGGTACCCATGGATTGGGCTACGCGTCGTAGCGGTCATGTGCATTGCATTACATTCAAGCATTCACTCCTGTTTGTACTACGTGGCATGACATTTAGCACTCATATATCATTAGCATACATACTCCTACTTGCCTTGTTGACCAGATACCGTGGTGTTATATGTTAAGGAATGTTGTGCCCAAGGGGCAGATTTATGAGCCGACTTGTTCTATCTGATATAGCATTCATATGCAGGTTTGTTGAAAATAAAAGAGATATTGGTAAAAAAGACTTTGTAAAAGAGACATTGAACTGGTCTTTAGATTTTCTAAAAGAATTTTCACAGTATTTCGGTTTTTCTCAAAGGGTTGTATTTTCTTTATAGCATTTTGGTGTGCCCATACATATATTCTTATCGCTCAGATATTATTCTCTTTTATTACCACTGAGTTGGAAGTACTCATTTTACACTCTGCACCATATGTGAAGATTCAGGTATTCTGGAAGTATAGCTGAGATAATTGCGGCTTCAGAGTTTTATTAGAGTTGTCAAGGTAGTTGTCTGACGTTCGTAGGACCTGACTCTTTCCCTATTCCCTTATTATTATTTTTGAAGTTTTGGAACATTTCTATTATTGGAGTCTTGTTACTCTGCATTGATAGAGGCTCTAGACTCTTGACCCCCAAGTATTTGGGAGATTATCCAGTTTGGATTCATCTATCAGCTAAGATTTTAGATTTACTGTTGATAATGATATTCAATTAACTGATTTTGAGCTTCATGATCGGGTTGAGAGTGTAAATGGTCGGTCTTGCCTAGCAGTTGGGTTGGGCGCCATCACGACCAGTATTGGGGTCGTGACAAGTTGGTATCAGAGCTTAGGTTACTAGGCCTCATGAGTCATGAGCCAATTTAGTAGAGTCTCGCGGATCGGTACGGAGACGTCTGTATTTATCCTCGAGAGGCTGAAGAACATTTAGGAAAACTTCACTTTCTTGGAATTCATCATGCGTACTTGATTCAGCTTGAGATATAATTCTTGAAATTCCTTCCACACGTCTGTATGCGCACGCAAGCGCTCATTAGTATATGTGCCTGGATGGCTTGTGATTCCCCGATCGAGGGGCGAGATGTAATCTCCGTGAGTTCATGTTGGGCCAGTTAGGAGGACTTGAGGCTGGATCTTTGCCTATGGCTTGAGCACCGAGGTGCTGATTGTGTGAGCAAGTGTTTTGAACTTATATGTTCAGTAATGTTCTTATAAGCCAGGTTGGCGGTGGGATATCCATGTGATGAGAATGTTAGTACTGCAAAGTGTATCTATGTGATTTTGGTAGTGACGAAGAAGTGTGATGGATAATAGATGAGATGTTAAGTGTTTGTTTTCTATTGCGGTCTGATGTGTAGCCCCAAGTTATGGGCGCGTGAAGAATATTTTTCATGTCCCTTAGTTGGAAATTGTATATTTCATGTGGCAGTATGAGCTCAGACGCATAAAGACTAATTGATTATGTAACGTATATGGATGGTGAAAGGTTAGCTGAATGGGTTATGGCACTGGAAGGCTGAGGGTTTTGGTTAAGGGAACCTCAATTCGAGTCCCTCGTGCTGGAAAAAAAAAAGGTCACTCCACCAGCAAAGCCATCAATAGTGGAACCACCCAAGCTGGAGCTGAAGCCACTCCCAGATCACCTCAGGTACGTATTCTTAGGCCCTCATTCGACCTTTCCTATGTTCGGGTAGAACGGCTCTTATAGGTAATGCAGGATAACAAGACTTCCATTGGTTGGACGATGAAAGACATAAAGGGTATCAGCCCAGCCTTCTATATGCATAAGGTTCTCCTGGATAGGGGCACAGATCTTCCAAGGAACATCACCGAAGGCTGAACCCTAATATAAAAGAGGTTGTAAAGAAAGAGGTGATCAAATGGTTAGATGCGGGAATCATTTTTCCCATCTCTGATAGTAATTGGGTCAGCCCTGTCCAATGAGTTCCGAAAAAAGGGGGAATAACTGTTGTGAAAAATGACAACAATGAGTTGATCTCAAATCGTACAGTCACAGGGTGGCGAATCTACATGGATTACCGGAAATTGAACACCGCCACCCGAAAGGACAACTTTCCATTGCCTTTCATTTACCAAATGTTGGACAGGCTGGCCGTAAGATCACACTTTTGTTTCTTGGACGAATATTGGGGGTACAATCAGATATCAATAGCCCCCGAAGATAGAGAGAAGACATCCTTCACTTGTCTGTATGGCATCTTTGCCTTTCGAAGAATTCCCTTTGGGCTTTGCAACGCACCAACGACTTTTCAGCGGTGCATGCTATCCATCTTCACAGATATGGTGGAGGATATTATGGAAGTCTTTATGGATGATTTCTCTATGGTGGGAGATTCATTTGAAGACTATCTTCACAACTTAAGTAAAGTGCTCAAAAGATGTGTGTAGACAAACTTAGTACCAAACTGGGAGAATTGTCATTTTATGATACAAGAAGGGATAGTCCTATGAAATCGAGTGTCCATAAAAGGAATTGAGGTTGACCATGCTAAGGTTGACGTAATTGAGAAGATACCATCACCCACTTCATTCAAAACGTTGCGAAGTTTTCTTGGACACGCCGGGTTCTACCGGCGTTTCATAAAGGACTTTACGAAAATTGCTAACCTATTATGAAAACTACTTGAAAAGGATCAGCCCTTTGTGTTTTCAAATGATTGCAGGTTGACATTTGGGGAACTGAAGAAGAATTTGATAACTGCACCCATCATTGTTGCACCCAACTGGGAGCAACCTTTTGAGCTCATGTGTGAATTTTGTAATTCTAATAATAGTAATTGATAGGTTAATTTTCTGTAGTTTGACTCTGGGCATAAATACTCAGATTATATTTGTAACGCCCACATAGTCTTTTGCGAGACCCAGTTGAGCGTGATTATTTGTGTTCGTTAATACTTCCCTCGGGGTCTACCTAGTGTCAACCGGAGGTGATGTCCCAATCTTTATTTTCACTTGCCTCGCTTTCCATCTGTCTCTGTTCTACATATCGCTCTGTTATTTAAGTATTTAATACGAATCGATTTTATCCTATGCAAGATGGTTATTATTAACCTTCATTTGCAATAGGGTGTGGACATTTTATGTCCTACTCCCCTGATATTTGCCTAGTGAATTAATATGCTGGTGGAAGTCAGGCCTTAACATCCCACCATATCAGTGGCATTGACAAAAAATAAAATTAAATTCATAAGTAGAAGGGGGAGCTGTCACTCTTTAAATTGCATACTAAGAGCCGCCTAGTGGTGGCAAAATTGATTATAAGAAATAATTATCCGCGTACGATGCATATTATCAACTAGAAAATGGGTTGGATAATAAATATTTTAAAAATGGGTCAAATATAAATAAAATTTATATTATTCACTTAAAAAATAGATAATCAATTTATAACCAATGATTTAATTTTTACATTCGTAAAGACAGAGACTAAAAATCCTCCCAATAATGATCATATTCAAGACACTATAGATAATATGGATATCTAATTATCCGTCAGTTAACTCATTTTTTATCCGTATTAAATATGATTCAAATCAGTTATTTTATTTATTTTTTATACTATTCACTGTCAACCTGCCCATATTTGATCCGATTCGCCCGTTTACCACTGTTAGAGCGGCTAACTTTCAGGCGGGCGATCTTTTGTTTCTTAACATTTGACTTCTGTATAATCGCGTTTAAGGTTATAAAAAAGCTCAAGACAAATATTAAAATTCAACTGAATTATTTAGGATATCTGAATAATATTTGGTAAGCATGACAACTTCAAGGTGTCACCTTCAAAGAAATAGTTCACGATGACCATTTACACTTTGAATAGAAAAAATGGTTGGGCAAAAGTATCTCGTATTTTCTTTTTAGATTTATTTCGTATGAAAATTAAGATTTTTTTCTGAGATTTGACATAAAATTAAACTAAGTTTTAATGAGTCTGTAACGCCCTAGGTGAATCTCAATTCGATAAAACACGAGAGAGTTGCTGGGTATTTATATAAGTAGACAAGCTTTAGACTCTAGTAACGCTTTTTAAAGTCGGGTATAGACCGAAAGAGTATAATATCACAAATAGATTAGGCTGTTACATATGGTATCAGAGACACTCAGTCTGCAACCTTGAAGGGTACTGAGGTAAACCTCGGGAGAAATTAAAAAATAGTCCGGTTTACAACCGGTCGAAAGTAATCGAAATTTAGCCACTTTTTATATAAAGATAAATCTGAGCGAAAACACTGTTTAAAACACGAAAAGTATACCAGTAAATTATGCTGGAGTTCCAGCATAAGTATACTTGAACTCCAACATATTATATTGGAGTTCCAGGATAAGTATGCTGGAACTCCAACATAATAGCTGGAGTTCAGTATACTTATGCTAGAACTCCATCATAATATACTGGAGTTCCAGCAAGTATATCAGTCCAGCATAATATATTGAATTTTGGAGCACCGGTGCTCCACTCTCCAGTATATTATACTGGAGTCAGCAAAGTATACCGATCCAGCACAACATGTTGGAGTTCATACACAGGTGCACTGAACTCCAGTATATTATGCTAGACCGGTTTCTGTTACAAAAAAATAGTTGCTATTTTTTATTGACTTGGTAAACGCTGGCTATTTTTGATTGACCAATCAGAAAACTGGTTATACTGTGTTATTTTCCCTAGGGAAGAAGTTGAGTCCCTAAGGGAGGATATATGAGACACCCTAGGCAATTCCCGCATCACCAAAATGTATATATGAGTAGACGGGCCTTAGATTCTAGTAACATGTTTTATGGGATTTTTTTCTTCCTATACCATATATGACACTTTATTACCAAATATGTGCATAGTATCTAAATTACCCGCCTAGTCTATATTTTCCTACAATTTATGTACCATTCGTTTATTAGGAATTAATAGGGTAGAATCTTCCCTGATGAAGTTACAGTGCATTTCAACTCAAAGCTATGAATCACGATTGATCAAACATCCATACACTTAGAAAACTTCACGTTACAATTTGACTGTAACTTTGAATTTGACTAGAGAGAAGACGATGTTGCAGTAAGTCTTAAAAACAATTTTAAGATCTGTTGCAAATGATTGTAGATTTTAGGAAGAAAAAAAAGGAGATTGTTAACAATGAGAAGGGTGTTCTTTTGGGACCAATTTTGATATGTGACCGTGTCGGATGCCGAAATTATGACCGATGAAGAAGAAGACATATTACAGAAATTGTAGATAAATTTACCTCGCTTTCTATCTGTCTCTGTTCTACATATCGCTCTGTTATTCGAGTATTTAATACGAATCGATTTTATTCTATACAAGATGGTTATTATTAACCTTCTTTTGTAATAGGGTGTGGACATTTTATGTCCTACTCCCCTCATTTTTGCCTAGTGAATTAATATGCTGGTGGAAGTCAGGCCTTAACCTCCCAGCATATCAGTGGCATTGACATAAAATAAAATTAAATTCATAAGTAGAAGAGGGAGCTGTCACTCTTTAAATTGCATAATAAGAGCCGCCTAGTGGTGGCAAAATTGATTATAAGAAATAATTATTCGCGTACGACGCATATTATCTATTAGAAAATGGGTTGGATAATAAACTATTTAAAAATGGGTCAAATATAAATAAAATTTATATTATTCACTTAAAAATGGATAATTAATTTATAACCAACGATTTAATTTTTACATTCGTAAAGACAGAGACTAAAAATCCTCCCAATAATGATCATATTCCAGACACTATAGATAATATGGATATCTAATTATCCGTCAGTTAACTCATTTTTTATCCGTATTAAATATGATTCAAATCAGTTATTTTATTTATTTTTTATACTATTCATTGTCAACCTGCCCATATTTGATCCGATTCGCCCGTTTACCACTGTTAGAGCGGCTAACTTTCAGGCGGGCGATCTTTTGTTTCTTAACATTTGACTTCTGTATAATCGCGTTTAAGGTTATAAAAAGCTCAAGACAAATATTAAAATTCAACTGAATTATTTAGGATATCTGAATAATATTTGGTAAGCATGACAACTTCAAGGTGTCACCTTCAAAGAAATAGTTCACGATGACCTTTTACACTTTGAATAGACAAAAATGGCTGGGCAAAAGTATCTCGTATTTTCTTTTTAGATTTCTTTCGTATGAAAATTAAGATTTTTTTCTGAGATTTGACATAAAATTAAACGAAATTTTAATGAGTCTGTACCGCCCTAGGTGAATCTCAATTCGATAAAACACGAGAGAGTTGCTGGGTATTTATATAAGTAGACAAGCTTTAGACTCTAGTAATGCTTTTTAAAGTCGGGTATAGACCGAAAGAGTATAATATCACAAATAGATTAGGCTGTTACATATGGTATCAGAGACACTCAGTCTGCAACCTTGAAGGGTACTGAGGTAAACCTCGGGAGAAATTAAAAAATAGTCAGGTTTACAACCGGTCGAAAGTAATCGAAATTTAGCCACTTTTTATATAAAAATAAATCTGAGCGAAAACACTGTTTAAAACACGAAAAATATACCAGTAAATTATGCTGGAGTTCCAGCATAAGTATACTTGAACTCCAACATATTATATTGGAGTTCCAGGATAAGTATGTTGGAACTCCAACATAATATGCTGGAGTTCAGTATACTTATGCTAGAACTCTATCATAATATACTGGACTTCCAGCAAGTATATCAGTCTAGCATAATATATTGGATTTTAAAGCACCGGTGCTCCACTCTCCAGTTTGCACCGAACTCCAGTATATTATGCTGGACCGGTCTCTGTTACAGCAAAATAGTGGCTATTTTTTATTTACTTGGTAAACGCTGGCTATTTTTGATTGACCAGTCAGAAAACTGTCTATACTCTGTTGTTTTCCCCAGGGAAGAAGTTGAGTCCCTAAGGGAGGATGTATTAGACACCCTAGGCAATTCCCACATCATCAAAATGTGTATATAAGTAGACGGGTCTTAGATTCTAGTAACATGTTTTATGGAACTTTTTTCTTCCAATACCATATATGACACTTTATTACCAAATATGTGCATAGTATCTAAATTACCCGCCTAGTCTATATTTTTCCTACAATTTCTGTATCATTCGTTTATTAGGAATTAATAGGGCAGAATCTTCCCTGATGAAGTTACAGTGCATTTCAACTTAAAGCTATGAATCACGGTTGATCAAACATCCATACACTTAGAAAACTTCACGTTACAATTTGACTATAACTTTGAATTTGACTAGAGAGAAGACGATGTTGCAGTAAGTCTTAAAAACTATTTTAAGATTTGTTGCAAATGATTGTAGATTTTAGGGGAAAAAAAAAGAAGATTGTTAACAATGAGAAGGGTGTTCTTTTGGGACCGATTTAGAGATGTTACCGTGACGGATGCCGAAATTATGGCCGATGAATAGTGATTTTAGAAATTATAGAAGAAGAAGACATATTGAAGAAATTGTAGATTATTTGTATTGTTATTGTAGATGCTTTATTTTCTGTTTTCACAAATATAAAACGGCTGAAACTTCTACAAATTTTCTAAAAATGCAATTATGTCAAAAATACCAATTATGCTATAATTGAATGAGAATTGGGATGTAAAAATTCAATGTACCCAGTTTGTAAATATTGTATAGGTAAATTATAGATTATTTATATTATTCCAATTCTCATTCAATTGTAGCATCTTCGATCTTGCAATGTCGAAGTGCTGGTCGTAGGTTTTACAGCCTTTGCATAATCCGTAGGTGTTGTCGTACATGGCTGGGTGATGTTAAGGGGAGGTTGGAGAGGAGGCCCAACGAGTGAGGGTAGCTGGCTACTGGCCATAGTGGCCATGGTTGCACTGCGTAAAGCAGCAGTGCTCTATAAACTCTAATGTTTTCCTTCAGGAATATTGAAAACATAGATCAACCCAGATTATCACGACAGCACTCTCTTGCACCAAAGATAATTCTTTAGCATCTTAATTTTCAGCTTGTGCTAATTTGATGTTGCAGTAGTTCCAAAAACTTTTTAAAATCTGGTTTTGATTAGCTTCAAACCTATGAATCACGCTTAAAAACAAACCATCCAAGTTGATCTTCAATCATCCAACTTCACGTTACAATAAGCAAAAATTTGCTAGGGCAGCAAACGTTCAAGTTGGCTAAAGAGAGCTCGATGCTACAGTAGCTCTTAAAAATAATTTTAAGATCTGTTGCGAATGATTATAGATTTTAGGAAGAAATTAGGCGGAGATTGTTCACAATGAGAAGGTGAAAGGGTGTTCTTTTGGTACCAATATTGTGACCTTATCTTGCCGAATGTCGGCCGATGAATAGTGACGGAATCACTATTCATGTTCTTCCTAGAGAGAAGGGAGAGGATTGTGACCTTAATACGGAGATGGTATAGAATGGTAATTTGGTATACTAAGTGTAATTAAGTCAAACTTTAAACATTGAGGGTAATAAGGTTTTATATATGGCAAAGAAATGTAAAAAACTCTTGTTTTAAACTCGTGCGAGTCTAGAACTAAAGCGGACAATATCACTTGTGAGCTATTATAATCTCAAAATAAATTGATAGTGTGACCTTATTTATGGTTTTGGTGAATATCCAATTATCTCAAACGAAATGGACAGGAAATGTAAAAAATTCACGTTATACTTTTTAAAGAGAAATGAAGAAAAGACAATAATTCTGTAAGTTATTGCTGATATTTGGAAAAACTCATATTCGTACTTCACCGTCAATAAAATTGCAGTGCAAAAACTATTGCTTAATTAATTAAAACTAAGCAATCACAGTTTTCATATAAATGAAATAAATAGAAAAGGTTAAGCGCCATGGCAAAGGAACTTTAAGGGACAATTACGAGGTACGAGTGTGCGCAGGAGGCCTATAAAAGATTTCGCGAAAATGTTTATTTCAAAAATATTACACTTTCAATCTATTTAAGAAAAGAATATATACAAACCACTCAGAAGACACTAGGTACATATGTTGTATATCGAAGATATATAGCTCACCTTAATACTATGCTTAATGTTGTATAGTATTTCCTTCGATCCACAATAAATATTTAATTTATTTTTAGCACGCTTATTAAGAAAATACTAAATTCTATATAAAAATACTTACTATGACTAAGCTACCCCTAATGAAATATTTAATGTGAGGAGTAAGAAAACTTTTTAGGAATATATACATATGGGTTATTTTGTAAAAACAAATTGATTCTTTCTTGATTGCATAACTGGACACTTATTTTCAACTAAAATAAAAAAACAAATTAAATACTTATTGTGAACCGGAGGACGTATTAAGGTACACAAAATTGTACACCTCAATAGTAGACACAGTATTTAGGAAGTAATTTTGAAAATGGGTACATGCACAAAAATAATTTATTTGAATAATCAAACTTCCAAAAAATTTAAAAAACAAACTAGAACAGGTGAAAAAGCAGACATTGATATTATAGATTGTCATTGGCGGCTCAAAAACTGGTAAAGTGGAGCGGCCAAGACAAATTAGAAAAGACAGATATCAGCATGGACAATATAAATGAAGATGTAACATTGAGTAAATTGAGATGAACTTGAGCTCCGATATGATGTTAAAGAAATGGTTAATTACCAGTCCATTTATAAGTAGCTTACTATAAAAATTAGTTAATTGATAAAATATTATTAATATTAGTTAAATTAGCCAATTAATTATTTGTAGCAAGAAAATATTAAATTTTTGCTTTGCTTTGAGTGTGTTATTAGAATAAATTGGGCACAACTTAAGGAGCTTGAATCGCAGTTTTGGAATGATTCGGTGAAGTTTTGAAGCGGTTTAAATTGAAAATTCAAAGTAAAACTGAATACGAAAAAATGATATGTGTATCACACTGTGTATCATTTGTGTATCACATATGTATCAAATTTCTAAAAATTTTATATCACATGTATATCCATGTATACATATGTGTGAAATGCATGCCTGATACATGTTTGATACATGTGTCGCAAAAGTCTTTTTTGAGCTCGATTTAATTATGAATTTTGATACAAAATTAGTCCAATCACCTCCAATCTTCCTCAAATTTTGTATATTGGCTTATCTATATATTTTCAATGAATTTCAACTATACTCATTGAAAAAGTTCCTTTTTTGTTTGGATTTTTAGAATATTGTATAGATTTTTTAATTATCATCTTATTTGCTACCCCGTCCATGAAATTTTCTTTCCGTCTTAAATCTAATGTTGCTAATCACGCGTAAAAATATGGAAGGTGATTTTTGCATGTGATTCTTTGACTGAAAAAACCCTATTATTTGGATTTTCAATTTTTGTTAGCTTGATTTGGTAAGTCTATGACTAATGGCTATAGGTTGGTAAATTGAGATTTATTAGGGACATTTGAGTAAGTTTTCCTACATAAATAAACCTTGGACTAACTTAATTGGATTATTATTTATTAAATTGAAAATTAAAAAAATAATTGGATTATTATTTATTAAAATTAAAATAAAAACTGTGGAATAAAAAAAACAATCAGAAAGTTGTGCTTTTCCCTCATTATGATTTTTGTGTGAATTTAATGAAAGTTTTATGAGTTTTGTGTGACAAAATATTGTTATATGATTTTGATTAAAATAAATCATAGTTAAAATTTTGAGAAAAGGTTATGACCAAGCGTCTCTAGGGTTTATTCTTATCTTACGAACGCTAATTCTGTATAGTTTAGAAGTTGTTTAATTTTTTTGAGACGATACATTGATTTGTTTATACCATGCCTTTCGTTTGTTCGGTTTTAGTCCGTCATACAACTTTCAAATGTTAGATATATGGACTTATATCTACATACATATGAACAATATATGGATTAATTATATGTTATGTGCTATCTTTTGGTTTGGCCTAAATTGGTGGTCTTATGGACATTGTTAAGGGAGCCAATATATTGTCATATAAAGTGTAGGACTAATGTGTAGATACCCAAAAGGGTAACCTTGGTTAATGATGGGCTAACTAAGATTACATACATGTAACCATGGTTACATGCTTATGACTTTTGAGTTTCATAACTCATATGTTATAAGAGGGGGGTTATGGTTCCCATAAGAATGCAAGACATTCTCTTCTTCTTCCACCCATTGAGAGAGAGAGCCATTGTTGTCTTGCATATCAAGTGGAAAACCATTCCTCATATTTGTCTTGGATATTCTTGTGAAAGCCATACCTCTTGGGAAAACTTCAAGATATTCTTCAAGAAGGATTAAGGAGCTTTCAAAGCCAAACATTTGGACAATCTTCAAAAGGACTAAGGATTTCCACTTATGGATTCAGGTACGCTTCCGCTTATGTTGTTATTCCAAATAATTCGATATGAAGGCTATTATGTTTTAGTCGGATTTATAATCCTAACAATTGGTATCAGAGCCTCCTTCATATTTGGATTATTTGGAAGTTCATGAAATTCTAGTACCATGATATTGCATGATTTCATGAATGTGTGTTGTTGATAAACTTTGGTGTTTCAATATCTTGTTATCTCTATATGAAATGAAACATTGAAATTTACATGATTTTGGTTGATGAACAACATGATTTCTTGTTTAAGTTTCTTGTTGAAAACCATATTAAGTCGTTGGACAGAATGGTAAGATAATCGATTATCTTCTCCAGATAATCGACTATCTTGTAATGTTCGCCAAAATTTTGCAAAACAGAAGCAGCATATAATCGACTATGCATTTTGAATAGTCGATTATTGAAAAATTTTTGAAACAACACTGCAGGATAATCGATTATTCAGCCAGAATAATCGATTATCTGGAGTTTTTCAGCAAAAATTGGAAATTCCAGAGAGCCAAGATAATCGATTATCCTAGTTTTTCAGCAAAATTTGATATTCCAGAAGGCCCAGATAATCGATTATCCGGCTCAGATAATCGATTATCTGGCCATAAATTGCAGAAACGTTTTGTTTTCTGGCTGTTTAATGAGGACATAATGTAAGAAACGTTTTTCATAATTAATGAAACCTAAGTATTAAGTTTTCAAGTTTTTTTTTAATTGTACATTAATAATATGTCAATTAATATTCAGTTTTTAAATTATTAATGTTTTATACATTAATATTCAGTTGTTAATATTAATTGTTTTTTAGTCCATCATGCTTCAGATTTTGGTATTATCCAATTAAGACTAAAAAAATTAATATTCAGATGTTACATGTCAAAACATGTAAATTTTCAGTTAAGATTCAATATATGGCTTAAGGAACTATATGATTTAGCATCTAATATTTTAAATTAGTCAATTGAAGCATTATGTTGCCAAAGTAACCTCTTTTGTAGATTGATTAATCTTGACATATAAGATGACTTGGATGTTAGTCTTCCATGCGTTTAACACCGGCCCAAAGAAAGGTTGTTATTTGGCAGGAATTTGAATATGCTTGTGGTGATAAATATGTGACAATTATTCGGTTTTCCATGTGAATATTAAGTCGGCCCAAAGGAAGGCTTGATATTTGACAGGAGTTTATTGTCAATATTTGATCACTACACCAAGAGTACCACTTACAAGTTGATTTTCTGTCCAAAGACTAAAATCAATGTTGTACTAGGTATCTTGTAATGGGATTTGCCTATTTTAAATCTGTAAACTAAAGTTAAAGTTCAAGTAATTGTAAGCATGTATTAAGTTATCCTTGTTCTATTTCAGTGAATTTTTCAGCTGCTTCGATATCTGCTAATATAAACAGCATCTCTGTGCTTAACGGCACAAACTTTAAGGAATGGAAAGAGAACATTATGATCGTTCTCGGTTGCATGGATCTAGACCTTGCACTTCGGATTGAGCAACCTGCTTCTCTTGAGGATACATCTTCTTCTGATGAAAAGAAGGAGATGGAGAAGTGGGAACGCTCAAATTGCATGAGTCTAATGATCATGAAACGTGCAATTCCAGAATCATTCAGGGGCACTATGAATGATGAAAGTAATGCCAAAGTTTTCCTTGAAAACCTTGAAAAGCGTTTTGCACAAAACAAAAAGGCGGAAACAAGTACTCTTTTGAGTAAACTTGTTTCCATGAGGTATAAAGGCAAGGGAAACATAAAGGAGTACATTTTGGAAATGTCTCATCTTGCTTCGAACTTAAGTCACTCAAGCTGGAATTACCTGAGGAACTGCTTGTGTACTTAGTTTTGATATCTCTTCCTGCACACTTTAATCAGTTTAAGGTCAGTTACAACTGCCTGAAGGAGAAATGGACTCTTAATGAGCTCATTTCACATTGTGTGCAAGAGGAGGAAAGGATAAAGCAAGATAAGACAGAAAGTGCTCATTGGCATCCTCTTCTAAGGATACTAAGAAGAGGAAAGGTAAGGAAGTTGCGGTTGCAAGGCCCCAGAAAAAGCAAAATAAGGAACCTAAGGTTGAAACTTCAGAATCAGGTTACTTTTTCTGTAAGGGGACTAATCATGTGAAGAAAGATTGTACCAAGTACCACGCTTGGCGTGCGAAAAAAGGTACACTCTTTCTCTTGTTTGTTCTGAAGTTAATTTAATTTCGGTACCTAAGGATACTTGGTGGGTAGATTCTGCTGCTACTACTCACATGAGTATATCTATGCAGGGTTGCCTGAACTGCCGAAAAATGGTGAAAGATACATCTATGTAGGTGATGGCAAGAAGGTGCAAGTTGAGGCTATTGGCAAATTTATGTTGTTGTTTAAGACTGGTTTTTATTTAGATTTGAATGAGACATTTGTTGTACCGTCTTTTAGACGGAATTTAATTTCTGTTCCCAAATTAGACATATCCGGTTATATATGTTCATTTGGTGACAATAAAGTTAGTCTCTTTCAAAATTCAAATCTTATCGGTACTGGTCTTTTATCAACATATGATAGCCTATATTTGGTTGATATAATAACCTCACATAATGAAACTTTGCATACAAGTTCAAGTAGTACCAAATGAAAATTAACTAATGAGAATTCTATATCACTCTGGAACAAACGTTTGGGTCACATATCCATTCAAAGAATTCAGAAACTCGTGTCATATGGAATTCTTGATTCTCTTGATTCCTCAAATTCGGATATTTGTGTTGAGTGTATCAAGGGTAAACAAACAAACAAGACGAGATTAGGTGTTAAGAGAGCTTCGGACGTCTTAGAATTGATACATACGGATATTTGTGGGTCATTCCCTACTCCTTGTAGGAATGGTCAACAATAATTTATCACATTCATAGACGATTACTCTCGTTATGGGTACCTATATCTTATTCATGAAAAGTCCCAATCCATAGACGTGTTCAAATCATATAAGGCTGAAGTTGAAAATCAACTAAGCAAAAGGATTAAATCCGTTAGATCTGACCGTGGTGGTGAATACTATGGCAGATATGATGGTTCAGGTGAACAACGTCCAGGGCCATTTGCTAAATTCCTAGATGAGTGTGGGATCGTCCCTCAATATACTATGCCAGGAAGTCCTACGATGAATGGTGTAGCTGAGAGACGAAATCGGACCCTTAAGGATATGGTAAGAAGTATGATTTGTCGTACTACTTTGCCAGACTCACTCTGGGGAGAAGCATTAAAAACCGCAGCTTATATTCTTAATAGAGTTCCAACTAAATCTACAATCAAAACCCCATATGAACTTTGGACCGGGCATAAACCTAGTATTAAGCACTTACACATTTGGGGTTGTCCAGCTGAGGCAAGGCCTTATAGGCCGAATGAAAAGAAACTGGATGCTAAAACGGTTAGTAGCTATTTTGTTGGATACTCTGAAAGATCCAGGGGGTTTAAGTTTTATGATCCCACTTCTAGAACTATTTTTGAGACGGGTAATGCTAGGTTTTTTGAGGATATTGAGTTTGGGGGGTGGGGAGATAAAGTTGTTAGAGATTTTGTCTTTGAGGAAGAACATGTGTCTTTCCCTCAAGTTGTTGATCTTGGTCAGGGTGTTCTCATTCCTGACACGGATCACACCACTCCAGTTCAAGACAATCTCGAAAATCTCCCCAATAAAGTTCCTGATATTACTAATGAAAATCAAACTCAACAACCTCAAGAAACTGAAGTGCCATTAAGGAGATCCACTAGAGAGAGGAGAAATGCAATTCCGGATGATTATGTTGTATTTCTCCAAGAACAAGAAAGTGATATTGGACTTGAGGAAGATGATCCAATCAACTTCCGTCAAGTCATAAAGGGTTCTAACTCTCAAAAGTGGATTGATGCCATGAACGATAAGATGAAGTCTATGAGCGATAACGGCGTTTGGGAGCTTGTTACATTGCCCGAAGGTATTAAACCGATTGGTTGTAAATGGATATTTAAAACCAAGAGGGATTCAGGGGGCAATGTCATTAAGTATAAAGCTCGTCTTGTCGCAAAAGGCTACACTCAAAAGGAAGGCATTGATTATAAAGAGACTTTCTCTCCAGTTTTATCGAAAGACTCTTTCAGCACTATAATGGCACTAGTAGCACATTTGATCTTGAACTTCATCAGATGGATGTTAAGACAGCGTTTCTCAATGGTGACATTGAGAAAATAATTAATATGGTGCAACCTGAAAACTTTGTTTCGGAAGAATCAAAGAAAAGGGTTTGCAAATTAAAGAAATCCATCTATGGGCTCAAGCAGGCTTCCCGCCAATGGTATTATAAGTTTCATGCCGTCATTACATCTTTTGGTTTTGAACCGAATATTGCTGATGACTGTATATACCATAAGTTCAGTGGGAGTAAGTATATTTTTCTGGTTTTATATGTCGATGACATACTGCTTGCCTGTAGTGATATAGCATTATTGCATGAAACTAAGAAATTTCTTTCAAAGAAATTTGAAATGAAAGATCTTGGTGATGCCTCTTTTGTATTAGGAATTCAGATACAATGAGATCGCTCCAAAGGTGTTCTCGGTCTGTCACAAAAGGGCTATATCGATAAGGTTCTTAAAAGATTTAGCATGCAGGATTGTAAACCAGGCAACACCCCTGTTGCTAAGGGAGACAAGTTTAGTCTCAAACAGTGCCCAAATAATAATTTTGAAACTACGGAAATGGAAAAGACACCTTATGCTTCGGCTGAAGGTAGTCTAATGTATGCTCAGGTATGTACAAGACCTGATATAGCATACATTGTTGGGATGCTAGGCAGATATCTAAGCAATCCGGGAATGGACCATTGGAAGGCAGCCAAAAGGGTCATGAGGTACTTACAGAGAACAAAGGATTACATGCTTACATATCGGAGATCGGACCAGCTTGAGATCATCGGGTATACCGACTCCGATTTTGCTGGATGTCAGGATAGTCTGAAGTCTACATCAGGCTATATTTACATGCTTGCTGGCGGTGCTATCTCTTTGAGAAGCATCAAGCAAACTCTTACGGCCAATTCTACTATGGAAGCGGAATTCATGGCATGTTATGAAGCATCCAATGAGGCATTATGGCTGCGGAATTTTGTTAGTGGACTGCGCATAGTTGACAACATTAAAAAGCCACTTAAGCTATTATGCGACAACAGATCAGCAGTCCTTTATGCTAACAACAACAGTAGTTTGACGAAAGCAAAACATATGGACGTCAAATTTCGGGTTGTTAAAGAAAGAGTACAGAATAGACAATTGTGCATAGAGCACATAAGTACAAACTCCATGATTGCTGATCCGCTCACTAAGGGATTGACACCAAAAGTATTTCATGAGCATATTGCTTGCATGGGTGTCAAATCAGTTAATGATTATGAATTTTAGTGGGAGTTTGTATTATACAATTATGTATTGTCCATTACATTCAGTAATTCAATTTTAAGGTTATATCTGCAGATATTCAGTTTTAAAGTTTTATGTACTCTTAAGGTTTATGATTGATCTCAATAAAGAGAACCAGTTGGAAATAGACATTCTATTTCAGACCACACTTTTATGTTATTTCCATGCTACACACCTATACTTGATCCATGTCGTTGGTTATATTGATCTACGTGATCTATGTTGGTTCTAGTTACGCAAGAGTAACTAAGAGCTCTTAGATCCTATGTTGGTATGATTGATGGACCAGATTGTTCATGACAATTTTATTATGATAGCAATTCTGAGTTCATAAGGTTATAATGTAACATATAATGCTAAGGTTTGTACATATGTATGAGTATCTCGTCCAAGTGGGAGATTGTTAGATATATGGACTTATATTTACATACATATGAACAATATATGGATTAATTATATGTTATGTACTATATTTTGGTTTGGCCTAAATTGATGGTCTTATGAACATTGTTAAGGGGGCCAATATATTGTCATATAAAGTGTAGGACTAATGTGTAGATACCCAAAAGGGTAACCTTGGTTAATGATGGGCTAACTAAGGTTACATACATGTAACCATGGTTACATGCTTATGACTTTTGAGTTTCATAACTCATATGTTATAAGAGGGGGGTTATGGTTCCATAAGAATGCAAGACATTCTCTTCTTCTTCCACCCATTGAGAGAGAGAGCCATTGTTGTCTTGTATATCAAGTGGAAAACCATTCCTCATATTTGTCTTGGATATTCTTGTGAAAGCCATACCTCTTGGGAAAACTTCAAGATATTCTTCAAGAAGGATTAAGGAGCTTTCAGAGCCAAACATTTGGACAATCTTTAAAAGGACTAAGGATTCCACTTATGGATTCAGGTACGCTTCTGCTTATGTTGTTATTCCAAATAATTCGATATGAAGGCTATTATGTTTTAGTCGGATTTATAATCCTAACACCAAAAACCATGTTAAGCAAAAAAAATGTAATTAATTTTCATGTATCATCGTCCCATTGATTGGTTATCTGAAAATAAAACTTTACTGATAATTGTAGTGATTATTCAAATATAGCATCCTTGTAAATTAAGCTATTGTACGAGGATGCTCTTCAGGTTATATCAATACCGCCATTTTTTTTAAAAAAACTATTAAATCAAGAGAAATATTTGAGATTATATGCCTGAGAATATGAGAGAATACAACTTATTGGAGAATATGACTGTAATAAACACTTGATTGAGCGTATTCTATGAAGCAGTAAAGTGTAGTAAGAAAAATTGATGATGAATGGTATTTTTGTGATAAAAAAATAGGAATATCGATGTGTACATTTACAAAGAAATAGGAAGAGGAAGGTGATTAACTATAAGAGAGAGTTTTGTTTGCTTAAAGAAAAAAATAGGTGTACGAGAGTTCTAGTTGGTGGAATAATTTTTAAAAGAAAGAGGAGAAAGTAACAGAGGAAAACGGTCATAGAATGTGGGTGAGTTTATTTTAATTAGGTGAGTCTTAAGTTATGCTAATGAGACGATGATACATGAAAATTAATTCCGTTTTTTTTTTTGCTTAACAGGGTTTTTGAAAGTTGTATGACGTAAAGTATTGGTGACAAAAAATTTTGGCTGTCTGAAAATAAAACTTTAATAATATTTTTGTAGTGATTATTCAAATAGAGTGCAAGGTCAAAAAGAGGATGAGAAAAACAAGAGGAATATGACCCCACACGCTAGGGGGGAAGGGGAAGGGATAGATTTTTGAGATGGGGGTATTACTGTACCAACTTCAATAGTCTAGGGGCAGTTTTGACCTTTTTTTGTTATGGCACATGAAAAATTAATTTTTTTTTTTATCTAACATGGCCATTAGTCGTAAGGGCATTCTTGAGCCAAAAAGATAAGATGAGGATAATTTTTTCAAAATAGGTGGACGGAGGATATTATTGTACCAAATTTAATTATCTAGGGATAGCTTTGACCCTTTTCCGTTTTTTATTTTTTTATTAAAGTAACAGAACGCCCAAAGAAAGCTCACTGAGTTTGGTGGTAGAAGGTTGTTAGTCAAAAGATACTGTTATATGGATGTATGTTTTAAATACAAGGTTTAATGCTATCTAGAGACCTTAAAGTTGCTGGTTAGAATTTGAATTCTGGATTAAAAAAGTTGCTAACATTGTAATACTTTTATTAGCAACATTAACAAACGAATGATGAGGTTGATGAAATCAGCATGTACCTAATTGCCTCACCTTATGAAAAGTAACAATGTTTCAGTTTAAACTCTTGTTTGGGCTACTTTCCTATGCATTTTCACTAACTTAGGTTATGACTAAATTGAAGGGAGCCTTAGCGTAATTAGCAAAATTGTTGTGATGTACAGTGGCGGAGGCAGGGGGTGGAAGGGGGTTCAAATCCTCTTTGCCGAAAAATTATACTGTATATATAAGGCAAAATCTATTTTTTAGCTTTATATATTAAGTTTTGAATCCCCTTAACACAATCAAAAGTATAGTTTTGTGGTCAAGGACTCAAGGGGGTTCAAAATATTCATAAGGTCCAATTCCTGCTAGCTACAAAAAAAAAATTGGAACAACTTTCTCGGAGATTCTGCCTCCGCCATTGGTGATGTAACCAGGAGCTCAGGGTTGCGAGCCGTAAAAATAGCCTCTTACAGAAATGCAAGGTAAAACTGTACAATAGACCTATGTGATCCGGCCCTTCCACAGTTTTACTTTTTTGCAATTAATCACACGAAGACATCCACTGAAACATGTCTATAAAATATGTCATGGATACAATATACCTTTGTGGTTCGACCCTTTCACAGTCTTACTTTTTTGCAATTAATCACATGAAGACATCCATTGAAACATGTCTATAAAGTATGTCATGGTGAAGATTGAAATTATGCACTGCATTTTATACATGGAAGCACGCCTAGCAGTGGAACATCTTGTGAATTTTCGGCATGGCTTTGGAATTATTTTGTGATCTTCTAAGTTCTGGGGATTTTTGTAAGTCTCAAACAAGATGTAAAAGGAGTTGATGTCAATATGCATGCAAAAATGTCTCCATCCACTTCTGTCTTTTACCTTAAATACATTCTCCCATGTAGTTTTTAGCCTTCTATTTGGACTATAGAATTGACTTATTTCCTTTATATGGTGGCAAGGACAACGGTACGAGTGGGGTTTGTAGGGGTGAAAAAGGAAGAGAAATGAGGTCACTAACAAAGGCAAATTTAGGACTTAGAAGTTTATGGTTCCTAAAATAATTTTAGATTAATTTATAATAATAATTAGGTTTACAGCCAAATATATATAAATATTTAGTAATTTTTTTAATACACTTAGGGCTCGAGCAAAAGCTATTGGGTTCTGGTGAACCCATGGATTACACTCTGGATCATTGGTTACTATAAAAGTACTAATGAGAGGCGGAAAGGGAACTGGCCTAGATACATAGAGCCGTCAATATGGGCTTGGCTTGTCGGGCCAGCCTAGCCCGCACCGTGATTTAGCGGGTTGAGCTCCAATTTTTGGAGCCTGTTTAAAAACGAGGCTCTTAAACCCGGCCCGAATAAGGTCGTGAGGCTTGACTGAGGCTGGACCGGGCCGGCCTGTGGGCCTAATAAAATATTTATTTAAAAGATATAAAAATAAAAAGTATACCACCATTAGAGATGAAAAGTCAAAATTGAATCTTTACTAAGAGGAACCAAAATTTGATCTTGAAAAGTTTCAAGAGATGATGTTGTCATGTATTGGAAGGACCATCCTAGAAAATATCCCGATCTTTCAATGATGGTGCGTGATGTACTTAGCATTCTTATTACCATTGTGCCATCGGAATCAACATTTAGCATTGGCGGCGTGTTCTTACAAAGTACAGAAGTTGCATTTATTATGAAAATATCCAAACACTTGTTACTACTCGAAATTGGCCGCACAGATTTTCCCGAACTCAAACTGGCAATTTTTTATGTGAATTTTAAATACTATTAATTTTTAAAATTTAATTATTTTTAATATTTAACTAATTAATATTGCATATGAATTGTAGATGAAAGTGAAGATGATAAGACAACCTTATCACAAGCTGATTCAAATGTGTTTAATGAAGATGATGTGTTCGATATCTCATAAGTATCATGAACGTTCTCTTGAATATTTTGTTTTAAGTTTTGACTTTTAGTGAATGAAATATAGTCTTGTCTTGTAATTTTTAGTATTTATTGTGATATATTGAAACAAAAGAAGTTATTAAGTTTTGCGAATTATTTTCAATAAGATATTTTTTAACTTGTAAATAATTATTTTTTTAGGTTAGAACTTAAAAAAAAATATAAAATAAAAAATGATGAGCCGGCCCGTAGACCTCATAGGGCTGGGTGGGTTGACCATTATAAGGCCCATCAAAATGGTGGACTAGCCCCGCCCAGCCCGTTAATTGCTAAAGCTCACGTGGGTTGGGCTACGCTAGCCCGACCCGGCCCATAGTGACAGCTCTAGGTATATTTGATTGACTCGTTTTTTTTTATATTGAGGGTGTTTGGCTAAACTTATAAGCTTGTCAAAGTAGCTTATAAGCACTTTTCGACTTATCTACGCATTTGGTAAAGTTAAAAGTACTTATAAGCCACATGCTTATAAGTTAAAAGTAAGCTAAAAGTCATAAGGTGGTCGCCCCTAGCTTATGAATTTTTATCTTATAAGCACATTAAGTTTGAACAAAAAATTTTACTTTTTTTTTCTTTAAAATATTCTTTTTAAAACAAAAACTCTTACAGCGATACTCACTGCCTCAGGTATTGTTTCAACCTACCCCCCCCCCCTCCCCCGACTCTTCAAGTCTTGAATTTTCATTGACTATTTAATATAAGCAAATTCTCTATTCCATTGTATATTTGTATCTATGTGATTGTGTATTAATCTTTGAACTCTATGTAATACATGAGGACATATAAAAAACACAGTATATTGCTTTCAAAGTGTTGTGGTGATGAAGACAGTGTTTGTTTCTCTTCAAATATTTTGTCCTATTTAGGTTTTTTTTTATTGATAAACTTTTGTTAATTTATTAATTATTGTAACTTATGATTATATGCTTATTATGAAATATATTATATTTATCATAAAAATTATCTTATCTAAGTATGGTGTATTTGAATTGATCCGAAGTCTAAATTTTTGAAAAAATTATGCCCTTATAAGTGTTAACAATTATAAAGTTATTTAAGTCATGCTAACAGAAAAACAGCTTATCAGCATTTTTTTTATCAAATATTGCAACAGCTTATTGACAAGAGGGGTTGCTCTGATGGTAAGCAACCCCCACTTCCAACCGAGAGGTTGTGGGTTTGAGTCTCCCCAAGAGCAAGGTGGTAAGTTCTTGGAGGAAGAATATCGGGGGTCTATTTGGAAACAGCCTCTCTACCCAAAGGTAGGGGTAAGGTCTGCGTACACACTATCCTTCCTAGACTCTACTAAGTGGGATTATACTGGATTTTTGTTGTTGTTGTTGTATTGCAGCAGCTTATTATTTATTTCTGCACTTGTATCCAAACAAGTAACTGTTTATTTATTAAATCAGTTTTAGCACTTAAAAGTATTTTTCAGGACCTAATTGAGTATCTCAAATCAGCTAATCCAAACTAGCTCAATATTTTTTTTTTTATAATTAAACATATTTCATTAATCATCAAAGGCGAATTACAAAGCAAGTTTAGTCATTCAAGACTAACGAAAAATTTTATATTGTGTCTCATACAATTTACACTAGTTGTATGAGGCAATCTTTTTGTCTCACAGTTTTGTGGATCCATATTTTTGTGGACTCAGAAAAGTAAGATTGTGGTCCACAAATTTGTGTCACAAAAAGGAGCCTTATACAATTAGTGTCAATTGTATGCGACACAAAATAAAACTTCTCACAACTAACTATTTCAAAAACAGAAAACGCTTCTATACCTATTACAAACTACTGCTACTAACACTTCATATCAGAAAAAGACAATACAACTGGTCTATTGGTATAATCAAGGTTAATATTGCAATGCCTGTAGTCGACTTCTGAGTTCCTCTGTTGCTCTGATGTTGCACATATATGCCAGCTCTCTGGCAATTTTCTCATTCAAAGATTCTATTGTTCCTCTCTTTCTAGATTGCTTGGATGATGGCCATCTGTCTTCTCCCCTTTGTATGATGGACAACCTGACTTGTTTATGCGATAAATTCTAATAATTCTTTGATATGGCTGCTTTATTCCACTATTGCAAGTTTATAAGTTTGTAACCTTCCACAGTGTGTAGAGCCAGAATTTTTCGTTAAGGAATATTAAAATATATAAAAGTAAATACATCAAGAAATTAAGAGAAATCAATACATATTATATATATATATATATAATTTATTGTTTTTACCAACCTGTACAGTATATTTCTCGTGAAGGAGTGTCATTTGACACTCTTCCTATAAGATGGCTCCGCCACTGACCTCCCACAGCATTAGGAAGATAGACTTTATCCCAAGCAATCAACGCCTTTTTAGTGTTCACATTGCCTCAAGATAATAAGTAGCTTATCTAATGGGCTTCTATCATCTTCATGGCTCCAGATAATTTTTTGGCTGTCCAAGAAGATATATTAGCCACAATTTTATCAACGGTTAAGGGTCAAATATATCCTTGTACTATTTAAAATAGGTCATATTTATCCTCCGTTTGAATTCTTTATCAAATATGTCCCCACCGTTATACATTAGGGCCATATATATCCCTCAGCCGTTAAAACACTCTCCCATATATTTAAATTACGGTTAAGGGTCAAATATATCCTTGTACTATTAAAAATAGGCCATATTTATCCTCCGTTTGAATTTTTTTATTAAATATGTTCCCACCGTTATATTTTTATCAAAACACCCTTCCATATATTTTTAGTAGCACGTGGCATCTTATGATTGGACTAAACGACCTGCCCCACTCCTTTAATTAAACCCGCCCCGAGCCAATGAAATTTAGTCTTCTTCTCCGTTCAATCCCTTTAATACTAGATAGTGATGGCCCATGTTAGCATGGGCCCAATAATACAAAGGCTAAAAGTCTATTTTTATATAAAATTATAGCTATATAAATTGGCTCATGGAAATGACCCTCAAAATCGGATAAGACGAAAATGTATGCTAATTGTTGGATATTAGTTACATGCATCAATGAATAAAATGTCCAATCTTGAATGTTGAGCGGTCACTCTTTAACGCCATGAGAGTACTATTTCTATATTGAAAACATAATTATTATTCTTCTAATGATATCTGGTGAATCTCACTCCCAACCCATGAAGCTGCAGATGGAAGTATGAAACTATATTTCTGTGCTAGCTTTCTTTTATTTTGTACTTTTCTTTTTCCAAATTGGCATCTTCATGTAGAGTTGCGGTCTGTTAAGTTTTTGGCTTCTAGACTTACAAAATTTCTCGCATATCGTATAGCTGCAAGTACATGAATTATAAAGGAAAAAAATAGAATAGCAATAGTAGTACTAGTATCTGATAAGCATTCAAATGGATAATAGTTTAGAAATCAATATGGTGGTGTACTACATAAGTTATGCAATGAACCAGACACAAAAACTACCCATTTAGTAAATTTTCTTCTTTTTTTTCGGTCCATCTCATATTTATGGCACAGGATTGTTATCACTCCCTACTTTTTAAGGCACCCTCAAAAAAAATTTTCATCATATAGCAAAGAAGCATGCATTTTGCAGAAGCATAAGCATATTGAAGGGATTGAACGGAGAAGAAGACTAAATTTCATTGGGTCGGGGCAGGTTTAATTAAAGGAGTGGGGCGGGTCGTCTAGTCCAATCATAAGATGCCACGTGCTACTAAAAATATGTGGGAGGGTGTTTTGATAAAAATATAACGGTGGGGACATATTTGATAAAAAATTCAAACGGAGGATAAATATGAACTATTTTTAATAGTACAAGGATATATTTGACCTTAACCGTAATTTAAATATATGGAAGAGTGTTTTAACGGCGGAGGGATATATATGGCCTTAATGTATAACGGTGGGAACATATTTGTTAAAGAATTCAAACGGAGGATAAATATGACTTATTTTGAATAGTACAAGGATATATTTGACCATTAACCGTTTTATCAATAAGGGGCTGCCGTTGAATCGTTGTAATTCTAATAGTATTTAATGGTACCCCGAAGTATTTGAAGGATAGCTCTCCGTAGAAAACGCAATCTTTTGTTAAGATCAAAGTTCCTTTGGTTAAGCTAACTCCTCCAAAATAGATTGAACTAAGATGGGTGATGTCTAGTCTCCCACATCTTGAATGATATTTGAAATTTCTTTGTTGTTTCAGCCCACTTAACAACTTGCTCAAGTACTCCAAACAAACGGCAAAGAGGAAGGCAGATATCGGATCCACTTGCCTCAAACCGTTAGTTGTTGGGAAAGGTTCAACTAGCTCAACATTGAACAATATAGAGTAGCTAATTTTGGAGATACACTGCATTAACCAATGGATGAATTTTCTTGGAAAGCCCAAACCTTCCATCACCTGTTCAAGATACACCCATTCCACAAAATCATACGCCTTCAATCATGTCTACTTTCAACATGCATCTAGGGGATATATATTTCCTTTTATAAGATTTAACTAATTCATGGGCCAGAATAATGTTATCAGTTCTCCCATATATAAATCTAGCTTGAGCCTCTGAGATTAAGTTGTATGGGATTGTGCTACATGAAATATGTGTAAAATCTCTAACTTTGTCTAGATTGGCAACTTTGGGCAATGAAGTGAATGTGGTGAATTTATAGCTTTATACATGATTCGCCTAGTAAAAAATTCTTTCACAACTTCACAAGACTTCATTTTTTATTGTGGACCTTGCCTTTTTGTAGAACACAACATTATACCCATCAATGACAGGCGTTTTTCCAATCTAGTAGCACATAAACCTTCATATATCTCAACATCTATTTCTTTAACACATAGTTCTAATTGTGCCAAGGATGGGCCTTTTTTCATAATAATTCTGTTCATTGCAGATAGTCTAGTAGTTGCTGACCCCATCAAGAACTTGTAGAAGTTAATTACTTTTTTAATAGCAGTAGTATATGTCAATCTCACCCCAGTCACATATTTAAGTCTATAAGTCTAGTTATCTGTTTTTTTGGCTCTTTTCCTTCATTACAGCGGTTATATATTTATTGTTTGAATCACCTAACTTGATCTAGTTAGCTCTTGATTTTAATTGTAACATGCGTTCTTCAATAAGAGACCATTTTTCCAACTGTTGTATGTAAGCGTTACTGTGTTAAAATACAAAATTAAAAATTATTAGAAGAATAAAGGAAACATAAACTGAAAACAATAAAAAATAAGAAATATTCTAAGTATACAATTTGCTTGTATGTCCTTAAGAAATTTAACCCCCTCACATGTTGCTAAGGTAATGGACTAAATCCTCCCCGGATGAAACGGAATAAACCTTCCTGCAACAGTGGCAATACAAATTGTAAGATACCTGTGACGACCCGACCCGTCGTCACGTGACTTACTACCCCGTTTCTCCCTTATGGTGTTGATTCATGTTTCAATATGTGTATTAGATTCGATCGGGTATAATTGGATTAGTTTTGGTTGAAAATGAGGCACATAGCCTCTTAGAAGGAAGCTTGTATTAGAAAAGTCAACTGGAAGTTGACTATGTGGTTAGAGGGCTCGGATGTAAATTCCGGTGGTTCAGTTAGCTTCGGAGGATGATTTTTGACTTAAGAGTGCGATCAGAATTGAATTTGGAGGACAGATGTAGAATCGGGCTTGAATTGGCAAAGTTTGAATTTTGGCGGATTCCGGTTGGTGGGTGAGATTTTGATCCGAGTGTCGGAATGGAATTCCAAGAGTTTCAGTAGCTTCGTTAGGTGATCTTGGAGATGTCTGCAAATCTTTAGATCATTCGGAGGTGTTTAGTTCGGCTTTTGGATCAAATGCAAGTTTCGAAAGTTTTAGTTTAACTTAGGCTTGAAATATGTGGTAATTTGATGATGTTGATGTTTAAGATAGTGTTTTTATGTTACGAGCAAGTTTGACTGAAGTATTAGAACATACCCCGTGCAATTGGTTGGGGTACCGAGGGCCTTGGGGTGATGTCGGATGATGAAAACGAGAATTTTTGAAGTTGCAACAGGTCTGTTGCATGAAGCTCATGATATTTCCGTGAAAGCAGAAGAAGCTCCCAAAAGCAGCTACCGCAAAAGCGGTAAGAGACCGCAGAAGCGGTCATGGAATTCATGAGGGAACTGCAGAAGCAGTAATTGGATCGCGGAAGCGGGGACCGCAAAAGCGGTATTTTGACCGCAGAAGCGGTCCCGTGTGGTTTAAGTGAGACCTCATAAGCGGTCGCGTAAGCAGTGATCGCAGGTGCGGTCATTTATGCGATCAAGGATAGGGCTACCTTCCATATATTTAAAGGTCACCAGTTGCTTTAGCAGAAACAATTTGTTGTTCCCGATTTTTGAAGCATAAAGAGTCTCTAGCTTTTCCCACAATGATCTCACATGTATCTCGTTCACAATATGGTTGCGAATATTATCTTCAGTCCATTTTCGTATATATCCACATATTTGCTGGTGCTCGAAATCCCAATCTTCATCGGATATGCTTTCGGGTTGATGAGCTGAAAAAATGGGTAGATGCATCTTCTTCACGAACAAGAAGTCTTTCATCTTGCTTCTCCAAACATTATAATTTCTCCCATTTAAACATACCATCTTGCTCATATTCGCCTTCACTCCGTAACAACCCGGATAAATAATCAAGGCTCTGATACCACTGTTATGTAGAGGAAGAGGCAAACCCGAAAATAAAAAAGATAAAGAACACCAAATTTTAACGTGGAAAACCCTTCAAATCGAAGGTAAAAACCACGGGATCACAAAGATCCAAAAAGATCCACTATAACAATAAAAACGTTACAAAAGTTCTCCAAATTGACAACACAGCAAGTGCCAAACACGGAGCAACAATAACAACAAGAGCAACAACTAATCAATTGAAGAAAGGAAAAAATTCACAGAATAAAGTTGTTGTTCGAGGCAAGAAATCAGATGCTAAGAGCCCCTAAATCTGATCTCCGACATTCAAATCTAAGACCAAGATTTTACAAACACTCAGTCAAAATTTTAGCCCGATCCAACGGTTAACGAATCAGAAAACGTGATTTGAATATTGGCTGATCAGAATAAAAATTTGCAGCAAAACTAATATTTTTGTTCTCTCTTCTCTCTTGACGAAAGCTCTCCCAAAAACTACTCTTATGTGCTTAAGTCTTTCAAAGACTTGTATCAATGAGCATAAAATAATTTTCCAAGGTTGTCCTATTTATAGATCATGAGTGGTGCTTTCTCTTAAAGCCAAAACTCACTCAAAAAGGAATAAATCGAATCCGATTTCGAATAGGATTGGAAATCAAAAAAGAATAGGATTAGGCCATTGGGCCTTTGGCCGGACAACATGGGCATGAGCCCAACACATGCATTGAATAATTTATGTCTCGTCCGGATTGCAGTCTAATTATGCATTGATTATAAGACATAGATTATTAATGTGATAAATATATTAATGTAGAGATTGTTATACCATAAATTATATGCATAGATTGTTATGGGGTAAATTATAATATATGGATTGTCGTTATTAGGTAGAAATGGCCTATTTTAAGGACATTTGTATCTTTAGATACTTTTAATCACGTATGGTAATACATATAATCTTATCCTAACATAAATATTCGTATATATTACTCTGAAATTAGTAATACAACTTTTGATATACGGTACTGCACTTTGCATTACATATGCTATATTTATTAATGAAACCAAACGTTTTATTAGTTATATGTGCATTATATTAGTTATTAAGAATTTGTAACCAAAAACTAAATGTTTTATAAATAGTATACGTGTATAGCGGTAAATCAGAGCTAATGAGCACCCCGATTTTCCGATGAGGCAAACAAAGCAAGGACATGGCTGCAAGGAATCAAAATCGAGGCCAAGAGCCTCTCGTATCAAGGCTCGAGAAAACCACCTGCCCTCGGAGCCATCTAGAACATGCTCCGGGGTCCGAGTCAAGTTCCAAGAACTCAGAGAGCATTATCGAGCGACTGCGCAAGACTAACAAAGGGCCGTGATATACGCTTTCAATCGGATATTACGGCGTGAATCTCGGCCCGTAACGGCAACAAATCAGTGATTAGCGAAAAAGAAGATTTTTACCTTTCTTAGAATTGTACTTAGGGTGAAATTCCCCTACTATATAAAGGGCGAGCTAATTATTCAATAGGGATGTTGTAACGCGCATGTCAAAGCAATATACATTTGTATTCTATTCTTCTAGAGGTTATTTAAAGTTCTTAATTTTTTTCATAGCTCTTCATAAGTGTTTGGTTCCGAATTGAATGTAGGCTAATTGTTTAGCTCGCAACCGAGCCAACTGCACTACAACTGATTTGCTAATCACTTGAATTAAATTAATTCATATATTCTTAAAATCACGATAAATTCAATTGTTATCTATTTTTTAAAGAAATAATAAGTAATACGGAATTTTATAGGAAGATTAACTTTTATTATACTTGAAACTATAGGACCCATGTGATTATTAATCTCTATATTACAATTGTTAACCAACCAAACAAGCCACTATAGAGTATTCCCTTGTTGACTAAAATGACTTAATTTCAGTGAAAGAAAAGAAAAGCATAAGCATCAGATGCTCGGCCACCCCACCAGGATGCACCCTTTTTGGAATATTGGACCATTATATTAGCTCCTCTTTCCTTTCCCCATTTTTCTTCATACAACACATACTCGCCCATTTTCTTCTTCCCTTATTTCAAATTTTCAGTAAAATAATTTAAAGAGATAATGGCGGATCAGCTGACTGACGATCAGATCTCTGAGTTCAAAGAAGCCTTTAGCCTCTTCGACAAGGACGGCGATGGTCTGCCTCTGCTCTTTCCCTTTTTTATACTTCTTTTTTCTTTTCTCAGATCCATTCCTATTTTTGCCCCTTTTTTAATGTTGCTTTCGATTGACAGTTTTGTGATCTGTGATTTGCTGCTAATTATAAGCTTTGGTGTTCATTACGTGAAAATTGTAGGCGAGATACTGTTGATGCTGTTTCTTTAGTTGGTTGTTTCAATTTTGTTTATTTGATTTTTGATAGAAATGAATGTGAACATGGATCTATGTGAAACTTGTGGCTTCTATTTTTTGGTTCAAGTGTTGAATTCCTTAATTGATTTTTCGTGGTAGTTGAGATTGAGGATTTGTTATTCTGGGGATTACATATATGTTAAATCAGTTAAATAGGTCGATCGTTTTATTTTGGTTTTTTCCTGGTTGGTAGATCTACTGGTGAATTATGATTTCTTTGGTTTTGTTTCTTGATGGATTCTCTCCATTTTGTTCAATGTGGTAACTTGTTTGTAATTGTGGATTTCACTGCTTTCCATTTATTGCTTTACCATGTTGGTAAAGAGCATTCTAGTCTATAGGTGTGTGCCTATGCAGCAATTAATAGATTATTTAGAGAAAGATCCAAGTTTGGAATTTTATATATGTGACTGTAAATGTCCACAGTCGATAAATATGCAACTTGAGAAGATAGCAGATTATAGTGGGTAGCAGTAGTTAGGAGTCGAATATGAGTAGCTGCTGCCTCTTGAAACAATTGATTCTTTCAACCTCTTTCAGTTCAAGTGATTTTGCCTATTTGATATCCATTTTCTGTTTGGAAATAATTGTCCCTCTACTAAGATTGAAGTGTGGGATGCTGCGTTTATGATGTTTATTTTTCCGCTGTTGGGATCACTCATAGGCTTTTATACTTGTGATGAAACTTGTGTTTCTGCTGCTCCTTTGTTTGTTTTTTTTTTTCCCCTTTGGTATGCTTAGAGAACAAAAACTGTTGGAAGGTTGATGTAAAGCCTATTTCCCATGAGAAAAAGAAAAGGAAAACCAGCTTCAGTATTGTAAGCTCTTAAAACTAGACGTGTTTAGTAATCGTGTGCAACCACGCTGCAGGTTGCATCACTACTAAGGAACTTGGAACCGTGATGCGGTCATTGGGGCAGAACCCAACCGAGGCTGAGCTTCAAGATATGATCAATGAAGTCGATGCTGATGGGAATGGGACCATTGACTTCCCTGAGTTCCTTAACCTGATGGCTCGCAAGATGAAGGACACTGATTCTGAGGAGGAGCTCAAAGAAGCTTTTAGAGTGTTCGACAAGGATCAGAATGGATTTATCTCAGCAGCTGAGCTTCGTCATGTCATGACAAACCTAGGTGAGAAGCTTACGGACGAAGAGGTTGATGAGATGATTCGTGAAGCTGACGTGGATGGGGACGGGCAGATCAACTATGAGGAATTCGTCAAGGTCATGATGGCCAAGTGAGAATCCAACTTAATCTTTAAAATTAAAGTACAACAAAAAAGGAACGTGGATAAGTCTGATGAGGTTTCTATTTCTGGTTAGGATGTCTTCTTTGGCTTATTAGCTTTGTCTGGGTGCTTGCCTGTTCTATTCTCATTGTTTCGTAATGATGTTCTTTGGTATATGGTTTTTTGCTCCCTTCCTATATTAGTATCTTGTTTGTTAGTAACTACTGGTATTTTCTTCAAACATTTGATATTAAACCTACCACAATTGTGGGAACCTTGAATGTCTTTGTTTCTTTTTCTCCCTTTTGAACGAGTAATTTCATCTATATTTTCACATGTGTTTGCCTTTATTCTACAAGTAGTTTTTTGTGTTTTGTTAGACTTGAACGAACCACACACTCCGTATCAGGGTTGATGTAGGTGTAGGAGAGTTATATGCTTATACTCTTAACTCATCTGTGTGCCTATCTTTTGGGTTTATCATAAAGCTTTCTTCTTTGGCATAAAGAAAGCTTGTCTCATCTACAATTTTGAGGCAAGGTGCGGAAGTGATATTGCGGTTGTTTTTCAAGCCTCCTTTCCATTTATTTGTGGAATGTTGAGCTTGACCTCCATCAAGATTGGACCTGTGGCCATTAAGCCAACTCAAAAGGTTGTGACTCGAGTATGGTTCGTGTTATATAAAAAATGATAAGGAATGAAAGGAAGTTTAGTATTTCTGTTGTCTGTTTAATAATTTGAACAGAAAGGAAAGGAAATATGCACCTAGGTTTGGTCTGATGGTCAATAAAGTGGATACAAACCTTGGATATCATGTTCAAGTTTCTTCTCATCTGTCTAATCATTGTCCAGAGGAGTTAGCCATTACTTAGCAGGTACTTGGTGGGATAGTCGTGTGAGTTGGCTCGGACATTGCTGTCATAAAGAAAAGGAAAAGGAAACTATTGCTCTCAGCAATGTCCCAAATGAAGCTTTTGCTAAAGATGACTTGTACTGATCTTATTGCCTGTTTGGCCAAGCTTATTTTTGGCCAAAAGTGCTTTTTTTGGCCAAAAGTGTCAAAGCTTTTGGAAGGAAAAAAAATGTTTTTGAAGCAGAAGCAGAAAAACGTGGCTTTTCTCCAAAAACACTTTTGAGAAAAATATACTTAGAAGTAGTTTTTTAAAGCTTGGCCAAATACTAATAATTGTTCAAAAGTGTTTTTCAAACTAATTAGTCAAACACAAGCTGCTTTTTATCAAAAATACTTTTGAGACTCTTTAAAATAAGCTGATTTTTGCCGCTTGACCAAACGGCCAATTACTTTCTTTTCAAATCTCATTATCTTTCCTTTTCGAACAAATTCCCTTTATCCAAATGCATATATAGTGGAAATAGAATCTATTACTAACATTTTGATAGAAAAAGTGACATCAGTACAAATATAGCTAAATTTGTCCCAACACAAGTGGATTATAAAAGGGAAAGTGAGCACTCAACACAACATTTATTCCCCTCCTGGTAGATTGGACTTCCCACCCAGAAAAGAATAAAAAGGAGAAAGGAATCTGACAATTGTTGCTTTTGTTTCCCATCAGGTTAGGTTTTACGCAAAACTGATTCGATTAGTATTTTCAGAGTGATTTTATTTTGTGTCTCACACAACTTATAAGTATATATGTAAACATTTCTTCTGACCTAACGTAATTTTTTTAAATTAGTTTCTACATATGTAAATTTAATTTTTAAATATTAAAAGAATTTATGATCAAATTCACACCAAAATTTAATTAGTTTAACCTTCTTACTTCGAATCCTGCTACATAAAAATTGAATTGAGGTTGTATTTTTAAATTTTGTAAGTTACTAGTACTAAACATATTTACAACATATCTTTCTAAATGTTTTTATTTTGAGTGTGTACCAATAAATTCATAAAAATTCTATATAGTTCTTGCAAAGGGTTAAAATAGCAAAATCTTCGTCTCTTTCCTTTCTTCCCCCAATTTTTCGTTCTTTCCTTCAATTTTTTTTTTCGTTTATATTTCTCCGTGCTAGTTTCTTGAATATTCTTTTTATCATCTTTTCTTCCAGCATGATACAGATTTTCAGAACCATAATTTCTCTTTTTCGTCCAAAGTGCGAATTTACTATCATCTTCGAAAACAGTAAAATATTTTTGTCCTAATTTTTATGTGCAAACTTTTAGTTCCTCTCATGACACCCTTCACTTTGGCCCTCCTTGCGCCCGTTTAAAAATATTAGATTTGAGTAAAAGAAAAGGTTTTTTTTGTTTTCCACCCAGTGTTCGGTACCCAATTAAATCTTGATTCGCGTTGAAAAATTTCAAATTAAGTGTAAATCGCTCCATAACAAAGACGACTTCATACCTAGGACTCGAAAACAAAAGTTTCATTAAGTTAGAAAGAAAGGAAAAGTTAGAAAAAGAGAAATAAAAGATAAGGTTGCTATCACCAACATTAGCATGAGTATCCTGCTTTTTCTTGATTTTAATTTTTTAAAAAGTTTATTCTTTTTTCCATATGAGAAAAACGCATGTGTTTTACGTGCATCTGACTGCAAAATTAGATCAACATTATAAAATCTTCGCTTTAACACATTAGAATGGAGGAGAAAAGTGTAGAGGCATTTGCATAAACTTAAGGTAAAAATAAGTACTGAAAATTAGTTAAAATTCTAACTTTTAAGGACTGGTAAATGAAAAATGTTATAGCTAGACAATATTTGTGTAATTGAAGTAAGTATTGTTTTTGTTTTTGTCTTGTTTTTGTTTTACTGTTGTTTTTCCTTTTATCCTATGAGTCGAGGGTCGATTGGAAACAGCCTCTCTGCCCTTTCCAGTAGGGGTAAGGCTCGTCTACATATTACCCTCCCCAGACCCCACCTGGTAGGAGTATACTGAGTAGTTGTTGTTGTTGTTGTTGAAGTAAGTATCCTAAAAATGCCTCCATAACCCAACTTTGCTGGTTCCTGTATTATATTTATTACAAGTTGCTAGCTTTATCACTAATCTTACCGTTCTATTTTCTTTTCATTTTTACACTGTCAAAATCATATTATAAAAATTTTAAAGAGTTTTACCTCTTTACTCCAGAAGTTTGCGAAATACAGCCTTTGCAAGGTGGGCATTTTGTTTTAACGTTCGTTTAATTAAATACTTTAACTTGTATGCACTGCCACTTTAAGAAGATAACTATAAATAATGCTCGTAATAAGTGGAATTTATAACCTGAACATAACATAAGGCAAGTAATTTGTTACAACATGTTGCATATCATTATAATATAATATTTTTAGTGTAAAATCTTTAATTAAAAGGCCAAGAAAATTGAACTCCTTAATTCACATGAAGTCATGTCATTATTATTATTTACAGCAGGCGGCGAAGGAGGATTGAAGAAAGTAAAAGAGGGTACTCAATCTCACAGAGCAACGGAAGGAAAAGCCGAAAGAGAGATCGATGCACAATCCTGTGATTTAGGACGTATGACTCGAAATTCGATACATAATAACTCTCTTCTTATGTGTATTACTCCTTCGATTTTAGTTATTGTTGTATTTTAGTCTACCACTAAATCTGCTCTTTACCATCTGAATGAACTTTTCACCCAAAAAAGAGGGATATATATATATATATATATATATATATATATATATATATATATATATATATATATATATATATATATATATATATATATATATATATATATATATATATATATATATATATATATACACGTTATTTTTTAGAGCGGCTAAAAATAAATAATTGATTGCCAATTATTGGTCATTTGACTATCACAATTTTAAATAAGTTTTGGGACCGTTTGTCCGTTTCAATGTATCACACCTCCTTTTTATTTTGATTTCCAAATCGAGGAAATTTTTGACTTTCCAAGTAAAGTGTGTGAACCAAAAAATTCTTGAGTAAGGAATTTTGTTAACCCGAGGGAAGGTGTTAGGCAACCCCGGATTGCATGGTTCTAGCACGGTCGCTTAAACTATCATAATTGACATGTTACCTGATTTTAATACATATTTCGACCTACAGTACAATTTTAAATTATTTACCGCTTTAAATTAATGTTAAAAAAATTGCAACGTTATTAAAACACGTTTCAAATCACGTCACATATATGCACTCGTCATTTTTGATATATTTTAACATCGTTGAGATTTGAATTTGGGTCACATAAATGTGCACCCGAGTTTAGGAAAGTAGATTATTAAAATACGCGAAAGCGACTAACATGTCAATAACTTTGCGGGAGACCATGAAAATTCGCTAAATGGCACGTCCCGATTTATAACTATTTTAGTAGAAGTAATTAAAGAGAGCCACACAATTTGTGATTTTATTTGGCGCGGCGCACCTTAATTTCATGTTTTAAAAGGGATATTTACCTACCTATACCATATATGAAACCTTATTACCCTCAATGTTTAAGGTTTATGTTTATTACATTTAAGCATACCAAATTACCATTTATATAACATAATTTAAATTAGGGATATAATTAAGGGTTCATTTATATTAGGCATAATTATAGGACTGTATCTAATATTCAAATAGTTTTTTATAATTCGTCAATGTGACAGGCAAAACTTATCAAATTTGAGCTCTGTCATTACGCTAAACGTTGCATAATTGGTGGATTTTCAATTATGAAAACAGTTAAGAAAATGGAGGTGAAGATCAACCAATTCTTTGAGTGCATTATTACCTTCTTCAATGGAAATAATATTTTCAGAGTGCTCCTATGCTTCCTCTCGTTGATCATCCCAACTGCCCACCACCGTCGAAGAATATCATATTTTCAGATTCACAAGAAAATATTAAATTCTTTGATCGAACCGCTTGAATTCCCACTGGAAATAATAATGACAGGGAGTTCAAAATTCTTTGACATCTTTTTTTTTGGGCAGTGGTTGAAGGTTACTGGTTAACACAGTCGATTGAAACTCAAAGAAGAAGAAGAAGAAGAAGAAGAAGAAGAAGAAGAAGAAGAAGAAGAAGAAGAAGAAGAAGAAGAAGATATATTTCCAGAATTTGTAGATATTTTGTAGTCAAATTGTAGTCAAATTAGAAAAATTGTAGATAAATTCTAGACTCTTTTTTGTAGAAGCTTTAGTCGTTTTGGATTTGTGAAAACAGAAAATAATGCATCTACAATCAGAATACAAATAATCTACAATTTATCTACAAGATATCTACAAAATAGATACATTGAATTTTAATATCCAAATTCTCATTTCAATTGTAGCATAATTGGCATTTTCGACATAATTTTAGAAGTTAGTCTTCCCAATCTACAATTCATCCACAATTTATCTACAATATATCTACAATTCTACAATTTAACTACAATTTATTTACAATTTCTGGAAATATGTCTTCTTCTTCTTCTTCTTCTTCTTCTTCTTCTTCTTCTTCTTCTTCTTCTTTCTGAAATTCAATGAAAATCAAGTCTAATCTTCACCAAAACCCCTCAAAATTGAGATATAAACTCCTAAACATATTCCGAATTATTTACAACAACACCCAATTAAAAAAATAATGATTTTTGAAAACCCAAATTTGAATTCAAAGCTTTCAAGCTTTTTAATGGCTATGAATGGTGAAAAATATATGGAGAATGAGAGAATTACGCATCAATGAAATTTCCTTCCGTTTCACAATTCGAATTTAATGGTGATAGGATCACACGCAGATCTGATGCTTTATTGCAGGAAATAATTTGCAAATCGATTTCGTACTTGTCTTCAATAAGTAATGATTTTACTTTAGATCTCTATAATATTGAATCTAAGAAATGATTAGGCTTAGCAATTTCAGTAAAAATAGAACAATTCAACGCCTAATCAAATGAAACTCCATGATGATTTTTTACTTCAAATCTCATACACATTCCCTCATTCACATACTGATAAACTAACATGCTAATTCCTTGATTTTAAAAGCAATTAAACTTCAGTTATTACCATACATTGGAAAGTAAGACTGAAATTTTACCAAATTAACATGAATCTAAGTGCGGAATGTTTCTAAAAAATAGTCCAATTATACAGTCCTTCGAGTGTCCAAATATGCTAATGAATCTAACAATTTCAAGCAAGTTTAAGGACAAAATAAGCTCCAGAATATGACTATTATGTTAAAATGAATAGACTAAACTAATTATCCCTACATTACACTACCAGATCTAATAGTTTGAACAGATAAAAGGAAACAACATGATTGGTGTCACGACCCCAAACCCAGTCGTGATGGCGCCCGGCCGCGAGGCTGGGCAAGCCCGACCAAACCGAGGAGTCACGAGTACAAAGCCTTTAATAAAATAAGATACAGGTCTGAAAGGAAGTGATACAAAAGTCTGACAGAATAGGTGATCCTGCGGATGCGGAGAAGCTACCTCAATACTCTGAACAACTCCGGAAAATCAACAGTTGCAGCAATAGGTCCCTGGAGCACCTGAATCTGCACACAAGGTGCACGGAGTATGGGGTTAGTCTACCAACTCAGCGAGTAAAAAGCATTTATAAAACCCGAAAAAGCAGGAAATTCACAACAATGCACAGAGTAAAGCTATCTAGCAGTTCTATACAGTACAAACCTCAGGGATGTGCATATAAAGTAACAGTAAATGAACGCATGAGATGCAATGCATGACCACTGTGGAACGTGCAGTCCGATCAATTTGGGTACCTGCTCTCACTGTGGGGGTTTAGACTCCGGAGGGGCTCCAACAGCCCAAGCGCAATATCATAGTAACATACGCTGCGACGCGCAGCCCGACCCAACTATCAGTCCAGCTATATGTATACAAGCCTCACAGGCACAACAACTTACCATTTTTAGTTCCATTTACCAGTAATTATAGAATTAGGTGTTCAAAACCTTAGACTTTGCCAAATCATGTTTAAACAGTATTCTAATGCAGGACTGATACCATAAAAACATGCTATGATTCATAGAAGCAATAATAACGGTCCTTACGGGATCCAATTAACCGGCACGCAGCCCAAATATGTTCATAGCCATCCAAGTAGGAGGTTTACCGGCTCATCTATAGCCAACAACACAGTACGAAACCACTCGGTCGGACTAAGCCATAGTCCCCAATCATAATCGACCCCACACTCACAGTAGAGTACGTGTCTCGCCTCAATACAACGTCACAATGTGATATACCGGGGTTTCAAACCCTCGGGTCATCATCTACACCCATTACTCACCTCAAGTCGGCCGCAAACTAGCTCGCAATGGCTTTCCTTCGAGAATCAACCTCTGTCGATGCCAAATCTGATCAAACCCAATAGGAATACGTCAAAATAGGCTAATGGAACACAACCCAATCGAAATAACCCAAAATACACCCCAAAACACGAAGTTGGCAAAACCCGAGCCCCCGGCCCTCTTCTCAAAAAATTACGAAATTCACATTTTGAGGATCCTCGTCTCGCCACGAGTCCATACATATCAATTTTACAAGAATCGGAGTCCATTTGACCCCTCAAATCAGCACTTTAAGGTTCACTATGGTTTCAAGCCCTAACCTCCATTTTTTACATTTAAAACCTTGATTTTTAGTGTTTAATCCATGATTTTACACTATAATGTCATACTTTAGGTCCAAGAGTTCTTACCTGAAGAATCCCCTAGAAAATCTATCCAAAATCGCCCTCAATCGCCAAGTCCGAAGTTCCATCTCTTCTTCTCTTTCAAAAATACAAAACACACCGTTTCATTAAAACTGCTCGATTCCCGCTTCAGCAGTATTTTTCCGCTTTAGCAGCCTTCGCTTCCGCGCCCAAAATCCCGCTTCTGTGGTCTGGACCTATCCTCAGCGGTCGCTTCACCACTTCCGCACTCCCGCATACGCGGTCCCCCTGACCGTTCCTGCGGTCTCTGACCTTCCCCCTTGGCCGCTTCTGCGGACACTGCTTAAGTGGTCCCTAGCCCGCTTCCGCGAAAATACCAGAAGCAGCAGGTCCTTTTTGTGCTTAACTCCAAAAATTCTTCGTCTAACCATCCGGAATCACCCCTGGGCCCCCGGGACCCCAACTAAAACCACCAACCTACTCCAAAACATCATACAAACTTGTTCCAATCATAAGAACACGTCCTTATACACGAAATTCATCAAATCATAGCGGATTCAAGCCTAAGTTCAACTATAACCTCCGAAACTAACATTCGATAAAAAATCCAACCAAGTGACGTCCGAATGACCTGAAAATTTGCAGACATATCCAAAATCACCTAACGAAGCTACCGCAACTTCCGGAATTCCATTCCGACCCCCTGGATCAAAATCTCACCTATCAACCGGAATTCGCCGAAATTCAACTTAGCCAATTCAAGTCTAATTCTACACCGGACCTCCAAATTCAATTCCGCCTTCTCTCTAAGTCACAAATCACCATCCAAAACTATTCGAATCACCGAAAATCCATTTCGAGCCCTCTAACTCATAAGTCAACATCCGGTTGACTTTGCCAACTTAAGCTTTCCTTAAAGAGAATATTGGTCTCATTTCTAACCAAATTCAAACCAACACACTTCAAACTCACCAAACACATATCAACACACGGGGAAGTATAATACAGGGATAGCGGGTCTGAAATATAGAAGACGACAGGTCGGGTCGTCACATCCTCCCCAACTTAAGCAAACGCTCGTCCTCGAGCGTAACCAGAGTTGTATTAGAAGCAACCGAATAGCCAAATGACATTACCAGGCATATGCCCAGGTGATCCCACGTCACCTTAACTCACATAGGTGCCGAAAACACAGCATAACTGAAATACCACAATCCATCTAGCCCATAAACCGTAGAACCACAATGCACTTCTTGAAATCATACACAAGATCAGAACCTCACCTCTATACTCAGAATTAACCCGAACCAGCTGTAATAACCCACACTTGCAACCTCAGGTGAATTCATACAATATATACCACATTCCAACACTCGGAACAATAGTCTCTATTCACAACAGTTGCCCACAATGCTCAATTACCGACAAAAAACCTTTTATTTAGCTAAAGTCTTATTCCAACACCGTTGTATGCTGCCAATGATAACTAAAACATGCAATGAACTGTAGCAGTTCTTTAGATCAACCATTCATGAAGTCACTTCCATGTTGGCTATTACCACAACAGATTTTTCTGGCCAAAACTCGATATTACCACTCTAACCAGCTGAAATCAAATCCGCTCATACTCATTAGTAACCTAACGATCACCTCGAATTTATCACACCATTTCTGGTGATATGGTGCCTCAATACAGGGCTACGCCACAATTGCATAATACACGCGCCAATAAAGAACAGTCTATACATACCCAAATCAGGCAAATGACTCAAGCGTAAGAGTTATACCTCACGCTCATCAATACCTTCACAAAACCAAAATTAGACCCCGTCTAACATCATAGGAATAGAGTACCTGAATCCTCCTCGAGAGGTCATAACTTCACGTGGCCTCGCCACAACACACAATCCTATCCCAACACCGTTACACATGAAGCGCCTCGTGTTGCCATGCTCACTGTAGACAGCCATGCACAAATCTATGCCTGAAGCTAAATTTCCCCTCACACTCACGGTGAAACAAGTAATATATACCATTCAGTCCTGAAAGGACCCAACCGATACACTATTCATCAAGCAATTCTCAATACGAACTTTCCTCAGAAGCTAGGAAAGCAAGGAATACAAAGCAACACAAGGAAGGCTATTCTCAACCTTACACTATTGCGGCGCGCAACCCGATCCAGATAACATACTCTTGGCGGCGTGCCACCCGATCCACACAATATCTCACGTAGGGAGGTGCACATAGAGCCACATTGGCTCATACTAACAAAATATCAACATATGTCGTAAGCAAACTGAGTGCATAAAGATATCTATTTAGCATTGTGAGCTACAAATTCCACTTCCACTACTATAACCCATACCAGAGACGTATAGTATGGTGCCCGTCACCAAATATTTACCAAAATCCACAGTCTTGCCCGGCGACATGCCTGGCCACAAGGACGCATCTGAAAAGTCCCTCACTACTGGAACTGAAATCAATGGTAGAAACCTCTATACTGACATCCGCCTCGAAGGCCCAAATAAGGAACGCAATTCTTCCCAGCTGACCGCTAGTCTCTGGAACACAATCATCCAGCTAGAACATCGTCCGATACACCCCGCCACACAACCTGTGGCATTTCCCAACATGAGTCATATCACAATCGTTTAGAATTATCCGACACTGAGACAATCACTCTACATCCCCATAACATATCCAGAATTTAATATACTAAGCAAGGAAAGATCCACTCGGCTTCCGAATTCCCAATAGCCGCTGACAGTACCAATAAAACACGCACGATCCTCAATCACCGCATAAAATGCATCAGAGAACTCCCAGTCTCCGACTACTCATAGCACACGAATCAACGTGCCTGATCCAAATATCCACAATGCAAAATACAAATTACACCTCAAGTACCCAACTATTCCATGAGGGATATTTTAAAACTCCTATGCGCCATCAAACAACTCATATATTCGCAGTCGATCCCATAAGGAAATGCCGTAATACTGCTGATGTATCAATTGTGGAATTAACCTTTTTCCGAGACATATGCTATCGCCAAATCACTTCCAATTAACATTACCAGTTCCTTGATTACTAGAATCTACTCATTACCTAAGACATAGAAAAATTCACTATACCTTTCAAAACTGAGTCGAAAACTCGCACACGTCCATCTCCCTTTACAACATACCGTATACCCAATATTCTCCAGGGATAACACGGGAACTTCCATCTCCCTTCTGTGTCGCAGACATCGACGCATCCAACTAGTCTAGGACTTCCATTGATTCCCTTTAGAAGAAAATTTATTATACACTCCATGCTCCGCATGTCCTTAGAAAATATACATCTCCAAACCACGATGAAACTCAACAAGAATTCTCTCCCAATTCCATTTGCACAAGTTAAACTACCAAGGACGGAATCTCTCTACATGAACCAAGCCAAGCAGACTTTCAGTATTCAGGAGCTTCGCTACCCAACGCTTGTAAGAACCCATTACCTCAAACACATACCACGATTGATCATATCTTTACAATACCGATTCGGTCCCCTAACAAGTTACTCTATTTGTCTCAATTTCCACCCGATACATTTTCAACTAGATATACCCTCTTGCTGTAACACCACAATGTCTCAACCCAGACTCACTATACGAGACCCAACACCAGACCATACCGTCTAAGACCCATAGGCCACTGAATACTTTCCCAAACGTGCTCATAATTACCAAATTAAAATATTTTACCCGAAGAACTTTCTGCGACACTGAATCAATTACCCTTACTTTCTAAATACTGATACCTAGAATTTCGTAATTAACATAGAAATACCACAAGTCTTGACCTGTGCTAATGAAAACACTGACTTGGTCACATACTCAACCTCAAAACACCCGAGTGATACCTATCGAATCTCAATCGCATCAAAAACCATTCTCAAAATTTGACCACTCTTATACACACTGCAATTCACTTGACTTAATGAATCAAACCACTCGTGTCTTATCAACACTCTGACACCACAGCACGAGATCTTTTTCCAACACAACCAAACAACTTCCTTCTCCTTGCGCTAAGCATTCTTTATCAACAACTCGATACATTCCCTTATTTTCTCACATCTACAAAGCACCATATAACCTTTGGCAAAAACCCCGCTTCACTCGTACTACCCTTGGCTCACTTTTTGAAACCAGAACTGATTCACTCACATGCATCGAATCGGAATTAACACAGTACACAACCGTACCACCAGTTCATCAACAGCAACCTCCCAAACATAGCTCGAAGCCATATACATCACAACACATATACTCTATAGCCAATGCAATATCATGGCGAGATTAAACTCACTCTTTTATAAGCTTGTGAAAACACAAATCATCAGAAAACCCTCCTGCATCTGCTTGCATTCACACAACCGCTAAGCCCACTCTTCTAGGCGGCAAGATTTTTACTAAGTCTCAATTTTTTTCAAAAATTTCGGCAGAGTTTCCTTTATAATTGAGCCTATCCACATGCCAGAGAACCACCAAAACCATCCTAACAATGCGTCCACAACTTGACAAGACATCACAATGTATATCAATAACAGAAATCCCAATGTTACACGCATTATATTATCAAAATTGACAGATGAACATGTGCTGCACATGTTCGAATCATAGCATATAGAAAAATACCTTTTAATTACACATACGATCTTCTAACATACACATAATGGTCATACCACTTCAGAATGATCTGCATGAGATACCCACCTGCTTGCTTCAATATAACATTTCAGTACATCATCCACTGTCGTACTCTTCACACAATCAATTGGTCTTCCTGAGTTTGGACTCATACCACAACACACACACTCCCAGCTAGGGGACTCTAAAAGACTCTTCACACACCCATAACTCGGGGTAACACATCCGATCGCAATGAAAATCAAACACTTAATGTTTCATTTATCACCTATCAGGCCTTCTTCAACACTACCAAGTCATACAGACTCATCACACGGCACCAATGTACTCATGATGAAGCTATCCATCCGCTATTACCATAGTTACGGACAATGCTAAGCTTATAAGCTCATAACACTAGCTCGCTCAATCAGCACCTTGGCGCTCAAGCCATAGACAAAGATTCAGCCTCAAGTCCTCCAGAATGGCCCAACATCAACTCATAGGAATTAAAATTCGCCCCTCGATCGGGGAACCACTTGCCATCAAGGCACATATAATACTGGACGCTCACGGACGCATACAACGTGAGGAAGGAATTTCAAGTGTTACTCTTTCAAGCTGAATCAACGACGCATGATAAGATTTCAAGAAAGTGGAGTGTTTCCAAAAGGTTCTGTAGCCTCCTGCTTATAAGTGTCGTGCACGACACACCCATAATTAAGTCTTTACTAAACCGGCTCATGACTAGTGAGGCCTAGTAATCTAGGCTCTGATACCAACTTGTCACGACCTCAAACCCGGTCGCGATAGCACCCGTCCTCGAGGCTGGGCAAGCCCGACCAAACCACAACCAAGAACGACATTCCAGCCAAAAAGAAACAATATAAGGTAACACAGATGAGAAAAAACAATAATCATCCCAAAACCGAGGAGTCACGAGTACAGAGCCTCTAATAAAATAAGATACAATCTGAATGGAAGTGATACAAATGTCTGACTGAATAGCAAAAGAAAAAACTTATAGAGACATATAGGTGGTCCCGTGGACGCTGGGCAACTACCTCAATACTCTGAACAACTCCGGAAAATCAACAGTTGCAGCACTAGGTCCCTGGAGCACCTGAATCTGCACACAAGGTGCAGGGAGTATGGGGTGAGTCTACCAACTCCGTGAGTAATAAACATGTATAAAACCCTAAAAAGTAGGAAATCCACAATAAAGCACAGAGTAAAGCTATCTAGCAGTTCTATGCAGTACAAACCTCAGGGATGTGCATATAAAGTTACAGTAAATGAATGCATGAGATACAATGCAATGCATGACCAGTGCGGAACGTGCAATCCGATCCATTTGGGTACTCGCGCTCACTGTGGCGGTTCAGACTCTGGAGGGGCTCCTACAACCCAAGCGCAATATCATAGTAACATACGCTGCAGCGCGCAGCCCGACCAAGCTATCAGTCCAACTATATGCATACATGCCTCACAGGAACAACAACAACAACAACTACCCAGTATAGTCCCACAAAGTGGGGTCTGGAGAGGGCAATATGTAGATAGACCTTACCCCTACCCGAAAGGGCAGAGAGGCTATTACCAATCGAACCTCACAGGCACAACAACTTACCATTTTTAGTTCCGTTTACCAGTCTTTATAGAATTAGGTGTTCAAAACCTTAAGACTTTGCCAAATCATGTTTAAACAGTATTCTAATGCAGGACTGATATCATAAAAACATGCTATGATTCATAGAAGCAATGATAACGATCCTCACGAGATCCAATTAACCGTCACCCAACCCAAATATGTTCATAACCATCCAAGTAGGAGGTTTACCGGCTCATCTATAGCCAACAACACAGTACGAAGCCACTCGGTCAGACTAAGCCATAGTCCCCAATCATAATCGACCCCGCACTCACAGTAGAGTACGTTTCTCACCTAAATACATCGTCACAATGTGATATACCGGGGTTTCAAACCCACGGGTCATCATCTACACCCATTACTCACATCAAGCCGGCCGCAAACTAGCTCACAATGCCTTTCCCTCGAGAATCAACCTCTGATGCCAAATCTGATCAAAACCAATAGGAATACGTCAAAATAGGCTAATGGAACACAACCCAATCGAAATAACCCGAAATACACCCCAAAACACGAAGTTGGCAAAATCCGAGCCCCGGCCCTCTTCTCAAAAAATTACGAAATTCACATTTTAAGGATCCTCGTCTCGCCACGAGTCCATACATATCAATTTTACAAGAATCGGAGTCCATTTGACCCCTCATATCAACACTTTAAGGTTCACTCTGGTTTCAAGCCCTAACCTCCATTGTTTACATTTAATACCTTGATTTTTTAGTGTTTAATCCATGATTTTACACTATAATGTCATACTTTAGGTCCAAGAGTTCTTACATGAAGAATCCCCTTGAAAATCTATCCAAAATCGCCCTCAATCGCCAAATACGAAGTTCCAACTGTTCTTCTCTTTCAAAAATACAAAACACACTATTTCATTAAAACTGCTCGATTCCCGCTTCAGCGGTATTTTTCGGCTTCAACGGCCTTTGCTTCCGCACCCAAAATCCCGCTTCTGCGGTCTGGCCCTATCCTCAGCGGCCGCTTCACCGCTTCCGCGACTCCCGCATACGCGTCCCCCTGACCGCTCCTGCAGTCTCTGACCTTCCCCCTTGGCCGCTGCTGCGGCTAGTTGTCCGCTTCTGTGGACATCGATTAAGAGGTCCCTAGCCCGCTTTCGTGAAAATACCAGAAGCAGCAGGTCCTTTTTGAGCTTAACTCCAAAAATTCTTCGTCTAACCATCCGGAATCACCCTGGGGCCCCCGGACACCAACCAAAACCACCAACCTACTCCAAAATATCATACGAACTTGTTCCAATAATAAGAACACGTCCTTAAACACGAATATCATCAAATCATAGCAGATTTAAGCCTAAGTTCAACCATAACTTCCGAAACTAACATTCGATCAAAAACCCAACGAAACGACGTCCGAATGACCAAAAAATTTGCAGACATATCCAATCACCTAACAAAGCCTACCGCAACTCCCGGAATTCTATTCTGACCTTCGGATCAAAATCTCACCTATCAACCAGAATTCACCGAAATTCAACTTAGCTAATCCAAGCCTAATTCTACACCGGACCTCCAAATTCAATTCTGCCTTCTCTCACAAGTCACAGATCACCATCCATAACTAGTCGAATCATCGGAAATCCATTTCGAGCCCTCTAACGCATAAGTCAACATTCGGTTGACTTTGCCAACTTAAGCTTTCCTTAAAGAGAATATTGATCTCATTTCAAACCAAATTCAAACTAACACACTTCAAACTCACCTAACACATATATCAACACATGGGGAAGCATAATATGGGGATAACGGGGCTGAAATGTGGAAGACGACGGGTCGGGTCGTCACAATTAGATAAGAGAAATCAGCTCTGGACAGCTCAGGATTCAAATCATTCCTCATTCACATATTGCACAAACTCTTTCCATTTAATAGTTAAGTGAATACCTAAAATCTGAATAGAAATAAGAGAAAACTGAAGGTTAGCTAGGCATCAGTATAGTAGTTGATGCAGTTTCAGCAAAATCTTAGCAAAACCAAGTCAAAAAACCTAGGAAACAAGGACAGGGTGCAATAGAATCCAAAATAACTTCAATCAACCAGTTAATTCAGCTGAATTCAAAACCATGCGATGAAACAAATTCAATTGAAAAATAGTAGATCTGGAAGGAAATTCTATACTTTTTTTGTTGATTTTTCAGGATTTTTGTTTCGAGGATCTAATGTTTATGTATCTAAACTCTCTACTTCTACAGTTTTATTTTTAAATTTTTCAGTAGCTTTTCAGGCTTTTAGGATTTCCAATTTTTGCTTTTGGAAATTTGAATTTCAAAATTTTAGATTCTCTCGAAGCTCCAAACTTTGCAAGGCAGGGTACCTTTTATAGGCAAAGTTAAGGAAACTTTCAGATCTTATTCTTTGTACCCTTACCCCCTCTTTTAATTTTAGTTTTTAGCTTAGAAGTCCTTAAAGGACTTACTTACTACCCAAGTTAAATTACTAAGTTTCTAAATTTCAAATTAGAACCCCAACGTAGAAGCTTTTTGGGACTTTCATTTCCGTTACTGCAAGGATCCCTCATTTAAAATGCCCAAATTACCCCTAACTCAATTCCAAAATTACTTAACCTAGGTCAACCAGCCCCGAACCCTTGGTTAAAAATAATCATGGTTACTTACCAAACTTGAAAATTATTAAGCTATAACCAAACATGAATTCCATCCTAATTTTGAACTTGAATTAATCCTAATTAATGCAATTACAGACTACTAGTATGAAGTAGACAAAAAATTAAAAATGAACACATTAACTAGAATCAATATGATCAGAGGAGAAGAGGAAATCAGAACATAACAAAAATCTAAGAACACTGGTAAACGAAAATCAACAAACAGGCAAAAATACTAATCTATCAAACTAAACTAATCAACAAGAAATAAAATAAAATACTTAAAGCTTATGTTAATAAAACTAAATGAACCTAGAACACTGCATGAGGAATGGATTAACAGAAAATAAAGTTCAAACTAATTTTAAAACCAAGGAATTCAAACAAGAAATAAAAGAAAAACTTACCTATGTAAGGTTTGAACATGGATTGGATTCCGATTCGAGCCTCGAAATGATGTTAAACATTAGTTCTTTGCCAAGAACAAACGAAAACAATATTTTGTAACTCCAATCATGCTTTAGACGCAAGAAATTGAGGACAAAATCCTGTAGCTCCTAACTCCAGGGTTCCGCCACTTTTCGATTTAAAATTCGGGGAATTTGGGTAAGATTTGAAGGTTATTGGTTGGGGATTTAGAAAGAGGAGGGTGAGGTGGCCCTAGGGTGTGATTTTGGTTGGGTTTGGAGGTTCCGCCGCCGGACACTGAGGAAGCGGTGGATAGGGTTTCAATTATTCAACGCGTTTGGGTGAGATTTGAAAGAAACAGTGGTCGGATTCGGAAAGGGAAGGTGAAAGAATCAATTGTATTCACTTGCATTTGTTAAAAAAATGGTGTAATATATATATATATATATATATATATATATATATATATATATATATATATATATATATATATATATATATATATATATATATATATATATATATATATATATATATTGTTCACAAAATATTTTCGTAAGACGAAAAATAAACTGCAACAAAAATAATAGTAAGAAAAGAGATTTTATTGATAAATATTTGTGAGTACAATTCTATGTATTCCTTGATTCTCCTCTCCAAAATTCTCCGTGATTCGAGGGATTGAGGAGTGTCTTTCTCGAATGTAAGATGATGCGTACCTCCTTGTGATGTACTTAATCGCCAAGAACGTCAAGCAACACTTTGCTATTACGGGTTGATCTCCGGGAAGAACTCCATTTATCACTCCTTTGTCGAAGAACTGACCACTTGATGATTGATCTCTCTGTTTGTGGATGTCTTCACCAATTGCGGAGTGTTCTTCTCCAACTTTGAATGTCCCTTGAGAGATATGTAACCCCTCTATTTATAGTTGTAGAGGATGGACAGTCAAGCTACATAAGAACTCTCTTGCTTGATTTTGATTGGCCCGTATCATTTTAGCCACTTGGCGACTTGTGGTTGGTTCTTGATTTTTGACTTGAATTGCCACATCATTTAACACATGGCCTTACCTTATTGTCCCGGAGTTGACTAGATATGCCATGTCACATGACATGAGTCTGGGCCTTAAGATAAAATGGACTTTGGGCCTGAAAATAATAAAATAGACTAATTTAACTTGTAAAGCCTAAATTAATTATTTAACCCAATTAATTTAATCCAAATTTATATGGATTAAGCCCAATAAATTTTATATATTTGCAGATGCCCCATATTTCAAGATAAGTGTAGGCTTTCTAAAGGAATGATGAGACTTGAAGTACTGATGAATGCTGATATTTTTTGTTTCAACATTTTTGGTGACTTCTACCAGCCAAATTCGAGCTTTTGTCCAATTGCACAATTATGTCAAGCGTCAAATACAAGCTCCAAGAAAATATTAACCTTCCAATACTTCGGTTGTCGAAAACATGTGTGCAATGTAATTTGATTTGGAAGTAGCAATTGCTAATTTTAGTAATAAAAATTCTTGCAAATTGTCAGACAACTCTCCATGTTTTTTTTCTTGGTTGTATTCCATATTTGTCTCAAAATTTCCATATAAGGCTTGCTAGTCAACGACTTATTGAACCTTATTTTTAAAGGAAAGTTCTTGTTCATCAAGATAACACCAGTTGCCTTAACACTTCTATAAATAGAAGAGGTCCTAGAACGTTTTCCATGAAGGTTTTCTGTCGCGCTCAATTTCTCAACTTTGCGTGCCTTCAAAGAAAGTTTCATACCTTGGTGTAGGAATATCAGAATCATGAGAGGTTTGCAGCTACAGAAACTAGACTCGGAGTATTGCAACGTGTCAAAAATTTGGATTCAAATTCGCATTGCATTATTCCAGTTGAGCTTCCTAAACTTGGTTCAAGTTCTTTCATGCTTGACATTTCAGCTTTGTTCGACTTAACCAAAAAACTCATATCTTGGTATAGGAGCATCAAAATCATGAGCGGTTTGTGGCTACGAAAATTATACTTCCCGAACTACGATTTATGTAAGGGACAAAATCTGCTCCTAGATCGCCCCGGATACTATTTAGAAGTTACATGACTAAATTTCGACATACAAGCTCCTTCAGCTTTGCGTGCTCTCGACAAAAGATTCATATCTTGAGATCAGAGAGTCCAAATCATAAGCCTCTCAATTCTGCTGATTATAGACTCAAAGAAATTGAGCATATAAAAAATTAAGACCCAAATTCCTTCTGCATTGCCTGGAATTAATTTTTGAAGTTGGTATATGCGTCTGGCCCATTGATCTCATAGCTCTGCGCACTCTTTGCGAAAAAATTGTATCTCGAGATAGGAGCGTCCAAATCACAAGCCGTTTGTGGTGATAAAACTTAGACTCCTGAAGCTACCAGATATGTAGAAATAACAGACAGAATATCCCTAGGTTTTCCCAGATAATTTGCTAAATCTGGAAGACGAGTTTAAACTTGATGGCTCGGTTTTTCAGCTTTACATGCTCTTGCTAAAAAATGCATATCTCAAGATAGGAGCGTCCGAAATATGACCTGTTTACATTGTTGGCAAGAAGGCTCAGTGAGATAAAATATCAATAAACATTGAAGCTCCAGCCCTTTTGATCCACACGCAACAAATCTTTGGTCAACCAAGCGCCGAAATTGAGAGGATTGTTCAGGCAGCATACTTATTTTTCCTTTATTTTTTTTGCATGCTCGGAGATGATGTACATGGAGATTTCTCCCATGTGCATCATGAGAAGAAGCATATGATCACCATTCCTTTTTTTGTAGGTTTATGATGGGTAAGATCCATCGAAATTTAACAGAGAAGTGCACGTCACAATACTGACCATCCGCACTGAAGTGTTATGTCATTGACACAGATTCTTGTAGCTGAGTGAAAGCTTCATTCCATTTTTTATTTCTTGTGCATGGCTAGTGGAACTGTAGGTTTCAGACAATCAACGACCTAACTCATGGTCGAGTCCAGAGATTAGCGAGGCTCCAAAATATTAACTTCCTTTTCCATGCTGATTTAGAAATCCTTGATGTCCATCATACCGAATCGAAGCATTGTGCTACTTGAATTGTATCAATAGAAGAAGAAACATCTTTCTGTGTCACCAATAGCCATTAATCGAGCTGCTCGTCGTGCTACTCGCACCGTATCTACAAAAGCGTCATCTTGTTTGCACTTAGGGCTCCAAAATCTTTTCTTATTTTTGAAGGTTTTCAAGAGAGTAAAATAGAAACTTGGTACATCCCTTGTTGTAGCTTGACGGGATACATATAGAGTATTCCTAAGCGAGCTCGATTGTCAAGCCATATCCCCACTTTGCAACATGCGAGCGAGAACATGGTGCATCTCAGCCTTACAACTTGACGAAAAAGAGTCTTGGAGCTCGAGCGACCGTATTTAATCCTTGGCAAGTGAGTGCAATATGTACCATATCACATTGTTGCAGGCTGGCGAGGAAGGCCACTGGAGTAGGCTTTTCCAACTTCGGTGAGCAAGAATTTGGCGTGTCTCTGATGTTTTGACTTTATAGCCTTTCATGCTCACATTGAAAAAATCGTATCTCGACCTGGGAATATCCAAACTGCAATGTGATTGGTCCTGTAGAATTAAAACTTGCACCTCAGTGGCATATTCAAAATTCGGGGGCAGATTCCATCAAGATAAGTCGGAATGAACTTTTGAAGGCGGTGCACAAGTCTGTCATTTTGTCTTCATAGTACTGGATTCTATCATTGAAACGTGCATATCTCTAGCTAGGAGCGTCTAAATCGTGAGACGTATGTGTGGAAATAAGGCTCAAAGATAATGAAGTATTCAAGATAGCATAGAATAATTCCTAGCATATTGTCCGCAGCAACTTTCTGAAGTTGACCTATCTGTCCATGAAATTGCTTTTCAGCTTTGCGTGCTATGGTGGAAAAATTCATATCTCGAGCTAGGAGACTCTAAATTGTGATCTGTTTGCGCCTTTTGAAATTACACCCATAGAGATTAACCACATACAAGCGTCATGGTAGAACTCTTTGCGAGCTAGAAACAGAAAATTTGAGACATCGACTTAGCTGTAGTGAACTTTTAGATTTGCGTACCTTTAGCAAAAATAATTGTATCTTGAGCTAGGACTATCTGAATTAAAATCTATTTGTTCCGTTGGAAAGAAAACTCCTAGAGCTGCAAACATAAAAATTCCATCCTGGAAACTCTTCTCGTCCTAGAAACAAAAAAATATTAAATATAAAACTAACCGCATGGGACTTTCAGGTTTGCGTTCTTTTGGCCAAAAAGACCGTATCTTGACCTAGGAGCGTCGACATCACCAACAGTTTGATCCTATGAATCTCGTTGAAGATGAAACTCCATTCATTCTTGGTTAACCTAACAAATATTTTTGAAGTTGATTTTACGGCCTTGTAATGGATTCGGCTATCATCACGAAGCTTATCTCTTTTTTTATTTCTTTTGCAGACTTGCGAAGAAGTTTGATGAGTTCAAATATCAGTATGAGATGTCACACAAGATGCGGAGTCACCCCTTCCCAAACCTTTGCACTTTATTTGTTGATGGTCTTGAAATTTATCAATGGCGGCTCCCGTGGTGATTGGAGGTTTTTTCAAGAGAGATGACTTCTTATATACGAGGCATTGAGGATAGTGTATTAAAATGTGGAGACGTCATATGGACTTGAGTCGCAAAAAAAGCCTAGTTTAGGATTATTTTCATGACTTAGGATTTTTTATAGGAAAATGTCTAATGCCTTTTGTCTCTACATTTGTATTGATGTATCAACTTTTATACTATTGAAGCAATAAAATATCTTTTATACTTCAAAGAAAATTGTCTATTTTCCTCATAGATAAGTGCCTCTACACTTGGAAGAATTAATGTAATGATCCGATGACGTCCAAACTTTTGTTTTTTAAAACTCATGCGACTGAACTTAGAATAAAACTCTAAGCTGCCTACGTACCTCGGTGAAGAGGATCAAGTCATAACATAGTTTAGAGGGATGAGTTTTTTTTATGTCCTAATTTTTGCCTTGGCCGCCCCTCGCGAGGTTTTCAACCTAGAGGACTTTTATTTTGGTCTTGACTTTTGCCTAGGCCACCTCTTTCGAGGTTTTCAACCTAGTAGACTCATTTTTTTGGCCGTACACAATTTAGACTCATGCGGGCCAAGAGTGTAGTAATGAGCAGTTTAAGATCATGCATCAAGGAGCGCCATGACTTGCAGTTTAGGCTCGTACGTTGAGGAGCGTAGGTGACTTTCATGGGAAGTACTGCTTCAAAAATTTCCCGTTGATCGGACCAACTCTGAGACCATCCTCATCGACAATTTTGTATGCGCCATTTGAATAGGCTTCCTTCACAACATTTGGCCCATCCCATTTTGAGATAAACTTGTCACCTATGCGTTCGTTGAGGATTATAGGTTGTCGAACAGCTAGGACTAAGTCTCCCACTTGGAATGATCGTGGCCACACTTTCTGTTGAAAGATCTAGCTAGTCGAGCTTGATAGCACTCCAATATTTGTTGCGCTTCCAATATTTTCTCATCTAATACCTCCAACTCTACTAGGCGAAGTTGAGCATTCTCTTTGGACGTGAGTCCTTGGATTGCTATCAGCAGTGATGGAATTTGGTGCTCCAACAGAAGGACTACTTCCACGCCATATGCCAACGCGTAAGGAGTTGCTTGTGTAGTAGTTCTGAATGTTGTCCGGTATGCCCACAAAGTTTCACCAATTCTCTCATGCCAATCTCTTTTGTTCATTGCAACAATTTTCTTCAAAAGGGTACCAAGCGTCTTGTTAAAAGCTTCAGCAAGGTCGTTGGCAGGTGCATTATACATTGAAGAATTATGTTGCTTGAAACCAAACTCTCGCGTAGACTCTTTACGCGCTTGTGCTAAATGGCGTTCCATTATCAATGATTATGTATCTTGGTATGCCATACCTGAAAATTATATATGACTTGATAAAATCGACAAAAATTTCCTTTTTCAACTCTTGTAGCGGAACAACTTCCGACCATTTAGAGATGTAGTTCGTAGCGACAAACATGTACATTTGTCCCTTTGATGACTTTGGAAGTGGTCCAATAACATCAAGTCCCCGTGCATCAAAAGGCCATGAAGCTACAGTTCGATGAAGAGGCTCTGGAGGTTTGTGGATGTAGTTTGCATGAAATTGACAAGCTTGACATCTCTTGGCATGATCCATGCAATCCTTCACCATTGTCGCCCAGTAGTAGCCCATCCTCTTGATGCGAAAAGGGAGCTTGGGACCGGATTGGTGTGCTTCACATGAGCCAGAATGTGCTTCCTCCATCGCTTGTCGAGCTTCTTCTTTGTCAAGACATCGTAAGAATAGTCCTTTAAAAGAGCAGCGAAACAATGTCCCGTTGTAAAAGATTAATCGTGGTGCTCTTCACTTGATGTCTGTTCTTTGTCGTGGATCTTCAGGTAACTTTCCATGTTCAAGATACTCTATCAGTGGTTGCCTCCAATCTTCTTCTTCAATCACACAAATTGACGTATGATGGCTCTCGTTGACTTGAAGATTTAGAAGTCTAGGAATAACTCATCGATGACATACATATACCTTTGTTGACTCATTTTCTCCAAGTGCCATCGCCGTGGCCAAGTTAACCAAATAATTAGCCTTACGATTTTCTTCTCTTGGGACGTGGTTTAAGAGCACTCGATCAAAATTTTCCAGTAAACCAGAAGCGTATTCATGGTATGATAATAGATCTTCCTTATTTACCTTATAACTCCCCAAAAGTTGGTTGATGATCAGATTAGAGTTACCGTAGATCTCCAACTGTAGAATGTTCATTTCTAATGCCACTTCGAGACCTACGATCAAAGCTTGGTACTCTGCAGTATTGTTGGAGCATGTTTTACCTAAAACAAAGGAGAATGGCAAGACTTGTCTTTCTGGAGAGACCTACACAACATCTTCCCCCGCACCATTACGATGTGTAGATCCATCAAAGAACATTGTCCGTGGTGCCATTTCTTTGATGAGCAAAACATCTTCATCTGGAAACTCATCTGAAAGCTCCCATTCTGCCGGAAGAGGGTGATCAGCCAGAAAATTGGCTAGTGATTGTCCTTTTATAGGTTTTTGAGGTGTGTATGTGATCTCATATTGGTTAAATAATATGGACCATCTTTCCAGGTGTCCAGAAAGAACAAGTTGAGTCATCACAAACTTCACAGGATCTGCTTGAGAGATGATTTTGATGGTGTAAAGTAACTCTAAGTATATTTTCTCAACAAGCGTATAGTTCAACTCAACTCCTATCAGAGTTCGACTAAGGTAGTACAAGGCTTTTTACTTTCCTTCCTCATTCTCTTGAGCAAGTAGCGCTCCAAGGGAACGTTCATGTGCTGCGATGTAGAGTATCAATGGCTTCCCAACCGTTGGCGCCCCTAACACATGTGGATTCGGCAAGTATGTTTTGATGCTTTCAAAAGCATTTTGACATGACTGATCCCAATGAAAAGTGATATCCTTCCTCAATAGATGTTTGAAGGGTTGACACCGTCCAGCTAGATTGGAGATGAACCTCCGGATGAATGATAAGTTTCCTTCGAGACTTTTAAACTCTCCCAAGTTCTTCGGCTTGGGCATTTTCTGAATTGCGTCAATCTTTGCAGGATCAACTTCAATTCCAAAATGACGCACAATGAAGCCAAGAAACTTTCCTGAGGTAACTCCAAATGTACACTTGAGTGGATTCATCTTCAGGTCAAATATTCTTAACCTTTCAAAAATAATTCGAAGGTCTGCAAGGTGTTAACGCCTACTTTTCGTCTTCAACACTAAGTAATCGATATAGTATTCAACTCTCTTATGAAGCATGTCATCAAAGATGTTTTGCATCGCATGTTGGTAGGTTGCACCAGCATTCTTCAGACCGAACGACATCACTTTGTAGCAATATATCCCTTTCGGAGTTCGGAAAGCATTACACTCTTCATCTTTTGGAGACATTCTGATTCGATTGTATCCAGAGGACCCATCCATGAATGACATAGCTTCACGCCTGTTGTAGCATCCACCATGAGTTCAATAACTGGTAACGGGAAGTCATCTTTTGGACATGTCTTATTTAGGTCAAGTCAACACAAACACGTATTTAACCATTATTCTTCTTGACAGGTACAATATTCGATATCCATGATGGCTACTTCAGCTTTCGAATAAATCCTGTCTCGATGAGCTTGTTGACTTTGACTTCAATTTGTGATACAAGCTCGGGTTGAAACATGCGTTGTGACTGCTTCATAGGGCGTACTCCACTTTTGATCCCTAAATGATGAACAACTACTTTAGGACTAAGACCAGGCATTTCTTTATACGACCAAGCGAATACATCTTTGTACTCAGTCAACAATTTGGAGTATTCCTACTCCTCTTTAGGCGTAAGAAGCGCACTAATGAAGGTGGGGCATGGATTATCCGGAGTGCCTAAATTGAGTTCCTTAAGCTTATCCATCGTTGATCGTCTTCCATCTTCTAGTGCAGGGGAAAATTTGTGTACTTCATCATCAATGTCAAGGCATGGGCTATCTTCCACAGTCATGTGATAGGACGTTTCCACAAAGTCTGACTTTTATGTTTCACTTCCTTGGATAGTCGGCATGGCTTCTTTCTCTTTCTCTGCTTCTTTACGAGCCTGGCAAGTGTAAACAATGGTTCTTCTTTGCACCTTTAGTGGGCTATCTGTGGATATTGACAAAATAGACTTCCTCTTCATACGCGATGGGAAAGCACTGCAGATTTATTTGTCAGCAACAACTTCAAAATGATCTCGCTCCTCATGGACTTGATCTTTATGTTTTCCAGTATCTTTCTTGGTGGTGACTTCCTTATGGTTCCCAAGTGACAAAAGATAGAGGTCTTTGAGGTAGTGAAAACTTCCTTTAGATGCTTGGAAGATACATGTTCACCTTTGTGACTTAGCCTTTCAAACACTGAGACTCGAAGGGTTGAGCCTCTAATGCGATCGAACACTGAAGTCTGTTATTTTATTTTCTTGCCCTTAACTTCCTTCATCTCCTCCACCGAGGTGTATTGTTATGAAGCTATCTCTTTGCTTCTCTTAGATGAAATTCGAAGAGGCTTTGCCAAATTGAATCCAAATCCATACTTTGGAGTGGCGATGTAGTGCCCTTGCTTTCTTAACTTCATTTGAGACTCATTGAGCCCATGTATCTTTTCACTAGTGACTTCGTCTTTAAGTACTCCTAGCTGTGATGGATTGGCAAAGTCATAACCAGACTTTTCAATAAGTATGAAGGCCGTAAGATCATAGTGCCTTTTTAATTTATCTGCTTGGAAATTACCTTTAGTAGACTCACGAGTCATGGACGGGATTTGTGCAACTGGCATAGTCATATGCTCCTTCAAATGTTGGATATCTTTGTGATTCATTTTCTTCTTTGGAGTACATTCCTGCAGAAAAGGTTGCCCTTTCTGTCAATGCTCGTGTGGAATATAGCGAAAAACCATATACTTCTCCATCTTTGTCTGTATTCCACCTTCAGATGATGGTAGCTTAATGGAGACTTCTTCAATTCCATTCTTAGGCATCTTAGTAGTAGTCCATTGAGCCTCATTTTCCTCTTATAACTTGACACCAACTTTGTCATCTGATGATGGTTTCTCCACTTTTAGTTCACAAGAATCTAGGTAGAATTTTGCGTCTGCAAAGTATGACTCCGCCTCAGTGAAAGGCTCGATGTATGCATCAATTTTGACTATCTCATTATCTCTTATGTACTTCAGAAATTGATGCAAAGTAGATGATACCACCCCATTCTCATGAATCCAAGGACGTCCAAGCAATAAGTTGTATGATGTTTAAGAATCTATGACGTGAATCAGAGTGTTTGAATTCATCTCACCAATGGATAATCCTACACCGATCGTACCTATGGCTTGTTGTCCTCCTTGGTTGAAACCTTGGATTGTTAGGTTACATTTTGGATTGCTCATCGATAGATATCTCAAGATTTTTTAGCACCATCTTTGGCATGATGTTGACAGTCGAACCATCATCAACAAGTATGCGATTGAGATGTTGTTCCTGAATGGACCCTACAACAAACAAAGGTCTTTTATCTGGCTTAGAACCCATCATAAAGCCATCATCCGTGAGGGAAATTGTTGCACAACATGTAACAACTTTTCTGTTAGCATGATAATCTTGTATTTTCTTTGGATCAAGCTCATTGTTGCTTTCCTTTGTTTTGTCAATACTAGAAGCTACATGAGTTGCACTAACATGACCTCTATGAAAGAATTTTCCAGGAAAGAATTCATGCAATGTGATGGGCTTTCAGAACTTAGGCGATAAAATAACATAATCTTTTTACTAATGGAAGATTTGATAGTTCTTGGTGGTTGTAACCTCTCCACATTGTTTATTTTTGCTCTTGGCTTAGGAAGTGGTAGCCTTAGAACTTTTGAATGTCTTCGTTTCTTGTGAGTGACTAGAGTCCAACCCTTATCATCTGTGTCTTTGGACTGAGTGTCCTACTCTAGTGAACCTTCAAGAGTTTTCCTTAGAAGATCAACTTCAATGTGCTCGAAATTTCCATATTATAAGAAGGCAGTGCTTGGTGCGTTCTGCAACCTGGAACACTCCTTTTCTTTGAGCACGATACTTGCATGATTTGCTTATGCACTCTCATCCTTGTCAATGATGATTTTTCCTTCACTTACAAGAGTCATGATTTTATCCTTCAAGATGAAACATTTTTCTGTAAGGTGGCTAATGACGCAATGAAACTTGCAGTACTTCGGATCACCAAATTTACCAATTTCCTCCTGCCTTTTTGATTCAGTGAGATCAATGACTTCTTTGGCGAGCAATTCATCAAGGATCATGGGTACATATGAATCTGGAAATGGATAAACCTTCGCCTCTAATTCCTTCAAGGTGGAACGACGTTTCTCTTCTTTGTGATATTGACTTGGGGTCTTATCCTCCTTTACCTTTTGCTTAGTTGTGACTTTCACGGAAGTTTCTTTCACCGCCATGGATTCTTTGGTTTGGTGCTTTGATGCAACATTTTTCTTGAACTCCTTCTGATCACCAAATGTAGATTCCTTTCCATGACTTGCGATGCTCAACTCTATGTCATGCGCTCGTGTTGCAAGTTCTTCAAAAGTTTGAGGTTTGATCCCTTTTAGAATGTACAAAAAGCCCTAGTGCATCCTTGAATGCACATCTCCACAGCAGATATCTCTGAAAGGAAATCTTTGCAATCCAAACTTAACTCCCTCCAACGATTAATGTAATCTACCATGAGCTTGTCCTTCCTTTGCTTGGTGCCTATCAACTCTATTATGCTTACAGTTCTAGGGTACTGTAAAAACGATTGAGGAATTCCTTCTCAAGTTTCTCCCAACTATCAATGGACTTGGATTCCCTTTTCCATCAAATTGATGCAGCTTTCGTGGTTGATAACTTGTGGGCATGGTTAGACAGTCAATCCTCTTATTATAAGGCTTAGAGTAGTACAACGAACTTTGCGATGGTTCTCCATATTGAGCTCTGATGGTGTTTGTTATCATATCTTTCTTATGTTGGAAAAATAACGCCGCAACTGAAGTGGATTGCTTTTCCATTTGAATGTTGAACTTGGAAATTGATTCCTTAATAGCCGTCATTGGAGAGGTGAGACAGATGAACGTGGAGGGACGTGGAGGGACGTGGCTTGACTCTCCTGGTGCATAGGCCTCCAATTTGTTCATGAGTTGAGCGATTTGAAGGTCGTTATCTTCAACAAATTTCTTCAAGACCTCTATGGTCCGTTCCATCATGGCAAACTTTTCATCCATGTTAGTTGCATCAGTCATCAAGGCGTTGGCTTTCATTGAAACTGAAGAATTCACCAAATTTTCAAATCCGCCAAGGTTTGAAGCTTCTTGAGAAAGTTTGTCAAACATCGAGAATGAGGTCTTAACGCCAGAGATTGTGGTTGCAAACATCATATGAGATCTGCTCTTCTTTGCCATCTCCAAGGAGGCTAAGTATTCGGATCCATCTAAGCCACTAGCCTTGAACTTGTTTTGAGTGATTGGTCCAACATGACTGAGCTCAGCGGATGCAGCAATAGTAGCACCTTTGCATGGAACATCATACTTGCGGAAGGCCATTGTAGCAGTAGATCTGAAGTTTGTAGTTTTCGACTTGCAAGAAGGAGAGATAAAGGGTAGAATTGATCCCACTGGGCGTGCCAAAATTTGTTTGCAACAAATATTCGTAAGACGAAAAATAAACTGCAACAAAAATAATAGTAAGAAAAAGAGATTTTATTGATAAATATTTGTGAGTAGAATTCTATATATCCCTTGATTCTCCTCTCTCAAAATTTTTCGTGATTCGAGGGCTTGAGAAGCGTCTTTCTCGAATGTAGGATGATGCAGACCTCCTTGTGATGTACTTAATTGCCAATAACATCGAGCAACACTTTGTTATTACGGGTTGATCTCCGGGAAGAACTTCGTTGATCGCTCCTTTGTCGAAGAACTAAGCACTTGGTGATTGATCTCTCTATTTGTGGTTGCCTTCACTAAGAACTCTCTTGCTTGATTTTGATTGGCCAATGTCATTTTAGCCACTTGGAGACTTGTGGTTGGTTCTTGTTTTGACTTGGAATGCCATATCATTTAATATGTGGCATTATCTTATTGGCCCAGAGTTTGACTAGATATGACATGTCACATGGCATGAGTCTGGGTCTTAAGATGAATTGGACTTTGGGCCTGAAAATAATAAAGTGAACTAATTTAACTTGTAAAGCCCAAATTAATTATTTATCCCAATTGAATGTAATCCAAATTTTATACGGATTAAATCCAATAAATTTTATATGTTTACATGTATAAATCAGCTATTATTTTTTAGAGCAGCTAAAAATATATATATTTCTTTAAAATAATTGATTGCCATTTATTGGTCATTTGGCTATCACAATTTTAAATAAGTTTTGGTACCGTTTGTCCATTTCAATGATCTCACATCCTTTCCTTTATCTTTTTTTTGGGTCATAAAAATTAGATAAAATTACTAAGGAAATGTTACAGGGAGGGTGCCCTAGGCACCATGGTTACTGAAGAGTAGTCCTCGCATGGACTTTGTACTATACCATTTCTAATTAGGTTAATTTCACTTATGGTCATTCAACTATATTTTAATTTTATTAAAGTCACTCAACTATTTCTTATCATTTAAAAGTAACTAAACTTTCACATTATCACTTAAAAGTCATTTTGGCTCAAACTCCCACCATAAAATATGACATGGCATAATATTTAATGAGAAAAATCCAAAAATAAATGCAATATAAGCTTAAATGGATTATACTCAATTTAGATCCATTTCTTTCTTAATGTGATTTTGACCTATAACCAAATGCTTTCAATAAAAAAATTATATTTCACATTAATTTAAAGTGATTATCCTATACTACAAAATTCTTGCATTTTCTATAACATAAAGCACATTTATAATTATACTATACTACAAGAATTCTTATCTTGTTTGTATGCCCCATCCGAGTCGTTTTGTAACTCTACTGAAGTTAAAATACTACTGTATCCAACTCACATAACATATTTATATTTTTTTAGTAAAACTAAAATAGTTTTATATTCATCTTACATAACATATTAATGTATCTAAGCATACAAGAATAATAATAAGGCTAATAAGAGTAATTTTCACAAAACATGCACTTACAGACAACATATTGCAATTGTTTAGACATAAAAAAATATTTTATTTGTAGGATAAAAACCCCACAAAAAAATTACAAGACCTAATTTTATTAGGGGTGTGTTTTTTCCCCTATTGAAACCCATTTTGGGTTATTGGTCAAATCACATTAATGGAAAAATGAATCTAAAGTGCGTATCACCCATTTAAACTTATGTGAGATTTATTTTTGGATTTTTCTCATTAAATGTTATGCCATGTTATATTTGTGGTAAGTGTTTGATCCAAAATGACTTTTAGGTGATAATGTAAAAGTTTAATTACTTTTAAATGACAAAAATTAGTTAAGTGACTTTAGTAAAATTGAAATGTAGTTGAGTGGCCATAAGTGAAATTATGATCCGTCTGAGGATCACGACAAAAACCCGAAGTACCATAGTTAGTAGCACTACTACCAGCATCATTGCAAGCATCCGGGCAAAATGGGGTTTGGTGTACAAGGGAGTGGGGGGTTGCAAGGTATCAAACTATGCCTAACTAGCCTTTGTCTTGCAATTCCTGCTTGGTCTGCCATAAACTCCTCTATAACAAAAGGTGGAGCTTTATCAAAAAGTTGTGTGCTGCTTCCATTAGGTAACTGGGAACCATATTTATCTAAAACATGAGCAACCATATTTGCCTCCCTCTAAGTAGGGGTGTTCATAAAAACCCGAAAAACGGAACGAAACCGAAAAACAAACCAAACCGACCAAAAAATCGATTCTTTTTTATTTGGTTTGGCTTTGGTTTTGAATTTTAAAAACGGATCAAATTTGGTTTGGTTTTGGTTTTAATCAGAAAGCGCGAATCAAAACTACTATAGGAGTAGCTATTTCAGATTTATTATTATCCCAATATATATGTATATTTTTATAAAAAAAATTCAAAAATGTAACGGTAAATGTTAATAATTTGCACTTTTAGTATAGTCCTTTACCTTTTCATTCTAGTTTGATTAGTAGTGTTCTTTTGTTAAGTGTAATAATCTTTTTCGTGTTAAAAATATATATCTTTGGCGTCAATATTGATTTATATCAGGTGATAGCCATATTGTAGTGATAGACGTAAACCACAGTGTAGGGCTGTATGTTCTATCTCGATGATATTGGTGTTTGGCTCAAAAGTCATGGATACACTTTGTAAGAAAAGAAAAATAAAAATATAATAAGAGTAAATCGTAATCAAATATGATATCGCCTAGAGATAAAAATAAAACTGAGCTGGGTAGATCTGATGAGATTGAGAGAACACTTTCTTAGAGAGAGAGAGAGAAAAAAGAGAGTTGTATTATCCAAGAATAATCTCCTCCTCCCTTTACAATGTTAGGGTCTCCTTTATATAGTAAGAGACCCTCCTCGAAATAATAAAAATATTATAAAAGTAGGTAGCATCCCTTTAGTGGGGACGGCAAATTCAAATGACATCGTTCCTATCCTCATGCCTAACTCGGCATGCGTCCGCTTGTCATGCCCATTAATACAGAGACGTCGAGGGTCGAATTCGACCCCATACAGATATTCCCTGCATCTGCTGGGTGATGCATTGGGAGGCATCCCTAGGGGACGGAACTGCAAATCTTGTTTTGTGGGAATTTGACCTCGCGTGACGGTGGTAGCATGAATGAGACAAAACGTATGAGATTGTTGAGACGTTGGCGCATGACGTCCTCTTCAAAATTATGTTATCGCCCGCATGCGTCATTATTACACCTATCCCCGAGACGGTTTAGAGAATTATGTGATGCTCAGTTTCCCGTGCCTGTTTCGAATTATGCCTCTTTGATTTTTGTGCCGCACAACCCTATAAATAGGAGAAAGCTTCAATCTGATCTATCTTTTTTATTTCTTTGCAACCACTTTTTAGCTTCTTTCTTCGTTTTCCCTCCCAAATAAACGTTCATTTCTTTGCGACTTTTCTTTTTCCTTCAACGAGAATCATGGTGAAGCGTCGCCAAGATAAAAATACTAAAGACACCGTCCCATCTAGGGTACCTCCTTCCTCCGGCTGCGGAGAGGATGAAGCGAAAAAAGGTTCTCGCTCCTCTTACTGGAAGATAACATACTACCAAAAGAACTTATTGTTCGGGGAGAATTCAAAAAGACCTACCCCGCTCTTCCTTGGGACCACAACGAATTAACGCAAAGTCACTTAAACGACTTTGGTGCAGCGCACAACATAACGACTCATGTAGAAATGGTACCGGCGGGAACGGATTATGCAAATGTTCATAGATGGGGATACCGCATGTTTCTTGAGTACCCTTTCTTGATCGAATACCGTCTCCCCATATATCCCTTGGTGGTGGAGTTTTTCCAGTTCTACAATATGTGCCCGGCCCAACTCACCCCCTACACCTTGAAGGTATGTAGTATTTTGACTACATACGCGGAACAGGCCGGGTGCGAAGTCACCATTCATCATCTTTTACACTTTTTCGCAAGTTACCTGAGGGGCACCATGGTGCATTTGAAAAGCCGTGGCTCAAAAGGGTTGATAGTCAAGACTGATGACATGACCAGCCGTGGCTTCTGGCATAGATACTTTTTCATCAGAACAGAGCATCTAGCGTCCAACCCTGTCGGATTCCTAGAGAGGTAGAATTCAGAACGTGAGTACCTCCATTTGTTGAATTTCTTGTTTGTGTGTGGTGATAGCATCACTGATAAGGATAGAGTTTTGGAAGCTCCAAGAAGGCCATTACAAGATCTCAAACTAAAGAATTGCAGACGAAGGTTGCTGGACTTCAATGGGAAATAAAGAAGCTTACAACTATTGACAAAATGCTCAAGCCCAAAGGAGAAGAATTGTCTAAGTTTTACAATTATTTGGTGGCTCAAGTTGTAGTCCAAGAAGAGGATGATTGGATCACCCAAATCAGCCCTTGAAGTCCATCAAATGGGTTCACAATGAGCTTAAAAGAGGTCCAAAAAGAAGTTTTACAAAAGGAGTCCAATTGGAGTGCAAACCAATTGCCCAAAATAGTTTTTTTAAGGCCCAAATATGCCCCAAAGGGTCTTGGCCGCCCCCTACCTAATTGTAATGACTTTGGATGCCTTAGAAATCACCCTCCCTAATTTTAAGGATTTTTATGCCATAATACTCTCCTATAAATAGGGAGTTCTTCTTATTCATAAGACACAACTTTATTGATTAAGTATATCATACTTTGAGAGTTATTTTGAACTTTTGTTACTTGTGCTTTGAGATTTATCTTTCAATCTTAATAGTTCATAGTTCAAGGTAGTAAGATTTCTTCTCTTTTATGACATCTTTGATTCTTTTGTGGTATTCTTAGAATTCGATTAATACTAGTTATTAATTATTGTCTCAAGTTAATCGTAAAGTGGTCAAGATCTAATATATTGTTTTGATTTTATTTTTAAGTAAAGGCATTTGATTTCTTCCATAAATTAAGATAATAATATTTTGGTCTTGTCAAGGCTATAGAACTTGCGTTCTTGGAAGTCTAGGAATTCTTTCCATGAATTTTCCCATATCCTTTATTTTCATCTATTTAATTTTAGTTGTTCAATTCCTTGTTGTTATTGCTTCCACACTTACTTCTCAAATTCTTACTCTAGTTTGGATTCCCGACCTAGTTGTTACCAAGTGGTATCAGAGCGGTTCTATCAAGATTTCGTTCTTGGTAAGTCTTGGGATTTCTTGAATACTAAGAGCAAAGAAAAAAAACAAAAGAAAAAAAATTAAAAAAATAGAATTGCTTGCTCTCCGAGCAAAATTTCTTTGTATCTAATTTGTTCCAAAAGTTAGCAAAGGAAACAAGAAGAGGGGATCCTAGATTTTCTTACTCATTCTAATCTACATATTTATATCTTTCCCTTTTTGTTCGCGTCTTGTTTCAACCAAGCCTAATAGTTTTAGGATTTGATTTTTCTTTCATTAGTTCCCCCCCCCCCCCCAAAAGAAATTGAATTTTATTACTAAGAACTTCATACAATTTTGGGTTTAACTATAAATCAACAAAGTATTTTGTTCAAAGGTTATTCCGAGAGAAAAAAAAAAAGAAGAAACTAATTTGTGTGATACAGTTTATTTTTTTTGAAATGATGTCGCATACAGGTAGTGATGATGAACGAAGGGTTTTCCAAGAAGCCGATCAAAGCAAGAAATGATTTTACCTTGCAAGCTATGCATCAACAATTTAAAAGGTTGAATTTTCAACTCCAAGAAATGAGAGATACAATTGCCGATCAAAATTATATAATAGTTGAACTTAGGAGGGAAAATAATGTTAGGCCCCAAGCTAGGAGAAATGTACCCCATGCTCCCATTGTAAATAATTTTAATGATATTGATTTTGATAGGGTGGGAATAGGAGGGGACATAGAGGTAGAGTAGAAGATGATAATATAAGTAGTATAAAGATGAAGATGCCATCTTTCAAGGGAACAAGGGATCCAGACTTGTATCTTGATTGGGAGAGAAAAGTTGAAGCCATCTTTAACTGTCACAACTACTCTGAAGGTAAGAAGGTTAAACTTGATATTGTTGAGTTTTCTGACTATGCTGCTATTTTGTGGAAAAAGCATACTAGGGATAGATTGCAAGAAGGACAAGCACCAGATGCTACTTGGGCTGAGATGAAGAGGGTAATGAGGAAGAGATTCGTGCCATCACACTTTCAAAGAGATCTACAACAACCTCTTCAAACATTGAAGCAAGGGTCCATGTCCGTGGATGAGTACTTTAAGGCTATGGATATAGCTATGATCCAAGCTAACTGTACAGAGGAAGAAGAGGCTACAATGGCTAGGTTTTTAAATTGTTTAAATAAGGAAATAGGCGATGTAGTAGAATTACAACAATATGTAACAATAGATGAGTTAGTTGATTTTTGTGTAAAACTAGAAAATCAAAATAAAAGAAAGCAGACTAGCTTGTGGAAAGGTCAGACAGGACCATCGCCAAGAAGCCATGGCCAAATCATGAGATGAAGAGTTCTTCTAATCCTCAATAAGACAAGGGTAAAGGTAAACTTGAGAACAAAGAGAGAGGTAAAAACATTAACCCTAAATCTTTTACACATTTTAGTTCTATTCAATGTCATAAATGTAAAGGAAGGGGACATATGATGCATGAATTCCAAAGTAGAAGAAATATCATTCTTAGAGAAGATGAAGGATATGAGAGTGAAAAAAGTGACGCAGAAGAAGAGGGAGAGGTGAGTTATGAAGATGATATAGAACTACCTAATGATGGAATGGTTGGGGTAGTTAGGAGGATTATGACTATCAATTTGGGAAGCAATAGTGAAGCACAAAGAGAGAACATAGTCCATACTAGGTGTGGATAAAGGGAAAAACTTGTTATATGATCATTGATAGTGGTAATTGTGCTAGTGGGGTGAGTTCATACTTTGTCGAAAAACTGGGACTTGTATGCATGAAACACCCTACTCCCTATAGACTCCAATGATTAAATGATAGTGGTGAACTAAAGGTGAACAAACAATGCATGATTTCATTTAATGTTGGTAGATATGAGGATGCTATTCTTTGTGACATAGTACCTATGCAAGCTTGCCATATATTACTCGGTCGTCCTTGGCAGTATGACAGGAATGTTTTTTATAATGGAAGAAAGAATAGATATTCTCTTGAACTAAATGCCCGGAAATTTACTCTTGCACCTTTATCTCCTTCTCATGTATTTGAAGATCAAAAGAGATTGTGGGAAACAATGGGAAAACCAAGGGGAGGGATAAAAATTGAGCTTGAGGAAAAAGAAAAGAAAGGTGGCCAAGAATTAGAAAAAAAGAGAGATGGCCGAGAGAGAGAGAGAGTAGCAATTTGAGAGAAGAGATAAAAAAGGGGTTTGAGTGAAAAAAAAGAAGATCTTGGTGAGTGGAAGAGGCTAAGTAAAGAAAAAAAGAGAGTTTCTATATAAAAGCCAAAGAGTGTTTAAATGTGGTAAAAGAGGGTTTCCCGTAATACTACTTACTTACAAAGAAGCTTTGATTAATTCTGAGTTAGTAACTTATTCTTTGCCAAGTAGTATTTCTTCTCTTTTGCAGGATTTTGAAGATGTCTTTCCTGAAGATATTACTAATGGATTGCCACCTTTACATGGCATTGAGAATCAAATTGATTTTGTGCCTGAATCATAAATCCTAAATAGGCCTTCTTATAGGAGTAATCCAGAAGAGACAAAAGAGCTTCAAAGGCAAGTTGAGAAGTTTCTTGAGAAAGGCTTTGTGAGAGAGAGCATGCGCCCTTGCTCTATTCCCGTCCTATTGGTACCCAAAAAAGATGGAACTTGGAGGATGTGTATGTATTGTAGAGCAATCAACAAGATAACGGTAGATTATGGCCATCTTATTCCTCGTCTTGATGACATGTTGGATCAATTATATGGATCCAAGATCTTTTCTAATATTGATCTAAAAAGTGGTTACTATCAGATTCGAATGAATCCTGGAGATGAATGGAATACTGATTTTAAAACCAAATATGGGCTTTATGAATGGTTAGTTATGCCTTTTGGCTTGACTAATGCACCTAGCACTTTCAGGAGATTGATGAATCATATATTTAAGGATTTTCATGAGAAATTTGTTGTGGTGTACTTTGATGATATCTTGATCTTTTCTAACACTTTAGAAGAGCATGTAGAACACCTAAAACAAGTTTTTGAAGTTCTTAGAAACCAACTTTTATTTGCTAATCTTAAAAAGTGTATTTTTTGTGTGGATTGTGAGATTTTTTTGGGTTTTGTAGCTGGTTCTAAAGCAGTTGAGGTTGATGAAGATAAAATCAAAGCAATAAAGGAAAGGCCTAAACCCAAAAGTGTAACTGAAGTTAGGAGTTTTCGTAGACTTGCTAGTTTTTATAGGAGGTTTGTGAGAGACTTTAGCGCCATTGCTTCTCCTTTAACGAAATTTATTAAAAATGATAAGATTTTTAGATGGGGAAAAGAATAGGACGATGCTTTTAACTTGTTGAAAGAAAAGTTATGTTCTGATCCATTGATACAATTGCCTGATGTTTCTAAATCTTTTGAAATTGAATGTGATGCTTCTGGCAAAGGAATAGGTGCTGTTTATGCAAGATTCTATACCTATTGCCTACTTTAGTAAGAAGTTGAGTGAAGCCACAATGAACTATAGTACTTATAACAAAGAGCTATATGCTTTAGTAAGGGCTTTAGCCACATGGCAACATTACTTGTGGCTAAGAGAGTTTGTGATTAAGATTGACCATGAATCCTTAAAATACTGGTAGAGTCTAGGCAAGCTTAGTAGAAGGCATGCTAAGTGGGTTGAATTTAATAAAACTTTCCTTTGTGTAATTTCTTACAAACAAGGGAAAGAGAATGTTGTTGCTGATGCATTTTCAAGAAGGCATGTCTTAGTTTCTATCCTGACTTCTAAATTGATGGGTTTTGATCAAATCAAGGGACTTTATGCTAATGATGTTGACTTTGGCAAGATTTTTGCAGATTGTAAATTGAGTCCTTTTCAGAGGTTTAAACTCCAAGATGGGTTTCTGTTTAAGAAAAATAAGTTGTGTATCCCTAATTGCTCTTTGCGTGAAATATTTGTAAGGGAAGCACATTGTGGAGGCCTTATGGGGCACTTTGGAGTCCCAAAGACATTAGACATACTTGCTGAAAATTTCTTTTGGCATGGAATGAGAAAAGATATTGAAAGAATGTGCATACAGTATTTGGAATGTAAACAAGCTAAATATAAAGTGTTACCACATGGTCTTTACACGCCATTATATATTCCTACTTCACCTTGGATTGATATTTCTATGGATTTTGTGTTAGGGTTTCCTAGAACAAGGTATGGTAAGGATAGTATATTTGTTGTGGTAGATAGGTTCTCCAAAATGGCTAATTTTATTCCTTGTTTTAAGATTAATGATGCTTCATATGTTGCTAATCGCTTTGTAAAAGAGGTTGTCAAATTGCATGGCATACCTAGAACTATTGTTAGTGATAGGGATGCTAAGTTTGTGAGCCACTTTTGGCGTGTATTTTGGGGGAAGTTAGGCACTAAATTGTTGTTTTCTACTTCTTGTCACCCACAAACTGATGGAAAAACTGAAGTAGTTAATAGAACCTTAGGAAACATGTTGAGGGCTGTTTTGAAAGGTAGGTTAACTTCATGGGAAGATCACTTACCTATGATTGAATTTACTTAATATAGAACATTCCATTCTTCTACAAGTATGTCACCTTTTGAGGTTGTTTATGGTTTTAATCACTTTACTCCGCTTGATTTATTACCATTACCAACTAATAATATTGCTAATCTTGATGGTAGAAAAAAGGCTGAGATGATGAAAAAAAAATCATGAGCAAACAAGGCTTGAAATTGAGAAGAAAAGTGAGCAAACTGCATTGAGAAAGAATAAGGGTCAAAAATAAGTTATTTTTGAACCTGGAGATTTAGTTTGAGTTCACTTTAGAAAGCATAGATTTCCTTTCAAAAGGAAGTCAAAGCTGCATCCTAGAGGAGATGGCCCCTTTCAAGTCCTAGAAAGGATTGGAGACAATGCTTACAAGCTGGATCTTCCTGGTGAGTTTCAAGTAAGTGCTACATTCAATGTTGCTGACTTGTCTTTGTTTGACGTGGGATCGAATTCGGAGAAGAATTCTTTTCAAGAAGAGGGGAATGATAACATCACTGATAAGGATAGAGTTTTGAAAGCTCCAAGAATGCCATTTACAAGATCTCAATCCAAAGAGTTGCAGACGAAGGTTGCTGGACTTCAATGGAAAATAAAGAAGCTTCTAACTATAGACAAAGTTCTCAAGCCTAAAGGAGAAGAATAGTCTAAGTTTTAAAATTATTTGGTAGCTCAAGCTGTAGTCCAAGAAGAGGAGGATTATGATACGCTCAAATTACATTTTAACAAATAGTGTAAGGCGGTCGATATCAAATATAATAGCCCAACAAGGTTGGGGTCGAATCCCACAGGGAATAGGTGTGAAAATGTTACTTGTTTAGTGTGTTGCTCAACTCGAGTTCGATCTCTATTCAGTTAATTGTAACAAGAGAGAATGGTATATGGTGATAAGAGTATGTATGATTGCTTGAGTTTGATTAACAACTACTTTTAACAGTTAAAGAGTAAACAAGTGGATATAAGTAACCAAGATTGTGTCCCATTTAATGTAGTGTAATGTCAACAGGTGTTAGTACGATATATTTCTAATGGGAGGTCCTTTAGATGCGCAAATGATGTCTAAGATACTACCCAATATTTTCCAATGGATGAGTGGTATTTCCTCTTCATGATTTTCCCAAATATAAAAGAGTTTCTATTAAGAACCATCAATAAATGCCAATTAACAGCCACTTATTCCTAAGCGATTTTATCAAACAAGGTTTTAAGCCTTGAGTCATTGATATTTACTTCTACCAAATTCTAACCCACTTTCCCAAGAAAAGCAAGAATTTAATGGCTTTTGTTAATGTTTGCAACCACCAACAATAAATGAAGAACAAGAAGTAAATAAACATCAACCACCCATTATATATATATTCAATGTCAAACACCCATTAACATAACACCCATTTAGGTTCCACAATCTTAGTATTAAAACTAGCTACTCATGCTAAAACACAAAAACCAACTAATAATAAGTGTCATAAATTCTTACTCTAAGAAGATTCTTCACCCAAAAGCTTCCAAAAAGGGAGAATGTTAATGTCTTGGAGTGTAGCTAAAAAGTAAGACAAGATGAGCCCACAAAAATCTCTTAAAACTCTTTGTAGGTGGACCAATTTTGGGACAGAAAATGGACAAATTTGCCCTTCCAGGTCGCGTCTGCGACCGCAGACTTGTCGCAGAACAGGTCTGCAGTCCGCATCTTTACCATCATCTTCGCAAATCAAAAACCCTATGTGCCAGGCCTTTATCACAGGTTCCATATGCGGTCCGTATTTGGGTTATGCGACCGGAGATTTGCATCGCATATTTGTCCTTGAGTTTCTTCTTGTTCATTCTGCGGCTCATCTGCGGTCCGCATGCTGATTCTGCGATCGCTGAACGCGCCGCATTCTTGACATGATTTTTGGCTCTAGACTCTGTAACGCTCTGCGATGTGAGAGACGAGTCTACGGTCCGCATGTATGTTCTGCGACCGCAGACTAGACCGCAAATTAGCATTTGTGCAATATTATGCTCTTTTCTTCTCTTTTTGCATCCATTTTCATATCCTTGGTCTTCCCTTTCTCTTGTGCAGTAAGAACAACAAATTTACATGAGTATCAGTTATAATTGCCTTAAAACAAGCTAGAATCTACGCAATTAGTATTGAAATGCGCCAAAATTCTCTGGCGCATCAACACCCCAACTTAAGATCTTGCTTGTCCTCAAGCAAGCAAAATATACTCAGCCTATTCTTAACTCTATTTACAAATACGAAATAGTAGTGACTCGGGATGGTGTTCATTGCTAGTTATTCGATCATGCATTTACAATTGCTTCGCCTTTCCTAGATTAGAAGTATGTACAGAGAAAACTTAATCAATCCTATGAACTCAGAGCCTCAACATTGAGACTAGATGTTACCCTCAGCTGAGTGCACGTTCAATTGACACAAAAAGCTCAACTCCAGTTCAATTCCACAGTTCATATACCCTTACCAGAAAGAAAGTCCCAGAATCACAATATTTACAAAGATGGCAAAGAGGGATCATTTAGAAACACACTCACTCTCAGAAAGAAGTTCAAGTGTTACAACATGTCATACTATAGGCTTGCCCTTATTTTAATTCGCTGTTTATTCCATAATGTTTGGTTGGAGGTCTCATAAGGGCTTTTTGGCTTGTAATGTAGGTTCAGGGATGAGTTGGATAGAAATTTGGGTGCAAGTGACTTCACCCTCTTTGAACACTAATCACATCTTACCATTCTTTTGCATTCCTTTTCAAGCCCCCATATCTTTGTTTTCGTCTAGCCTCCGGTATGGAGCTACCTTGCATACCTTTTCATTATCGTTCAAGACTCTCAATTTTGTAAACATGAGCATTACTAGATTTTTCTTTTCTTTTTCTTTTTCTTTTTCTACACTTGCTTTTGGTTATCATTTTTTCTCTTTTCTTTGGAGCTTGAAAAACTTCACAAACTCTTTTGAGGTATGATGCCCTCAACTCACACACACCCTTAACGGTCTTCCACTTTGACCTTACCCCCAACTTAGGCTTTTAGCCTAATTCTTAGTGTTCAAAGAGGAACGAGTTCAAGAGAGGAAATTGTTTTTCAAAATGGGAAAGGTTTGTAATGAGTTGGCCAAAGAAAGGTTAAAAAGGGTCAAATTAGGTGCTAGTGGTATCCATTATGCACGGGTAGGCTTGAAAGGCTAAAGAGGTTTTGCACATAATCACAACGAATGCCTATGATCATTCCTCCAACCAAACATACTATCATTAGCATTGAAAGACTAACCGGGCAAGTTCTAGATGACAAAAGTAAACACGAGAATTATATACAAACATAGAACTCACACACACATGGTACATGAACTGCTTCATTCACATAATATGACACTTCCGAGTAACTATTTTGCAACTCAAAGCCTTCATCATAGATACAAGTATAATTCTAGGTTGCCATAGAGTCACAGAGCGAGCCTTAGATTCACAGAATTGATCATAGTGACAAATTCCCTTAAGAGAGTCGTCAATCTATCTATTATTGGGAAAAGTCGACAAAACTGACCATAGGAAGGTATTTGCTATGTACAGGCACACATGCTCGATACTAGGCAATTACACCAAACCGGTCACACTGATTTACACCTAAGATCCTGATTCTACTATTACACCCTTGGAAAAGAACCAGAAAAAGAAAAACCAAGGGGAATTGATTCACAAAATGATATTTAACAAACAAGAATACAAATTCAACAATTTTTATCAAAAACCAAAAATCGTACATCACTCATATGTAGAAAATCATTCTATCCATGATATGTGTGCTTTGGTTGTATTAGCATGATTTTCAGGTATAGGTTTTGATGAATGACAAACAATGAAGTCAAGTGTCAAACAACTTTATTATATGACAAACAATCAAGATTGAATGCCGAGAAGCATATTGATGAATGGATTGCATGGAAAAGCCAAGGACGAGCTCAAAAGTTCAAGACCGAAGACCCAAGGCGTAGGTCGTTAGGTAGAACCAATGTAAGAGCAACGTTTAAGTTATCTCGTCTTTTGGATCAACATAGGTCATCATAAATATGCATAAAATCTTTTTATCAAATCATATTTGTCATAAACATATTTCAAATACTTCAAACAAAATGATTTTAACGTTTTCATTTTAACCAAAATGGTTTTTGAAGTAAGTTTTCAATTCTGGATAGCATAGGTGAATAATCGATTATGCAAAAGAGATAGTCGATTATTCTGGGAAATTCCATTTATTGGAAATTTCCGCAGAGTAGGATAATCGATTATACACTTGGGCATAATCGATTATCTTGTATCCGTTGCCGAAGTTTTTGAACGACAGGCAGATAATCGATTATGCAAATCCAATAATCGATTATTCAAGCACAAAATCAGCTTCCGATTTTGTAACGGTAAGCTGATAATCGATTATGCAAATCTGATAATCGATTATCTTGGCATAAAATCAGCATAATTGATTGCCAATTAAGCAACGGACATACTACTTCTACCACCTATAAATAGAGGTCTTTTGAGCTGATTTGAAACACACAACACCTCTCATTATTCATATACATATTGATATTATTTGTGCATCATTTTAGAGCTTTTGTTGAGCCAATTGAGAGACAACTTTGAGTTGTTCATAGAGCTAATATTGTATCTCTTTATCTACTCTTTTTAGAGAGTTGTTGTTGTAAAAGAGAAAGGCGTTTGAGAAGACCATATCTTCTCATTGATTGTCGGGTTAGCTAAGTACCCTCAATCTTAGTGTGTGAAGTCTTGTGGTACGGTATCCACGAGCAAGGTGAAGTCTTGAGGTGAGGTATCCTCGAGCAAGTTGAAGTCTTGTAGAGTGTACATCTACGAGCAAGTGTAACGGTTTGTTAGGCACCCGCAAGCTTAACGGAGTTAGTGGAAACTCGAGAGAGTCTCTCGGGGACTGGACTAACCACACGTTGTAGTGAACCAGTATAAATTCAGTGTGTACTTTCCTTAATCTATTAATTACTGCATTTACTTTACTCCTGCAATTTTAATTCCGCAATATTTATCAATATTCTCGTGCCGCACTATTCACCCCCCCTTTAGTGACGGGCATAAATCCTAACAATTGGTATCAGAGCCTAACTCTCTGAAAGCCTTAACCTGTTGAGAGAACGATATATTTTTGTTGAGAATATGAACGCATGAATGATGAGCGAAGGACACTCCACCAATAGGCCTCCACTATTTGACGGAACAAATTACACATATTGGAAAGAACGGATGAGAATCTTCATCCAATCAAATAACTTTCGCTTGTGGCAAATCATCAAGAACGGTGAACAAATGCCAACAAAGAAAGTTGGGGAAACCATGGTTCCAAAGGAGGAAGATGAATATGATGCCGAGGACGTCAAGGAAGTTGAAAATAACGCAAAGGCCGTCAACTTATTATATTGTGCGGTGAATCCGGATGACTATCGGAAGATTTCTTGTTGCACAACCGCCAAGGAGATGTGGGATAAACTCGAGATCACTTATGAAGGTACGCCTCAAGTCCGAGAATCTAAAGTTGATTTTCTAACACATGAATATGAACTCTTTAGAATGAGGGAGAATGAAAGCATCGATATTATGTTCGAACGGTTCTCAATGATCATCAACGATCTCCATGCTCTCGGAAAAGTATACTTGAACAAAGATCTAGTTCGAAAAATCTTGCGGAGTCTCACTCCCGAATGGCGATCCAAAGCCAATGCCCTCCAAGAGTCGACAGGAATCACGGACGTCACAATTGATGGACTAAGAGGTAACCACAAAACTTATGAAAGCACTATTCTTAATCCTTATCTTGGAAATAAAGGTCCAGGTATTGCCTTCAAAGCCTCATCCTCTAAAAGAGAAGAGGTAAGTGATTCGGATAGCGATGATGATAATATTTCCAATCCCTTGATCGAAAAGTTTTATAAGTTTATGAAAAAGGAAATAAAGAAGGAAGAACCAAGTCCTTCATGCCAAAATTGTGGAAAACTTGGCCACACCAAATCACATTGTCCAAAATCCAAGGACAAGAAGAAGAACAAACACCAATGGCGTGTGACATGGGATTCGGACAGCTCGGGCGATGAAACTGCCGCACTATGTCTCATGGCCAACGAGGAAGAAGAGGTAAGTAATTCTAACTCTTATTCTTATGAAGAATTACAAGAAGCTTTTCAAGAATTATATGATGAATTGAAAAAGTCTTCAAAAATCTCCAAAGAGGCCAAGGCTAAAATTAAAGTCTTAGAAGAGAAAAATAAATTTTTGGAAAATGACAATATTGATCATAGAAATAAAATTAAGGAGATGCATGAAGATTCTTCAATTGATCACTATTCTAATTGTTATTTTTGTGATTCTTTGAAATTAGAAAATATAGAACTTAGGAACACACTAGAAAAACGTAGTGTAGACAATCCTAAAATAGTTGAAGAAATTAAAAAGAAAAGGCCCAGGAAAAATAAAAGGCGTAAGAATCATGTTAGAAATTGTGATGCTCAACCTAGAAATAATTCTAGGATTTTTGTAAGTGAGTCTAGAATTAATCATTTTAGGTCGCCTAGAAATGACTCTAGGAATCGCAATACGTCTAGGAATAACGACTTTAGATCACCTAGAACGTTTTTGGCTCAACCAAGACATATGCACAACCCGAATGTTATATGTAATTATTGCAACCGGGTAGGACACATAGCACCAGTATGTTTTGCAAAATATAGAGATTTATCTTTGAGCTATGATTATTATTTGCCTAACACCCAAGGACCCAAAAGTGCTTGGGTACCTAAAACCTATTTTTAGGTACGTTTGCAGGTGTGCTTGAAGACTACAATATCGTAGTAGATGCACCAAGCACGAAACCTTATTGCATCAAGGGGGAATATCGGTTAGTTATCATATTTTTGATAAAAACGTAATAGTTGATATGTATTAACAATTAATATATCTTTGTTAACAATTGATATTAATTATTTTTGTTGATTCATGTTTTGATAACTTTTATCTTGAATAACAATTGGTATCATTTATTTTCGTTAAAAATAATAATTGATTCATGTTTTGATGAATTTTTGGTTTGAATAATTGTTGATATGTTCTTAAGCAATATGATTTGCGAAAAATAACCGTTATTATGGTTGTTATGTTTTTACTAACATTTGGTATTATTTCATGTTGGTATGATTGTTTAAACATCGTCAATGTATATTCCTCATTGTATTTCCTATTTTATTCTTGACACTAACAATTGATATACCCAAAAGGGGGAAGTGTCGAAAGGGGAAAGCAGCCTTTGCACACTCTCTTTTTGTTAATGCCAAAAGGGGGAAGAGTTTAGGCGATATGCATCAAATAAGGGGGAATGTATCTACGTTATAGTATGCCTTATTTGAGGGGAAATTATCATTAAGGGGAATCGTTTGCATGAATTGTATGTTGAGATATAGCATGAATTTAGGGGGAATCCGATATGCATATCTCCAGTTGTTTGTCATTATCAAAAAGGGGGAAATTGTAGAAATCATTCTATCCATGATATGTGTGCTTTGGTTGTATTAGCATGATTTTCAGGTATAGGTTTTGATGAATGACAAACAATGAAGTCAAGTGTCAAACAACTTTATTATATGACAAACAATCAAGATTGAATGCCGAGAAGCATATTGATGAATGGATTGCATGGAAAAGCCAAGGACGAGCTCAAAAGTTCAAGACCGAAGACCCAAGGCGTAGGTCGTTAGGTAGAACCAATGTAAGAGCAACGTTTAAGTTATCTCGTCTTTTGGATCAACATAGGTCATCATAAATATGCATAAAATCTTTTTATCAAATCATATTTGTCATAAACATATTTCAAATACTTCAAACAAAATGATTTTAACGTTTTCATTTTAACCAAAATGGTTTTTGAAGTAAGTTTTCAATTCTGGATAGCATAGGTGAATAATCGATTATGCAAAAGAGATAGTCGATTATTCTGGGAAATTCCATTTATTGGAAATTTCCGCAGAGTAGGATAATCGATTATACACTTGGGCATAATCGATTATCTTGTATCCGTAGCCAAAGTTTTTGAACGACAGGCAGATAATCGATTATGCAAATCCAATAATCGATTATTCTAGCACAAAATCAGCTTCCGATTTTGTAACGGTAAGCTGATAATCGATTATGCAAATATGATAATCGATTATCTTGGCATAAAATCAGCATAATTGATTGCCAATTAAGCAACGAACATACTACTTCTACCACCTATAAATAGAGGTCTTTTGAGCTTATTTGAAACACACAACACCTATCATTATTCATATACATATTCATATTATTTGTGCATCATTTTAGAGCTTTTGTTGAGCCAATTGAGAGACAACTTTGAGTTGTTCATAGAGCTAATATTGTATCTCTTTATCTGCTCTTTTTAGAGAGTTCTTGTTGTAAAAGAGAAAGGTGTTTGAGAAGACCATATCTTCTCATTGATTGTCGGGTTTGCTAAGTACCCTCAATCTTAGTGTGTGAAGTCTTGTGGTGCGATATCCACGAGCAATGTGAAGTCTTGAGGTGAGGTATCCTCAAGCAAGTTGAAGTCTTGTAGAGTGTACATCTACGAGCAAGTGTAACAGTTTGTTAGGCACCCGCAAGCTTAACGGAGTTAGTGGAAACTCGAGAGAGTCTCTCGGGGACTGGACTAACCACACGTTGTGGTGAACCAGTATAAATTCGGTGTGTCCTTTCCTTAATATTTTAATTACTGCATTTACTTTACTCCTGCAATTTTAATTCCGCAATATTTATCAATATTCTCGTACCGCACTATTCACCCCCCCTCTAGTGATGGGCATAAATCCTAACATCATATACCAATGTCATACATCACAGATACATGATTTTCCAACTGTATACACAACTATATACAGGACAAAAATCATATAAGGCTACCTGCCCACCCCTTACTGTAAATGATGCATTGTCCCCAATGCATAGAAATAAATAGTAGAGTTTGAGGGGAAGCTCCCTGAGGCACACTAAGCGCGATGGGTTCGGTAGCTGGCTGAGTGTTGGAGGGATCACCCTCTGATGGTGGTGATAACTGGCACTGGATCAGTCGGGTGTGTGATCTCCTCCATTGGTGGCTGCTCTGAAGTAGGGGAAGGGAACGGCTGTGCAACTGGAACTATGGCTGGGGGGACAACATCATCTGCTGGCACTTGAGAGCCACTGGATGCACCCGGTGTAGATAGGGGTGCTACATGAGTTGTCGGACCCCCTCTATCAATAAAAGACCTCTCCAGGGAAATCTTCATCTGTGCCCTCTCCTCCTCGTCAGCAGTAGCATCTGCACTCTCATCATCCTGAACAACTGTCTTCCCCATATCAACAAGCTGAGGGGCTTCGTCACTAGAGAACCCCAGACTATCTTCTTCCTCATCCTCCCCGTCACTCTCCAACTTGTCTGAGCTACCGGCCTCCTCATCAGAATCAATATCAACAGAACCGGTGGGAGCATCGTCATGAGAGCCTACGGGGGTAGGAACCACAAGATCCGCCATCAAATTTGTGAAATCAAGCCCCAAGTCAGGGGCGTACATGGAGCACCTTCCGAGGGAAGGAGAGATGAAAGATCGAATTCCAAATTTTGCATTTTTTTGGAATTCGACCTTCATAGAGGCGACCTCCTTCTTGAGGTCGGGCAGGACACTCACCTCACCTCTTTCCACCGTCTCCAACCTCAACTCAATTCCCTGTAGCCGTTCCACATATGCTTATTGCTTATGTTGAATATTTGCCACGTCCGCTTGCATGGGAGTGAGGGCTTTGTTGATCAGATTCGGCAAAGTCTTCAGAAGCTGGTCAACTTTGGCGTTTGCATGTTGGGCTAGTATACCAGGCTTTAAGACTGCCGGAGGAGCATATGGAGTCTGAACAGTGGTAGATGTAGGGGCGGTCTGGGGCGTAGAGGACTCTGCAACATCTACTAGAGGAGTGACATTAGGTTGGGATGAAGGAAGGTCCTCCTGAATCACACAAACGGGAGGCACTACAACGTCATCAAGACGGGTGATATCTATAAAAGCTGCCTCCCTGCCCATTAATTCCTTCCGGACATCCACCGGGACATTGGCCGTTTGGCATAGCGCTGTGACCAAAGCTGGGAATGGGAGAGATATAGCATCATGCATTGCCAGCTTACCCATTTCTTGAAATATAATGGACCCCATATTGATCTTGATATCCTGCATCATGAAAGCTACCATGAAAGCCTTCTCAATAGAAATTTCTGACTCGTTCTGCGTAGAGATCAATCTGGATGCGAGGAATGCAAGCCAATATCGTCCCTCCCCCGAGAAACTCTCCTTGTAGATTTTGTACCCTGGTTATATCCATGCTGGGGTTCCACTTGCAATGGCAGAGGCAATCCAGCTACATTCACCCTCTTTGTTTGCAAACTTGGCATCATACTCCGCCGTTGCTGTGCGTTCTCCTAATCTAGTACGAGTAGTTTATTTATAGCTTTGGCACTGCATTTAACGGTGAAGCCCTAACTTCTATCTTCTCCAGATACATCCTTTGTCGTTTGCGATGCTTGGTTCTGGATGCGCCGTATGATGCGTAGAACTCGCGCACCATGGATTCATTGTATTCAATTGGAGGTTCAGTGAAAGCGATCCATTTCTTCCACTTGATATTAGCGAGGATGTGAGGGTATCTCTCCTTCAGCCCATTTAGACTCAATGGTTTTTCAGGAAGAAGCGACCTCCGGAGAAGTCCAGCTTTGTACCTGTCCCTAAATCCCTCAACTCCCCAGCGAAGATGGTATTCTACATCTTTGGCCCATTGCTTTCTCCGGGCCTCGGCATGTATGTCTACCTCAGGGCGAAGATCCTCCTCCTCAGGCTAGGGTGGCTGTTGGTGTGCATGTTCCACCTTTTGTTTCTTCGCCTGAGGAGGCTTAGTTACTATTCTCTTTTGTCTAGGTGACATATCTGCACAAGAAGGAATAACAACGTTAAGATTTTGGAATAAGAATGAGAGAATTAAAAAAGAAGAATCAACAATGCGGTCGCAGAACCACTCTGCGGACCGCAGAATCACTGTAGAATTGCATGCCTAACCAGTTGGACCATCTGCGATGCAAAATGCGATCACATAACCACTATCCGAACCGCAGATGCATCGCAGAATGAACATTTGAAATTAAAAAATTTCTCAATTCTCTGTTTCAATCTGCGGTAGATATGCAGTCCGCAAATCAATTATGCTACCGTCATTATCCACCACATTTTTAGTAGCTCAGCCAATAAAGGAGTCAAAGATGTAGTCATTCTGTGGACTGCATAACAGGATTGCGGTCGCATAATGACAGCAGAGGATCATCGTCTCTAGGTGACCTAGGGTTAGGTCTGCGACCAAAATGCGATCCGCAGATCAGACAAGTGGACCATAGACTTCATCGTTCTTCAGAAAAAAACACTAGTCTCCTACAATGGCTACCCTATTCTAGTTCAATCCTATTTCCCCCATCATGCTTAGCCCAAATGTGCCCATTTTTAGCAGATATTAAGCACACAAACTAACTTAGATCAAACCTTGTACAAGAACTTCGAATGAAAAGGAGGGGAAGAGATTTACATACCAGGATTTATGCACAAGTGTTGATTTACGAGTTGTTTGTGAGCTTGAGTATTGCCATTGCTTGGGTTCGATTAGAGTTTTTTTTGAAAATTTTCTTTTTTCATTGTTTTATGTATTTTTATTCTTTTCTTTTTTTTGTTTTGTTTTGACGCTGAGTGTAAGGGAATGTACCTGGCGATTTTACGATGTATCTACGATGGCCAAAGCATCACAGAGCACACTATGCGATTGCATATGTGTTCTCCGATGTGGGAGTGAAGGATTTTCAAAGTCCTCAAATGCGGTCAAATCTGCGGTCGCAGATTTAACAATGCGGATCGCAGAATGAACGTGTTCACCGCATTTCTAATTGCCAATTTTTGGCCCTTCTCTGTTTCAATCTGCGGTAGATATGCAGATCTCAGATCAATTCTGCGACCATATTCCTACTGCATTTTTCACAATGTGCTTTTCCTTCACTTTTTCAAGCAGTTTTACCAAGTATTGAGATCTTTTGATCTCCCTACACTCCAACAGATTTTGTAAACATAAAAAAAATATAAAATGTAAAGAGAAAAGGGTGTTATCACCCATGGGTTGCCTCCCATTAGGCGCTTGATTTAACATCGCGACACGACGGGGTTGATGTTCCTTCAATTCTACTCAGTGGCAGGGCACGGACCATCTTTGAGAGCCAGCTGCTCCACCGAATGCTTTTCACCATCAATGCCCAAGTAATGTTTGATGCGTTGGCCATTTACTTTGAATGTTCGGGAACCGTCTGTTGATTCCAGTTCTGCCGATCTATACGGTGAGACATTTAGCACTTTGAAAGGACCAGACCATTTGGATTTGAGCTCGCCCGGAAACAGTTTGAGCCTTGAGTTAAAGAGCAAGACCGAATCACTCGCCTTGAACTCCCTCATTTACTAAGGGGCATGAACTCGAGGAGCTCTGATGCTTCTCGGAAATTGAAAGAAAGTCTACTCGAGTTCAAGGCAACAACATGAGCAGATCTTGGAAACCGCTACAAATCGAAAATAATAATAGAGGATGATCAGCTCGATTTCCCGGCATTAATCAAGGGTCGGGATCAAGAGAAAAATAAGGAATAATTGGAAGGATGACTTTGATACAGTTCAATGCTCTTTTAAAGGGCGAGTTTTGCCTGACGGAATGGCCGAAGGACGTGGCAGAGGTTTCTGGTAGGCGGAAAGGTTCGCTACCCACATGGGAGTTGACCGTGGCTAGAATAATAGTTCGTTGTAGGACAAAAAGATATCAAGCTCTAGGGATTCTACCTACCCCAGATTGCTTGATTATAATTTTAATGTCAGTGTAGTGGAATTTGTTCGGTGATGAGGAACATTAAGGAAGCACGGTTCGTGAGGCCACTGAGATCCGATCTAGTAAGAGGGATTGTAATCTATGGTGTGAGTATCATGGAACTAACAACCATTAGGCTAGGGACTATCGACATATGCATGAGGAGGTGGCGACATTATTGAAATACAACTATCTGATAGAGTTTTTAAGCGATCGGGCTAAAATAACTACACCGACAACCGGGATAATGTGTAACCCTCAAAGATAGGAGAAGATCCTCCTCGTCTAACAATCAACAAAATTTTCGGAGGGAACAAGATTAATGGTTTAACCTTTCAGCAGCAAAAAGACAAAGGTATCGTTGACCCATAGAAAATGACTCTGGGAAGTCACCAAGGACGATATTACCTTCACGAAGGAAGATGACGATAGACTCCTACTACTACACAATGATGCCTTGGTAATTTATCTTACTATAGATTTTAAAATTAAACGTTCTTTGGTGTACCCAAGGAGTTCGGCAGATATTATCCAATAGAGAGTGCTGAATTAAGCCAGGCTAATCGAAAATATCATTTCGGCCACAAAGCTCCTCCCAGGATTCAACTTAGTAAGCGTGACAACCCAAGGGGATATCATACTGCCCACAAACACCGAAGGGGTCATGAAGACGAACCCGTTTGAAGTAGTAGATAATGACATGGGCTATAACATTATTCTTGGAACATACTGGCTACACGAGATGAAAGTTGTGCCATCAATACACCATCAACATTTGATATTCCCAATTCCAGAGGGAATTAAACAAATTAAAGGATATCAGCCATTGGCAAGCAAGATAAACACAATCTCGATTTTTAATAGTAAAAGGAAGAAACATGCGACATAGCAATTATAGGGACTGTCACTTGTTCCCGATCCAAACAAAGTAGACAAAGGGGAAGAGCTGCCGGAATCCTATCAGGTACCAAGGTATTTTCAGGTACTAGAAGAAAAAGATGCAACCAATCCACAACAAAAGAACTCAAACAAGTTTCATTGTTCGAGAAGTTCTTAGATAGGAAGTTCCACTTGGGAACATGATTAAACCCCAAGCTTAGGTCAAGATTTATAGAATTTCTTAAATGTAATGTTGATTGTTTTGCATGGTCGCACGCGGATATGATATGTATTTCGCTAGAGGGCCATGCACAAGCTAAGCTTGGATCCCAACATCCTTCTGATAAGCCAAAAGAAACGCCCTATTGCCATGGTCAGAAATAGGATTGTCAAAGAAGATGTAACTCGATTTCTTGATATCGAATCAATCCGGGAGGAAAAATATCCCAACTGGCTAGCTAACGTAGTAGTAATTCCAAAAAAGAATAATAAATTTTACATGTGTGTTAATTATAAGGACCTGAATAAGGCATTCATAAAATACTCGTTCCTATTGTCAAACTGGATGACTGGCCGCTTTAAGCAAGTTTATTTCCCGGTCTTCAAAAAAATGCCATAATTTCTTCCCGCTTCTGAAAAAAGAAAAACTTCAAATGGACTGCGGAATGTCGGCAGACCTTGAAAGATTTGAAAAGGTATTTATCAAGCCCCCCATTACTATCAAAACAGTAAGAATGCAAACATTTGCTAATTTACTTAGTGATATCGGAGGTAGCTGTAAGTGTGTTTTAGTCTTCGAAGATGAAGGTACGCGATCTCATAACTATTATGTTAGTAAAAATATTAACATGAGCGAAAACTCGCTACCCACACCTCAAAAGATTAGCCATACCTGTTGTAGTCGACGCGCGAAAGCTTAGGACTTATTTTAATTGCCACTCGATAGCCATGGTGACAACTTTTCCCCTGTGGAATATCCTTCACAAAACTGAATTCTCAAGGTCGATTCGCCAAGAGGGCAGTCGAAATAAGTGAATTAAACATAGATTATAAACCCATGACTGCGATAAAATCACAAGTTTTCGCCGACTTCATGGCTGATTTTAGTGCCGGATTGCTTCCTTTGGCCACCAAAGAAGCGGTAATGGTGTCGAAAATGACATCAGGAATGTGGAACTTGCTCATAGATGGAGCTTCCAATGTAAAAGGGTCTAGTCTCGGGTAGTACCAATTACAGCCTCGGGAGAAACCTTGATATGGGCCATAAGAAATTTTCCCTTGACTATCAATAAAGTCGAGAAATAAGATCATCAACTAAATTGACCACGACAAACAACCCGAAGATCCCAAGTAATCTTGGGCATTTTGTATCAAAGCAGCTCGTTATAGCTTCTGGATGGCCGGTTGTATAGAAAGTCTTTCCAAGGCCTGTTGGCCCGATGTTTAGGAGCCTCCAAGGCTGATTACATCATAAAGAAGTTCACGAAGGAATCTCTAGAAATTAATCGGGTGCGGACTCGTTAGTATTAAAGTTAATTAGGGCAGGATACTACTGGTCCTGGATGGAATAAGTTGCTAAGGCAATTGCTCATAAATGTGACAGGTGTCATGCCACACGCAGTTTGAGCATCAACCGAATGAACTACTGCATTCGATATTATTGCCTTGGTCATTCCTAAAATGGGATATGGACATAGTCGTTCCGCTGCTGCCGACTTCTAGTAAGGTAAGATTTGTTTTGATTTTAACTGATTACTTATTGGGTGAAGCAGGTCCTTACTAGAAAATCGCTAAGCGAGAAGAGGTCGATTTCCTGTGGGAGAACATAATTTGCTCGTTACCAAAGGAAATAACTTGCGACAATGGGACAACAATTTATAGGTACAAAGGTCACAAAATTCCTTGAAGACATGAAATCAAAAGAATCACATCTTCTCCATACCAGTCGAGCGCAACGACCAAGCAGAATCAACAAATAAGGTGATTATTGAAAATTTCAAAAAGAGATCGGAAGCAGCTAAAGTCAAATGACCCAAGAGTTACCGAGAGTGCTATGGGCATACCGAAAAATGGCCAAGTCGAACATGGAAGAGACACCTTTCGCTCTAGTACACGAAGCAGAAGCCCTGATCCCCATGGAAGTGGGAGAACCTACCATGAGATACATCCAGGTGGACGAAGAAGCAAACAACAAATTATTGCTGGTTAGATTGTGTCACGACCCAAAATCCATTAAAGGTTGTGGTGGCGCCGGACACCGCTATCAGGAAGCAACCAAAATACTTAATGAAGTTCTCATTTTTAACAATCTTGATAACTAAGATATTCCTTCAATTTTATAAACAAAAAGGATAACCGCTTCAATTAACATTAAAAAATAAGCAATTAATACAAAATATTTTAGAACCATCCCGGAACCCAGTGTCACAAGCGAATGATTATTTAATAAGAAGGAGATAAAATAAAACATCCGTCCGGAATACAGTGGACAAAGGTAAATATAATATACTGGAAGGGAGTATACTAGCTGCGGCCACTTCGAATAAGGCAACTCACCTAATCCCAGTATCATCTGTGCTGCTACACCCAGTAGACCACTAGGGATGCATGTGCCCGTGCAATGAAAATGCAGAAAAGTGTAGTATGAGTACAAAAAAAATGTGTACCCAATAAGTATCCCATCTAATATCGAAGAAGAAGAAGAGACGAGAGGTCGACTTCGACGATTGCTAGTGGTCCAATAATAGTATGGTGATGATGTGAAGAAAGCATGGATTTATTTAGCAATTCTAACTCTTAAAGCTGGAAAACAGGTAACACCTTCTCAAATAATAAGGAAATTTCCAAGATTTACTTTTCATTATGGTTATTAGTTTATAGCGGGCCACAAAAGGCAATATCAACTTCAATAAGTTTCAGAGTAAGCAATGCAAGAATGCGCATATCAAGACGAGGTCTACGGCCCGTTCCAACATAAATGAATTGTGCACTGCTGAGGGTCAACGGCGTGCCAATAGATGCATCTATTTAATCTACCGAGGCGTTCTTCCCGTTCTAAAAATAAAAATACACAGATAGACAGTCAATCAGGAAGTCAACATGGAGCAATTATCCAAAGAAGAGCCAATTCTCTTTAGTAATTCAAAAAATAAAGTTTAAATCTTTTTAGAAATTCATTTAGCAATTCGATGTGATTTAAGCAGCACAAGCTGTTAATAAGATGGAAATATTCCAAGTATAGTATGCATTTGGGTCCTAAACTACACGGACAATAGCATGATAACAGCTAGGCACGGACTCTCGTTACCCCGTGCATAAGTAGCCCCCTCAAATAGGAGCACATAACCAATTATTTTACCTATGGGGACAATTCCCTCATACAGGGTTAGAAAGGAGATTCACCTCGCTCCTAAGATCCATAACCGGCATTCCACGCTCTTCCGAAAACTCCAATCGATGCACAATGATTCAAAGACGGCCAATAGCTATACAAATCCATTAATATATGCTCCATTACTCATTCCAATCAAGTTTATAATAATTCCTAACCCTGATAAAAAAGTTGACAAAAACGCCCACCGGCCCACGTGCGCGGATTCCGAAATTTCTCGAAGATAAAGTTTAACCATGAAATCACAAACTCCGATATATGATTTTCTCTTAATTTATACTCAAAATCGGGGTTAAATTTCGGACTATAGCCTTGATCCTCACATAAAATTCCACACCACTCGCTGCACCCAACATGCCAATATACAGTTGAACACATTTTTTCATCATAACTTCGGAACCACTAATAGAAGCCTCATATATAAACATTTCGCTTAACTCACTTCAAGAGCACTATAGCAACACATAGGTAAATTCTAATAACCGTAGAATATGCAAATCCTTAGGTAGTGGTCTAATCCACCATAGCCCTTCTGGAATCCACTTCTACATAACAAGACATAACAGTAGAATGCTTCTGAATAACATGAATTACAGCGGCCAACATGCCTAACACGTGCCGTCATAAATCACTTGCATAACTTAGTCACGCTGAAGGAATTGATCTCTACCACCAATATGGCAACTCAATTGTTGCTAACCAATCTATCTTCATTCGATTTACCCTGATGCATTAGAAATAAAGATAACTCCATTCAATACATAATACACTCATCTACACTCATGTCGAGTGAACTTGAATCACGAGACCATCCCAAATCCTACGAACCATTTCATACCTTCTTTATTTGAACATTCACACCCTCAACTAATATGACCAATCTGCTAATCCCTCTATGAATCCGAACCCCTTTTTCATTTTCCCCCCAAATGCTACATTGCACGTTAAAACATCATAGAATATTCTGCATTCCTGAGACAAAATCATGATTCTTAACTGTACCTATAGGTTCGAAATCATTAGGCACCACACTTTACCGCTTTGAATCTACTAGGACCGTTGCTGAGAGCCACCCGCTCTGACTTAGCCCCGGATATCATCAGCTCCATGAATCTTCTAGCATATGAATACCCTCTCGATGAAGCACCTGACAAAATCACTTCCTCTAAGCCCTGCATCTATACAAGGCACAAGTCCCGAATCCTTCCCAAGTCTAAGAATGATCCAATAAGGCCAACCATATCACGCCTTTAACTATTCCTTTGCTCAACTTACCACTTATGTTATTTTCTCATAGCTGAAATAATCCATCAATATGCTAACAACCAGAAACCTCACAAGTAGTTAACCATGCAACCCAATCATAGGCGGTGGGACTCTCTCCCATTTCGCTCGAAGCCACTATTACACAAATATGGAGTTCACCAGAATTCCCAATCTCTTATTGATATAACTTTTCACCATCAACCGCCAAAATTCTCAGAATCTTTCTATGAAACCCCTCTTTAGAGTCTGAAGCATCAACCACACTAGCATGTCTGATCTCTTTGATGTATAACAAATAGAATTCTTTGTAGAAGCCTCACCACCCACGCAACCGCTAACCTTTACACATGGAATAACCCACCCATGAAAATCACTTTCCGACATCTTCCAGCTCTGCTGCATCGGGTACAACTATTACTACATCAATAATCCATACTAAGTTCGAACTCACTCTCTAGCTGCACAAGTCCGTTAATCCCTCATGGACGTCACTTAAATGTGTGGCAACATCCTTTCAATTCAAAGTTATGTTGCATCCTTCTTCATTTTAAGCAACTTCTTTCTGTTATATCAAATCTCCTGCCGCATAATCACCCATACTTCAAATTAGATCCGTAAACCCCAATCACCAATCACTAAAATTCCCAAATCAATCAAAACTCTCCTTAAGGTGCATAGTCATATTACCACCAAGCCCATATGCAACACTGCCACTCTCCCAATTCGGGAAAACTCACTTCCTTAATCAACTACTCAACCTGCACTTCTTACGCCACGCCTTCTAGAAGATTTAAACACCGCCTGACACTTCCCACATGTCCTTCCTCATACATTGTTGCTTAATTGTTGTCTTAGATAAAATCTATCTTCGTAGCACTTTAACCCCCAAATTGCTAATAAATTTAAACCTTTTCGAAGATCATCCTACTCGAGTCATCGACATTAGAAACATTGACTCCATCCTGAACCATCACACCCTACGATCTCTGACCGTCGCTTCTTCAATACTAACTTGCAATATTCTGCTTCAAAGGCGAATGGTAGAAGATCATAAAATCGACAAATTTAGTACATTCAATAAGGATAACGATGTCTCATCATAGAGGAAAACTCCACCACGCTCACAAATACGAAGTCTCATCACCCCACCAACCCAAACCTGAACACTCTCAGCCCGATTGGCTTTCTCCTACCGGGAGTAAAATACCGAATCTCTAAGATAAAATAAGTTATTCTTCGAAAATTATAATTTTAGGAATAATTTGGGATTTTTGTGGTATAAAATAGGTAATAAACTAGTTTTAAAAATCACTAAAATACCAAAACTCATGGGTATGCTTATATATGCACTTATATGAAAAAAATTTTGGAAGTATTCGGGGTAAAAAAAATACATAGGGAAAAAATGGGTATCAACAGCTGCCCTTGTTTCCTGAGGAGGATGAAAGAGTTGTCGGGTAAAGACCTGATGGCCAATTTTGACCGGAAACGACGATTAAAAGACTTTGACCGAGCCTTGGTTTCTGATCTGCCTACATATCCCTAATTTTACAAGAATCAGGACATATATAGCTCAAGAACCATTGACGGAATATGCCGATGGATATTTTAAAAGGACGGACATAATATTCGTATTGGAAGGTATTTGAAATCTAATAGGCTAGGGGAAACCGGAGCGGGATCGCTCCTACTGAGACGACTGTGATGGTGTGCATGCAAGTGTGCGATACAAGGTATATTGTGCATAATTTTAAATGTGATACAAGTTCCCGTTGGACCATAAATGTTGTCTTTGGACGGTTAGGATGATGTCCTCAAACTATAATGTCCTGGGCCATGAAGAGCATAAGTAAAGATTCGTGGGCCATGAAATGGTGTTCTCGGGCTATGTAGATGATGCCTTTGAAATATGATGCCTTTGAATAAGCTGGCGATCTTTCAGCCCATGAAGAGGTGGCAATATTTCAGCCGATGAATGCAACGGGTGGCGATCTTTCAGCCAAAGTGAATATTTAAATGCAGGTGACAATATTGTAGTCCTACGGAAAGATAAAGTGACGATGTTTTTAGCTATGCAGAATGGAGACATCGATTAGTCTCGGAAGGCAGATAAGTAGCCTTATGCAAATAATGCAAGATGGAGACAATGCTTAGTCTCGAAATGCAGATAAGTAGCCTTATGCAGATGGAGGTAGAGCTTAACCTCGGAAGGCAGATAAGTAGCCTTATGCAAGATGGAGATAGAGCTTAGTCTCGGAAGGCAGGTAAGTAGCCTTATGCAAAAATACAAATGGAGGTAGAACTTAACCTTGGAAGGCAGATAGGTAGCCTTATGTAGATGGAGACAGAACTTAGTCTCGGAAGGCAGATAATTAACCTTGTGAAAAAAATGCAGATTGATTCCATGTTATCGAAGGTGACATGAGGTATAATACACTCCTCGCGAGACCATGGAAACATAACATGAGGGCAGTGCCCTCAACTTTTCACCAAATGATGAAGTTCCCAAGAGAGAAGGGAGTGAAAACAGTTTATGGAGAGCAACATATTGCAAAGGAGATGTTTGTAGTCGAAGAAGTGGTACCTATAACAGAGCCTTCGACCTCGGAGAAATCAAGCACCAAAGGTAAGCAGGCGCCTAAATAGCAATCGCCACCCCAACCTTAGTGGAATCAAAGCATCAGGTAATCAAAGACAAAGAATATGACTTCCTTACTCCTCGAACTTTCGTCATTCCCGATGAGTCCGATGCAACTAAATCAATTATCGAGGAACTGGAGCAAGTCATACTGATCGAACACATGCCCGAGAGAAAGGTATACCTAGGAATGGGATTAACCCCCAAATTCACGAAAAAACTCATTCAATTTCTTATAGAGAATATGGATTGCTTTGATTGGACATTGAGATATGACAGGGATTCCACCATAAATCACCACACATCGGCTAAGCATCGACCCTAAGTTCAAACCGATATAGCAAAAAAAGACCCAATCGGAGGTGAAACATACATTCATAAAGGACGACGTAACCAAACTTCTTAAAATAGGTCGGGAGGTAAAGTACCCCGAATGGTTGGGCAATATAGTAGTAATTCCTAAAAAAGTAAATAAACTTAGAATGTGTGTAGACTATAAGGACTTGAAAAAAGTATGCCAAAAAGTCTTTTTCCCACTGTCTAACATCGATCGTATGATAGCTGCCACGGCCAGCCACGAGATCTTAAATTTTCTCGATGCCTACTCCGGGTACAATCAGATTCAGATGAACCCGGTGGACCAGGAAAGACTTCGCTTATTACCAAATTAGGAATTAATTATTACAACATAAAGCCCTTCAAGTTAAAAATGTGGGAGCTACATATCAATGCCTAGTTAATGAAATGTTCGAAGAACAAATAGGTAAAACAATGGAAGTTTACATTGATGATATGTTGGCTAAGTCCTTGCGCGTAGAGGACCATTTGACACATTTGTAGAAAATATTCAAAATTTTAAGTACAACATGAAGCTTAACCCAGAGAAATGTGCCTTCGGAGTTAGCTCGGGGAGTTCCTTGGCTTCATGATGTCGAATTAGGGTATCAAAATTAACCCTAATAAGATCAAGGAAATCGAGGATATCATGACCGTGGATGGCGTTAAGGTCGTACAAAGGCTAAAAGGACGAATTGCAGCCCTAGGCTTTTTCATTTTGTGGTCGTCCGATCGGATTCATCGGTTTTTTATTTGTTTAAAAAGAAAAAGGATTTTGCATGGAACCCCAGAATGTCAGCAAGCTTTAGAAGAATTAAAGAAAGATCTATCGAGCCCGCCTTTGCTTTACACCCAGAAGGTAGATGAAAATTTACCTATACTTGGCAGTGTCTATGATAGCGATAAGTGTTGTGTTAGTTCTACATAACACAAGAGCAAGGTACGCAATTCCTTATTTATTATGTGAGCCGAACTTTAGGAGATGCAAAAACTAGATACCCTCACATAGAAAAATTAGCACTTGCATTGATAAGCACATCTAGGAAGCTAAAACCATATTTTCTATGTCATCCCATATGTGTATTAACAACTTATCCCCTTCGAAATATTCTGCATAAGCCCGAGCTATCGGTCCGGTTGGCAAAATAAGCTGTCGAACTTAGCGGGTATGATATCGAGCATCAACCCCAAATAGTCATTAAATAGAAAATCCTAACCGACTTCGGGGCCGATTTTACACAGACCCTCATACCCGAAGTGGAGAAAGAATTCATGTTAAGTTCAGGTATATCATTGGGGGTATGGACACTTTTGACAAATAGAGCCTCGAATGTGAAGTGTTCCGGGCTCGACATTATCTTAAAGCCGCCTATGGACGGTACCATTAGTCAATCTATTAAACCTTCTAGGTTGACTAATAATTAGGTCGAGTATGAGGCCACGATTGCAGGTCTCAAACTAGCTAAAGGCTTGGGAGCAGAAGTCATTGAAGACAAGTGCGATTCAGCATTGGTGGTGAACCAAGTAAACAAAAGTTTTGAATTTTGAGAGGATAGAATGCAATGATACTTGGATAAGCTACAAGTAACTTTGTACTGCTTCAAAGAGTGGACTCTAGATCATGTTCCACAAGAACAAAACAGTGAGGCCGATGTACTTGCTAATCTAGGATCATTGGTCGAAGAAGATGACATCGTCCCGGGGATTGTCGTCTAGTTATCGAGGTTTGTGGTTTAAGAGGGTCATGCCGATATAAATCCAACAACATTGAAGTTGGACTGGAGGAATAAATATATCGACTATTTGAAGAATGGAAAACTCACATAGGACCACAAAGAATCAAGGGCCCTATGAACCAAGGCCGCCATATTTGCGTTAGATTATGATGGAACATTATACAGGAGAACCTTTGATGGTCCATTGGTGGTATGTTTAGAGCCAAGGGACACTGATTATGTTCTACAAGAAATCCACGAAGGTACTTGTAGGAATCACTCAATTGTCGAGCCTCTGGTTCGCAAAATCATTAGGGTAGGATATTACTGGGACAACAAGGAAAATGATACTAAGAAATTTGTCAAAAAATGTGACAAATGTCAACGGTGTGCACCAATAATCCATCAGTCCGGAGAACAACTCCACTCTGTCCTATCCCCGTGGCCTTTCATGAAATGGGGAATGGACATAGTCGGACCCCTCTACCAACGGCCCTAGGTAAAGCTAAATTTCTTTATGTCTGATTATTTTTCTAAGTGGCTGCAAGCACAGGACATCGAAAAGGTTAGAGAAAAAAGAATTTATTGACTTCATCTAGGACCACATCATATGTCGGTTTGGGATACCTACTGATATTGTATGTCACAATGGAAAACAATTCATCGACAACAAGGTGACGGAGTTGCACATAAAATAAAGAGGATCTTATCGACACCATACTATTCAACTGGAAATGGACAGGTTGAGTCAACAAATAAAACTATCATTCAAAACTTGAAGAAAAGGTTGGACGAAGGGAAATGGAAAGAAGTTCTTCCCGAGGTCCTTTGGGCATATCGAATAACATCGAAGTCTAGCACTGGGGCTACCCCATTTTCTTTAGTGTATGTCTCTGAGGCCCTTATCCCTGTCAAGGTTGGAGAACCTAGCGCCAGGTTTTGACATGCATCGAAGGAGTTAAATCATGATGTTATGAATACTAGCCTCGAGCTATTAGATGAGAAACGAGAAGCAATGCTCATTCGGATGGCAGCAAAAAAGCAAAGGATCAAAAGGTAGTACAATAGAAGGGCTAACCTTCGACACTTCGAAATCGGGGACATAGTTCTATGGAAAGTCACCCTCAATACTCGAGATCTGAATGAAGGAAAAATGGGTCCAAACTGTGATGGACCATACTGAGTCCTCGGAGTTGTCGGTAAAAGATCTTACAAACTTAGCACAATAGAAGACGAACAATTGTCGAACAATTGGAATGTATCATTACTCAAATGATACTACTGCTAAGTGAATGTATCTTTTTTGTCAATTGGGATTTGAAACTAACTCATTGCAGGTGTTCGATCGAAAATACCGGAGGCTCCTTTTTACATGAAGGCCTTAGGTTTAAAAGCATGCGTTGCGCTCTTTTTCCCTTATATCAAATTTTGTCCCAACTAGATTTTACCGATAAGGTTTTTAATGAGGCAACAAATATATGCTACCAAAGTAGAGCTCAACAAAATCCAAGGCTTATTTTCAATAAAACTCGAATACTGGGGGGCATCACCCTCGAAGGTCATATTTTTTAGAAAAATACTTCACGACTAAGAGGGCCTCGATAGAACTATGTAATGGGCCAAACGGTCAGGTGAACCGTGTCCATATAGATTAGTCGAGCCCCGACGGCAAAACATGTACGCATGTATAAATTATTTGAAAAAGCATTCTGTTTATATCTAAAACACCTTGTGTCTTAAAGAATTCTACTATTATATGAGCTCTACACTTATAATCCTACGGGGAATGGCTCAACAGCCAGAGCACGAATGCACCCCCGATACTCAAGGACTCTTATCGACAGCCAGCACATCCGAGTCCACAAAAACTCAGACCCATAAGACCTCAAAGAGGCACCCCCTCGATCCAAGGCCAACATATTCGAGGGCTGACCTTTCGAGCAAGTTTGAAAGGTTATCGGGAAATAAGTCCAAGAGACATACCCAAAGGCTACGGCCAAAACAACGCGGCTCGAAGACGTCCGACTACAACCATAAATTAAAGGCCTTCAAACATTTTGAAAAAATCTATTAAATCGGACTACCCTCGACAAAAGCAAAGATAAAAGGCTTCGATAAAATTAGCACTCAAATAATTTAGAGGCTTTAATAACATCAACCTCAAAAAAACCTCAATATGTTTTCAATTATGTTTACATAAATAAATAACTAATAAGGTCTCGATCCGTCGAACCTTCAAAAAACCCAACGGGTAAAAAAAGACATGCTTAGGCATAAATAAATTATCACCAAGTCTTTTAGCCAAAAAGATTATAACCGCTTTAGAGGCTGAATCGGTCCAACTTAAAAAGCCTAAGGGCCGGCCTAAAAAAAGCCTAAGGCCAAAATATATAGAGTTCGAGACCTTGCTCTCACTCAACTCGGACTCAAGAGTTCTGATATCCCGAGCTCGCATCAAATCAATTTAAACTTTGCTCGAGATTTAATAAAAACCTTAAGAGGTATTATATTGATCGATAAGAACCTAAGGGTTTATTATATTCTGAGTCCAAACCAGTATTCGAACCGATCATTTGACTTATGCAATCAAATTTTCCACAAATAAGGACAAAATAAAATTTAACACAAGTCAAAACTAAAATACAAAGGTCCTTTTGTATTGATAAGAGATGATTACAAAAGATATTTACATGAGGGGTACTTGTACAAAAACAAAAAATAAAGAGACTTAAATATACTCCAGGGCCACATCTTTGGTAGTTGCACCTTTGGGAGCTTCGTCCTCGGGGACTTCATCTTCATCTCCTCCACTATCGGAGCCACTGGCTGAATCCTCATCATCGAAAAGCAAAGCGGCAACCTCTTTTTCCATAGTCTTTGCTTTTTCAATATTGGCTGAGAGATCGAAGCCACGAGCATGCACCTCCTCGAGGGTTTCTCTCCGGGACTGTCGCCTGGCATGATCAACTGCACTTAACTTAACTTTTCCCGTAATAGAGATCTCCTTTGCTCGGGTGATAGCTGCTTCAATATCGGTTAGGTACAAAGATATAAATGCCTCTTCATCATATTTGGTCGTAGCAAGCTCATCATCAGATTTAGCTTCACGCTCCTCAATTTTGCGGCTACCAGGCTTTCCTCCTTCACGCTTTAAAGTTGGCGTTTGATTGAAGTAAGTTGCTCCCGAAGAGTATCCTTCTCTGAAGCAAGACGGTATATGCCTTGACTCCACTCTAGAGTCTCGACCTCCATCTTGAGCTCTTCTCGGAGCTACTCCACCAGCTCGCCTTTTTTCTGAACTGGCAAAGTTGAGGCATTAGCCGACCAATCGGGCTAATGCATAACATAATTCTAACGGTTATGTTACCTTTTTGACAAGCTCAATCCGTTCTTGATGAGACTCCACTAATTCAGCTCGAAGGTCAATGATCTCCTCTTTTTTCTTGACATAGAGGGTTTTAAAACCGTCAATCTCTTTTGACATTTTCTTATGCTCGACCTCACATCGAGAAAGCTCATCTTGAGACTTGGAGGATGATTTTTTATGGAGCGTCAGAGACTTCACAAAAAGGGAAATGTTAGGCTCAAAACAACAAGGATAAGGCACATGCGTAATTTTAAAGGACATAAACTTACTTGTTTGAAGAGTCGATGGGCCTCATCTATTCCATAAGAACTGCATTAACTGTGAAAAAATAATAAATAGAGTAAAATTAGTTATTGTGTAATATTAAGAGTCAAATCAATAGTAAAATACAAGCTTGAAACAATAAAAATGAAACAATATAAACAAATTATATTCCATATATATGAAATAATTGATTAAGGTAGATGTCCATAACTCCTAAGGGAGTTTTACCCACTACTCTTCTCTATTAATCTCCCACTAATTCTTATCATTATGGTTGTAACTCCAATATTTCTATAATTAATAGTTACATATAGATCTATCTATCTATCTATCTATCTATCTATCTCTATATATATAAAGGTGGGAAGTGAAAAGATGACTTGGCACGTCTCTTTGGCCAAAGAACTCATTTATCTTTTTTTTGGTGACTTTTTCCCCTCATTTCTCTATTTATCTTATTTTTTAAAAGGAAAAAAGAAGTCTTTAAATACAATTAGTCCACTTTTCTCCTCCCCATTATTGTATCTTTAATTGGATATCTTAATATCTATTTACTTGCTCTTTCAAACTTTTCCCCTCCCCTCTATATTTTGTTGCTACATCCTTTAATTTGTGATTAGGTCAATAACTCCAAAGTCCTAAATACTATTTAATGAGTGATTTTATGGCATTATTTTGTATTCCCCATATATATCTATATAAGTTTACTAGATACATTAGAAAGCCTAAATCATGATTTATTGCTAAAACTATTATCTATTCAATAGTTAATGGAGTTTGCTTTAGCTTAAAGAATAAAATGGTACGGCCGTTACATATGCATTCACAATTTGGTTGAATTGTAATATTGGTTTCCGCCGCTGTGCATTCAATGTGGATGCTTAGTTTGATGCTTTGTCCAAGGAAAATATGCAGCACTTGAAGATAATGAATGCATTCATATATTGTAAGTTCTCGATTTAGACAAATCGTATGCATACTATCTTTTTTAAGTCTTTCTGCAATTCTATAAATCATGCATGAAGTTTTACCAAAATGATATTATTTTATGTAAATACCAACATTACAAGAATACAAGAAAAGGCAATTGCAGGGAGGTGGATGCACTGGTATAACATATAGTGTCAAATGACGACAGAGATAACCAAATTAATATAAGATTCATGAATTCTGGTTGCAGAATATTTACCATGTCTCAAATGTTAGGGATTGTATTTATCTTATCCTCCCTTTTTTGGCCTTTTCCTTATATTTTCCTATTTACGTTATTGTAAAAAATAAAGTCTAATAGTTTTTATCTACTTTTTCTTAAATAAGCATGTTGTATGTCCTGTTTTTTTCCTCTTTTATTTATATACAGCTGATCTTTAAAATTGAATCATGCAAGTTATGATAATAATATTTTTAATGTAACACAATATATCTTCCAATATTTAGGTAAATGACAATGCAAACTATTATTTAATTTCTTAATTAGTTAGATAAAAAATTCCTATATAAAGAAATACTTCATTATGCGCGTCCAAACATTTTATGTGTACCTATGAGGTTTTGAGTCATGACTACAAGTATCAAGTGTTAAAAAAGAATTACATGTAATAAATATTTTTGTAAAAATGAAAGAATGCGTATTGCGATAATGAGGATAATAATAGTTACAAGTATATTCTAAAATTGAAGGTTTGTACATAATAAAAAAATTAACCATGAGAAAGAGACTCTAGCAAAAGATTTATATTTGTGATATAAAATTATTTTTACTCATATATATATATATTATCTTTTTAATCCCTTCAGTCTCAACTAAACCTTGCAAAAATTTATTTTATGCATTTACTATTCTCTTTCTTAGCAGCACAATAATTGTAAGTGTACGACATAAAATTGAAGCTTCTAAATTCTAATGATATGTACGTAAAAAGAACAACCGTGAGAAGAGAATTGTGATGAAAGATTTATAATATGATATAAAATTAAGTTTATAATCATATAAAACAAAATTAATCTCTTCTATCTCAACTAAACTTGTAAAAATAAAATAAAATTATGTATTCATTTTTTTAACCGCGCGAAGCGCGGATATATTCATTAGTTATCCTATAAATAGAGGGTTTGAGCATCACATTGTACACACTTGAATACATAGAAGAAATAAGAATCTCTCCTATGTATCTTTCTCTCTATATTTCTTAGCTTGTTTTTCTTGTTCTATATTTTTACTTTGAACTTAGTTTCTTAACACTGTATGAAATGTCATTAATTATTTTCCTCTTTTTTATTTGTAAACATTTCTATAAATTGAACTCCCTATATCTTTTTAATATTTTTAGTTATTCATTGTAAAATATTAATTTTATATTAATCGTTCTTAGACTTTAGCCACGTGTACCATTTTTTAAGAGCCATAAGGCAAACATATCATTCCCGAATCTAAAGAAAACCAACAGATTATATTTTGAAATTTGTGTTATTTGCCAAATCCCTGATGAATTGTATTGAGTATTTTTGTATTACCTTTTTATTGATCGATATTAGATAGAAAAATAATAGCAATTTTATAAAATATTTCACATAATTTAAAGGACTTTATAATGCATAATTTCTTCTTTTGTTGAACTAACTAAAGTGGAATTTGTTATGAAATAATATAAGAACAAGAACAATAATACAAGAACAAGAACAATAGAGAGAAAAGTAGAGAGAGGAGTATTCTTATTGATACTTAGGGATGGTTTACAATGGGAGAGGACCCCTTTATTTAGAGGTAGGTGGTGACTTAGCCACCAAGAAGTAAACCCTAGAATCTCTCTAATTATGGACATTCACCTAAAATAGGAGATTTTATAACACTCCCCCGTGAATGTCTATTCAATGATGTGCCTCGTTAAAACCTTAACTAAAACAAAACCCAATGGAAAAAATTTAAAGAAAAAAGAGTACACATGTTTGAATATGCGCCTATTGGTTGCCTCGTTAAAAACCTTGCAAGGCAAACCCGGTGGGACAAAACCTTGTAAGGGAAAAAGAGTGCAACGCGCATAAACTCCCCCTGATAAGAACATCAATTTATATCTTTAAGTCTTCGCATTCCGATCTTGTGAACTAGCTTCTTGAAGGTTGACGTTGGTAGAGATTTTGTGAACAAATCAGCCATTTTATCGCTTGAACGAATTGTTGCACATTGATATCACCATTCTTTTGAAGATCATGTGTGCAAAATAACTTTGGTGAAATATGCTTTGTTCTATCTCCTTTTATGAATCCTCCTTTCAATTGAGCTATACATGCTGCATTGTCTTCATACAAAGTCGTGGGTAGTTTATTACACTTCAAACCACATTTGTCTTGAATATGATGTATTATAGATCTCAATCACACACACTCCCGTCTTGCTTCATGAATAGCAATTATCTCGGCATGATTAGATGAAGTAGCCACAATTGATTGCTTAGTCGATTGCCAAGATATGGCGGTGCCTCCACAGGTAAACACATAACCCGTTTGAGATCGAGCCTTGTGTGGGTCGGATAAATATCCGGCATCAGCATAACCAACAAGATCAGGACTGCAATTATTGCCATAAAATAAGCCCATATCGGTGGTCCCTTTTAGGTACCGCAATATATGTTTGATCCCATTCCAATGTCTCATTGTAGGAGCCGAGCTAAATCTTGCTAAGACATTAACTGAAAAGGATATGTCAGGCCTTGTAGTATTTGCAAGATACATTAGTGCGCCAATTGCACTAAGATATGGTACTTCAGGACCAAGTAGCTCTTCATTCCTTTCTTGCGGTCGGAATGGATCTTTATTCACATCAAGTGATCGAACAACCATCGGTGTAATTAAAGGATGTGCTCCATCCATGTAAAACTGTTTCAGTACCTTTTCTATATAGGTAGATTGATGAACAAAAATTCCGTTTGCTAAATATTCAATTTGCAACCAAGACATAATTTTGTCTTTCTGAGATCTTTCATCTCGAATTCATCCTTTAGATAATCAATTGCCTTTTGGAGTTCTATGGGGGTTCCAATAAGGTTTATGTCATCGACATATACGGCAAGTACAACAAATTCCGATGTTGTTTTCTTTATAAAAACACACGGGCAAATGGCGTCATTTATATAGCCTTCTTTTAACAAATACTCACTAAGACGATTATACCACATTCGTCCTGATTGCTTTAGACCATACAAAGATCTTTGCAATTTAATTGAAAACATTTCCCGAGACTTTGAATTATGAGCGTTTGGCACTTTGAGTCCATCGGGAATTTTCATGTATATCTCATTATCAAGTGAGCCATAAAGATAGGCAGTAACCACATCCATTAAATGCATGTCAAGCTTTTCAAGGACAGCAAAACTGATGAGATAACGAAAGGTTATAGCATCCATTACAGGCGAATATGTCTCTTCATAATCGACACCAGGCCTTTGAGAAAAACCTTGCGCAACAAGGCGTGCCTTATATCTTTGTACCTCGTTTTTCTCATTTCTCTTGCGTACAAAGACCCATTTATAGCCAACGGGCTTAACATCATTAGGTGTTTCAACTATAGGGCCAAAAACTTCACGTTTTGCCAGCGAATTCAATTCTGATTGAATTGCTTCTTGCCATTTTGGCCAATCATGTCTTTTTCGACATTCTTCAACAGATTGAGGTTCGAGATTCTCACATTCTTGCATAATGCTAGATGCGACATTATAAGCAAAGACATTATCCACCACTATATCCACTCGATCAAAATTTGCCTCAATATTGATTGGATTTATGGATAGTTCCGTATTTTCCAGAGTCTCGGGCTCAATGGATTCTTCATGAATCTCAGAATTTGTTAAATCATGAATTTCCTCATGAGATTCTTTCGTAGTGTCATTTTTATCCTTTGCTTTCCTCTTTCTAGGATTTCGATCTTTAGAACCTAATGGCCTGCCACGCTTCAGGCGTGCATTCGACTCATTGGTTATGACACTAGATGATTGTCCAACAGGGACATCAATACGGATTGGAACATTTTCCGCGGGGATGTGTGATTTCGTTATCCTTTTCAAGTCCGTAAATGCGTCAGGCATTTGATTTGCTATTCTTTGCAAATGGATAATCTTTTGTACCCCTCTTTCACAAATAGAGGTATGTGGATCAAGATGAGATAATGATGCATTTTTCCACAAAATTTCCCATTTGGTTTCACCAACTTCTCCCCCTAATTTTGGGAAAAGTGTCTCATCAAATCGACAGTCTGTAAATCGTGCAGTAAACAAGTCCCCTGTCAATGTTTCGAGGTAGCGAATGATGGAGGGCATTCAAACCCAACATATATTCCTAACCTTCTTTGCGGACCCATTTTGGTGCGGGATGGCGGTGTTATAGGCACATATACTGCGCATCCAAAGATTCTTAAATGGGATATATTGGGTTCATGACCTAAAACCAATTGCAACGGGGAATATTTGTGATAATTCGTCGGTCTGAGACGAATTAGCATTGTTGCATGCAAAATGGAATGACCCCATACCGAAGTGGGCAGCCTCGTTTTCATGAGTAATGGCCTTGCAATCAACTGCAGGCGTTTAATTAACGATTCTGCAAGACCGTTTTGAGTGTGAACATGAGCTACAGAATGTTCCACTTTTATCCCAATTGATAAGCAATAATCATTAAATGCTTGGGATGAAAACTCAGCAGCATTATCCAGTCTAATAGACTTGATTGGATTATCAGGAAATTGTGCTCGTAGTCGAATTATTTGTGCCATTAATTTCGCAAACGCAAGGTTGCGTGATGACAACAGGCACACATGAGACCATCTACAGGATGCGTCTATCAAGACCATAAAATACCTAAAGGACCCACTGGGTGGGTGAATAGGTCCACAAATGTCCCCTTGTATACGTTCCAAAAACGTGGGTGACTCAGTCCCAACCTTTGTTGGTGATGGTCTGATAATCAACTTGCCTTGATAACAAGAAGTGCAAGGATATTCATTATTTGAAAGAATTTTGAAATTCGTTAACGGATGCCCATATGAGCTTTCTATAATCCGTCTCATCATGATCGATCCGGGTGTCCCAATCGATCTTGCCAAAGTACGAAAGTATTGGAATCAGTAACCTTTTGGTTTACTGTTGAATGTGCCTCAATTGCACTAATTCTTGTCCAATACAGGCCACAAGATAAAGATGGGAATTTCTCAATAACCCTCTTTTGGCCGGAGACATTCTTTGTAATGATGAGATATTCAAGATTATCTTCATCTATTGTCTCAATATGATAGCCATTCCGGCGTATATCTTTAAAACTCAACAAGTTTCTCTTAGACTTGGAGGAGAACATTGCATTCTCTATGATAAACATCGTGCCTTTGGGCAGAGTTACAGTTGCTCTTCCGGAGCCTTCAATCAATTTACTACTACCAGAGATTGTAGTAACATTTGCCTTACACATATTTAGTTGAGAGAAATATTCCTTTTCTTTGAGTATCGTATGTGTAGTACATGAATCAACTAAACAAATATTTTTACAGCTGGACGTTGATCCAAGCTTGCTTTGTGAGATATCCATATTTGCTTTCCCATAGTTTGACATACAAAAGAAATACACGAATATAAGAATAAACAAATTCAATTCGTTTGTTTCACATTTAAACAATATTTTCAAAATCTGCTGAGGTTAGTTGACTAACTAAATCAGATAGTCGATTATATGTTTTCCATAATCGATTACTTTGCAGTTTGAAAATTTCAGTTTAAGCATTTTCTTAAAACAATCGATTGTTAAACATACACAATCGATTGTGTCTTAATATAATCGATTGTTAAACATACATAATCGATTATTTGCTATTTTGAAAAAACTTCAAATCACACTGTCTTAAGACAATCGATTGCCAAACATAGACAATCGATTGTTGAACGTTGACAATCGATTGTTAAACATACACAATCGATTATTTGCTATTTTGAAAAACTTCAGATCACACTGTCTTAAGACAATCGATTGTTAAACATAGACAATCGATTGTTGAACATTGACAATCGATTGTTAAACATACACAATCGATTATTTGCTATTTTGAAAAACTCCAGATCACACTGTCTTAAGACAATCGATTGTTAAACATAGACAATCGATTGTTGAACATTGACAATCGATTGTTAAACATACACAATCGATTATTTTGCAGTTTTAATGCGAAATATTAGATAATCGCGTAACTGTTAGGTTAGTCGATTACCTCTACTGAAAAATAAAAATATTATTGAAATTTGAGCATATTGAAACATTCTAAAGAACTAATACTAATATTATATCATAAACTAACTAATACGAGCTGATACTAATGACTATTAGTTTATTCACTAACTATTACAAATAAGTGAAATAAAATCAAACAACTCCATCTTCTTTCATCACAGATCCATCACCGATTAGGTGGTCTATTTTCCCATCGGGTTGCTCAAAGAAATCTGCCATATCCAAGTGGGTGATGTCAAAATTGTCATCAGAGACAAAATTTGTTTCAGGGCCTTTACTCTTTCGAGATGCTTGATAAAGGTCAACCAAATGTCTTGGTATACGGCAAGCTTTTGACCAGTGCCCTTTTTCACCGGAACGATAACATATAGTTTCTGAACTATTTGCCTTAGGATCCTCATAATCCCGTTTCTGTATTCGGCGGTTATCTCTCCTCGGGGGGTGACGGACATCATGGAGATTTCTTCCTTGTCTACGTCCACGGCTATGACCCCGATTACGACCACGACCATGGTTAGATCCATGGCCCTTTTCATGATTGGCATAATGAGAATACACCTTATCTGCTACAGGTAGTGGTGTAGACCCAGTGGGTCGATTTTCGTGATTTCTCATGAGCAGGTCATTATTTCGCTCAGCCACAAATAGAAGAGAAATCAGTTCAGAGTACTTTGTGAAGCCTTTCTCTCTGTACTGTTGTTGCAGTACCATATTGGAGGCATGAAACGTTGTAAACGTTTTCTCAAGCATATCATAATCGGAGATTTTATCTCCACATAGCTTTAATTTAGAAGTAATTCTGAACATTGCAGAATTATATTCAGAAACAGACTTAAAGTCTTGGAGCCTCAGATGAGCCCAATCATATCGTGCTTGTGGCAGAGTGACCAACTTCAGGTTGTCATATCTCTCCTTTAAGCCTTTCCACAAGATGAGTGGATCCTTGACGGTGAGATATTCAATCTTCAAACCTTCATCAAGGTGATGGCGCAAGAAAATCAAGGCCTTAGCACAGTCTTGGGTGGATGCTTTATCTCTATCTTTAATGGCGTCTCCAAGACCCATAGCATCTAAGTGGATTTCAGCATCCAACACCCATGTCATATAGTTCTTGCCCGAAATTTCAAGGGCAACGAACTTTCTTTTCATAATGTCAGATATAATCGAGAATCAAATTAGGAAGAGAGAAATACCTTAGTTTTTCTCGAGAATCGATTCTTGAGACGGTAGAGTCTCGTGCTGATAACGTGTTATGAAATAATATAAGAACAAGAACAATAATACAAGAACAAGAACAATAGAGAGAAAAGTAGAGAGAGGAGTATTCTTATTGATACTTAGGGATGGTTTATAATGGGAGAGGACCCCTTTATTTATAGGGAGGTGGTGACCTAGCCACCAAGAAGTAAACCCTAGAATCTCTCTAATTATGGACATTCACCTAAAATAGGAGATTTTATAACAGAATTAACATTCTATCAATTTTAGGGACTCATTTTTTATTTTGTAATTCACTCACTTTGTTTAATATTGCTTGTTTTAATATTTTAAGAAGGTATAGTTATTGACATACGAAACACGCACAAAACGCGTACCCTAAGACTAGTATGTATAAAGTTGGGAATAAAAAAGATAATGTCGCACATCTCATTAGCCATGAAAGTACTTTATCTTTGTTCTCCTTTTTTGGCTTTTTCCTCTCATTTGATGTCTATAAAATTTGAAGAAAATCTAATACATCCTATTTATGTCATTCCTTATTATTATTTATTTCTTTTACACTCATGTTTCCTCCTTTATCAAGTCCTTTTCCCACTCCCTTTTTCGCTTATTTTTCTTCTTCTTTGTTTTTTTTAATCTTTTCCGATACATGTTTAGGTGACTTTTAGTATTCAATCATATCTCTAATTATACAATCGTTACAATTCTTAATTTCTGTATTCAATTGTGTATTGAATGATATAATAAAGAAGAATAGCAATAAAAGGACGAGAGAAACAAAAATGGAGAGAGCACCTTACTATGATAAGTCTAATATGCAAAACATTGCGCCATAAAGGAGAACTGTATCTTTTTATTTTTATTTTTAATTTTGTAACCTATCCGTTTCAAACGGGTTACCAACGATTGGCGTCCTTTGAATTTGAGCCAAATGTTGCGCGCCGTCCAATTTGATAGCTCAATCGCCCACAATCTTGAGCTAATGAGCCAACACAAGGCCAAAAGTCCATGCTTGGCCCAATTTCGGAGAGTTCTAGGCAACTCTAGCCCATTTGATCTTGTAAATACTCTAGAATTCTCCATAGAATTCCAGCACATGTACATAGCTAGAAAGTGATAGAACTTTCTAGAGTCTCTAGAGCTTGGCAAGCCTCCCCTATAAATATGGGATGGCATTTGGCATTTGCACAACTGGAAAGAAAATACTACAACAAGCAACTCAAGCATTGTAATTATCTTTTAAGTGCAATACAAGTTTCTCATTTGGCTCCATTGCTTTCTTCTCTAGTTCGAGAGGCTCTTAGTCCTTTTATTCTTTCTGGATTGTAGTTGAGGACATTCTGAGTAATAGCATATTTTTGCTTCAACAAAATTTCAAGAATATCTCATAATTTTTGAAATTTATAGATATGTTTTATGGTCGCGTGAAGCACGGATCATTTCATTAGTTGGTAGATACAATTGCTTTACTCTTGAGTCTTGACAATGATGATATGCATACATCTGATAGTGATTTACTCTGGAGCGCTTCACCAGAGAGCCAATGCGGTGTTATTTAGCTATATTTGGTGAAATAACTTTCCCTTTTTGTGATTAATACCGATTTCAAGAAAATTAGTGTACAATATGCACCAATAATATTTTGCCACAGAATTTCTTTTTTTTCCCCTTCTTCCCTCACCACTATCCATGTCCATCGAAAATTAAATTTACCACTGTGGATCAAAATTACTATCACGAACCGCCACCAAATCAATTATGAAAATCTAAATTAACACCAAATCATTTGTTGTAGATAAGGGCAAAATTTTGAATAATGGCATTGCATAAATACACGAATTGACTTAAATCGTGCTAGGCATTATCCAAATGGTTATTTTAATAGCATAAAATATTTTTTCGGAATTAATTAAACCTACTTCTATTAAAAGGATACATAAATCAGTAAATCATTTGTGAGCGTCACCATGTTAAAACAAAAATCAGAAAAATGTTAGAAGAATAAAAAAAATCCATTTCCGAGTCCATAATTTTTTTGTGCGTCCTTAGGGAATTTAACCCCTCACACGTTGCCAAGGTAATGGATTAAATCTTCCCAGGATAAAATGGAATAAACCTTCCTGCAATAGTGGCAATACAAACTGCAGGATACCAACAAACTAAAAAAACGGCGCAAAATCAGACTTACGAATTTGAGAGAGAGAGAGACTATGAATTAGGATGCAATATATTCAGAAAGAAAGAAGTTCTGGAGAATTTTTCGTATATAGAAAATGCAGCCTTGCCTCAGAATTTATAGGCAAATATCAGAAAAAGTGTGTGGAAAAGGTGCCTTTTCATAAAATACGATGCTTGTCACGGTTCTACATCGATCTCTGCAGAACCGCGGCCAGATAATCTTATCGATCGATCATTTGACAAATCCAAATCTAAATCCAAAGCCAAAGCCAAAGCCGAGCCAAGCCAACCGAGCGACGACGATGGCGCGATGGTTCATTCTCTTCAACTCCTTTTAAGAGCTTTAAGAAGTGATTATATATATAAGCATACAAATGTGGTTGTCTCTCACCAATTAGGGACAAAGTGCAAGACAAAAGTTCACTTCTTCAAATTTTCATTTTCCCTCCACTTTATTTTCCTTCATTTCCAATTTACACTTCTTCTACTTTAAAACTCAATGACTTAAAGTCCAACAATATTAAATTACAAACCTACTAGTAAGAATAAAAGAAGAAAAATGACAGCTAAATAATATAAAGGAAGGAGGAAGCATGTGAAATGTTGAAAGGAGGAAAGAGTGAAGACTTTTTGTCTAGTGTTATTTTTAACGGAAAAGGGCCTAAAATGTCCATTTACTATATGAAATAGGACATCAAAGCCCTCCATTAAAAGTTAGCCCCTTATCTGCCATTGACATCTAAAAATAGGCCCAAAATTCCCTTATCCACTAATGGGAGACATGTAAATCCATGTGGCATTACATTTGCCTATTTAAAAAATTTAATCCTAATTTAAAACATAGAAGGGCATTTTAGACCCTTTTCGGATTTTACAAGATCATATACGAGTCAGTTATAGTAGTCAATTCTCAAGTACTTCACACCATATCAGTTTACTCACACACCAATTTTAGTAAAGGGATATTTTAGTCCCTTTTTCGCTTCTTCAAATGGCCGAGCCTATTTATAGGCACTTTTGCATGAACGAAATTGGTCACTTGTTAAAAGCCTTGCCATTTGTTGAAGGCTTTTTCACTTATTGAAGGTCATTCCACTTGACCATAAGTCTTCATAAAGAAGACACCAAATTGTTTGTCTTTTCACTTAAAAATAATCATTTGAAATCATTTATTACAACAATATCCTCACATTTCAAATTATCATTTTATGTTCTTTCAAAAACAGAAGAATAAACTTGATGGATCTCTATGGTTCAAAAGTAATAGGTTTGGTATCTTGTGGTGTCACGATCCAGAATTTTTACCATCGGAATCGTGATGGCGTCTATCATCGCACTCGTTAGGCAAGTTAATATTAGAGTTTTATTTACCTTTTTCCTTAACATTTCATATATTAAAATTAACAAAACTAAATCAAGTTGAAATAAATATGGAAATACGTAAATAACCTGTTATCTATGTACTATTAACAATATTATAACTGTCACTATTCAGAAATTGATGTCACCCCCCACGAACATACTATGAATTACTACAAATATCGTTCTGAAAGAAATTGCATCTGTTTGAAATGAATACAGATGTAGAAATGTAGAAGAGGATGCCAGGGCCTGCGGACACCAACAAAACTACCTTGGGTCTCCAAAATGTGAAACTGCAGCCGATCTCTCAGTTAGCCACTGCCTACTCCAAAATCTATACAAAAAGTGCAGAATGCAGTATCAGTACAATTGACCCCATGTAATGGTAAATGCCGAGCCTAACCTCGACGAGGTAGTGACGAGGCTATGATAGCGCAATTACAATATAACATGCATACAATATATAATAAAGCAAAATAGAAGTACGAGACAAAATGAAACAGTAACTTGTAACAAAACTGAATACAGAACTCAAACATCTTACTAGTACCCAGCTATATCCAATCCTTAAGTAAGATACAAAACTACAGATTAAATTCAAAGTAAAATACGGATACATAAAAAATAAACTTGTCACGGCCCCATAACCAACCCGGTCAGATGGTATCTATCATACAACTAGGACAGCCGACACAATCCAAAACCCATCCATATTCTCATTCTTAAGGCAAAACCAAGCTATTTAACAATAAACCTTTATAAAGTGTTTAAACAAAGCAACATTGCGGAAGGAAAGCCCAATATTGGGGTGTCACTAGTCATGAGCATATACTGTAATAGTCTGACACATCAAGACCAACATGGCCGGGAAATCACAAAAAATACACTAAGAAAGAATAAGGAGGGAGAAAAGCAAGGCTGCGATCGCTAGGCAGCTACCTTGCTAACTCCGATGAACCTGCCACTAAGAAATCAACACCCACCACAGGGTTCAAAAATACCTGAATTTTTACACAAGGTGTAGGGAGTAATGTGAGTACGCCAACTCAGTAAGTAATAGAAGTAAATAAAGACTGAGTAGTCATGTAATCCACGTCATATCACCATAGTGGGTACAAGATGCTTCCAAAACAGGATACAAATCAAATCACCTCGTTAACTCCAATTTGAGTAAAATCTTTGAAAAAAATATCTTTCTGACAGTTTCAATAGAGGTTCAACATAGTTTATAGTGAAAGTGACAAAAATCATAATCGGCTCCTCGGACAAAACATAGTTCGTATACAGCCCATCGGCTAAACATAAATCATAAATAGCCATTCGGGCAAACCTCTCTGTCATCCATGTACATTACACAATGAAAATTTTCAGTAGAAATAACAAAACCAAATCAGTAATTTAATTCCAAACATCTCGTAAAAACTCCAATTTCAAATAAAGTTGTTCAAAACATTTGTTTGATATTTTCAATAGAGGCTCAGTATAAAGATGGGTGAATATAGTAATTTCACAAAAATAAGCCCCTGGGACAAAGCATCACTCGTATGTATGTATATATATCCCCTCGGGAAAGCCTCTCAGTTACTCACGACTCAACTCTCATCAATCAGCAGTTACACTCAACATTCACGCTCAATAGGTACCTTACAATAATTATTGTGGTGTGAAACTCGATCTATATATCAATGAGGTGTGCAGCCCTATCCATATATATGTTGGAAATCATGTATATCTATGATATGTGCGCTTTGGTTGTATGAGCATGATTTTCAGGTATAGGTTTTGATGAATGACAAACAATGAAGTCAAGTGTCAAACAACGATATAATATGACAATCAATCAAATGGCGAGAAGCATACTGATGACGGAATTGCATGAATGAGCCAAAGAGTTCAAGACCGAAGACCCAAGACGTAGGTCGTTTGGTAGAACCAATGTAAGGACAACGTTTAAGTTATCTTATCCTTTGGCTCAACATTAGGTCATCATAAACATGCATAAAATATTTTATTAAATCATATTATCATAAACATGTATAAAATATTTTATTAAATCATATTTATCATAAACATGCATCTTTGTGTTAAAACAAAATGATGTTGAAGGTTTTAAACATGTCTTTTAAATCTGGACCTCAACAATCGATTATTTGAATCCTACAATCGATTGTATTAAGACAGTGTGATCTGAAGTTTTTCAAAATAGCAAACAATCGATTGTCTACTTTTAACAATCGATTGTTTTGAGACAGTGTGCAACCGAAGTTTTTAAACATCTAAACAATCGATTGTTTTTGTCATACAATCGATTATATTCATAAACAATCGATTGTCATTTTCATACAATCGATTATGTTTTGACCGTTCCCACAGAATCCTAAATTGATTTTTGAACGTTGAATACAATCGATTATTTAGTCCATACAATCGATTGTTTAGCCTAAAATCAGGAATCTGTTTTTTGAACGTTGGTCAAACAATCGATTATCTACTCCAAACAATCGATTGTTTGAGCACAGAATCAGGGATTTTATTTGTCAATTAAGCAATGGTCAGCACCACTTTTCACCTATTAAAAGAGGTCTTTTGAGCTGATTTTAAACACACAACTCCTCCATACATTGTTATACATATTGATCATTTTCAAGCATCATTTTAGAGCTTTTGTTGAGCCATTTGATAGACAACTTTGTGTTGTTCATAGAGCTTATTGTGTATCTCTTTATCCACTCTATTGAGAGAGTATTTGTTGTAAAAGAGAGTTGTTTGAGAAGAACATATCTTCTCATTTGTCGGGTTTGCTAAGTACCCAAAGTCTTAGTGGTTGAAGTCTTGGGGTGAGGTATCCTCAAGCAAGTGAAATCTTAAGGTGTGGTATCCTTGAGCAACTGTAACGGTTTGTTAAGCACCTGTAAGCTTGACGAAGATAGTGGAAATCTCGAGAGAGTCTCTCGGGGACTGGACTAGCCACGGGTTGTGGTGAACCAGGATACATCGGTGCGTTCGTTCCTTATTATTTACTTTTCGCACTTGTTTCATTCGTGCAATTTTTAAATTCCGCAAGTTTACGCTATTTTTTATTATAATGCTATTCACCCCTCCTCTAGCGTTAAGCGTATTTTCTAACAATTGGTATCAGAGCCTAACTCTCTGAAAGCCTTAACCGGTTGAGAGAAATATATATTTTTCTGTTGAGAATATTGAACGCAGGAACGATGGATGAAGGACAGTCCACCACTTTCCCTTCACTATTTGACGAAACAAACTATACATATTGGAAAGAGCGGATGAGCATCTTTCTCAAAGCAAACAGTTTTTGTTTGTGGTAAATCATCAAAAACGGTGAACCAATGCCAACAAAGAAAGTTGGAGAGACCACGGTTCCAAAGAAGGAAGATGAATATGATGCCGAGGATATCAAGAAAGTTGAAAATAATGCAAGGGCCATCCATGTATTATATTGTGTGGTGAATCCAGATGATTATCGAAAAATCTCTTGCTGCACAACCGCCAAGGAGATGTGGGATAAGCTCGAGATCATTTATGAAGGTACGCCTCAAGTCCGAGAAGCCAAAATTGATTTTCTAACACATAAATATGAAATCTTTAAAATGGAGAAGGAACCCATTGGTGTTATGTTTGAACGATTTTTAAGAATCGTTAATGATCTCCATGCTCTCGGGAAAGTTTACACGAACAAAGATCTTGTTCGAAAAGTCCTACGGAGTCTCACTCCCGAATGGCGTTCCAAAGCCAATGCAATCCAAGAGTCGATGGAATTCACGGATAGCACAATTGATGGACTAAGAGGTAACCTCGAAACTTATGATAGCATAATTCTTAATCCTTATCTTAGAAGCAATTCAAATTTTGCCTTCAAAGCCTCATCCTCTAAGCGAGAAGAGGTAAGTGATTCGGAAAGGGGTGATGATAATATTTCAAATGATATAATTGAAAAGTCTAGTAAGTCTATGAAGAAGGACAAGAAAAAGAAGAAACACCATAGGCGCGTATCACGGGATTCGGACAGCTCGGGCGATGAAACTGCCGCATTATGCTTCATGGCCGACAAAGAAGAAGAGGTAAGTACTTCTAACTCTCACTCGTTTGAAGAATTACAAAATGCCTATGATGAATTGTATGGTGAATTTCTTAATGCTTCCAAAATGATAAAAGATTTGAAGAAAACACTTTCTTTGCAGAAAACACTTTCTTTGCAAGAAACAGATTTTCAGAAAACACTTTCTTTACAAGAAAAAGATTTTGAAAAATTCTCTTCTTTGAAAGAAATAGATTTTGAAAAATTGAATAATGAAAATGGTGTTCTTAAAAATAAAATTGAAGCTTTAGAAAAAGAAAATAATTTTTTGGAAAATGACATTGTTGATTTTAAAAATAAAATCAAGGAATTGAATGAAGCATCTTCTATTGATAAATGTTCCAATTGTTCTTCTTGTAGTTCTTTAATACTAGAGAACACAGAACTTAGGAAAGCACTAGAAACACGTAGTGTTGATAGTCCTAAAATTGAAGATATTAAAAAGGATGAAAGTAATGAGGTCGGACGATCTAGAAAGAATTCTAGGAACCTCACTAATGAGTCTAAGATTAATTGTTTTAAACCACCTAGAAACAACTCTAGGAATTTTGTTAATGAGTCTAGAATGAATAATTTTAGACCACCTAGACACAATTCTAGGAATTTTATAAATGAGTCTAGAATTGAATAATTTTAGACCTCCTAGACATGACTCTAGGAAATTCAACGCTTCTAGGGGGAACAACTTTAGATCACCTAGAACGCATTTGGCTCAACCTAGACATATGCACAATCCTAATATTATATGTCACTATTGTAATCGGGTAGGACACATTGCACCCGTTTGTTTTGCTAAACATAGAGATTTATGTGTTGATTATGACTATTGTTACCCTAACCCCCAAGGACCAAAAAGAAGTTGGGTACCAAAAACCTATTTTTAGGTTCTTTTTGCAGGTGTGCTTGAAGACTACAATATTGTAGTGGATGCACCAAGCACGAAACCTTAATGCATTAAGGGGGAACGTCGGTTAGTTATCGTATTTTGAATAAAAACGCAATGAGTTGATATGTGCAAATAATCTATATCAGTTTTGGTTGATACATGCTTTAACAAGTTTTATTTCTGAATAACAATTAGTATCAATTGGTTTTATAATAAATGATTGATTCATGTTTTGATGAATATTTTTTGTCTAAATAACAATTGGCATAGTTGAGAAAAATGATCGTTATTATTAGTATGCATTTACTAACTTTTTATATGATCTTGTCTATAACGATTGGTATCGTCAATGGTTTAAATAACTTTTGGTATACTCTTTTTGCTAATGCCAAAAGGGGGAAGAATATGGGCGATATGCATGCTTTAATTGAGGGGGAATATTCAATTAAGGGGGAATTATATTGAATTGAATTGGTTGCATAAATTGTATGTTGAGATATAGCATCTATTTAGGGGGAATTCAATATGCATATCTTCCGTTGTTTGTCATTATCAAAAAGGGGAAAATTGTTGGAAATTATGTATATCTATGATATGTGCGCTTTGGTTGTATGAGCATGATTTTCAGGTATAGGTTTTGATGAATGATAAACAATGAAGTCAAGTGTCAAACAACGATATAATATGACAATCAATCAAATGGCAAGAAGCATACTGATGACGGAATTGCATGAACGAGCCAAAGAGTTCAAGACCGAAGACCCAAGACGTAGGTCGTTTGGTAGAACCAATGTAAGGATAACGTTTAAGTTATCTTATCCTTTGGGTCAACATTAGGTCATCATAAACATGCATAAAATATTTTATTAAACCATATTTATCATAAACATGCATAAAATATTTTATTAAATCATATTTATCATAAACATGCATCTTTGTGTTAAAACAAAATGATGTTGAAGGTTTTAAACATGTCTTTTAAATCTGGACCTCAACAATCGATTATTTGAATCCTACAATCGATTATATTAAGACAGTGTGATCTGAAGTTTTTCAAAATAGCAAACAATCGATTAACAATCGATTATTTTGAGACAGTGTGCAACCGAAGTTCTTAAACATCTAAACAATCGATTGTTTTTGTCATACAATCGATTATATTCATAAACAATCGATTGTCATTTTCATACAATCGATTATGTTTTGACCGTTCCCACAGAATCCTAAATTGATTTTTGAACGTTGAATACAATCGATTATTTAGTCCATACAATCGATTGTTTAGCCTAAAATCAGGAATCTGTTTTTTGAACGTTGGTCAAACAATCGATTATCTACTCCAAACAATCGATTGTTTGAGCACAGAATCAGGGATTTTATTTGTCAATTAAGCAACGGTCAGCACCACTTTTTCACCTATAAAAAGAGGTCTTTTGAGCTGATTTTAAACACACAACTCCTCCATACATTGTTATACATATTGATCATTTTCAAGCATCATTTTAGAGCTTTTGTTGAGCCATTTGATAGACAACTTTGTGTTGTTCATAGAGCTTATTGTGTATCTCTTTATCCACTCTATTGAGAGAGTATTTGTTGTAAAAGAGAGTTGTTTGAGAAGAACATATCTTCTCATTTGTCGGGTTTGCTAAGTACCCAAAGTCTTAGTGGTTGAAGTCTTGGGGTGAGGTATCCTCAGGCAAGTGAAGTCTTAAGGTGTGGTATCCTTGAGCAACTGTAACTGTTTGTTAAGCACCCGTAAGCTTGACGAAGATAGTGGAAATCTCGAGAGAGTCTCTCGGGGACTGGACTAGCCACGGGTTGTGGTGAACCAGGATACATCGGTGCGTTCGTTCCTTGTTATTTACTTTTCGCACTTGTTTCATTCCTGCAATTTTTAAATTCCGCAAGTTTACGCTATTTTTTATTATAACGCTATTCACCCCCCCTCTAGCGTTAAGCGTATTTTCTAACAATATTTAGTTCACTGCGCTCACTAGGGGTGTGCGGACTCCAAAGGGGCTCCTACAGCCCAAGCGCTATATCGTTGTGGCGTGCAACTCAATCCATTATCGCTGCGGTATACAGCTCGATCCATATACTGCAGTGTGCAACCCGATCCATATATCGTCGTGGCATGTAACCCGATCCATAAATATATAATCCTCACAACCTGGCCCCCGGCCTCTCTCAGTCATCAACCTCACAATCAGACCCTCGGCCTCTCTTAGTCATCGGCCTTACAAGCCACCGGACTATCAGTAAGATAGGGTGCTTAGCCCAAAATATCCTTTTTTATGCATAAAAAAAATAGAGTAATAGAGAATGAGCTATGAAATCAGTAAAACGTAGCATGATTGAGTATAAATATTAAACCAAAACAGTAAAGAAAGAGTAGTAAAAAGCCCATATGGGTCAAAACAGTTTGGCACTAGGACCAAATAGGACATTCAACATGAAACGCAGTAATACTTTCCAAAACACAATAATATCAAATAGTTTTCAATCAAATACGCGACTTATTAGTCGTACGAGACGGACCACGTCACAATCTCCAACAGTACACGCTTCTACGCTCGTCATATAGCATGTGCATCACCTTAAAGTATAATAACGATGTGACATCCGGAGTTTCATACCCTCAGAATAAGATTTACAATCATTACTTACCTCGAACCAGAAGAAAATCAGCTTCGCAATGCCCTTACCACTCGACTCGATCACAAATCTCCCCGAATCTACCCAAATTCAATATTATATCATCAATACAAGCCATAGGGATAAAGCCTACGCAAAAATTATTAAACTAACTCAAGAATCCCTAAATTGCTCAAACCCCACCCCCGGACCCACGTCTGGAAATCCGACCAACGTCTCAAAATCCGACAACCCATTAAATTACGAGACTATCCATACTAGGTTCACTCAATTTCGACTTCGAATCGGCTTTAAAATCCCAAAGATTCATTTTATAAAGTTTCACAATTGTTCCCAAATTTTCATCCCAAACATCTACTAAAATGATGAATCCAACGTTATAATCATGTATTTTAGCCAAAATTGAGTTAAAATCACCTACCTCGATGAGTTTCTTGAAAATCCCTTGAAAATCGCCAAAATTAGAGCTCTTTAGGTCAAAATATGAAATAAAATCCTAAATCTTGTATTTATAATGCACCTTCTGGATTCCCTCACCGCTGACCGCAGTAAAGCACCTGTGACAGGCTTCAGGTGGTTGCGCATACAAGACTTAGTATTTTGGACATAACTTTCTCTACATATGTCCAAATTATATATTTTTTCTTATCTTTTTGAAAGCTAGACATGTAGGGCTACAACAATTGTTTTTGAATCATCTCAAAATTTCTTGTATATGAAAATATATAGGCTTCTGAATTTGGAACAGCGACCTGCGTATTCTTCATGACCGAGGCCCGGTTGAGCTTGAAGGTCCTCATTTTATCACTAAGCTTCTCCTTCTTCACTCGAAGCTGAACTTCTACCGTGTAAGACAATTTTTCCTGGGCAGTCTCCTTCTCTGAGGCCACCTGGTCCATCTTATTTTTCCACCCATCGGCTATCACTTGGATGTCATCGACCTCCTTGCGGAGATGGTCGATCTGGTCGATCTTCTGATGGACCTGCGAAGTATTGTTGTTAGCCTCTACGACCAGACCTTATTTTCTAACTTAAATAATTTTACCTTTTCCACCAAGTTGGCATGCTCTTTTTGAATCGCATCCAGCTTGGCCTGGAGGTTCTTGGTGACCCTCTCATGCTGCACGTTTAGAAGCTTGTACATGTCCCTTTTCTTGGCAAGCTCCTTGATCTCGAGCTCGAGTTGATTGACTTCAACCTCATACTAGAGGAAACTGTCGTGGTAAGTTTTGAGGCCTACAAAGAGGCAAAGAAAACATGAGAAACGACAAGCGCAAATAACTATAGATAGATGGAAGAGAACGATTCCCTACCCGGTTTAGCGCATGCTGCACCTCATTAAAAAGATATGGGACATTCAGCACATTCATTTTTGTCTAATCCACCTTGGTCACCAGGCATCAAAGGTAGTTAGCTATCCCCACAGGAGCGGATAAAACCCGAGCATTCTTCGGGATGGTCAGTACAATCGACATCTTGTGACCAAGGTCCACGCTCGGAGCGGGGAACTGATTAACCAATTTCAGGCTCGAACTCGGCCAACCAGCTTCAGAGGAAATGTCTTTTTCGGGATTTCCAAGTCACCCAGCCCCAATAGGTCCTCCAAAGTAGATGGGTCCACACTGTCAAAAAAAGCATAAAGGGGGTCTTCCACACCTTGGCCCCCTCATTTGAATTCTCCTTCCTCACCTAGGTATTCATAGCATGGAGTTGGTGTAGGGGGACATCGTAGAGATCTTAATTATTCCTGGCGCCTCTTTTGGAGCAGAACCGACATCCTGGGAGGTTTCACCTTGGGTATCCACATCCATTTTTGAGTTTGAGGGGGGGGGGGTTGATATCACGAGTCTCCTCCTTGGATGCATCCCACTCCTCAGGATAGGTCGTCTAGTGGGTTACAAAAATAGATTCATCCTCCGCCTCATCCCTGAGCTGGAGGAGGGAGTCAGAGGCCGGCACCCGGGAACTGGAGCCCCTTCCGGGCTTGCGGAGCACCCACTTTGTTGGTTTCTTCACCTCGGAGCTCGAGGATCTCAAGGTCATTTTTCCTCTTCTTTTTTCCTTATGTGGCAGAAACGAAGGGATTGACGGACTAGGGTACATCATCCCCTTCCGAAGGCCTAAGTTCAGTGGACTTATGAAAACCTACAACAACAAAGAGGGAAGCAGAGTTAGAAAATGAAAGGTGTAGATATTGTGTTGGCTACTTGGATAGAGGCATTACCATGAGAACGAGCCTCATATTGGCCCTTTGATTGTTAGTAACACGTGCGCTTGAAGTAGGACATCTGAGTAAATATGCCCTTGATCTACTCCTTTAAAACTCGGGCAACAACTGCACAACCATAAACATGAATAGGAAGATAGAAATGAAAGAAGAATAAATTTTGATGTTGAAAGAACGAGTTATACTTACGAGACACATTATATTCTCGGGGAATGGCATATGTTCCAGGGGGGATCAAATCTATCTTCACTCAAACAAAACATCCCTGCCAGCCATGGTCTCGATCTTCGTCGATACTGGAGAAGGGGGCATTGTTGGCCCAGTGTGTAAGCTTGATTAGTTCCCCTCAGAATATTAGGGGACTGGATAATCGAAGCATATGGTAGATTGTGAAACGACGAGATTTGCTCTTATTCACGAAGACACGAAGGAGGGTCATGATCCTCTACAATGATGGGCGAATTTGCCCGAGGCACACCTTGTACCTCTTGCAAACATCTAGAATGATCGAATCCATTGAGCCCAACAAGAAGGGATAAGTGTAAATATTTAATACCCATCCATATGGGTAGTAACAACGTATTTGGGCCCGATGGATCTGATACGTCCTTTCCTTCCCAATTGCAGTCCTTAGGAACTATGGGAATGATGTCTTCATTCACAAAACATTTATATCTCGAGACCCCTTCGCTCTAGTCCTGTTTGCGCGAAGGCTTATTGACTTTAAAGTCATTCGCAATCGAGCAGCCCCCAGGATGAACGCTGACAAGGGAGGCTCGGCGGCCGGTTCGTTAACAGCCATAATGGAGGGAAGTTGTTCCAAGGGTAACTACCTCAGGATAAACCCTTTAGTACCAGCGGCCGATTGAGAAGATGAAGAGGCAGCTTGTTGAGGAACGATTTTTAATGTTTTTTCCATTATCATCTGGGAAAGTATTTGATAATTTGAGAAAAGAAGGTAAAGTTTTGGAAATAGGTTTTAAAGATGAAGGATCGAGTATGAAGATTTGAAGAAATTTTGGATAGAAATCTGGAAATTTTTTGTGGAGATTGCAGAACAGGAATGAAGATATGAAAATTTAAAGAAGGTTTTGATAATATTTGGAAAGCTCGAAGATAGCGGTTTGATCGGAACGTAGAAAAAGGACAAAGGAGGGAGGCTTTTGTAAGGAAACAACAGGTGCTTCGCATTCAGAGGCAACATGCCGATGAGCTACACGTGTCCGAAGTCACAACAACGCGATTGATAGGACATTTCGGCTCCTCGCCATAACGTACGAAGGAAGAAATTGGAGTCATCTATTGTTTCCTATTGTTTTGGCAATACTACTCTCTGAGAAATGAGGGGACTATCTTATACTGTTAAAATCAAACCACTACATGACTCTATTTCCCGATGAGCCAAACGAGATATACATGACCGTAATGGGTCGGAGTTAGAGTGATGAGGGGCTCAGGCAAAACACCTACACTCGGGGATATCAGGGCTATATCCCCGAGGTCCCGTTTGAGGATTCAGACTTCGGAGAGCGTTACCAAACAACTGCACACGACTAAAAAATGGTCGTGATGTCCGTGCCTAACCAGATATCATGGCGTGAATCTCGGCCCGTATCGATAGAAAATATGTGATTGGCGAAACGGGAGATTTCTATCTTTTCTAGAATTGTACTTAGGGTAAAACTCCCCTACTATATTAAGGGAAGCTTATTATTCATAAGACATATATAACAGACATATCAAGACAATTTATTTCAATTCTCTTTGTTGTTCAAGGTGCTTATTTTTGTTCTTAAGTTCTTCATAAATATAAGCTTGGATTCAAGGGCATATTCTTCATCGAACCATCAACCAAGCTCGGAATCACTTTTATTTATAGAAAAACAAGAAGCTGCTGTGTAAGCTGCTACTATACAAGATATAGATAATCTTCTACTAAGAGCAATGTTTATCCATAACGAATACCGAATGGATAAGCTCATTGCACCCAATATAGATAAATCTTCTACTAAGTGTAATGATTATCCATAACGGACTACTGAAAGGATAAACTCATTGTATCTGGTATAGATAATTTTCTACCGGAAATAATATTTATCCATAATGGATTATCAAAAGGATAAGTTTATTATATCTGGTATGAATAATTTTCTACCGGAGTAATATTTATCTATAATCGAGTACCGAAGTGACCGAAGTGATAAGCTTCTTAAGGAAGCTTATTTCCAATAGAGTATTTAATAGATAAATATATTTAAATATATTTACCACGGAATCCCATATAAATAAACTTTTTCAGGAGCCTTATTTACAATAGAATATTAAATAAACATTCATAATATAATATATTTATAACAGTTTCAAGTTTTTTTCTTAATTTAGAGGAAAGGTCTCCAATTTTCCCTTAAAATTTCTCCATTTATTTTTTCTAAATTCTAAATAATTTTGTAGGAGTAGTTAGTGGATTTTGAAAAGGCATATACCTCTAGGGTTTCTTGAATAACCCCCATATATCAATTCCCACTATTGTCTCCCTACAGACCCTTTCTTTCGTTACGGCCTCATACTCTCTCTTCCAGTCTCAAATCTCAATTCCTTTTTAATCTTCAACAATGGCTGTAACCTTCTCAGATCTCCACACCGAGTCTGGTCTCAAGTCCGTTAACGACCATCTTTCCGGAAAAACTTATATTTCCGGGTAAATATTTCAGATACACAGAGTGTTAATTTCTTGAAATTTCTTATTTGATCTTTTTTGACCCCTTTTTGGTTTGTCGCAGAGATCAATTGACAAAGGACGATATTAAGGTATATGGGGCAGTTTTGGGACAACCCAGTTCAGATCTTTACCCCAATGCTAGCCAATGGTACCAAGCTGTTTCTGCAAAACTTGCCTCAAGGTATAATTTTTGTATTTTCCAATTGTTTGCCGCTGAAAGTTCAAATTTTATTAGGTATTTTGTTGTCTTTGTTACTAATGATGAATGTTGGCGATTAGTTTTTCTGGGAAAGCTGTGGGTGTGAGATTTGGAAGCCAAGCTGCTCCTGCTGTAGCTGCTCCAGCTAAGGAAGCTGCCAAGGTAATTAATTTCATGTTTAAATATGTATTTTTCTAGCTTTGGCTACCTTTGTTTTGCTTATACCTTATAGATGAGATCTGTCGCAATAAGTTTAATTTGCAATTAATTTTATCCCAGGTAATTTGAATGTTGTAATTTGTGTTGGAGAAATAGGTTTGTTATTAAATTTGAAGATCCAAAATTTGTTCTAATAATCTCTAGGGATGTTTATTTTATTTGAGGTGAAGAGTGTGTTTAATTAATGAAAAGATTAACATGTGTTCTGAATGTTGTCTTAAGTAAGATTTAACTCTTGTTGTGACAATAACACTCCATCATGTGACATTGATTTTGTTTTTTGACTGTATTGAGAATATTTGGTGAAAAAGACCCATTAAGTTTTTTGTAAAGAAAAAAGGCGTCGTTACGATCTAGAAGTAATTAGGGGACTTCAATTTAAAGAGACACTTGACTCTTTTTAAGAGAAAAGGACTCTACTTTTTCCATAAAAGTAAAGACACAATTTTAGGATTAAAGATTTATGAGGTTTGACAGCATATTTTAGAAGGCCCCAGGAGTTTTTTATTTACACAAAGGCCTCTAGACATGAAAATCAAAACTCCATCAGAAAGGAAATCCCTAGTTTTCAGCTCTCCTATTTGTTTTTGTACAAGCAGCCACATGTTGTCTTAAACAACGCCATAGTTTTTATTTATACTAAAACAACACAATTTATTTAAACACCATAATTTGCTCATACAAGTAATATGCAAACAACCACAAATTCTTTATATAAACAGTCGCATGTTGTTTAAACAAACCAAGGTGTAAACAACCACGAGTTGTTTTGGGCTGTTTAAACTACCTGTGGTTGTTTTAATCAACTACCATATCTGCAAAAATCTTGAAAAATTGAATGAGACCAATCAAAAAAAAAAAAGAAGAAATTTTCGAAGAGGGATTTCCAAAAGACAGCCAAAACTTCAGGAAATAGAGTGGGATGGATACATGTGGTCACCAGTGGGGTTGTTCCCGGTGATGTTCATTGCCAGTCCAGTGGTTCTCATTTCTGATTTGTAAGGGCCTTTTTGTAAAAAAGAGGAAGAGGAATAAGAAGAGGAGAGAGGGAATGCCTGGGTTTTGGGATTTCAAAGTTGTGAGATTTGGGTTGGAGGAATGAAATCTTATTATATGTATTACCGGGGAGCTTTAATGTTTACCCCCGATATTTTAACTATTATTTAGTCCCCATGTCCCTTGATTGCCCACCAAGTAAATCAAGGCCCCTCTTCTCTATTTTTTTATGAGGTTTCTTTACCCAAATCTCCTCAAGTGATTAAGGACATGAGGGTCAGATTATAATTACTATAAAGCTTTTGGGCGGGGTGGGTGTAAACATTAAAACGTTCCATAAATAAAAAAATCTCACTTCCCTACATAAAATCTCAAATCTGAAATTCCCTTTCTACTTCTTCTGTTCATAAGTGGTTTATGGTTTAAACAACCTTAACCACTCGTGGTTGTTTAGTGTAAAACATGTGGATGTTTAAACAATCACTGGCTTCTGTTTAAACGATCACAAACAACCTGTGATTGGTTGGTTCAGTTTAAACAACTTGTGTTGAATTGAATGGAAAACAATAAAAAAGAAGAGGATAATGTTGATGAGGCAGTGAGTTGACTTCCACTACAGTGGCACCCAGTACATTAAACCAAAAAATGTACTAGTCAAAAATACCTCGAAGGGTTTATTTATATAGTTCATAAAATCAAATTTATTGTATATTTTTTTGTAAACTATCAGTCTTACTCAGTAGTCGGTGATGTTCAGTCATATGGTATGGAACTCTGAATTTCTCTATGACCAAGAGTAGTTTGACACGTTGGATGTCTGCAGGCTGCAGATGATGATGACGATGATGATATTGATCTCTTCGGAGAAGAGACAGAGGAGGAAAAGAAGGCAGCAGAAGCAAGGGAGGCTACTAAAGCATCTACCAAGAAGAAAGAGAGTGAGACTTTGACATATCCTTCTCAATTGCTTTCTTAATAGATAATACACAATTACTTTGATATGTGCAAGACATTTCCCGTTAAAGTGATTGTCACAATAAAAAGACAAAGATAAGAAGCTGATGTGCAAGAAAAATGCAGCACATATTAGAACTGGAATGTTGAAGGAAAATATATTCCTTGGCACAAGTAAATCTTCAATCAGCTTAATTCTGTTGTGTTCTTTATTTTGCAGGTGGAAAGTCATCCATTCTTTTGGACGTTAAGCCTTGGGATGATGAGACTGATATGAAGCTGCTGGAGGAGGCTGTTCGCAGTGTTCAGCAAGAAGGGCTTACTTGGGGAGCATGTATGACTTATTATTTCCATTGCACACTCTTTGACCGTGCTCTAACCGATTATATATTAGCGTTTGGTTACTGACAATCTGTTCTTCTTGAGTCTCTTTGACAGCCAAATTGGTCCCAGTTGGCTACGGGATTAAGAAATTGCAGATCATGCTTACCATCGTGGATGACCTTGTCTCTGTGGACACTCTCGTTGAGGAAAAATTAACAGTAGAGCCTATCAATGAATATGTGCAGAGCTGTGATATTGTTGCCTTCAACAAAATTTAAGTTCAATGCAACAAGGAACTTTCTATGTTGGCTTGAGCCTTGTTCAGGCTGTAATTTTGCTAGTTTTTGAGTTGTGTTACTTTATATTTGTTTCTTCTAGCATTTTTATCCTCCATCTTCTGGACAACCATGTTTAGTGGTGAGAATGGGTATTTAAGTTACTTCAATGTTACTCTCTATATCTTGAGAATTAAGCTAATCCACCATTTTTCTTTTTGGTTTATTTGACTGAGTGCTGTTTGGAGCTTTAAAACCTATTCCATGGATCAATATTAAACGTATCTCATTTTTTACAAAAAAAATCACCTCTAAATATTCTTTTTATTTTTTTCTGTGTCGACTCACATACTGTCCAAACCCCTAGAATGCTAAGTATTAGTTTAACCAGTGCTTAAGAATACTTGAATGGAGCTAGTTGTATATGATTTTTAATTGGTACTTTTATTTATGTTTGACAAAAATGTTATCTGATAATGTATCTCACCTAATCTGCCAGTTACTTTTGGTGTACATTCGTCTATGCCATTTTGTTTAAGATTCGATACATTATTATGACAAGGCCCTTATTGTCTACTTTAATATCCCTCTTAATAGGTGTGATAGAGAAACTGAGAATATGTTGGGGCAAATACAGTCCAAACGTCATGTAAATTGTATCACTTTAAGGATTCAAGAATAGCACTGGGCTTGCGCTCGACCAAGTGACCATCTTGTCATCATAATCTTGAGTCATTTTGATTCTCGGTGTTTGGTACGAAGGAAAAATATTTTTCGGAAAATATTTTTTTATTTTTCATGTTTAGCTGGCTTAAATATTTTGAAAAATATTTTTCTTATGAACTCATTTTCGGGAAAATATTTTCCTTATCAAGAGAAGAGAAAATATTTTCCAAAACTCCTTAACCTTTTTCACCCTCACCAACCCACCCCACCCCCTTTGCAAAAGCTATTTTTTTTAAATTTCAATTTTTTCATTACCACCCACCCTACTACCCCCTCCACCCTACCTACCCCTACCCCACCGCAAAAAGAAATTATTTTTTACAACTTTAAATTTTTTTTTTTTGTTTTTCTGCACCATCCCCAACCCCCCTCACCTCCCTCAAAAAAAAATTTAATATATATTTTCCAGTTTAAATTTTTTTATTTATCGGTTTAAAGGTTCAAAATTTTACAAGTTCCAAATTATGAGCTCGGAGGTTTATGTATTTGGAAGTTTACGAGTTCGAAATTTTGCGATTTTGAAAGTTTGGCAGTTCGAAAGTTTATGAAATTTGTGGGTTTGGAAGGTTGCTGGTTTGAAAGTTTATGGCTTCATGTTTATTATATCTAAATTATTTATATATACTCCTGAGAAATCATTTTTCTTAATTTGCGTACCAAACATAGAAAAATGAATAAGATTACTACTTCTTTTTCAAAAAACTATTTTCTAAAAAAATATTTTCCGTTATACCAAACACACCCTCAATATATTGCATTTCTCAAAACAGTCAACTATATGTCAAGTGCAAATATAACCAAAAGAAGTATTCCCATACATGAAGCAAACTCTAAAAGCACATAACACATATTTTTTTTCTAGACAACACTGTAAACATATAAATTTTACTTGAATTAAATTCATAAAATAATTTGGACTATATTTTAAATTCAAGATATATTGATCTAAGTAAATATTATGAGCTAATATATAATTGGATTAATTATATATGTCCAATATATATGGATTAAATAAATAAATCTTAATTCATTGGGCTAGTCCACTTAATTGGGGTAAAGTGATAAGCCCAATTCATTAGGCCCAAGATTCCATCTTCCAGAGGACCAAATGGATGCCCACGTGTCTAATGACGTGGCATGCCAAGTCAAGAGAACGAGCCAACAAAATCATGCCACATGTCAACTGACGTGGTAATCCAAGAAAAATAAATGAGCCAATGAAATCGTACCATGTGTCAACTGATGTGGCAATCCAAGCCAAATAAAAGAGCCAGTTAAATCATGCCAAGTGTCTGGATGGTATTGGCTAGTTCAAACGGATCAATCAAATCGCAGAGCCACACCACTCCCTACAACCATAAATAGAGGTCTTCATAAAGCTAGAAGACACCGGAAATGATAACTAGAAGCAAGCAGAGAGCTCGTGGATCAAACACCATAGATTTCTCTACAAGCTACAAATTCAAGCACTCAAGCACTCAAGAACTCAAGCTACAAGTTCAAGTTCAAGATTAAGAACGAAGCCAAATCAAATACCAAGGTGTTCAAGATCAAATTATTTGTTCGTGATCAAACACAAATTCAAGTCCAAGGAGAAGATTCAAGATCAAGCTTTACAAGCCCTTGAATCAAATCAAAGTCAAGCTCAAGATACTTTACATTCTTGAAGAATCAGAGGAATACCATAGATATTGTAACACTTTCATTTATTGAAATCAAATACTACATTTGTTAAGCAATTTTTCAGTCTTGATTATTTATTTTTCTCGACGAGAAAATTTGTTGTTACAAATTTCTGGCACGCCCAATGGGACGATCTCTATCTCTCATCTCTTCAAGTTACCAAATTTCAAGAACACAGAAATGACTCCTAAGAAGATCAACTTCAAACTCACTACTGCTAAAGCTACGGATTCCAAGTTTTCATCTGATATGGAAAACTTGTTGGATGCTACTGTGGAAAGCGTAGCACCTGTCATTAGGAACAAAGCAAACTTGCTGGGACATAAAGCATTTCAAATGCCGTCTGCATCCGTTCCTATCTTTGATCTTCAATCCTTAAAGGAGGCAAGATCCTTTCCAACTGAATTGGAAGAAGGGACGAACATTGCTGGAACTGTTAAAAAGCCATTGGCTATACTTAGACCTTTTAGATCTAAGAATATCATCACACAAGGTGATGATGATGTCTTGATAACTGGATCTGTTGCAAGCACTCCACGTGAGTTGTTCCATTCAAAGTATGATGTAAGAGAAAATTCGTGCTTTGCTCCACCATCCACGACGGTTATCCAAGCAATGCGACTAATACCTCAACTAATACCTTTCAAGCTAGTAAGAGTACTAGATCTTTCTTTAATGACCTTTATTGTTTTTCCCGGTGGGATACTTGATCTAATTCACTTAAGATACCTAGCTTTGTGTCTTTCTCCTACCCTGCATTACTATCTAGGAAAAGAGACTCCCTCATCAATAGACATTCCTCCTTCCATATCTTGACTATGTTATTTGGAAACTTTTATTATATTTCCGCCACATTACAATGCACCTGAAGAACCTGAATATCCCCTGATATTACCATCGAAAATTCTGACTATGCCGCAACTGAGGCACCTCAATTTATGCTGGAATTACTTGCATTATCATGGGCTTACAGAGAACAATTTGGTTCTGAAAAATTTGAATCCTTGATATTGTACTGAATCTTTCTTCAGACAATGTCCCAATTTAAAGAGGTTGCAAATATAGGGTGTTGAAGAAGACTTTCGTAGTCGCAAGGACCTCTATGATTTTCGCTGCTTAGGTCAACTCGAGGAATTGGAATTTTATATGCACCCTCTGCCGTGCTTTCTTTATAGAAAGCATTACACCTTCAGGTGCTACTTGATCACGCCCAATTATGCTTTATAAAAGGACAATGCGGTCGTTGCTAATATAATCCGATTTACAAGTCCGAGTCGAATTCCACAGAGAACTAAGGTTTAGCTACAGCTGTTCACTATTACCAAGAAGACAAGTTTGAACAATTCCTAACTTATAGATATTTAGATTCTTGTGTTTAACTAATTAACTAACAAATTAAAATACTAAATTAACAACTAAATATACTAAGGGTTAGAGACATGATTAAGGAGGTCTAGAGTTATAGTTTCCCCAATTGTCGGAATCCTTCCCGCTATGTCTTCTATAATTTCGCCTAAGTATTCTCTACCGATCATGGTCACTCTTATTACCGTAAATCTCTCTCGGGTAATCACGACAATTTATTAGACGCACTCTCCCGAGCTACGCTAGCTGTCTTTTAATACAACTCACTTCAGATCGCACCCAACTCTTCGTTATCCCTATTCCCGCCTTTAAACCCGCAGTTATAGATCCCTCTTATACTTTGGGAATGGTGTTGTTCAACAATTACCTAAATATGCACTCCTTTCCGAGTTATGCATACTAAATAGGCACAACTAATTGAGAGCTCTTCAATTAACTACAACAAGAACATAGTTGAACAAATATAGATTATACTACGACTCAATTATATAAAAACATAACAATAATTAATCCTACAAAAGGTTGCATCAAAACCCTAGATAACAAATTAGTTATTCATAATAGTATGTAAAACTACAATACTAAAAGTCATAATCAACTTGAAAAATAAGAAGAGGAAGGAAAAACTCGTAGAAGAATTCTTCGCATTGCTCCCAATGTGTTCTCTGCATCCTTAGGTCAAATCTGTGTCAAAAGTATGTCCAATCCTCAAATATATCGTTTTTCACGTATATATACCAAGTAGGGTCGGGCCCAAACACTTATACCTTCTCCAACGCGAAAAAGGACAAGTTTTAGGCCTGGATGGCCGCGGTTCTACCGCGGTCGTGGTCAGACCGCGGCCAAACATCCTCTCAGATTCTTCATTCGTAATAAGTGGCTAAAATATGTAATTATAGCCTATCATCACTACTCCACAAGATCCTCTGAGGTTTCTGAAAATGCGAGGTCCAACTCCTACACATGTTGTTCCACCTACTCCAAATGTTGTTCCACCTTTGATCCTACCTCCTCCGGATGCTTTTCCACAAAATCTGAAGACATTAACTTTTTTTAGCATTTTTTTTGTGGTGGAAGGATTTGAGCGTTATTGGTAAATTTCCCAAACTTGAGGTTCTTAAACTAATAGCTAATGCTTGTGAAGGTAAAGTATGGGAAGTAGTTGAGGATGGTTTTCCTCGCTTGAAGTTGTTGTACCTGGAATCAGTGTATTTTCGGTATTGGAGAGCTAGTGTCATCACTTTCCCTGCCTTGAACGACTAGTTGTTATTATTTGAATTCAATCCCTCAAGATTTTGCTCTTATTGATGTATTGACGTGTTTAGAATATGTTGGGAATTCTGCGTTGCAAATTCAACAGGACATGCTACACAACTATGGTTGTTCCTCCCTTGTGGTCCATATAGCAAGACATCTTCTTCCTTAAATTTAATTCTTATATCATTCATTTACTTTTAACCATTAATCCATTTAAATTACCATATACTTCCTCAATTCTAATTTATGTGAACCTGTTTGACTGGGTACAGAGTTTAAGAAAAAAATGAAAACTTTTGAAATTTGTAGTCCTAAACAAATCCAAATGGGGTCCAGAGTATTTGTGTGGTCATAAAAACTTTTCATTAAGGGTAGAGTTGTAAGTTTAAGCTAAATTGTTACCAAATTTAGAAATGGTTCATTCTTTTTGAAATAGATCAAAAAGAAAATATATTAACATAAACTGGAACATAGGGAGTATATAAATAGTTGTAGAGGTCACTTTTGTTTTTTGTCCAAAATCCAAATTGAGATAGAAGCATCATTAACCAATCACTAGTTAGTTTACATGTCACGTGACGTGCTTGACAAATTTTTCCAATCTTGAAATGCTCAAATTGAATATCCATGGTCAAGAGTGATCCATTTATTTTGATCACTCTTTTTGACAGTGAAAAGTTTGGTTATGAAAATTTTTCTGTTAGGATTTGAAATAATTAGGTGTCAAGCGAAAGCTTCAAAAATCCTAAAGATCATAAATGAGATAATCAAAGAGAAATATATTAAAAGAAATATAAATATTTAACGTAATTTAGTTCCTTCTAAAAAATGAAAAAACTTAATGATAATAAATATGTTGTTATATCTTTCAAATAGCAAAAATAATGAAGGATCTTTCAAGGAAAATTACTTTTGCTATTTAAATCAGCTCGAGATTTTGAAATTTTGGATTAAAAAGTTCCTTATATAACAGGAGCTCGATGGGAAGAGAAAGAGGAATGAGAAGAGGAAGAGGAAGACGGTGAAGAAGAAGAAACATATAGATCAGCTTGAGGAATTGAAATATCAAATGAAAATATCATTGGTACAGTTGCTTTGATCTATCTCAAGATTAATAAAATTAAAATTAATCACGATTATACTTCATAAATTTGGCTATCAACAATATCTTTTGTGTGCTTTAAAGGGAAAATATGTGATCACAAATAAGAATCTGATCTTTATTTGTGCCACTAAGTTTAATTATACATTTTCCATATTATACAATAATTTTTGTTTAAATAAAAAATAGTTTTTGTAATCCAAACATTAAAGTGTTAATTTTACTGTTTAGTAATCTAAACAGTAAAGTAAAGTGTTAAGTTTTTTTTTTAAAAAAAAATTGCTTCCTGTGAAATTGTTCCAACAGTAAAAATCTGCTACAACATATAATTCTTTATAGCAAGTTGAATACATTAACCTTGATTATAGAACAATTACCTTCTTTAATAAGTTAAATTGCATTGACAATGTAAAAATTCTTTACCATGTCATTGTATCTATTCAAACGTGTTCAATAATGTGCAAGTTCTTATACCTACATGCTCTTTCTTGCTATAATTTTCTCTCGTTCCTTAATTTCGGAAAATCTAATTTATTTTTTTGTTTTCTGCAGAAACTGATTGCTCCACTGATTAGCCAGTTCTATGAAAGAAAAGTCAATTCATAACTTAATTGTATATGATTCTGAGTATAGCCATCTGTCAGTGTTTTTAAATACTCCAAATTTCCTATTCATATTATAAAAACAACAACAACAACCCAGTATAATCCCACTTAGTGGGATCTGGAAGGGTAGTGTGTACGTAGACCTTACTCCTATTCGCGGGTAGAGAGGCCGTTTTCAAATAAACTCCCAACATCCTTCCCTCCAAGAACTTCCCACCTTGCTCTTGGAGAGACTCGAACTCACAACCTCTCGATTGGAAGTGGGGGTTTCTATACATATTATGTGTTCCATAAATTGCTCCGTTGAGCAATTTAGCAAATTTTGGTAGGTCAGAGTTGGAGTTTTATTTAGTCTTTTCTAGATGTTGGTGGATTATAATAAAAATAGACCTGTATAAACAAGGAATGAAAACTTCTGATTCAGAGATCTGCAAATTTCTTTTTTAATGTTGGCAACAGTTAGTCGTGAAAGTGGATGATAGCTTCCCTGATATTTTATATGATGTTCCATAGTTATCTTGCATGTCCTGTTCAATCTGCTCGGCTCAATAACAAGCCTGACTAATCCGGATTCGCGTCGGGTAGGCCAACTAAGGAAGTAAAAACGCTTCCTAGCAAGAAGTTCTCCATTCTTGAAGCTCGAACTCGAGACCTCTAGTAAAGGAATGAGACTATTTTGCATCAATTCCATGAGGATTTTGACTCAGAGATTTGAATTAGTTGAAAAGTTGAACTCAGCTAATGTAATACTCCCCAAATTTATAAATTTTTTTTCGAGACAAGCTAATTATAGAACTAAATTATTATTATTTTTATCTTATATATATATATATATATATATATATATATAATTGGTTATACAATTAGGGGAATATTAATAATTAAGCATAAGAGAAAATAACAGAACCTACATTATTAGTTCTGATTCTTCAAAAAGAGGCGAAGGATTTTGCCTCAGACGAAAAACAGAACACTGAGTTCTGTTCGCTCGCGAACCAGAGCACAGAGGCAACGGAAAATCCTAGGGTTCTTCATCACTCGCTTATTCTTGAACTCAGGTATGTAAAATCCCAGCTAGTTCCCTTCTTCCTCTGTATCATCAATAAATTTCATAATTAGGTGTAGTACCTTAGAATTGATCAAAATACACCAGTTATTGTAGAATCGATTGTTTAACTGGTGTCAATAGGACTGGGGTCTATGTATTGGCTCAAGGAGTTTTGAGGTGAGTTGATACAACCCTTTACTGAAGTGGTTTAACTCAGAAAGTACGCATACAAGGTGTTTGATGAATTGCTTAAAAAAGTTTATCTTTATTTAATTAGAGCGAGTGAGTACCCATCAATTTAGAATGGTTCTAGCAAAAGTTTAGATGATCTATATGATATATGTGCTGAAATTTTCCAGATTTTTGTGTTATTTTTATATGCTAATTTCATATTGAAACTTTACGAAGAAGAAAGAATCTTTAGAAATATCCTTATATGTTTATTTCATTCTTATGTCATCCTTTACATTTAAGGACACCATTATGAGCATGTACATACTGTTCTATAAAGAAAAGATTTAGACTTGAAAAGTCATAAGAAGAAATTTTAGAAAGAAAAGATTTTTGGGGCGTATCCTTTATTCTGAGAAAGGGTCATCGTCCAGGCCGAGGGTCCTGACCACGGCGTTGACTTCCTGAAACTACTTGTGTCAAAGTAGGGAGCACACGAGCCGAGGGTCTCGTTGCTGAGAATTTACTTAGCTATGCTAAGGTATGATACATGAGCGTTGAGAACCATGAAGCGAGTGACACCTCGTGGATTGGGCCTATTCGATCAGGTTGGGATCGAAACCCGTGCCGATCACACGGTGACTGAGACAGAATTAAGTCAGGATATTTGGAACTCCCAAAGTATAAAATGAAGTATTTTTTAAATAAAGAAAAAAGAAAAAAATTTCTTTTAGCATATTCATAAATTTCTATTATGCAATTATTTTAGAATTATTCTTATAAGCCTTATGTTTTACATGCATCTAGAACATTTGCTCGTAATGTATATGTTATTAAAGTTTCTCCCCCTGTTGTTGAGACTTACTGAGTACAATGGATGGTACTGACGTTCTCTTTTGGGAACCTACGTTGGTCTGCGGTACAATGTAAGAACCGAATTTGCAGGAGAGCAAGCTACGAGTTAGGACTTTCTTTCCTTCCAGTGATATTGGTGAGCTCCGCTTTTGTTCGTGGAGTATTCTTAGAGTCATTTTCATTTAACTATTTCTTTATTTATTTAGAGAACTGGCCAAGGAATCTCATGTCCTGAGCAGCGCGTCAGTTTAGTAGTAGAAGCTTCATAGAAATAGTCATTGGGTTGAGTTTCAGATGTTATTTTATAATAACTTAGCAGTAATTGAGTAGTTACTACGAATAAAGCTTTGGAGTTGATTTATTTAAATATTTGAATTAATCAAAAGCATTTGGTTAGAGTATTGTTTTGTTGCATGTAAAGTTTGGAGTCATAATAGGTTTGATAAGCAGAGATGGTTCGCTCGGTCATGTTTAGTGATCGAGTGCCGGTCTCGGCTTGTTCAGAAAATGGGTCGGGACAAACTTGGTATCAGAGCCTCAGGTTTATGAAGTCCTAGGGGCCTATGAAGCCGTGTTGGTAGAGTCTTGTTTATGGGTATGAAGTGTTCCATACTTATAAACAGGAGGCTACAAGCATTTAGGAAAAATCTCATTTTCTTTTCATACTTTAGATCGTGCAGTAGAGCCTACATCTAAGAAATTATCTAATGTATTCTTTTCTCCAAAACTCGCAGAAATGGCTTTTACTCGCAATTCTAACACCAACACTCGGGATGTTGCTCAAGAAACTATTACTACTATCATGGCTCAAGGCATATATAAAAAGGCTCGAACTCAGAAAAGAAAGGGTAAATCCACAGGGGGGTTCAAGTACCCCAGGTTGAACATGAAGAAGGCGTGGATCATGATGAGAAACTACCTCAGGATCCAATGCCAACCCCAACAGCAGCTCCGACTCAAACAACTATATCCTCAGAGGTGGGTCAGATGTTCAATGTAGTCAACTGTGTTATGAAGATGTTTAAGGCCTTTATGGCCAACCAGAGCGAGAAAAGAGATAAATTTCCACCTCAAACAAATAGGCAGAACAATTATGAGTCCTCAAGAGTGAATGAATTTCTGAAGTTGAGTCCTCAAGTGTTCCATGGTTCTATAGTTGATGAAGATCCAATGTTATGGATGGAGGGTGTTAAGAAAGCCATCCGAGTGATGAAAGTATCTGATGATAAAGCTGTAGAGCTGGCTTCTTACCAGCTTAGAGATGTGGCTGGCGCTTGGTTTGAGATGTGGGAAAAAGAGAGAGATGAAGATGATGGTCCACCTACTTGGGAAGAATTTGAAGAGGCCTTCATAGCTAACTTTATCCCAGAAGAGGATATGACAGATAAGGCTACAAAGCTCGAACAGCTCAAGCAAGGGAATAAGAGTGTGCAAGAGTATTACGTGGAATTCATAAGGTTAGCTAAGCATGCTCCTCACATGGTTAAGACAGAAAAAGCAAAGTTTCACAGGTTTGTTGGCGGTTTGGTTAACCATATTAAGGATACGACATCAGCTGTAGCGGTAGGAATGACAACTTTCTCATCTGTTGTGGGGTTCGCCAAGCACTTAGAAAAAGACAGACAACAAATGAGAGAAGAGAAAGAGCATAACAAGAAATCCCGGACAACGGGCAGGTTTAATGGTACATCCAGCGGAGGCGGAAGGGACTCCTCTAATAAGAACTCATTAGCACCACCTTAGTCCAGTCATCAGTCAGGTGATGGGTCTTCCTTCGGAAGTACTCAGAGTTATGGAAATCAGTCTCGCCAGAATCAAAATTTTAGGACATCATCCTCACATAGCTAGAGTCATGTTGAGCAGCATTCACACCAGCAAGGTATTTTTGGAATATGTAAGCGACAGCATTTAGGTCAGTGCAATTTCGTGTTTCAAGGTTGCTATCATTGTGGAGACATTGTCATATAAAGACCAACTGCCCAAAGTTGCGACGTAATTTCAGTGGTGGATCAACTCGTCCTTCTAGCTCCTCAGCTACCGCAGTTGCACCATCTCAGGCTCGTGGTTCTCATAATCAGGCTGGGCAGGGGCAAGCAGAGGTGCAGATCGAGTTACTCAGGGCGGGGGACAACCTCGTTTGTTTGCTACACTTGATCGTCAGAGTGTAGAGGCATCTGCAGAAGTTATTACAGGTATATTTTTAGTCTGCTCACATAATGCTTATGCCATAATAGATCCAGGTTCAATATTTTCATATGTGACTCCATACTTTGCAATTAACCTCGGTCTAGAACCTGAACAACTTAGTGAGTCATTCCTAGTATCTACTCCAATTGGCGAGTCAGTGAAAGTCACCAGAGTCCATAGAGGTTGTATAGTTTCAGTTCAAGGTTGCAACACCAAAGCCGATCTCATAGAGTTAGAAATGGTGGATTTTGATGTGATAATGGGTATGGATTGGTTGTCTTCCTTCTATGCCATGTTAGATTGTCATGCCAAGATAGTCAGGTTCCAATTTCCAAATGAACAAGTCTTTAAGTGGAATGGTAGTTCAACATCGCTTGTAGGTAAGTTTATTTCTTACCTTAATGCACAATGAATGATCGGTAAGGGGTGTCTTGCCTATTTGGCCCACATTATTAATCTAGAATCAGAACCACCACACTTCAGTCAGTGCTAATTGTTAGATAATTTCCATAAGTTTTCCCAGATGACCTTCCCAGACTTCCTCATGAAAGAATCATAGACTTTGGCATTGATCTCATGCCAGAAACTCAGCCCATATCTATACCTCCTTACAGGATGGTTCCAACAGAACTTAATGAGCTGAGAGAACAGTTAAAAGAACTTCTTGACAAGGGCTTCATCAGACCGAGTGTTTCACTGTGGGGTGCTCCGGTCCTGTTTGTCAAAAAGAAAGATGGGTCTCTCAGAATGTGTGTCGACTATCGGCAGTTGAATAAAGTTACCATTAAGAACAAGTACCCACTGCCAAGAATTGACAATTTATTTGATCAACTTCAGGGTGCAAAGTACTTTTCAAAAATAGACTTGAGGTCGGGATACCATCAGTTGAGAATCAGAAAGGAGGATATATCTAAAACAACCTTTAGAACTAGCTACGGACACTATGACTTTCTAGTGATGTCCTTCGGGTTGACAAATGCTTCAGCTGCATTCATGGACCTCATGAATAGAATTTTCAAGCCATTCCTGGATACCTTTATTATTGTGTTTATAGACGATATTTTGGTGTATTCTGAGCAAGGAAGATCATGCATAACACCTCAGGATAGCCTTGCAGACCTTGAAGGAGAATGAACTTTATGCCAAGTTTTCAAAATGTGAGTTCTGGTTGCAGTCAGTGGCATTCTTAGTCCACGTAGTATCTAGTGAAGGAATAAAAGTAGACCTTAAGAAGACAGAAGCAGTTAAGAACTGGCCTAGGCCGACAACGCCTACCGAAATAAGGAGTTTCTTGGGGTTAGCTGGCTACTATAGAAGGTTTGTGGAGGGGTTTCCTTGCTTGCAGCTCCATTAACTAAGTTGACTCAGAAAGCAGTTAAGTTCCAACGGTCAGACGCTTGTGAGCAGAGTTTTCAAGAGTTAAAGAAGAGGTTGATCACTGCACCTGTGCTAACCTTGCCGACAGGCTCAGGTGGTTTCACAGGGTATTGTGATGCCTCTAGAGTGCGCATTGGTTGTGTTATTATGCAAAATGGAAAAGTTATTGCTTATGCTTCCAGGCAGTTAAAGAATCATGAAAACAACTACCCCACACATGACTTGGAGCTTGCAACAGTGGTGTTTGCATTAAAGATATGGCGACATTACCTTTATGGCGAGCATTCTGAAGTGTTTACAAACCACAAAAGCCTCCAGTACATTTTCAAGCAAAAAGAACTAAATTTGAGACAGAGAAGGTGTCTCGAGCTATTGAAAGATTATGACATCAATATCCTTTATCACCCGAGCAAAGCTAATATGGTAGCAGATTCATTTAGTAGGAAGTCAATGGGTGTTTTGGCCCATCTTGCAGAACAAAGGTGATCTTTGGGTCGAGAAATTCAAAAAACTGGAAAATGATGGAATTAGATTGGATGAGACCGAAGAAGGAGATATAACTGCTTATGCCTTAGCGCAATCCTCCATTGTTGCGCATGTTAAGGCTAAGCAAGATGAAGACCCATACTTAGTGAAATTAAAAGAAGGATTCAGAAAAAAGAAATCACTGCTTTCACTCTAGGAAGTGATGGAGTTTTGAAGTTGAATGATCGGTTATGTGTGCCTGATGTAGGTGGTCTTAGGAAGGCCATAATGGAGGAAGCTCACAGTTCGAGGTACTCTATTCACCCAGGTGCTATCAAAATGTATTTAGATTTGAAAGAGTTGTATTGGTGGAAAGGCATGAAGAAACAAGTAGCAGATCATGTGGCTAAATGTTTAAATTGCCAGCAAGTCAAAGCCGAGCATTAAAGGCCTGGTGGCCTAGCTCAAGATATAGAAATACCAGAGTGGAAGTGGGAGATGATTAATATCGATTTCGTAGTAGGTCTACCTCGCACGTACTGTAAACATGATTCAATTTGGGTTATTGTAGACCGACTGACAAAGTCCGCATATTTCCTTCAGTAAAGACGACAGATTCCGTAGAGCAGTATGCGCAGTTGTACATCAAAGAAATAGTCCGATTATAGTACTCCAATTTCAATCATATAGGACAGAGGCCCTCAATTCACAACGCATTTTTGGCAGGTATTTCAGAAAAGATAAGTACCAAGGTCAACTTAAGCATCGCTTTTCATCCACAGACCAATGGCCAGGCAGAAAGGACTATTCATACTCTCGAAGATATGATGCGTGCCTGTGTTATGGATTTTGGAGGTAATTGGGATGATCACTTGCCACTTATAGAATCTGCTTACAATAACAACTATCAGGCCAGCATTGGTATGGCTCCTTATGAAGCGTTGTATGGGCGGAGATGTAGGTCTCCGGTGGGTTGGTTTGAACCAACAGAGGTGCCGTTGATTGGTCCAGAGTTTGTCTGTGAGGCCTTTGAGAAAGTTCAGCTAATTAGAGAAAGACTTAAAGCGGCTCAGAGTCGTCAAAAGTCTTATTCTGACAAGAGGCATTGTGAGTTAGAGTTCATGGTTGGTGATAATGTATTTTTGAAAGTTTCACCGATGAAAGGAGTTATGAGGTTTGGTAAGAAAGGGAAACTTAGCCCTAGATTTATCGGACCTTATGAAATTATAGAAAAGAAAGGGAATGTGGATTATAACCTAGCACTACCCGTTGAGTTGTCCTCTGTTCATCTTGTTTTTCATCTGTTTATGCTTAGAAAGTACATTCATGATGAGTCGCATATAATGCCCGCTGATACCATATAAATTAAAGAAGGTTTGATTTATGAAGAGTTACCGATAGAAATTCTCGATAGACAAGTAAGAAAGTTAAGAACAAAAAGATATAGCATCGGTAAAAGTTTTGTGGAGTAATCATGATTCAAAAGAAGCTACGTGGGAGGTCGAGGAAGATATGGGGAAGAGGTATCCTTATTTATTTGAGGAATAAGGTATGTGAACCTAACAATGGTTTTACAATTATGTTTCATTATTAAATACGAGTTAGCAAGTGTTTCCTTCCTAGATTATATTTAGTTGTCTTAGTGATTTAGTTTATGTCAGAGTATATTTAATTCATTAAAGTAATTTACTTTGCTACAGTAGTTGTGCATTAGAGTCTTGTAAGTTATTGTGGTGCCTTCTTGCCGGAGTGTGAGTAATTAATTTATGAGCTGTGTATGACGCCTATGAATGGCCTGTTATGGTATATTTGGTTGTTGTTGGTGTAGTTGGTTATTTGTGACAGGGATATTTTTTTGATAGTCCAATTTACAAGGAAAACTCTGCCGAAATTTTTAAAAATTTAGGGAGTTAGCCAAAATTTTGAATCCCTTGGTAAAGTAAGTAGTGCTAAGAAAACTTAAGAGGTTCAAGGATCTAAGGAATGATTGTCAGCTTAAGAATACGGCTCTAAGAACATTCGAGGACGAATGTTTTTAAGGAGGGAAGATTGTAACACTCCCCAAATTTATAAAAAAAGTTTCGAGACACGCTAATTATAGAATTAAATTATTATTATTTTTATCTTATATATATATATATAATTATATAATTAGTTATACAATTAGGGGAATATTAATAATTTTTAAAAGAAAATAACATAACCTACGTTATTAGTTATGATTCTTCAAAAAGAGGCGAAGGCTTTTTCCTCAGACGAAAAAAAAAGAGGCGAAGGCTTTTGCCTCAGACGAAAAACAGAACACTAAGTTCTGTTCGTTAGCGAACCAGAGCACAGAGGCAACGGAAAATCCTAGGGTTCTTCATAACTCACTTATTCTTGAACTCAGGTATGTAGAATCCCCTATTGTCCTATAGTAATAATAGGTAAGAATTGAATAGCTAGTTCCTTTCTTCCTCTATATCATCAATAAATTTTATAATTAGGTGTAGTACCTTAAAATTGATCAAAATACACCGGTTGTTGTAGAATCGATTGTTTGACTGATGTCAATTGGACTGGGGTCTACGTATTGGCTCAAGGAGTTTTGAGGTGAGTTGATACAACCCTTTAATAAAGTGGTTTAACTCACAAAAGCACGCATACATGGTGTTTGATGAATTGTTTAAAAGAGTTTATCTTGATTTAATTAGAGCAAGTGAGTACCCATTAATTTAGAATGGTTCTAGCAAAAGTTTAGAGGATCTATATGATTTATGTGCTGAAATTTTTCATATTTTTGTGTTATTTTTATATGCTAATTTCATATTGAAACTTTATGAAGAAGAAAGAATCTTTAGAAATATCCTTATATGTTTATTTCATTCTTATGTCATCCTTTACATTTAAGGACACCATTATGAGCATGTACATAATGTTCTATAAAGAAAAGATTTAGACTTGAAAAGTCACAAGAAGAAGTTTTTGAAAGAAAAGATTTTTGGGGAGTATCCTTTATTTTGAGAAGGAGTCATCGTCCAGACCGAGGGTCCTGACCAAGGCATTGACTTCCTGAAACTACTTGTGCCAAAGTAGGGAGCACACGAGCCGAGGGTCTCGTTGCTGAGAATTTACTTAGCTATGCTAAGGTATGATACATGAGCGCTGAGAACCATAAAGCGAGTGACACCTCATGGATTGGGCGATCAGGTTGGGATCGAACCCGTGCCAATTACACGGTGACTGAGACAGAATTAAGTTAGGATATTTGGAACTCCCAAAGTATAAAATGAAGTATTTTTTCAAAATAAAGAGAAAAGAAAAGAATTTCTTTTAGAATATTCATAAATTGCTATTATGCAATTATTTTAGAATTATTCTTATAAGCCTTATGTTTTACATGCATCTAGAACCTTTGCTTGTAATGTATATGTTATTAAAGTTTCTCCCCTTGTTGTTGAGACTTACTGAGTACAATGGATGGTACTGACGTTTTCTTTTGGGAACCTACGTTGGTCTGCGTTACAACGTAGGAACCGAATTTGCAGGCGAACAGGCTACGAGTTAGGACTTCCTTCCCTTCCAGTGATATTGGTGAGCTCCGCTTTTGTTCGTGGAGTATTCTTAGAGTCATTTTCATTTAGCTATTTCTTTATTTATTTAGAGAACTGGACAGGGAATCTCATGTCCTGAGCAGTGCGTCAGTTTAGCAGTAGAGGCTTCATAGACATAGTCATTGGGTTGAGTTTCAGATGTTATTTCATAATAACTTAGCAGTAATTTCGTAGTTATTACGAATAAAGCTTTGGAGTTGATTTATTTAAATATTTGAATTAATCAAAAGTATTTGGTTAGAGTATTGCTTTGTTGCATGTAAAGTTTGGAGTCATAATAGGTTTGATAAGCAGAGAAGGTTTGCTCGGTCATGTTTAGTGATCGAGTGACGGTCTCGGCTTATTCAGAAAATGGGTCGTGACAGCTAATATGCAGTAAAATGTTGGTTTAACTCCTTCCTTCTAACGAAAATCTTTTTGCTTTGCTTGTATTCAGTATTGGAAGCTTAGGGAAAGGTGGTAATTTTGCTAAGTTAACATGTGAACAATGCTTTCTTCAATGGAACTACAAATGGAGCTTGCATCAAGACATGGCAGGTATCCAAAGCATACTTAGACATAGAAAAAACTGAACTTAGAACAGTACAACACTATTGAAACTTCAAATATGAACTTACTCTTACTAAATGCGCTGATCAATAAAGACAGATTCAAGATTTAAACTTGTTCGACTCAATATTCAAGGTTCTTAGCTTCAAACTCATATGTACTTTTGAGATTACGGGTTCATACTTTACTATCTTTTGAAATTTTTAGTAGTTTTTCAGTATATATCTATGATCTGTATGGTTTCAGTTGGTCCCGTAGTATATAATAGTGTATAAAATCCATCCGCTCCTTACTATTAACTTCTTGTGAATAGGTTGGTAGAGGATATGTACGAGATGTCATATTTGAGAATCTTGAATTTAACTCAGTCAAGAGCCCCATTATAATTGACTAGAATTACGGCGATGTTCGAGGAGCTTGCAAGGAAATGGTAATACAAATTAACATTGCTGTAAATATATATTCAGCTTAATAAAAACTTGTTCACACCAAATCACTTAATGCACAACAGATGGCGTTCACAAATTTTTTTCTGCTAAGGTTAAATTTCTTTATTTGGTGTATAACACCTAGTACGAAAAAATATTCTTTACCCTTTTTATGATAGGTAACTGGAGTGCAAATCAGTAATGTTATTTACCAGAATATATTTGGAACATCGAGCATGGATATCGCCATAAATCTGAACTGCAGTATGTCAGTGCCATGTACTGATATAACAATGCAACCAATACAACTAACATCAGCGACACAAGGAAGGGAAGTCACTGCTTATTGTAGGAATGCATATGGCCAAGAATATAGTATCGAACCCGGTCTTTGTATCTAAGAATATTGAGATTTTTACTTGATGGTGCTAACACCAACAATTCTTTGTTGTGTGCATAACCAGAAAAGGAAAGGAAATGACATACAAAATGAAACAAACTTGTCAGTGTTGTAGCACAGTAATAATTGTACATTCAAATTTTAGTTTTGCCTTGGTTTAAGGTTTAAGTTATGTACTGCTAGTTTTCTATGTATTACCATAGTTGATGTTGGATGAAAATGAGAGTTGCAACGGCTTTCGCTGATGAAAATTTAGAGCTAACTACAGCCTGAGTTCTCTTAACTATTTCTTTTAACATTTTTGTATTTAAAAAAAAAAGAGACAAGAGATGGGGCAGGACAACTTATCAAAGAAAAAAAGGCAGGGCGTTCACCTGACCTCATTGTGTCTAACTTATTAGAGCAGGTTATTGCTCTATTATCGCACTTGCTATGAAGAGTTATATGTTGTTGTAGATCAATTTTACACAGGGATATAACAAAATATACAGCAGTGCGCAGAACTAAATTCTTACAGGACATGCCCGCTAATGAACGTATGACTCTAGAGCAGCAAACAAAAAATCATGGACATTTAAGAGTATTAATAACCTATGAATCTAACATAAGACCATATGTTTACTATACTCTTGACCAAACAAGCCTTAGCATTTATATTGGACACAGAAATACAACCACAAGCAACAATTATAAGAAGTAAATCAAGAAGATGTCTTACTGAGGCTCATGGATATTGACCTCAACAAAACTTGCATAGCTGTAAAGAATATACTCTTGAATTTGTTTGGCGCAATTCCCAACAGATTCTGCACACCACCTAATATCAATTCGTGCAAGGGTGGTTATATCTGCAAAATCTTGAGGGATTGAATCCAAATACCAGCAATGGTCAAGAAATAGCGTTCAAGTCACAGAAAGTGATCACAACTGGCTCTCCAGTAGCGAACCTTCAAAAGTTCCAGTAGCAAAAACTTCAAGCTAGGAAAACCATCCTAAACTACCTTCCACTCCACACCTACGCAGGCGCTAATTCCCAGTTTAAGGGCCTTGAGCTTGGGCAATTTACCAACAATGCTTAAATCCTTCCACTGCAAACAAGTCCCATAGAAAGCCAGTTTCTTGATTACCAGAAGAATACTTCAGGAACTTGAAATCTGCATTTTCTTCCAATGTGCCTAAGATGCCACGATTTGAATCGCAAATCATACGAGTTGTAAAAGCTCGAATACTATAACAGGATCGAAAGCAAAATGCAAATCATTGACCCTTCTTTTTTGGTTTTGCTGGAAGGAGACTAATATTGATATCAGAAAAAAATAAGGAAAACACAAAAGAATCTAACTTCAGATCACATAGTAACACAAAAGAATCTAACATCAGAATCTAAGAAACTGAAGAGAAATAAGAACAAAGATACTCTCCCACAAATAGCCATATTTATATGGGGAAGATGCATTAGAAAAACCAACTAAAAGCTCCATACTTAATTTATTTACATTCGCATTACAAAACTATTTCAAAATAGCTCTAAAAATTGATATTCTTGGCTGTCACAGGCCTAATAATCAAACTGAAATAGATTAACTAAAGTAAATATTCTTGGCTTTCACATGCCTAACAATAGTAACCTCAACAGATGTTCCATAGTTATCTTGAATGTTCTGTCGAATCTGCTTAGCGGAATTCCTAACAGATTCTGCACAAGTGCTAATATTAATCAGAGCAAGTGTGGCTATATCTGCGAAATCTTGAGGTATTGAATCCAAACCAAGACAACGTTCCAGAAACAATCGTTCAAGGCATGGAAAGTGATCGCAACTGGCTCTCCAATAACGAATCTTCAAATGTTCCAGTAGCAACAACTTCAAGTAAGGAAACCCTTCATCAACTACTTCCCACTCGTCGCCTATACAGGCATCATTTTCTAGTTTAAGAACCTCGAGTTTGGGCAATTTACCAACAATGCTCAAATCCATCCATTGTAAACAAGTCCCACTAAAAGCTAACTTCTTAAGTCTTTGCGGAAAAGCATCTGGAGGAGGTAAAAGCAAATGTGGCAAAGCATCATCAGTAGGATGAAGGGGCAGAGATGGACTCCCCATCAAAAATTTCAGCCTCCTCAGAGGGTCTTGTGAAGTAGCACCTGAAGGTTTAAGTGTTTTGAGAAAGCAAGCAGCATTTATATTTCGATAAGCAAGACAAAATTCCAATTCCTCGAGCTGATCTAAGCCGCGAAAATCATAGAGGACTTTACAACTACTGAAGTCTTCTCCGATGCCACGTATTTGTAGCTTCTTTAAATTAGGAAAGAAGATAGATCCATTACAATACCAAGGATTCCATCCATACAGATACTGCAAATTTTTCAAAACCAAACTTTTCTCTGCTGGCTCGAAATACACCAAGTAATTCCAATCCAAACGGAGGAGCCTTAATTGTGGCATTGCCAAAATTTCCGATGGTAATATCAAAGGATATATCCATCCTCTTCGCCAGTCCCCCGATAGTATAAAAGTTTCCAGATGACATAGGCTACATATCTGTGGAGGAATGTCTATCAAAGTTTGCATATGGCATAAGCTAGGAGAAAGAGTCAAAGCTAGGTATCTCAAATGAATTAAGTCAAGTATCTCACTGGGAAAACGATCACATCTCATTAAAGCAAGATCTAGTACTCTTACTAGCTTGAAATGCGACAACTCTGAGAACCAATTCCCACTAAAACAGATAATAGAACGGACTTCAATATCGGGATACCTAGCCAAGTGGACACTGATCCGAACTCGACTAATAGAGGAAAAATGCGTGGATTGCAGACATGGAGTTTGACCATTCTTAGCTCTGAGAACATTCACAAAATTCATTTTTCGAGCTTCTCTCAAGCAGAGTTCACGGATCACATCATGCATCCAACAACTCTCGATTTCTCCATCAAAACTCAAATTGTGTATGCAAATTAAACTTCTATCTATAAGTTCTTTTACACATCTTTTTGCCACTTCTTCTATACTTTTCATCTCTCCTACTTTTAGGAATCCCTCACTTGCCCATAATTCCATAAGTTTATCTACAAAAATCAGTTCGTCCTCAGGGAAAATTGCAAAATACAAAAAAACACGGTTTTAGGTGATGGGGCAAGTGATGGTAACTCAATGCTAGCACCGTCATGCATTGGACATCAATATTTGTGCTTACCACTGAACTTACATTCTCGGCAAAAATTTGCCACTCATCCAATGCTTTACCCATTTTGGAGAGAAGTCCAGCAATCATTGCTAGAGGTAATCCTCCACATTTTGAAGCAATTCGTTTCCCAATTTTTTCAAATTCAGGAGAAAAATATTCTTTCTCAAACACCTTTTTGTGCAGTAAATTCCAACTTTCATCAAAATTCATGAGGCGCATATGATAAGGAGGCTTACCTACAACAACAACAACAACAACTACCCAGTATAGTCCCACAAAGTGGGGTCTGGGGAGGGTAATATGTAGACGGGCCTTACCCCTACCCGAAAGGGCAGAGAGGCTGTTTCCAATCGACCCTCGGCTTAGTGAAGGAAAGGAAAAACAAGAACAAGAACAAAGAAGCATTAGTAACTCCAACATAAGTAACTATCCAAACATAAGAATCATAACTAAAATAGCATGCAATAAGGAGGCTTACCTGAGCTAGCATATTCAGCCACCTCCACGTTCCGTGTGGTTAGGAGTATTCGACCCCCGTTGTTACAATCTGGGAAACATAGTTTTATATCATCCCAAGCTTCTGTAGTCCATATATCATCAATCACTATCAAGTACCTTTTTCCTTTTAGAAGTTTTTGTAATCGGTCTGCTAGTTGCCCGTCATCTTGCTCCTCATAACATTCATCTGTCTTTCCCCTTGTTGAAGAAAGAAGGCGTAAGAGTACATTTCTCACACAATGCTCTTGTGAAAGAGTAGCTTTTGCACGAATGTCAAAATGAGACACAATGAACGGATCACAGTAAATTTTGTTAGCCAAAGTTGTCTTGCCGATGCCCCTCATCCCTACAATGGAGACAACTTCTAATTCCCTTGTTCCTCTAGCGATTTGATCCTTTATCATCTCGAATTCATTTTCAGGGCCAACCATCATATTCTCCATCTCCAAAGTATGTTGAGATATATCGACAAGAGAGAAATTTTGTATTTCCCGATCTCTGGTGTTGTTGTACCTATCCCCTATTGCCATCCACTGTTTCATGGTTGAATCAACGCATTCCGCTGCTTGTTCCAATATAAAAAAGAGTTCCCACAGAGCATTGATTCTTTCATCTGCAGTTTCTACGAAAAGAATCTTTCTTGACTCCGAGTCAACCATATCTTCTGTGTTGCATGCTACCTTTATGATTTCAGCTTCCAAGCTTGTCAATTCCTCAAGGGGCTCCGCTGTTATTTTCTCCATAATAGTTCTCGAAGATTCAAGCTTCTCATAGAACGATTGCAAATTACATCCAGTAACTTGCATTGATTCGTGTACGGTGCTCATAAGGCAAGTAATTGCAGCATAAGCCATGCCCCTCTTTATCTCACTCTCGGAAATGTGTGATGCAAGTTGATCCTGTATCATCTCGAATTCATTTTCAAGTCAAACCATCTTATTCTCAGGGTCTAAAGCTGATAAGAATGGACCTTGGGCCTAACTTAATAGCTTATGAGGTGAGTATTGCCCAAGCCATATAAGGAGACCAAAGACCTCAAATCCCTCCGATGTGGGACAATTCAACACCCCCATCACGCCCAAATCTCTGGACCCAACATCGGTATCAATAATTGGGATGTGCCTAGCTCTGATACCATGATAAGAATGAACCTTGGGCCTAACTCAACCCCAAAAGCTAGCTTATGAGGTGAGTATTGCCCAAGCCATATAAGGAGACGTGGGACAATTCAACAAAAGCACTATCAGGTGTAGAGGCAAAGAGTCAAATTTTGTGCTTTCAGATGTTCATTGTTCAACATTCCTATACACTACTTTACGGTGGAATCAATGCGTCCTACTGCTCGTTTCATCTTGAAACGAAGTTTCCAGATCGCTATTCTTCGTGAAATTGGACTTTTTGCAACGACAACTTTTCTCGATTCCGAGCCAACTATATCTCCTGTCCTGTATGCCAGCGCTGCGATTTTAGCTTCCAAACTTGTCAATACCTCAAGATCATCGCCTATTACTTTCAACGGTTTCTCCAGAATAGCTCTCATGGATTCATGCTTTTTATATTACTTTTGCAGGTTAAGTCCTGTCGATTTTACTGATCTAAATATGATGCTCATAAGAGAATCAATAGCAGCATAAGCCATGTCCCTCAGTAGGTATTCAAATTTAAAAAAGACAGTATTCAAATTTAAAAAAAGTTAGAAACAAATTGTGACGAAAATTGTTCAATATATGTTTATATACCTCACACAAGAGGGGTTGCTCTGATGGTAAGCAACCCCCACTTCCAACCGAGAGATTGTGAGTTCGAGTCTCCCCAAGAGCAAGGTGGGAAGTTCTTGGAGGGAAGGATGCCGGGGTCTATTTGGAAACAGCCTCTCTACCCAGGGTAGGGGTAAGGTCTGCGTACATACTACCCTCCCCAGACCCCACTCAGTGGGATTATACTGGGTTATTGATATGTTATATAGCTGTTCGTGGCTAATTGACCACCCTCACCAGAGTGATGCAATAGGGGAGTTTCTGCATGGAGAATTAAGGGGGAATTCATATATTGAGGGGGACCAAATTGCATACTTGTTGCATGTATACACTTGTCTTGAATCGTCAATATAAATTGCTTGCATTGCATATCCCGCTTAATGTTTGCCATTATCAAAAAGGGGGAAATTGTTGGAAACACGTTCTCAATGCAATATACTAAAACGTGTGTTCTTTTGTATAGGTTTTGATGAATGACAAACGAAGCGAAAATTGATATATGACGAAGTTCAAGAAACAAGCGCACAATTGATATACATCGAGATTCAAGCTTAAGACAAAGTTTTATAGTTTAATTGAGTCATTCTTAATTGTGATCTTGATCCTACAACTTGACTCGTAACATGGCTTCTCTCATAAAACTATTTTCCAAAATCATGCATATTTAATTTAATGCTAAATGATTATAAATCATGCATATTTTCATCAGTCAAAATGATTTTTAAATGCCTCTGAAAACTGGACTAAGACAATCGATTATGTACTAATGATAATCGATTGTTTTAAGCCAAGACTGCATGACAATCGATTGTGAACTAATGACAATCGATTGTGTTAAGGCAGTGAACATCAGGTTTCTTCAAACCTGCATGACAATCGATTGTGAACCTTATGACAATCGATTGTGATGAGGCAGTGTCCAAAGTTTTTCAAAACTCAGAATAATCGATTGTGAAGCTAATGAAAATCGATTGTGAAGAGACAGTGTCCTTCAGATTTTTCAAAGTCACAAAATAATCGATTGTGAACTAATGACAATCGATTGTGTTGAGGCAGTGACTTCCAGTGATTTTCAAATTTATTAAATAATCGATTGTGAGTATATAACAATCGATTGTCTAGAGGCAGTGTCTAAAATGTTTTTCAAAAACTGATAAGTAATCGATTGTTAACTTTGTGCAATCGATTGTGAAGCTGACCGTTGTCGTAAAGTTTTCAAATACCGTCAGGTAATCGATTATTGATTCTGTATAATCGATTGTTGTGATTAAAATCCGGAAAAGATTTTTTGAACGTTATTGGGTAATCGATTATTGATTTGGTATAATCGATTGTTGTGATTAAAATCCGGAAAAGATTTTTTGAACGTTATTGGGTAATCGATTATTGATTTGGTATAATCGATTGTTTTGATTAAAATACGGAAAAGATTTTTTGAACGTTATTGGGTAATCGATTGTTGATTCTGGACAATCGATTGTTTGTGGTAAAATCTGGAAAGGATTTTTTAAACGTTGCCAGTAATCGATTATGGATTGTAAGTAATCGATTATCAAGCGTATAATCTGGGATTGAATTTTGATCTGACTGGCAGACAATCGACTGTTGGGGTTTGACAATCGATTGTCAGTGAGTAAAATCAGCAACTCTTAATTGGCAACTAGGCAACGGTAATGTCAAGTTTTTCAACTATAAATACAGCTTCATTTCAGTGTTTTAAACACAACAACATACTACAACTGATCATTACATTGCTATAAGCTTGCATACTTTTGTTTATCATTTTATATTCAATTTCATAAAGCTTTTGAGAGCCATATTCTTGTCCAAAGTTGTTGTGATCCAGAGCTTACTTCTTTTACTCATATCTACTCATTAAGGAGTATTTTGTTTGAGTGCTTTAGTGTTGTATACACTTGTAAGAGAATTGTAATTCTCTTGTTGTAAGGAACTTGTGTTTCCTTGGTTGAAGTCTTGGAGTGTGGTATCTCCGAGCAAAAGTGTTGAGACTTGTGTCCTCAAGTTGTAACGGTTTGTTAAGCACCCGGAAGCTTAACAGAGTTAGTGGAAAATCTCGAGAGAGTCTCTCGGGGACTGGACTAGCCACGTGTTGTGGTGAACCAGAATATATCGGTGCGTTCTTTCCTTTTATTTATTTAACGCACTTAATTATTTCCTGCAAGTTTTAATTTCCGCAAGTTTACGCTAAATTTTATTATAACGCTATTCACCCCCCCTCTAGCGTTAAGCGTATTTTCTAACATTTTCTTCTTCAATTGTGTGCATTTTCCTATCTATTACAAGGCCTTTATATAGGCATAAAAAGTGAAGAAAATATGTCATGGAATATTTCATTGAACATACAAAATATGTCATTGGAGATGTCATTAAGCATTTGAGATGAAGATCATGGAAGATGAGTAGACATCCAACATAATATGATATTTATCATAATACTCCCCCTTTGGATGTCCATAGATAATGTGCCTCATTAAAACCTTACTAGGAAAAAACCTTATGGGAAAAAAAATTCTAGTGAAGGAAAAGAGTACACATGTATAGAAATATGCCTTTTTGTTGCCTAAACCTTGCAAGGAAAACCCAGTGGGACAAAAACTTGTAAGGAAAAAAGAGTGCAACGCGCATTAACTCCCCCTGATGAGAGCATCAATTCACATCCTTGAGCCTTTGCATCCCAATCTTGTGCACTAGCTTCTTGAAGGTTGACGTCGGTAGAGATTTGGTGAACAAATCAGCCATATTATCACTTGAACGAATCCGTTGCACATTGATATCACCATTCTTTTGGAGATCATGTGTGAAAAATAACTTTGGTGAAATATGCTTTGTCCTATCTCCTTTTATGAATCCTCCCTTCAATTGAGCTATGCATGCTGCATTGTCTTCATATAAAATCGTGGGTAGTTTGTCACATTTCAAACCACATTTGTCTCGAATATGATGTATTATAGACCTCAACCACACATACTCTCGACTTGCTTCATGAATAGCAATTATCTCAGCATGATTAGATGAAGTAGCCACAATTGATTGCTTAGTCGATCGCCAAGGTATGGCAGTGCCTCCACAGATAAACACATAACATGTTTGAGATCGAGCCTTGTGTGGGTCAGACAAATATCCAGCATCAACATAACCAACAAGATTAGGACTGCAATTATTGCTATAAAATAAGCCCATATCGGTAGTCCCTTTTAGATACCGCAATATATGTTTGATTTCATTCCAATGTCTCCTTGTAGGAGCAGAGCTATATCTTGCTAAGACATTAACTGAAAAAGTTATGTCAGGCCTTGTAGTATTTGCAAGATACATTAGTGCGCCAATTGCACTAAGATATGGTACTTCAGGACTAAATAGCTTTTCATTCTTTTCTTGAGGTCGGAATGGATCCTTATTCACATCAAGTGATCGAACAACCATCCGAGTACTTAAAGGATATGCTCCATCCATGTAAAATCGTTTCAATACCTTTTCTATATAGGTAGATTGATGAACAAAAATTTCGTTTGCCAAATGTTCAATTTGCAAACCAAGACATAATTTTGTCTTTCCGAGATCTTTCATCTTGAATTCCTTCTTTAAATAATCAATTGCCTTTTGGAGTTCTATATGAGTTCCAATAAGGTTTATGTCATCAACATATACGGCAAGTACAACAAATTCCGATGTTGTTTTCTTTATAAAAACACATGGGAAAATAACATCATTTATATAGCCTTCCTTTAATAAATACTCACTAAGACGATTATACCATATTCGTCCTTATTGCTTTAGACCATACAAATATCGTTGCAATTTGATTGAAAACATTTCCCGGGACTTTGAATTATGTGTGTTTGGCATTTTGAATCCATCGGGAATTTTCATGTATATCTCATTATCAAGTGATCCATAAAGGTAGGCGGTAACCACATCCATTAAATGCTTGTCAAGCTTTTCAAGGACAGCAAAACTAATGAGATAACGGAAAGTTATAGCATCCATAACGGGTGAATATGTCTCTTCATAATCGACACCAGGCCTTTGTAAAAATCCTTATGCAACAAGGCGTGCCTTATATCTTTGTACCTTGTTTTTCTCGAAGTGATGGGCCTGATCTTCCGATATTGATATCTGATCCCTAAGCTGAGCTCCAAAGTCTGGAAGCCTTTAGAGTGCCCCTGAACGGAAGGAAGGAAATATATTTAGAAATCTTTCCTAGCTACCGGGGAAGGGTAGAGGAGAACATAAGTAACCATCAAACTATAGAACCTCACCTCAAATAAAGGCCCTCGGAAGAGCCTGAAGTAGAGAAACCTACAAATATCATTTCTCTTGCGTACAAAGACCCATTTATAGCTAACAGGCTTAACACCATTAGGTGTTTGAACTATAGGCCCAAAAACTTCACGTTTTGCAAGTGAATTCAATTCTGATTGGATTGCTTCTTGCCATTTTGGCCAATCAAGTCTTTGTCGACATTCTCCAACAGATTGAGGTTCAAGATCCTCACTTTCTTGCATAATGCTAGATGCAACATTATATGGAAAGACATAATCCACCACTATATCCACTCGATTAAAATTTGTCTAAATATCGATTGGATTTATTGATAGTTCCTTATTTTCTTGAGTCTTGGGCTCAATGGATTCTTCATGAATCTCAGAATTTATTAATTCGTGAATTTCCTCATGAGATTCTTTTGTTGTGTCATTTTGATCATTTGCTTTACTTTTTCTAGGATTTCTATTTTTGGAACCTAATGGTCTGCCACGTTTTAGGCGTGCTTTCGGCTCATTAGCTATGACACTAGAAGATTATCCAATGGGGACATCAATACGGATTGGAACATTCTCTGCGGGGATATGTGATTTTGTTATCCTTTTCAAGTCCGTAAATACGTCTGGCATTTGATTTGTTATTCTTTGCAAATGGATAGACTTTTGCATCTCTTTTTCACAAATAGAGCACGTGATCAAGATGAGAAAATGATGGATGTTCCACAAAATTTCCCATTTGGTTTCACCAACTTCTCCCCTAATTTTGGGAAAAGTGTCTCATCGAATCGACAGTCTGCAAATCGTGCAGTGAACAAATCCCCTGTCAATGTTTCGAGGTAGCGAATAATGGAGGGAGATTCAAACCCAACATATATTCCTAACCTTCTTTGCGGACCCATTTTGGTGCGATATGGCGGTGCTACAGGCACATATACTGCGCATCCAAAAATTCTTAAATGGGATATATCAGGTTCATGACCAAAAACTAATTGCAACGGGGAATATTTGTGATAATTTGTCGGTCTGAGACAAACTAGCATTGCTGCATGCAAAATGGCGTTACCCCAAACCGAAGTAGGCAGCCTAGTTTTCATGAGTAACGGTCTTGCTATCAACTGCAGACGTTTAATTAAAGACTCTGCAAGACCATTTTGAGTGTGAACATGAGATACATGATGTTCCACTTTTATCCCAATTGATAAGCAATAATCATTAAATGCTTGGGATGAAAACTCAGCAGCATTATTTAGTCTAATAGACTTAACTGAATTATCGGGAAATTGTACCAGTAATCGAATTATTTGTGCCATTAATTTTGCAAACGCAAGGTTGCGAGATGATAATAAGCACACATGAGACCATCTAGAGGATGCGTCTATTAAGACCATGAAATATCTAGACGAACCACTAGGTGGGTGAATAGGTCCACAAATGTCCCCTTGTATACGTTCCAAAAACGCAGGTGACTCAATTCCAACCTTTGTTGGTGATGGTCTAATAATTAACTTGCCTTGATAACAAGAAGTGCAAGAAAATTCATTATTTAAAAGAATCTTTAAATTCTTTAATGGATGCCCATTTGAGTTTTCTATAATCCGCCTCATCATAATTGATCCAGAATGTCCCAATCGATCATGCCAAAGAACGAAAGTATTGGAATCAGTAACCTTTTGGTTTACGTAGAATGTGCCTCAATTGCACTAATTCTTGTCCAATAAAGGCCACAAGATAAAGATGGGAACTTCTATTTAACCCTCTTTTGGCCAGAGACATTCTTTGTAATGATGAGATATTCAAGATTATTCTCATCTATTGTCTCAATATGATATCCATTTTGACGGATATCTTTAAAACTCAACAAGTTCCTTTTGGACTTGGAGAAGAACATTGCATTCTCTATGATAAATATTGTTCCTTTAGGCAGAGTTATAGTAGCTCTTCCAGAGCCTTCAATTAATTTACTACTACCAGAAATTGTAGTAACATCTGCCTTACACATACTTAAATGAGAGAAATATTTCTTCTCTATGAATATTGTATGTGTCGTACATGAATCAATTAAATAAATATTTTTACATTTAAACATTGATTCAAGTTTGTTTTGTGAAATATCCATATTTGCTTCCCATGGTTTGACATACAAAAGAAATATACAAATATTAGTATTTTCAGAGATAAAGAAATTTTTTTTTCATAAGACACAATCTTTGATTGAACAACTTGATTATATATATATAATATGTACATAATGTTGCTAACAAAATGTGAAGTCATGCGAGTTATATAATACTAGAAATGTAATCATACTGGCTATACACATAATATATTTATAATTATATCATGTATGTTGAAACAATCATATATTACATATGTAAATCTGTAGGCATAGTATATATTATAAATTAATATAGCAACAACTACATATATTGTCTAATCACTCTGCATATTTATAAGCTAATGTCGTACTAATATTCTGTATGTAGGCTTGTCAAAATAAATAGTTAAATATAGCTAGTGTAGTATATCATGTTATACTGCATAATAATGTATAATTACACATTATGTTAGGTGTACCCAAGTACTTAAGCATGTAACTATATATACTTGAATTCAATAAGAAAATAGACTTGAAAACAAAAACAATTTCAAGTAACCTCATTATTACTAACATGTTTTATTTCTACACAGAAGAAGATGAATAATCAATAAAAACTTCTTGGATTTAGTCAAAGTAGGATATAATATTTTAATGATTCAAACACTATTTATATTCATATTTTGGATACGTACTACTGTCAAGAAAATATTATTGTTATCTAAGTCTATTGTTGATTACTTCTATTTATATTTTAATAATTCAAATCAATTAAGAAGCAGTTCATTAAAATCATTACATCTTTATTCATAAATAAAGAGATCATGGTGAAGTATGAGTATATTTCTCTTTCTATTTTTGTTTTTAAACATAATTGAAAAGAACTAAGTATCCAATAAAACATATCATTATTCTTGCAAAATAGAGAAACATGTTGTACCTGATAATTTTAAATCAGAGTCGAGAAATTTAAAAGAAGATAACCTACAGTGATGGTTAGAGATTCGTGCTGATAACGTGTTATAAAATAAAAGTAATTTAGTGAAACATGAACAAGAAATATAAGCAACTTAGTGAAACATGAACAAGAAATGTAGATAGAGAGAATGTGCATTTTCCTATCTATTACAAGGCCTTTATATAGGCATAAAAAATGAAGAAAATATATCATGGAGTATGTCATTGAACATACAAAAAAAGTCATTGAATATTTCATTAAGCATTTGAGATGAAGATCATGGAAGACGAGTAGATATCCAACATAATATGATATTTATCATAATATTTCTCTTTGTTTGATACTATTTTCTAATTAGCCCGTTTATTTTTTTAATAATTTTTTATAATTGACAAGTATTTATAGCCACACAAATTAATGCTATGATTTATTCAATATGAGATATCTCAAAAGTCTTTATTTCTTTATTAAAATTTATATCAAATCAAACTATGACAAATAAATTGAAATGGAGGAAATAGTACTAGTATATGTAATTTTTCTTATACACGCCTTTTTTCTTGCGGAAAGCAAGAAGTCGAGCGACGGACTTCGAATCACCTAAAATTTTGTGGGTCCATCAGAAACGACCGAATGAACAGTAGCGATTGTTCCAACATGCACATTCCTCGTTTTTTTTTGTTTTAGGGCTATAACACATGAATTCAAATCGATTTCTATTTTTTTGTGCTAGTATCCACGTCATCTTCATAAATTCGGGTGATGGACTTCTAATCGCCTAAAACTTTTCTTGAGCCCATCATAAACAGCCTAATGAACAATAGTCATTGCTTTTCCATGTCTGTTTCTGGTTTTACGACATTTTAGGGCTATAAAATAAGAATACAGAACGATTTTTAATTTTTCGTACGCTAATAACCATGCCATCTTCATGAATTCTTTCGACGGGCTCCGAATCGCCTATATTTTGTGGCCCATCAGAGACAACCTAATAAATAATTATCATTGCTTCGCCATGGCTATTCCTCGTTTTTAGCATATTAGTACCATAAAATAGGAATTTAAGATAATTTTTTATTTTTCTTGTGCTAATCTCCACGCCATCTTCATGAATTTGGGCGACTGGCTCTAAATCACATAAAATTTTGTGGACCCATTAAAAACGGTATAATGAATAATAGTCATTGCTTCGCCATATCCATTTTTTTTTTTTTGCATTTTGGGTAATAAAACATGAATTCAGCACGATTTAAAAAAATTGTATGCTATTGTCCACGCCATCTTCATGAATTCGTGCAACGGGCTTCGAATCGCCTAAAAATTTGTAGGACTATTAGAAACGATGTAATAAACAATAGTCATTACTTCGCCATGACTATTCCTTATTTTTTGACATTTTAGGACCATAAAATAAGAATTCAAGACGATTTTATTTTCGTATTAATATCTATGCCATTTTCATGAATTCGGACGACCGGATCCGAATCGCACGAAATTTTCTAGGCCCATCATATATGATATAATGAACAATAGTTATTGCTTTACCCTGTTCCTTATTTTTTGGTATTTTCCCTATTTTCTTACCATATCAAAATTATTGTGGTTCAGAACTACACCTCAACTATTACAGAAAATGCTGGCCAGCACTCCTTTTTTGACTTGTGAGGTGAAACACCCTTATTTTGCTACTTATTATTTTCTTCTTTTAGGAAGGTTCATGTATTATCATACTTTTTAAATTTTGATGTCCCCATGTAATGTCTCTCATAGAAACTTTCTTTTTCTAATATTGTTTAAATGTTCGATCAAAATTAATAATTTTGGATCTCTAAAAGAGAAAAGTGTCACATAAATCGTGACATAATAAGTACTACCTCTATTTTAATTTAGACAACATATTTTACATATCGAAAGTCAATTTGATTAAACTTTAAAGTTGAATTTAAAAGTTAAAAATACAAAAACTACAAGAAAAGTACTATAAATTATAATTTTTTATCATGTCAATATAATAACAAAATGTATCATATAAACTGAAACAGAGAAATATATTTTTGGGACTATTCAGATTAGTAAGTAGTACGTATAAAACTAGAACTAGAGCTGGTTGATAGAGAATGTGGACCAAGCTGGAAATGTGATGGAAGCTGACTTTTGATCTCAAAAATCAAAAGAAAATCCTTTGCACTTTCTGTTTTTTAAATCGAGAAATTCTGCCTTGTTTATGCACAAACTCTCCCTATTGTCATAAAACACATATAGTAGGAGAGAAAGAGAGAAACCAAGAAATGGCTTATGCTGCTATTACTTCCCTTATGAGCACCATACAACAATCTATGCAACTTACTGCATGTAATTTGCAATCATTCTATGAGAAGCTTGAATCCTTGAGATCTATTACGAAGAAACCCTGTACTATACAACAGAGGATATTGAAGCACTGACAAGCTTGGAAGATGCAATCTTAGAGTTAGCATTTCGTTTCACAACATCAATCTCAACTTTGAATCAATACTCCATCAATATCAAATTCCGAAAAACATGATAAAAGTTGCTCAACATATGGAATAACAAGTCTAAGCATCTATAATTTGATCAAAGACTACACGATTACAAGAATAAGTCTAACTCGCATGCTATGACCTGTCATCAACGTATAAGTGATCGTCACCTCACCTATACGTTGTACTCAACATCAAAACACGTAACAAATAGGCAAACAATAGCTAATCCCTCAAGCCAGGGTAGGCACAACACTTACCTCGCTCCAACAGCCAAACTCAAAGCTCAATCACAACTTTTCCCTTCACACAAACTTTCAGACCAATAGAATATAGCAAATTACCAACCAAATGATTCAATTTAAGCCTTAGGAACTACCTACGATAGCAATGGATTTAATTTAGGCCATTTAAAAAAAAAAATCAATAAAAGTTAACACCCGGGCCCGCTTGATCCAAATCCGAAATTAGGACCAAAACCCGATTACCCATTCACCCCATGCGCGGATATGTAAATGGTTTTGAACTCCGACCTCAATTTGAGGTATAAATCCCCAAATTTTAAAATTGCTAAGTTATACCCAAAAATTCCCAATTCAATCATGAAACCCCTAGATTCTAGGTTGAAATCTTGTTAAAAGAGATGAAAGGTTGAAAGAAATGAGTTACGGTTCACTTACCTATGATTTGAGGAAGAAATGCTCTTTGGAAAATCGCTCTTCAGGTTTAGGTTTTGAAAAATAGGAGAATGAATAAAACTAAAAGTCATTTGATCAGTTGAAGGTGTCACATTTGTGACATGGGTTTCGCAAATGCGAGCCCCATAAATGCGAAGAATACATCGCAATTGCGAAGATCTTCACATTCCTGCTTCCCTCGCAAATGCGAGCCTGACCTTCCAGAATTGCGACCAATTGATTGCAATGGCGATCCCTGCCATACCCAAACTACATTTGCAAATGCAAAAGAAAGTTCGCAATTACGAATACTACCGGCCAGCCTTTCCTTGCAAATGCGAGAATTAGCTCACAAATGCGGATCCCTCAGAGGACGCAATTGCGATTCCTGATCTTGCATTATGCAACAAGCTGAAGAACACCAACAACTTTTTTAAGTTCCAAATTACTCCGTAGCTTATCCGAAACTCACCCGAGCCCTCGGGGCTCCAAACCAAACATGCACATATCATACAAATTTTCTCGTACGATAAAATTGCCAAAATAACACCTATAATTACGAATTTAGTACCAAATTGCATGAAATTTTCAAGAAGATTTTAAAACTTCTATTTTCTCAACCAAAGGTTCGAGTCACGTTAAATTATTCCCGTTTCTCACCAAATTTCACAAATAAGATATAAATATCCTAATGGACCTGTACTGGGCTCCAAAATTAAAATACGGGCCCAATACCAACAAGATCAAATTCTTTAAATTATCAAATTCTTTAAATTATCAAATTCTCAGTCTTTTTAATTTTCTTCAAAAATTTATTTCTCGAGCTAGGTACCTTGGAATTCGATTCCAAGGCATACGCCCAAGTCTCATGTTTTACTACGGATCCGCCGGGACTGTCAAAATATGGGTCCGGATATGTTTCTCCTTCGTCACTCAACCATCAAAATATGGTATATAATTAACAAACTCTTTTTTTGATACTCAAAATATTGACCGAGTCAACGAAAATCAACTTCTTAGGCCAAAAATTATTATTTCATCAGTTTTCCACATCCGGGCTTTTCAGATGCATGACTGGACTATAAACGCAAATAGAGGAGGAATAAAAATGAGGTTCTTAGTCCTCGAAACGTAAAAATAAATTTTAAATTATAAGATGAGCTTTTGGGCCATCACAATTATGATATTGATATATATATATGGTGGGATCGGGTTGCATGCCACAATAAATATATATTATTTATGCTATTGATATTGTTATGGTGGAATAAGGAAGGATTATGTGTTATCTGGTGGGATCAGGTTGCGCGCCGCAATAACCTATATGTTTTCATTTCTTGAGCTGCGTTGGTTCCCATTATTTTTATTTGAACAGTTAGAGATCGGTAATTCTGAACGATACTGGTTTATTGGTGAGGTCGCAGTTATTATTTTGATTGGCTGTTTAATTCCATTCAATATTCTTATTTTCTATCATTATTATATACTGCATACAAGTTGTAGTGTATGTGACCCACCTTGGCCTCGTCACTACATTGTCGAGGTTAGGCTCGACATTTACCAGTATATGGGGTCGGTTATACTGATACTATACTCTGTATACTATGCAGATTTTGTAGTCGATCCCAGTGGCGGCTACTAGAGATCTCAGATTAGATAGCCCGCAAAGACTTGAGGTACAACTGCTCAGCGTTCGCAGCTCTTGAAGTCTCCTCCCTGTTTTTATTTAGATATGTATCCTCTTTTCAGTTAGCTTTATGTTATTTCAGACCTTTGTGTGTACTAATCTAGTAGCTCGTGCACTTTTGATACCAGGTTGAGGGAATTGTAATAGATATTTAGCAGCTTTAGCTTCCGCATTTATACTTTAGATTTATTCAGTTATTTCAGTTCTTTCTTAATATTATTATTTAAACAGTTAAAAAACATAAATTGTTTTAATGTTGGCTTGCTAGGCGTCATTACGGTTTCGACGGTGGGAATTTCGGATCGTGACAATGCTATTATCCACTGTCACCATTAATCATTACCACCATCCATCATTATTAATTACCACCATTTACCACCCATAATCACATATCATTCTCAGTTACAACCACTATTTTCGATTCACTGCGTCAACAATCACCACCACTAGTCACATGTTACAATTCATCATCACCAACCACCGCTATCACACGACCACAATCACAACGATGGTCACCACATCAACCATTATTACATATTGCCAACTATATCCATCAGCCACCACCATTACCATTAACTATTACTATCATCCACCACAAATTATTAGCTGTCACCATCAATGGCCACCATTAACCATTATTATTAAGTGTTGTTGCTAGCCACCATCACTTACTAGCGACTATCCGCAACCAACATCACCACCAACTATCATCTTAGTCGGCGCCCACAACCGCCACCAACTATCATATGATTTATTAAAAGTATATTTCATTGATATATGAATAGATTAAGCAGTAAACATTGTAGCTTTTGGCAGAATGGAAGTCTTTCCACAATTTACTCCAATAATGCCTATAGGTACACAAATCAACTGCTCACTTTGAGAAGCAGTCAAAGAAGATGGCTTTAATTTTGTTTGTTAAAACGGACTTCAGTTTACTTCCAACAGCCTTCTTTAACGTTTTCTGTTTGCCGTGTCGGCAACTTATCTCGAGGAAAAACAAATATGGAATTCTCACCACTACTAAATTGAATGTTTGTACTTTGCATATATTTGATTTATATGTTAAAAGAAAACACTCTTTTCGTCTCAATTTATGTAAAAATATTCGAATTTTAAAAGTTAAATAAGTTGTTCTTTATTAATATTATTTTTATATGTCTTTCAAATATTTTAATTTATTAATTATTATGACGTATAATATTATATATTTGATTTATGTGTCAAAGAAAATTTATCGCTTACCAAAATAAGGGTACTGTTTCACTTCACGCGGAAGCACCAATCTTGCCGTCTCTAAAGTCAAGACCACTTGTAATGTGAATAAAGGATTTCCTTTGCTAAAATTTTTACCACTTTTCTTAGAAGTTCGTTGGAGTTTTAAAATTATTTTGAAATAGAGTACACGAAATTAAAAAATAAAAAGTTGTCACTTCCAGTTGGAAAGTAGTTTTAAATTAGAGTTTTAAAATTATTTTAAAATAAAAACGAAAATAAAGAAATAAACTTTCAATTCAAATTTGGGAGTAGTTATTATACTAAATTGGTAATTTATTAAAAATTCATATATCAATTCAATAATGTTAAGTAATGGATAATACATTAGATAAGCAATGAACATATATATATATATATATATATATATATATATATATATATATATATATATATATGTTGTCCTGAGGATATGAAACCCTTGATTGCACATCGTTGTGCTATATTGAGGTGATGCTTACGCTAGATGACGAGCGTGGGGTCGTGCACTGTTGGAGATTGTGACTTAGTCCATCCCGAGTGTTTGTTTTACCGCGTATTTAATTGAAAACTGTTTCCTATCATCATGTTTTGGGATGAATGCCATATTTGGGCCTAGTGCCAACTATTTGAACCATTATGGAATTTTTATAGATATTTTCTCACTGTTTTGACTTTAAACTTGTATTCAATCATGCTATATCCTACTGTTTTCATAACTCAGCCATGTTTACTCTATTTTAACATATTAAATGATATTTCAAATAATATTTTGGGTTGAACATCATGTTTTACTGTTGCCCGAGTGGCTTGTGAGATTTGACTAAGGCTGAGGGCCTGTATTGTGAGGATACTTTTAGGAAGGGCTGTACGCTGCCGCAATGATACACAGCTTATGGTTATGAGGCCGAGGGCCTGAGATTTATACACCACGAGGTGACTTGTTGATATGAGGTCAAGAGCCTAGTGATGTTGTCACGAGGTAGCTTGATATTGCGCTTGGGCCGTATGGGGCCCCTCCAGAAGTCTGCACATCCCCAGTAAGTATTGGTACCCATTGTGACGTGAGATATAGCTCGGAGGGGGGGGGGGGCTGGTGTTATTCCATGTTGTTCTCCAAGGGGTTGTTTCTGTTGGTATTTGTGGCCGAGAGGCAAATTTTATGTGCTTATCTGTTCTAGTTGCTTTGCACTTAATTACTTAACTGTTAAAAAGGTATTTTAAAAAAGTTTAAACTGCACTAAGATGCTTTATGATATTTCACAGCTTCATTGCTTTCTTACTGGTTTTATACTACTTCTATATAGCATGTTGATGTGCTTTACGTGATTTCTTATCGCTCAATCTTCATTTATTGTTGTTACTCATTGAATACTCACATTACTCCATGCACCTTGTGTGCAGATTCAGGTATTTCTTCATCCGGTAGCGGGTATTGATTGATTAGAGGCAGAGTCATTGAAGTTTAGCAAGGTAGCTGCCCGACGTCCGCAATACTGCTTGTCTCCCTTTTGATGTCATTAGACTGTATTTAGTATATTTATAGAATTTCCATTGTATTTTAGACCTTAGTAGATGCTGGTGACTTCTGACACCCCGATGTCGGGTTGTATCTATTTTCGCACTGTTTATTTAACCTTACATTATGTAATATCTGATTAATTAAAAATGCTTAAATTGAATTATTAGAATTATTAAAATGAATTTGGGCATTTTGTACGCTGGCCTTGTCTTCAAGAGAGGCGCCATCACGAACGGGTCCGGTTTGCGATCGCGACAAGTTGGTATCAGAGCTATTAGTGTTCTGAGGTGATATATGTGTTACTTTTCTGTGTTGCGAGGCATTATGATTTGTTGGTTATAGGCACATATGGTGCGGTTCCATTGGGGTTTTATAGTGGAAGTCGAGGGGGAAGAGTACTGGGTAATACTCGGTGGATGGCGTATCGGTTCTGTCCTTTCAGGTTTGTGTGGTGTTATGCATTTGATTCATCGTGGTTATGATGATTTTCTTTGGTTCCAGACATCAATTGAGCGTCATCGTCAATTTTGAGCAGAGTGACTTGAGGTGTTTCATGTGGACCACTGTTTGGATAGGGTCGTGCATTGCAGTGAAGTTATATGGAGGTATGACCTTCGGGTTAGATTAGAGTATTCTGTTTCTACGATAAGTGACAGGTTCTTAGCATTGTGTTGTGGTTCTACTGATGAACTTGCGGTATAACTCTTCCATTTGAGTCATTTTTCATGATTTGAGTACGTTTAGATTGTTGCCTATTGGTGTGCGGATTTCACGAGTTGTGGCTTTAGATGGATTGATATGTCATGTCACCAGAGTAGTTGTGTGGGATTAGATGAGGTTGTTTGGATCTAGAATGAATACAAACAGATTGAATTTCAGCGTGTTGGAAGGAGAATATCGATGTTTGACTTAGAAATTTGCTATGGTCCTTGCCAAAAGCAAAGTGGCTTCACGAATGGTTGTTTTGAGGAATGGTTATGACTTTCTATGTGTTTCATTTAGCATTGGCAGTATACGAAAGTGTTTGAGTGAGACTTTTAGTTGATAATAGGTTTACTATCGGTAATCGGTTGTTGTGTGCAATTGTCCTAATTTGGAAGTTATCGCTGCAAGTGTCTGAGTTATGCGATATATCTTGTGATTGCATCGAGGGCTGCAAATATGGTTTGTTACAGCATTTTCGGACTTATTCAAAGTATAGATGTGAGATTCTGATCGTATTGATGCTTTTTAGAAGTGGAAATGTGGTTCTATGGTTTATGAGCTAGATTGGATTGTGAAATTTCAGTTACATTGTGTTATTGGACCTATATGAGATAGGGTGATGGGGTTATCCCCCGGGTATGTGCACAATAAGGTTACACAACGATTTGATGATTTTCGGAACAACTCTGGGCACGTTCGAGGACGAACGTATGTTTAAGCAGGGGAGGATGTAACGACCGACTGGTTTGTTTTAAGATTTTGTACCTTTCTTGCCAGTTCTCGAGCATGAATTGACACGTGTGATGTATTATGACTTATGTAAATCATTGATTTTGATTTTTAGGATAATCAGAATGAATTTGGAAGAATAGTTCTCAGTTTGAAGCTTGAAATTTGATCTTGGTATATGATCTCGGATCAAAATTTTTATGATTTGGTTAGCTCCGCTAGGTGATTTGGGAATTAGTATCGTGATCGGAATGCAATTTGGAGGTTCATGAAAGGTTTAGGCTTGAATTGGCGAAATTGAGATTTTGGCATTTTTCGGTTGATAGGTGCAATTTTGATATAGGGGTCGGAATGGAACTCCAGAAGTTGATGTAGTTCCATTGTTGCATTTGGGATGCGTGTGTAAAATTTCAAGTCATTGGGACGTGGTTTGGTATACGTTTTGATCGGAAGCCTTATTCAAAAGAATTTGGAAGCTTCGGCTTAAATCCGATGTATTTTGGGTGGTTCGATGTTGTTTGAGGTGTTTTGAAGATTGGTACAAGTTTGAATGGTGGTATGTGACTTGTTTGTGCTTTTGGTTGAGGTCCCGAGGCCTCGAGGTGATTCTGGATGGGTGACGGAAGAATTTGGAATTGAGTTTTGCAGCTGAAGCATTTGGTTTCTGTCATAACCGCACTTGGAGTTGGGAGGACGCAGGTGCGATGATCTCAGAAGCGGAAGGCAGCCGCATATGCGGCCAAGAGGAAGTTCTTCAGGAATCACAGAAGCGGTGAAGTGGGTGCACCTGCGGTAGCGCAAGTGCGAGTTTTTAACCGTAGTGTGGAAATTGGCAATTTAATGAAAACCGCAAATGCGGCGGATTGGTCACAGAAGCAGGAAATGGACCGCATGTGTGAAAACGCATGGGTCAGAAAGTATAAAAGGTTCCCTTCGCGATTTTGAGTGGGTTTTTACTATATTTCATTCGGGAGAATGCGTTGGAGAGAATTGAAGAGGGTTTCGCGGAGGTAAGATTTTTGTTGGTATTTGTGCTCAAGGGGCGGATTTTCTATTCTTAACTGTTCTAGTTTCTTTGCACTTAATTCCTTAACTGTTAAAAAGGTATTTTAAAGGAGTTTAAACTGAGCTAAGATGCTTTACGAGGTTTTACAGCTTCATTGCTTTCTTACTGGTTTTATACTGCTTCTACACAGCATGGTTTCTATCTCTCAATCTTCATTTATTGTTATTACTCATTGAGTCGGAGTACTAATATTACTCCTGCACCTTGTGTTAGATAAAGCGCTTAACGCTAGAGGGGGAGTGAATAGCGTTATAATAAAATTTAGCGTAAACTTGCGGAAATTAAAATTTGCAGGAAATAAATAAGTGCGTTAAATAAACAAAAAGGAAAGAACGCACCGATATATTCTGGTTCACCACAACACGTGGCTAGTCCAGTCCCCGAGAGACTCTCTCGAGATTTTCCACTAACTTGTTAAGCTTACGGGTGCTCAACAAACCTTTACAACTTAAGGACACAAGCCTTAACACCTTTGCTCGGAGATACAACACTCCAAGACTTCAACCAAGGAAACACAAGTTCCTTACAACAAGAGAATTACAATTCTCTTACAAGCGTATAAAACACTAAACACTCAAACAAAATACTCCTTAATGAGTAGATATGAGTAAAAGAAGTAAGTTCTAGATCACAACAACTTTGGACAAGAATATGGCTCTCAAAAGCTTTATGAAATTGAATATAAAATGATAAACAAAAGTATGCAAGCTTATAGCAATGTAATGATCAGTTGTAGTATGTTGTTGTATTTAAAACACTGAAATGAAGCTGTATTTATAGTTGAAAAACTTGGCATTACCGTTGCCTAATTGCCAATTAAGAGTTGCTGATTTTACTCACTGACAATCGATTGTCAAACCCCAACAATCGATTGTCTGCCAGTCAGATCAAAATTCAATCCTAGATTTTACGCTTGATAATCGATTACTTACAATCCATAATTGATTACTGGCAACGTTCAAAAAATCCTTTCCAGGTTTTACCACAAACAATCGATTGTCCAGAATCAACAATCGATTACTCAGCAACGTTCAAAAAATCTTTTCCGGATTTTAATCAAAACAATCGATTATACAGAATCAATAATCGATTACCCAATAACGTTCAAAAAATCTTTTCCAGATTTTAATCAAAACAATCAATTATATAGAATCAATAATCGATTACCTGACGGTATTTGAAAACTTTACGACAACGGCCAGCTTCACAATCGATTGCACAAAGTCAACAATCGATTACTTATCAGTTTTTGAAAAACATTTTAGACACTGTCTCTTTGACAATCGATTGTCCAATGTAACAATCGATTATTTAATAAATTTGAAAATCACTGGAAGACACTGTCTCAACATAATCGATTACCATTAGTTCATAATCGATTATTCTGAGTTTTGAAAAACTTTGATGGACACTGCCTCAGTTACAATCGATTGTCATGCAGGTTTGAAAAAACCTGATGCTCACTGTCTTACTCACAATCGATTGTCATTAGTTCACAATCGATTGCCATGCAGTCTTGGCTGAAAACAATCGATTATCATAAGTACATAATCCATTATCTTAGTCCAGATTTTTAAGGCATGTCTAAAAATTATTTTGACTACTGTAAATATGCATGATTTTAAAATCATTTGACATTAAATTAAATATGCATGATTTTGGAAAATAGTTTTATGAGAGAAGCCATGTTACGAGTCAAGTTGTAGGATCAAGATCACAATTAAGAATGACTCAATTAAACTATAAAACTTTGTCTTGAGCTTGAATCTCGTTGTATATCAATTGTGCGCTTGTTTCTTGATCTTCGTCATATATCAATTTTCGCTTCGTTTGTCATTCATCAAAACCTATACAAAAGAACACACGTTTTAGTATATTGCATTGAGAACGTGTTTCCAACAATTTCCCCCTTTTTGATAATGGCAAACATTAAGCGGGATATGCAAGACAACAATTTATATTGACGATTCAAGACAAGTATATACATGCAACAAGTATGCAATTTGTTCCCCCTCAATTTGAGAATCCCCCCTCAATTTAAGCTTATAATTTGAGAGTGCATCATACCCGTTATCTTCCCCCTTTTGCCATTAGCAAAAATAACATAATAATAAGATGCCAAAGATGAAATTACAGCAACATCAACCCAAATAATAGTAACATAATCGATTATTGATACGAAATAATCGATTTTTAGATGACGGAAACCGATTGTTGTACGTCAAGCTTTATAATTCCCCTTTCCTTTGGGGCGATACCTGCAAAAATCGTTAGACGTCTCCGACGCTCAAGTTAGAAATCATGTAACAAAAAAAATGCAATGCATGACTTAGATCAACGTGGAGTCAAGGATCCCGAGTTCACTGCGAATTCGGAAGAAGGACTCTTTCTCTAAAGGCTTTGTAAAGATGTCTGCCAATTGGTTTTTGGTTTCAACAAATTCAATTTCGACATCGCCTTTGATAACGTGATCTCTAGTAAAATGATGTCTAATTTCAATGTGTTTCGTTCGCGGATGAAGAACGGGGTTCTTCGTCAAGCATATGGCACTAGTATTATCACATCTAAGAGGGATATGATCCAGACTTAGGCCATAGTCCAAGATTGTTGTTTCATCCATAGGATTTGAGCGCAACAACTCCCCGCGGCTACATATTCAGCCTCGATTGTGGACAACGCAACACTTACTTGTTTCTTGCTAAACCAAGAAACGAGAGAGCTACCGAGCAAATGGCAAGTGCCACTAGTGCTCTTGCGGTCCAATTTGCGTCCAGCAAAATCTGAATCGGAGTAGCCAACAAGTTGGCATGAAGAGCCTTTGGGGTACCATAGACCCACATTTGTAGTACCAACAAGATACCTTAAAATCCGTTTTACCGCAGTAAGGTGAGACTCCTTCGGACACGATTGATAACGAGCGCATAAGCACACGCTAAACATGATGTACGGACGACTAGCAGTAAGATAAAGAAGAGAGCCAATCATACCTCGATACTTTTTGGTGTCGACTTCCTTACCTTTCTCATCTTTGTCTAGATGATCGGATGTGCTCATGGGAGTAGCCATTTCTTTTGCATTGTTCATCTCAAATCGTTTCAGCAATTCTTTGCAATATTTGGCTTGACAAATGAATGTACCTTCTTTCATTTGCTTTACTTGTAATCCCAAAAAGAATGTTAACTCACCCATCATAGACATCTCAAATTCGCTTGTCATTAAATCGGAAAATTCCTTGCATAAAACATTGTTAGTAGCACCAAATATAATATCATCTACATATATTTGAACTAACAAAATATCATTGTTTTTATGATTAACAAAGAGAGTTGTGTCAACTTTCCCCCTAATGAAATCATTTTCCAAAAGAAACTTACTTAATCTTTCATACCAAGCTCGGGGAGCTTGTTTTAAACCATAAAGAGCCTTTTTGAGCTTGAAAACATGATCGGGAGATTTAAAGTTTTCAAAACCGGGGGGTTGTTCAACATAAACTTCTTCTTGAATAAAACCGTTTAGAAAAGCACTTTTCACATCCATTTGATATAAATTGAAATTCATAGAAGAGGCAAATGCAAGCAATAAGCGAATAGCTTCTAATCTAGCTACGGGAGCATATGTTTCCTCATAGTCAATACCTTATTATTGATTATAGCATTTTGCTACAAGCCTAGCTTTGTTTCTAGTGATTATACCATTTTCATCTAGTTTTATTGCGAAAAACCCATTTCGTACCAATTATGGTATGACCTTCGGGTCTTGGCACCAAATCCCAAACTTCATTGCGTTCGAATTGGTTAAGCTCCTCTTGCATTTCCAAGGTCCAAAATTCATCCCCAATTGCTTCTGAGATGGTTTTGGGTTCAATTTGAGAAACAAAAGCAGTATGTTCTAAGGTACTTTTGAGAGAGTTTCGGGTACTTACCTTGTCTCCAACGCTGTTCGAGAGGGTGATCTTTGATTGTCCTCCACTCGTTAGGCATATTCATTTCTTTTTCCAATTGTGGCGCTTCTTCCGTTGGTCGTTCCTCAGTTTCATCTTTATTTTCCTTGGGTGGTTCCTCTTGTATTTTGTCTTTCAAGCTATCTAAGATACCTGCAAGATCAAAACCGGAATCCTTTCTCGCCAAGCGAGCATTATTTTCGGAAAATACAACATGAGGGGATTCCTCCACAATTTGGGTTCTTTTATTAAAGACCCTATATGCTTTACTACGTGAGGAATATCCAATGAAAATACCTTCATCCGACGTAGCATCAAATTTACCCAATTGGTCTTTGCCATTGTTATGAACAAAACATTTGCAACCAAAAACTCTAAAATGGGAAATATTTGGTTTTCTACCCTTATGAAGTTCTTAGGGGGTTTTCATGAGTATCGGCCGAATTACTACTCTATTTAGAACATAGCAAGCGGTACTCACGGCGTCCGCCCAAAAATGTTTGGGTATCTTAGCTTTGTCGAGCATGGTTCTAGCCATCTCTTCGAGACACCTATTTTTCCTTTCCACCACCCCATTTTGTTGTGGTGTACGTGGAGCGGAAAAGGTATGCTCGATTCTGAGTTCGTCACAAAAGTCCGCAAAGAGATTGTGATCAAACTCTCCCCCATGATCACTTCTAATTGAAGTGACGGTTGTTTCTTTCTCATTTTGAACACGCTTAAGAAAATATTTAAAATTTTGAAAAGCATCACTTCTATTGGTAAGAAATAAAGTCCAAGTAAATCTCGAGTAATCATCAACAATCACAAAAGCATATCTATTTCTTCCTAGACTTTCAATGCGAGAGGGACCAAATAAATCCATATGAAGCAATTGCAATGGTCTAGAAGTTGAAACAATGTTTTTAGATTTGAAAGATGCTTTTGTTTGCTTCCCCTTTTGACACGAGTCTCAAATGGAGTCATTTTCAAATTTTAAATTGGGAAGACCAACAACTAAGTTTTGAAAAATCAATTTGTTCAAAAGATGCATATTGATATGTGCTACTCTACGATGCCATAGCCAAGTATCATCCTCTTTACTCATTAGACAATCAATATAATCGGGTGAGTCATTAGCAAGATCAACCATATAAATATTATCCACTCTAAAACCACGGAGGATAATTTTGAAATCACTACGTCTGAACACTAAGCATTCATCCGAATCAAATAAAGCAAGATTTCCCTTGTCACACAATTTGCTTATGCTCAAGAGATTATGCTTTAATCCTTTAACAAGTAATATATGCTTAATAGAGGATTTTTCATCCTTACCGACCGAGCCGATGCCGATGATCTTTCCTTTATTGTTATCACCGAAGATAACACTTCCTCCTTCTTTGTGCTCTAATTGAAGGAATTTGGATTCATCTCCCGTCATATGCTTGGAGCATCCACTATCAAGGTACCATAGTACACTTGATCCCTTCAAGCACACCTACAAAACAAATTAATGTTCTTTAGGTACCCATTCCATCTTGGGTCCTTGGGGGTTAGGCATATTATAATGATGCGATTGAGTAATATGTCTATGACGTGTAAAGCATGCAGGAGCAATATGACCAATACTTCTACAATAATGACAAGTCACATTTGGGTTATGCATCCTTCTAGGTTCATAGTAACTAGACGGATGAAAATTTCTTACTCTATTTTGAACACTATGACTATTTCGCATTTCATGAGAATTATTTCTCCTACTATGAGCTCTAGGATGGGCAGCATTTCTAGAGTGATTGTTTCTCGGTTGAGGGCCATTGCTAGGTCTTCTAAGGGGTTCAAAATTTGGCCTAATGTATGCATCATTTCTAGGGTGACTATTTCTAGGTGGTAAGTCATTCCTAGGTCTTCTAAAATGTTCAGCATTTTGTCTAGCATGCATATTGGCTCTAGAGTTGTTGTTTCTAGGATAAGCATTTCTATTGTTAATCCTAGGTTGAGCTTTAGGTTGTTGGGGTTTAGCTTCAACCTTTTCTTCATTCTTAAAGCCTATTCCATGCTTGGTTGATTTCAAGTTAACAAGAACATCATTCAAGTTTTTGTGCGAAGAATTAAACTTATCTAATGTGCCTTTAAGCCTACTTACTTCATTCTTAAGATGCAAACAAGAAGTGCAATTTCTAGTAGAGCTTTCGGGCTTATCGGAACTTCTTTTTCCAAAAAACTTATTTTCCTCTTTCAGCTTCTCATTTTCTAAAACCAGTTTTTCTAAATCCTTTTCTTTTAAAGAAAGCTGTTTTTGAAAATCTTTTTCTTTTAGAGAAGCATTTTCTTTTACGCCCTTAACAGTTTTTGAAGCCTTAATAAACTCAGCATATAATTCATCAAAAGCAGTTCGCATTTCTTCAAGAGTAAAGAAGTTTTTAGACGAAATTTGACATACCTCATCTTTGTTGTCTTCTTGTGCCATAAGGCAAGGATTTGCTGCTTCGTCTTCTTCTCCTTCGCTTGACTCATCTCCGGAGTCGCCTCCCCAAGAAATGTATGCACGTTGCTTTTTAAAAGGTTTCTTCTCCTTTTTGATGTTTGGGCAATTTGATTTGATGTGCCCGGTTTCACCACATTCATAGCACTTGATTTGTTCGCCTTGCTTTTTGCCCTTGCGTTCATACTCCTTGCACATGAACTTTTGAAATCTTTTGATAACGAGTCCAAACTCGTTGTCTCCTTCCTCATCAATTTGCGGTTGGCTTGTGCTCGCCTTTAGAGCTATTCTTTGCCTCCTTTGATCATCAACAAAAGGGTTAAGAATAGTAGATTCATAGGTCTTAAGGTTACCTCTTAGTGCGTCGATGGTGACGTTTGAAACGCCAATGGATTCTTGAATTGCATCGGCCTTTGATCTCCATGCCGGTGTGAAACTTCTAAGAATTTTTCGCACGAGCTCTCTATCCGTGAATGTTTTCTTGAGAGCATGTAGGTCATTTACGATTATTGAAAATCGCTCAAACATTTCGTCCACCTTTTCACCTTCCTTCATGTGAAATAATTCATAAGAATGGGTTAGGAAATCAATTTTTGCTTCCCTTACCTGGTCCGTACCTTCGTACGTAACTTCTAGCTTGTCCCACATCTCCTTTGCCGTTGTGCAGCACGATATTTTCCTGTAATCGTCAGCATTAACAGCACAATATAATAAATTAATTGCTTTAGCATTATTTTGAACCTTTCGGATGTCATCCGCGTCATACTCATCCTCGGACTTGGGAACCCATTCGTTTTCCACCTTCTTTGTTGGAATTTGGTTTCTCTTCATTATCACCTTCCAAAGGTGAAAGCTGTTGGACTAAACGAAGATCTTCATTCTCTCCTTCCAGTACGTGTAATTTGTACCGTTGAATAGAGGTGGTCGTGTGGAGCACTGTCCTTCATCAATTCCTGCAAAAGAATCACGAGTAGAAGCCATGGATGGTTCTCTCAAACTGTTAAGTTTTCAGAGAGTTGGGCTCTGATACCAATTGTTAGATAAATCGCTTAACGCTAGAGGGGGGGTGAATAGCGTTATAATAAAATTTAGCGTAAACTTGCGGAAATTAAAATTTGCAGGAAATAAATAAGTGCGTTAAATAAACAAAAAGGAAAGAACACACCGATATATTCTGGTTCACCACAACACGTGGCTAGTCCAGTCCCCGAGAGACTCTCTCGAGATTTTTCACTAACTTGTTAAGCTTACGGGTGCTCAACAAACCTTTACAACTTAAGGACACAAGCCTTAATACCTTTGCTCGGAGATACAACACTCCAAGACTTCAACCAAGGAAACACAAGTTCCTTACAACAAGAGAATTACAATTCTCTTACAAGTGTATAAAACACTAAACACTCAAACAAAATACTCCTTAATGAGTAGATATGAGTAAAAGAAGTAAGCTCTAGATCACAACAACTTTGGACAAGAATATGGCTCTCAAAAGCTTTATGAAATTGAATATAAAATGATAAACAAAAGTATGCAAGCTTATAGCAATGTAATGATCAGTTGTAGTATGTTGTTGTGTTTAAAACACTGAAATGAAGCTGTACTTATAGTTGAAAAACTTGGCATTACCGTTGCCTAATTGCCAATTAAGAGTTGCTGATTTTACTCACTGACAATCGATTGTCAAACCCCAACAATCGATTGTCTGCCAGTCAGATCAAAATTCAATCCCAGATTTTACGCTTGATAATCGATTACTTACAATCCATAATCGATTACTGGCAATGTTCAAAATATCCTTTCCAGATTTTACCACAAACAATCGATTGTCCAGAATCAACAATCGATTACTCAGCAACGTTCAAAAATCTTTTCCGGATTTTAATCAAAACAATCGATTATACAGAATCAATAATCGATTACCCAATAACGTTCAAAAAATCTTTTCCGGATTTTAATCAAAACAATCGATTATACAGAATCAATAATCGATTACCTGACGGTATTTGAAAACTTTACGACAACGGTCAGCTTCACAATCGATTGCACAAAGTCAACAATCGATTACTTATCAGTTTTTGAAAAACATTTTAGACACTGTCTCTTTGACAATCAATTGTCCAATATAACAATCGATTATTTAATAAATTTGAAAATCACTGGAAGATACTGTCTCAACATAATCGATTACCATTAGTTCATAATCGATTATTCTGAGTTTTGAAAAACTTTGATGGACACTGCCTCAGTTACAATCGATTGTCATTAGTTCACAATCGATTGTCATGCAGGTTTGAAAAAACCTGATGCTCACTGTCTTACTCACAATCGATTGTCATTAGTTCACAAGCGATTGCCATGCAGTCTTGGCTGAAAACAATCGATTATCATAAGTACATAATCGATTATCTTAGTCCAGATTTTTAAGGCATGTCTAAAAATTATTTTGACTACTGTAAATATGCATGATTTTAAAATCATTTGACATTAAATTAAATATGCATGATTTTGGAAAATAGTTTTATAAGAGAAGCCATGTTACGAGTCAAGTTGTAGGATCAAGATCACAATTAAGAATGACTCAATTAAACTATAAAACTTTGTCTTGAGCTTGAATCTCGTTGTATATCAATTGTGCGCTTGTTTCTTGATCTTCGTCATATATCAATTTTCGCTTCGTTTGTCATTCATCAAAACCTATACAAAAGAACACACGTTTTAGTATATTGCATTGAGAACGTGTTTCCAACACCTTGTGTGCAGATTTAGGTATTTCTGCACCTGGTAGCGGGTATTGGTTGATCAGAGGCAGAGTTATTGGAGTTTAGCAATGTAATTGCCCGATGTCCGCAACACTACTTTCTCCCTCTTGATGTCATTAGACTATATTAAGTATATTTCCAGAATTTTCGTTGTATTTTAAACCTTAGTATATGCTCGTAACACCCCGATATTAGGTTGTATCTATTTCAGCACTGTTTATTTAAACTTACATTATACAATATCTGATTAATTAAAAAAGGCTTGAATTGACTTACTAAAATTATTGAAATGAATTTGGGGATTGTGTCGGCTATCCTTGTCTTCACGAGAGGCACCATAACGAACATGTACGATTTGGGGTTGTGATAGTATTCCCCTCCCACCGAGTTTTCAGCAAGATGATCTGCCAATACTTGTCCTTTTACCACCTTTTGAGTTACATAGATGATGTCGAACTCACTCAACAATATTTTCCACTTGGCTAATTTCCCAGTCGGCACGAGTTTCTGAAATATGTACTTCAGAGGCTCCATCCTGGATATGAGGTATTTAGTGTAGGCACAGAAGTAATGCCTCATTTTCTGAGTTGTCCAGGTCAAAGCACAATAAGTGCGTTTAATCAGAGAGTACCGTGCTTCTCAAGGTGTGAACTTCTTACTCAAATAATATATGGCCTACTCCTTTCTTCTTGTCTCGTCATGTTGTCCCAAAACGCATCTGAAGGCTCCATCCAACATAGATAGATAGAGTAGCAAAGGTCGCCCTGGATCAGGCGGGACCAAAACTGGTGGGGTGGATAAGTACTTTTTGATTTTGTCGAAGGCCCTTTGACAATCCTCTATCTAGCTTGTTTCGGCATCTTGAAGATGGGTTCGCATATGACCATGGACTGTGTTATGAATCGACTGAAATAGTTGAGACTAAAGATGTTAAATGGGTGGGCCGGGCCGGCCCGGCCAGGCCAGGCTGGGTTGCTATTTTGGACCCGTACGGGTTACAGTTTGGACCAGTTACGGGTTGGGGCTTAACGGGTTCGGGTTCATCCAGGTAAAAATTGAACCATAAGGGTTATAGGTTGAGGCGGCCCGACCGGACCGGGTTTAGTGTATTTTTACTTTTTTTTATATTTTGTATAACTATTATAAGTTATATTAATACAAAGTATTAACATAAAGAATACAAGGAAGATAGAAAAAAATTGCACTTATAATTGCAAGTGCTACATTTATTTCAAAATTCAAACTTACAAATTAAAAGGTTTACATTTCACAACAAGTAAATTAACCGATAAAGAGTAAATTTAAAGGTTTTGCATTGCCTTAGTAAGTTCTTCATAATCAATATGAACTGAGTGACCTTCTTCTGGAGTGTTAAATTTGGATGGGTTACCATGTGTTAATATATCTCCAAGTTTCTCGTATTATGGGCTATCAACATCTTCACGTCCTTGATTTCTTTGTTCCTATCTAATCCATTCTCTGAAACATAATAAATCTTCCAAAATATTACTTTCCAATGAGTGACGGTATCTCCAAGTTGTTGTCTTGCTTAGCTAAATGCACTTTCTGATGCAACAGTAGAAATTGGCACATTCAGCACGTCCCGAGCCATAGCGAAAAGAACGGGAAATTTCTTTCCATGCTCATGCCACCATCCCAACGGTGAAAATTCCTTTGTACAAGGCTCTTTTTGCTTCTGCAAGTAGAATTGAAGTACATCAATATTCCTGCTACTGGTTTGAGTGTTAGAAAATGTAGAAAAAAATATTAAAACTATTAAGGCCTTCTTCATCATCCACAGTAGCAGAAGTGTACAGTGCATAATGGGATTAACATGCCGACAACAGGAGCACCATCATCAATTACATTTTCATAATAATTATATAATTGTTGTAAATAAGTTCGGCGGCGAGGACTCAAATTGATTACATCCTCATCAGAAGGAGCGACAGGGGTCTGTGCAAGGACTGCAAGGTTATTCCGGGAGAGTCTCTTTCAACTCTGCATAGACTTCTAGTGATGGATGTCGATCTCCGGGTGAAGAAGAAGAGGAGGGGCGCCCTGGGTCAACCGCGGATTAGATGGGGAGCTTTGTCTAAGGAGAAATCACAGGAGTTGGAAAGGAGGTTAGAGGAGGGCGGAGCTTGGAGAAGTTATGGGGAAGCGGACGCGATGTGGTCAGTGACAACGAACTTGGTTAGGGGGGTAGCACGGGGTATTCAGGTAGACATCAGGGTGATTGGTGGTGGAACGAGGTAGTCAAAGGAAAAGTGGAGGCGAAGAAGGCGGCGTTTGCTAGGTTGGCAGGGAGCACAAGCGAGGAGGAGCCGAGAGCGAACAGGATGATCTACAGGGAGGTGAGAAGAGAAGCTAAGATGGCAGTCATGGAAGCTAAAAACGCGGCGTTCGATCGCATGTACGAGGAACTAGGGGAGAGAGGTGGGGATAAGAAGTTATTCCGGCTGGCTAAAGTAAGGGAAAGGAAGGCTCGTGACCTAGACCAAGTCAGGTGTATCAAGGACGAGGATGGTAGAGTTCTGATGGGGGAATCGCAAATCAAACAGAGGTGGCAGGCGTACTTTCGGGACCTTCTTAACGAGGAGGGGGATCGGATCATAGAGCTAGGGGAGTTGGGGCATTCAGAGCGACATAGAGACCTTGGGTACTGCAGGCGCATTAGGGTGGAGGAGGTCATAGGGGCGTTGCGTAGGATGAGTAGGGGTCGAGCAACCGGGCCTGACGAGATCCCGGTGGAGTTCTGGAAGTGCATGGGTAGATCTGGAGGGGAGTGGCTCTCTAGGCCGTTTAACGTGATCTTCAAGGCTAAGAGGATGCCGGATGAGTGGCGGTGGAGTACAGTGGTGCCCTTGTACAAGAACAAAGGGGACATCCAGTGCTGCAACAACTATAGGGGTATTAAACTAATAAGCCACACGATGAAGGTTTGGGAGAGGGTGATTGAGGCGCGAGTGAGGGAGGCGACAACTATATCTGGGAACCAGTTCGGTTTCATGCCGGGCCGCTCCACCACAGAGGCTATTCACCTAGTCAGGCGGCTGGCGGAACAATTTAGGGATAAGAAGAAGGACCTTCATATGGTGCTTATCGACTTGGAGAAGGCGTATGACAAGGTCCCGAGGGAGGTGCTATGGAGGTGCTTGGAGGCGAAGAGTGTGCCAAAAGCCTATATCAGAGTAATCAAGGACATGTACGATGGAGCTAAGACTAAGGTGAGGACGGTGGGTGGCGAATCGGACCATTTTCCTGTGGTAATGGGGCTCCATCAAGGATCGGCGCTGAGCCCCCTGTTGTTCGCCTTAGTGATAGATGCTCTAACCTGTCATATCCAAGGGGATGTGCCTTGGTGTATGCTCTTTGCTGATGATATAATATTGATAGACGAGACGAGGGCCGGTGTTAGTGAGAGGTTAGAGGTATGGAGACAGACTCTCGAGTCTAAGGGTTTCAAAATAAGCAGATCTAAGATAGAATATCTGGAGTGCAAGTTTAGCGACGAGCCGAGCGGGGTAGGCAGGGAAGTGATGCTTGGTTCTCAGGCCATCGCCAAGAGGGACAGTGTCCGTTATCTTGGGTCTGTGATTCAGGGGGACGGGGAGATTGACGGGGACGTCACCCAACAGATAGGAGCAGGGTGGTCGAGGTGGAGGCTTGCTTCAGGGGTCCTGTGTGACAAGAAAATTCCACACAAATTCAAGGGGAAATTCTACAGAGCCGTGGTTAGACCTGCGATGTTGTATGGGGCGGAGTGCTGGCCCGTGAAGAACTCTCATGTTCAGAGAATGAAGGTTGCGGAGATGAGGATGCTTAGGTGGATGTGTGGGCACACCAGGCAAATAAGATTAAGTACGAAGTTATTCGACAGAAGGTAGGGGCGGCCCCGGTGGACGAGAAGATGGGGGAAGCGAGGCTGAGGTGGTTCGGGCATGTACGGAGGAGGGGCCCCGATGCCCCGGTGAGGAGCTACGAGCGGTTGGTGATTGTTGGTGGTCGGCGAGGTAGAGGGAGGCCTAAGAAGCATTGGGGAGAGGTGATTAGGCAGGACATGACTAGAATGCAGGTTACCGAGGACATGACCCTTGATAGGGGAGTCTGGAGGTCTAGAATCAGGGTTGCAGGCTAGGGGCTCTTAGAGTCCTTCGTTCGCCTCACCCGGGGTTGGGTGTGGGATAGTAGGGTTACCCATAGATGACTAGTGTTTTAGCTTAGGTCCCCTTTTGGTTGTTAGTATGGTAGTTACTGCTTGTTATTATTGCATGCGACTGTATTTATGTTTCTTATGTTTGCATAATTATTTACGTTATTTCTGCGGGATTACTTATGCTTTATTATTGTGTTTTGTCTTGCTTTGGTTCCTAGTTTTGTCTTTGTTCCGATGCAGCTTTCCATTTTATCCTATGCGCCGAGGGTCGTTTGGAAACAGCCTCTCTGCCCTTTCGGGTAGGGGTAAGGCTCGTCTACATAATACCCTCCCCAGACCCCACCTGGTGGGAGTATACTGGGTAGTTGTTGTTGTTGTTGTTGTTGTAAATAATCATTTAGCTTGTTCATAGAAACATATAAATCTGGGTTTCAATTAGTCCAATCTCCATATAAGTATATAAAGCATTCATTAATTTTTGACAATCATACATCTTAATAGAACGATAATAACATTAGGGTAATGTGCTCCAGAAAACTCAACACTAGCTGTATAAAATTTAAGTAAAAATTTAACAACATCATTAATGACCTTCCAAGTATTAGTTGTTAACATACAGTTTGGATCAGTATAATGTGCATTAGCAACTTCAGTTATTGTGAATCCATATTTGTAGAAAATTTTTAAAAATATATATGTATAATTTCATCTAGTAAGAATTCGTCTGGCATGAATATTGGTTTAATGTTATACTGCACACACTTATTCTTAAATTCCTTTATTGTAGATTGTCCATTATTTCTTTGAATAATACCAACTGCTCTTCTAACATGAGTAATCTCAGTTGAAAATAAATCAAGGCCATTTTTAATAATTAAATTATAAACATGACATGCACACCTAACATGAAAAATTTCATCAAGAGGTGGAGGGAGTTCACCGAATTCGACAATAAATTGAGCACTTGATTACGCAATTCCCATCTAACAACGAACAAACATCAAGCAAGTATTTCAATTTTGAAGTTAATTGTTCAAACTTCAAAATCCGAATGATAAAACACGATAAACTAAATTCAAGAAAAAAGAATCAAATAAAATTAGAATATGAATTGAAGACTTGAAGTCTTTAAAATTGGAGAATGAGAGAAATTGAGATTGAGAAATAGAGTTGAGTGAAGAAATGAAGAAGGGGGGGGGGGGGGTATTTATAGTTTTAGAGAAGGTTAATTTTGTAAATTGAAAAAGGTTAAATTTTAAAAAAAAGGCTATTTATGCAATTCACCACTGGACAACGGATCAATTCCAGGTCTGAACGTTGCCAACGGTTAGTGGGCCCCACATAATTTGAAAAATAAAAAAAATAAAAAAAAGTTATAGCCGTTGTACTAGGCTTTGGCTTTGATATGCTTAGTGACTTCCTCCTTGATTTTCATGCTTATGTCTGGTTTGAACTTTCGGAGTTTCTGCTTTATTGCGAACACATAGGATTAGTAGGAAACTTGTGAGCCACTATGGACGTGCTCAAACCGATAATGTCATCATATGACCATGCAGAAATGTACTCATACTCTTTTAGGAAACAAACATACTCTTCCTTCTCTATTGATCACAAGTGAATGCTGATGCGAGTCTCCTTGACGGTCTCGGCGTCTCCCAAATTTACTGCTACGGTTTCGTCCAGATTGGACTTAGGCTTATTGTCAAAGTTTTCAACCTCCCTGACAATTTCCTCGGGTATTTCATCTTCTGAATAACTATTCTCATTTTGTGTTGCCTCTTTACATGTCACAGTCACCAGATCATCAGGAAAAGTAATAATAACGCCGCAGAATGAAAAAGTGTAAAAATAGTAATGAATGATAAAGAGAAAATGCATTTGATTAAAAACAAAAAATCATCCAGACAAGTACAGCTCGATGAATTGAGCATTTATTTTGAAACAAGTAAATCTTAAGATAAAATTATTGGAAATCTTAAATGCCTAGAATGGCTATAGAAGTAAAATCTTATTAAGCTACCGAGGGATTTAGTGGGCTCAGGATGGTGTGGCGGTCCAGTTCCTGAGAATAGCTCCCTTCTTTATGGTCTGAATAGTGAGGCCTTCCTCCTCATCCTCCTCCTCAATTATGGCACTGCAGTCCTTGTCTTCATCCCCCAAAAACACATTCTTCAACCCAACTAGTGCTTCCTTTTTCGCAGTTCCCCATATTGTATCAGCTTGGTGAAAAGCTTGGTCTAAGCGTGGAACCGGTTGCTTCAGAGGGAAATACGATCTGTGCCATGGAGGGGACCAATCATTGTATTCTTGCTATGCGTACAAATATCCGAGCCCAAAGGTGGTACCATGACCCTTCAGCCGTATCGGTTTAGTGATACCTTGGAGTTACTTCCCCAACCCTTTGCCGGGTCCATATCCAAACCAGGCCAATATGCTTTTACTACTCCATCATTTATCCTTCTCGATGGCATTGACCCGTTCAATGTGATGATAGGTTTCCCCTCATAGCCTTCTTCTATGTCCTATGACCGGGATAGTTTGATTGGTGTAAATGGGGTTACTTCCATCTCCATGAATGATCACATCTTGATGATTCCATTTGAAATTTATGACTTGACGTAGTGTGGAAGGAATGGCTCCAGCGACATGGATCCATGGTCAGCCCAACAGAAGATTATATGAGACTGGTATGTCCAGCAACTGAAACTCGACGTCGAACCAAGTTGGAGCCATCTGCAAGAAAAGGTTGATTTCCCTAATTGTGGCCCTTTTCGGCCCATCGAAAGCTTTCACGTTCATGATTACTACTCATATTTCATGAATACCTTTGTCCAACCTTTTCAGAGTGTTCAACGGACAAATATTGAGGCTTGAATCTCCGTCAACCAAGACCTTGGCAGTGAATGTGTCTTCAAATTGCACTGTAATATGCAATACTCGATTGTGATTCAACCCCTCAGGTCGTAGCTCATATTTGTGGAAGATGATCTTATGACTTTCTAGTACTTGCCCTACCATATTGGCCATCTCTTTGCCGGTGATGTTATTGGGTACATAAGATTCACTCAACACTTTTATTAAAACGTTCTTATGCGCCTCTGAATTTTGCAGTAATGACATGATGGATATCTGAGCTAGGGCTTTGTTCAAATGGTCAATGACGTAATACTCCTTTGCTTGTACTTTCCTCCACAGGTCATCTGGCCCTGTTTCAGTGATAGGATGCCTGGTAGTGCAGGCCGAACCAATACCGTGTATATATATATATATATAGTGTTGCGGTGCACAACCCGATCCAATATAATATATATAATGCTGCGACGTGCAGCCCGATCCAATATAGTATATATAATGCTGCGGCGTGCAACCCGATCCAATATAGTATATATAATGTTGCGGCGTGCAACCCGATCCATTATAGTATATATATAATATTGCGACGTGCAGCCCGATCCGGTGTATGTCAAATACCCTCACTACGGGGTCCTTGACCCCTCTCAGTCAATATAGACTTGGCCTCTCGGGCCCACTTAGCTATGACAGGGTATTATTTTTTTTTTGGTCAAGCTAAGACATGGTATTCAATCCTAGGTATTGCTCATTTAGGGTGCAAGTTACTATGTTCAGTTTATCTCATGATTTACAGACAAAAGTCAGGACAGATGGTATGTGTCCAATAGGTAAAGTGAGGTCACTCAGCTCAACATGCTCCCTAGGAGTTCTACAGATCGGCACAAGACCCCAAATATGGAAACTAGCCCAAATTATACGACTACAAGCTCAGTCTCAGTCAAGAAATTCAGTAAATAACCAGTCGGGATGGACCAAGTCCGTATCCCCAGTAGATACATCACCATACTCATCACAAGACGCATGTCTCATCTCAACATAGCACCGCACAGTGCAAATACGGGTTTTCAAACCCTCGTTATATCATTCATGAGCATTACTCACCTCGAACTGGCCAAAATCCTAGCTCGCCTTGTGCTTTCCTCGCAAATCAAAATCCTGGAGTATGGAATCTGATAAAAACATAAGGAATATGTTATAATACGCTAATGGAACCTAACCCAATAGAAAGAACTCGAAAAATACCCAAAACTGCGAAGTTGGAAAAACTCGAGCCCCGGGTCCACTTATCAAAAAATTACGAAATTCACATCATCGGAATCCTCGTCTCTCCACGAGTCCGTACATATAAAGTTCATCAAAATCGGAGTCCAAATTGGCCATCAAATCCCAAATTTTCATTTCAAAAACCAAGCCATAAATTCTTTAATTTTCCACCCAATTTTCAGAGGTTTACATGATGATTCTTCAATAAAATTACGTAATTAGCTCATAAAACTTACCTCAAGTCGAAACCTAGGTGAAATCCTCTTACTCCCTAGTCCAATAGCTCCAAAATGTGCTCAACAATGGTAGAAAATGATATTATCTCGCGGATGTTATGTTATAAAACCTTCTGTTCGCCCAGGAATTTCCTCTATGCGATCACATCACCTCTCCTACGATCGCATTGAAGAACTCTTCCAGGCCTCCAAGTTGGCCTATGCGGTCACAACCCATTCTACGCGATCGCACTGCTTCAGAACCCAACACTACGCGATCGCATAAGACTCCCTACGATCGCAGAGAACAACTTCCTTCACCTATGCGATCGCATACCCCTAAATGCGCTTGCATTGAACAATCTCCAAGGCCTTCCCAAACCTTCTATGTGATCACAATAGCACTCCTGCAATCACACTGAACAAAAGTCTGCAACATTTATGACAGCAAAATCTGATCTCCTAGCCAACCAAAAATGATCCGTTTGAACCTCCGGAATAACCCCGAGGCCCCCAGGACCCCAACCAAGAATACCAACCTACTCCAAAATATCATAAGAACTCGTTCCAATCATAAAAAGGACCCTAAACACAAAAATCATCAAATCAGGACGAATTCAAGTCTAAATTAAACTAAAACTTCTGAAGCTCACATTCGATCAAAAACCCGATCAAACGATGTCCGATTGACCTGAAAATTTGCAGACATATCCAAAATCACTTAATGAAGCTAAAACAACTCTCATAATTCCATTCCGACCCCCGAATCAAAATCTCACCTATCAACATGAATTTGCCAAAATTCAAACTTAGCCAATTCAAGTCTAATTCTACACCGAACCTTCAAATTTTGTTCCGATTTTACTCCCAAGTCATAAGTCTTCCCCTGAAACTAGCCGAATCGTTAGAAATTCATTTCGAGCCCTATAACTCATAAGTCAACATCCGGTTGACTTTTCCAAACTAACCTTCTCTTAAAGAGACTAATTATCTCAATTCCAACCAAACTCTGACCGAATCACTTCAAACTATACAAATATATATGATGAAACATAAAAAAGCATAAAACAAGGAAAACAGGGTGGTAACACACGTGATGACGGTCCGGGTCGTCACAATAATTAACATCTTGCATATGCATGTATTTCTCAGTCTTTGATGCATCAATATAGTGGTGATACTTCCTTGAAGTTGTTGTAGGTATTAAACTATCTATTCAATATATGCTTGGTTATTGTGCACTAGAGTTTAGAGACATAAGAATTTATTTTGGCTTATGTGTTAGTTTTTTGACTTTAGAACACTGTAATAAAGTCATCAACTAGTAAATATAAGGAGATTAGTGACCTCTAATATGTATTCTTTTATATATTTTTCTAGTATGACTTTATTGTTTCTTATTGAATACTCTGAAATTTCCCTCACTATGTTCTCATTGTATTGATTTTTTTTGGATAGCTTAATACAAAAGATGGACCTATGTCGTAACGAATTGAATTTTCATCCGCTTAAAAATGGTTCCTTTTCTCAAAGAACTTATGGAAAATGAAATCTGAGTATGAATATTTAGGTGAAGACTAACTCCTCAAGCCACCTTTATCTTGTATTTTATTTTTTGGTTCTGTATTAATTATTTTTTTTTCAATTTCCGAATGAATTATTGTGTGTTGATTGTATATGCACAAGGAACAAGTGAGAAATGACTAGTAATTTGCCATCTTCCCAGTCAACCACTTTTTCTATTATTTTCATTGTTGTTATTCTTCTAGTTTGTATTGCTTTCTACATTTTCTTTCTTTATTTTGTCAACATATTAACTTTATTCCTTGGAATCCTATGTTGTTACACTATCCAACTTTCTTGAAAATTAGTTGTAAGTACATTTTTGCATCCTATCTATATTGTTAACTCTTAAAACTGAAATTCATTGTGTTAACTCTTGTTTTTAATCATCCCTTGCTTCGGAAATCTTATCCGAGTTTAATTTTAAATCTTCTGTAAAGAACAAGCATGACTGCATTGTGATTTTTTTGCTTACCTAATTCCATTTAATATTTGAATAAGCACTTGAAATGATATTTCTTGATCTCCCTGATATGTTTTTTTTTTACATATGCACTATTATTTCTACTTTGGTCGCAGAGGCTGATTGAAGATTTAAACTATATGATTTCAACTTTTAAGATCTTAATATTGAAGCTATTATATTTTTTAATTTATGGGTTCGTTATACACACACATGCACACATACTACTTTTGTAATTTTAAAAAATTTCTGTGTCGAACGTTATGAGTTCACTTGAACCTATCATCAACACTCTACATCTACCTTGATTTTGGGCTGAGATATACAATTACGTAATACTATTTGATTCTCAAAAGTCCTTACGGAATTACTCAAACAAGATACTTTAAATGTAATCATGTCGAATTGATCGTCAATTATTTTTGTCATGGAAAGAGTCAAGCCTTACTCATTGTTTATTATTCTTCTCAGGCAAGAAACATTTTCATTGATATACTTTAACATATTATGCAGTTAATTGCTAAACTCTTGACTCTTTATCTCTGGTCAGTTTCTATATATTTCTGAGTCTGTAGTTTATTTTTTGTGTGGCACTAGAGATTTAAGGAATACTAAATAATTATACAGATGCACATACTGTGGTTGTAGAGATTGTGAATTAACCTGTGTTGCTTCCATCATTAACTACTATTCTATTGTAGCTAATATAGTTGGCTTCTATGTCAAAACTAAAATGATGGTACTGTCTTATAAGAGCTACACAAAACTAAAGTTGTTCATTTTCCTCTTGGATGTTATACTACGTTCAACATCTTATATTGAGATGTAAGTAGTAGATCATCCTTGAAGTGATTCAACTGAAACCTTGTTACTTGATTTACTTTAGCAATTGCTGGTGTCTTTTAAAGTATTTTAAAGTGACTGCGTTTTTCTTGTGTTTCTTTCTTCTATTGTAATTCTCTTTACTTGTTTCTTTTTATACCTTTTTTCAATCAACGTATTTGATTTATCTTGTAATATTATTTTCACTTGTTAATAATTGAAATTCTGATTCTCTTGAAATATTGTTTCCTTGTCACCACATATTCAGTTATTGGTATTTAATATTTACTCAATAATGACATGCAAGTACACTACATTGATGATTTTACAGATGAAAACTAACGAGTGTAGGATGTGGAAGGAGAAGATGTGGAGATGACTATGTTGCAAAGGAAGTTTAGCATGTGGAAGACATCATTATTATCAATATTTACCGAAATCGAGTGTTAGAGAAATGTTAATAAGCTTAACTACTGTCTTAGATTATGAATATTTGATGATAGTATTGATTGACTCAAACTGACACTAGCTTCCGAATTCAAATGATGTATATCTTTTCTTTGATGTTGGTGACACTTGAAATATCAAGGCGAATCTAAAGAAATATATTGTCTTTTAGAATGAGTATTAGCCAATTTTAATAGAAAAATTTTATGTTATTATTTCGTTGTGAATATTATCACTAATAAGTATGTTGATGATGTTGGAATCACCTTTTCAATGAAGGATGGGCATAACATTTTGATATTTTTATAATGTTCCTTAATTTTTTTTATTAGCAATAAAATAGATAATTATCGAAAATAACAAAAGCCATTAAAACCATATAAAAAAGCTGATTTAGGGGGCACTTTTAGTGGCTATTATAATTGCTGCTAAAAATTAGATCTTTTAGCGGTAAGAATTGTGACCTTTACCAACACTCTGTATAATTGTCGCAATTGATTGAAGTATGCTTGCTTCTCTGCTAAATGATAATGTGAGTGGATTCGAGGTAAAACTTTTTAGCGACGCTGGCTATGGCGGTAAATGACTAATTGTTGGTAAACATTTTTGCAGCCATTATTATTGCCGCTAAAGAGAATATTTATTGCCACTAGAATCCTTTTTTGTATTAGTGAGAGTTGCAGTTCTATGATTTTGTTGTTAGGCTGGATCTCCAGAAGAGAAGGCAAATTCCCTAAATACTTGTGGACAAGCGATTGATCACTGGAGTAGAGGTCTTTCCACCAACTTAGCAGCTTTGAGTGAATGCTGGTCACCATGCCAAATCTGGGAACTTCGTGCCTTATTTTCTGCAAAGCAAAGTGTTAGGCCCTTAACTCACCGGACACGACTATTTAAACCAATGATTAGCATAAAAGCATTTAGTTCTCCAAATAAATGCACAGAATATGGTGATGTCCGTTTGGGTTTCAAGGAACCCGGTGGACTTTGGACAAGGCTATCTTAATGAATTATTACGTGGACAACATAACTAACTCGGTTAGGTTTGACCATGATACATGCAAAGTTAAACAGAGTAAGGTTTCTATGGGATATTAGACCGATACCCTTGAGTGGACAACTCAAGAGGGAAGGGTACGGAACCGTAGATTGCCCCACTGATCGACCGGTTTTATCGCAAATACGCCTTTGTAAAATTTAGGGGGTGACAATATTGGAAAAGCGCAACCACTCATTATAATCGTTGCTATGGTATTTATTTGGTACAAGTGGAATATGATGTTGAAGATGCAATTACAAGAATGAAATAGATTGTCATGTATTTCCGCATTCATAAGATAATAATTACAATTATTGCTCGTAACTACAACAATAGTAAAGGAAAGCAGTAAAGAAAGCATTCAAGAAAAGAAACAAGGAATCAAGTCATTTTCGTTGAAAAAGAGATAAAGACATTTAAGTAAAAGTAATAAAGAAGCAATATATTCATAAATAACATGCAATGGTAAAAGCCTAAAAGAAAATCCCCAGCAGAGTCGCCATGATGTCGATGCCCCCTTTTTCTCATAGCTGAAATCGGGTTTATGACATTTGGGAGGACAATTTTATTCCCTTTCGAGAATTGGGTTTTGGAATTAGAGAGTCGCCACCTAATGATTATAGTGAATTAGGACACTTTAAGAAGGTTTTGAGTTGAAGAAACTAGAGATTAGGGTAAGGGCTATAAATTATCCCGAGGGGAAGGTGTTAGGCACCCCTCAGGATCCACAAGTGTAGTTTCCGGCCATGTTACAATTGCTACTTTACAAGTAAACAATCAAGGATCAAATAAGAACTTGCAATTAAATTGAAACTTATGAAAGTAAATAGAAAGAGACCTGAAATTTGAAAGGTCTAAACAATTCTAAAGAAAGCAAACAAAGACAAACAAAGGAAAAGGGATCCTAGGTTTATGATTAATATGGATCACTTCACTGCAATACCCAGCAATCACTCCTCAAAGAGGAGTCACACGTGATATTAGTACATCGGTCATCATCTCCATATTCTACCCTTCTCACCTCGTAAAGGTTATTTAAATGCATGGATTGCTCACGAATGCTTATTGCGTGCTATACCCATCCCGTCCTATAAGTCCTAGAGGGTATTTAGGACCACTATTCCTACAAGGTAGGCACTAGGCTGAACCCTTAGGGTTAAAGGACAAAATGCTAGGCGACATACATAACAAATAGGACTACACATAAAGGAAACATATAAAAGCAAATAAGAGGCTCACAAATCCCTTAACAAGTAAATATTTAATTAACACACCTCAAACACATTTAAGGTCTTAAAAAAAGTTTAAAAGCAGGAATGTCGGAAAAGATAAGTTGCAGCAGAAGAAGAAGGTTTAAAATTGAGTGCGTCAAACAATGTTCGATTTTCAGAAACATAAATAAAAGATGACAGTAAGTATATATCAGTTTGGAAAAAAAGTTTAGATAAACTTGTTAAAACACACTTTGAAAATGTAGTAAGGGTATTGCAGTAACTTGCCAAGGTGTAGGATAAATAGCAAACAGCACGATTCTGGACAAACAAACAACCTAGTAGAAAACATGATAAAACAGAGGTACGATCCCGAGCTAATCTCAAAAAATGGGACTGGAGTTTTAACAGGGTAAAACTTCATAGAGGCGAACAGAGAAAGGAGTTCAGGAATTTAAAAGAGGTTGATTAATCTGAAACATGATAAAACAAAATCAACCAATTTTATTGGGCCTAAAGCTTTCCTAGGCGTTGTATGTATGGCCTACTTATCTTAAAAGGTGAACATGCATATTAGTTTTAGTTCTAAATTTATTAAATTAAATAATCGGTGAGGTGTTTAGCAATTGCAACTCAAATGAAATAAAGAATCCTAAGTAACATGATCTCTAATGCACATAAAGCTCCTAAAGCATGGTCTCTAAATGCACTAGTGATTTTATAGCAGTTGGTTATCGATTACTAACTGATTACAAAGCGAGTATAATAATCTGAAAGTAAAGAGCCTAAACAGGATATCTATATGTAAGGTTCATGTCCTACACATGGTTTATATTGCACAAATAGGTAAGTAAATCCCTATAGACATGTTCTCTACCCATCAATTAAACCAAACATGCATAATCCCACCCCATTTCACTATAGCCCTAATCAGTTGTTAGCTGAATTACATAATGAAAAATAAAATAAGAAGCTACTCTCTAGGGAGCCTTCAACCAGGCCCAATTCTTTCAACCTCATTTCTTTCGAGTTTCACAGCCTTTGCCATGGTTTGAGTGCTGTAAAGCTCCCTAAGGCCCATTGGGGTCCTTGGCCAATACTAGCACCCAAACACTACCAAAATATTGAACAAGTACAGCGTCGAATTACCAGCCTTGTCCATCAAAGTTCAATGAGTACTCAAATTTACCCAAGACAATACTTATTCGAAGGGGGTAGAACCTAAACTCTAGGATTAGTGAGAGTGCATGACATAGAGTTTTTGTGAAATTGAGTTGAAAAATAGTTTAACAATGATCCATATAGAACCAGTTTTGAAAGAAAACAATGTGACAATTTTGACAATCTCAGAACCAAAATGCCTCATGTAGTTCCAGGCAATAAATACAAACAGGGAAAAGGGAAATGGGGACAAGTAGTTCACATGTAAGAACCCAATTGCACATACACAGGCATCAAAGAAAGCACTTCACACCAGGTTTCAACCAAAAGGCTCAGGATTACATGCTGATAATGTACTGGGCTAGGGAGGTAGGGGAGAACATACATTAAGCAATTTAGTAGGCATGCTGGATTAAGAGAATGATAGTCACGTTAATGAACTAACATAGGGACATGTTAGTTGCAATAAGAACAGCAGAACCATAAGTAAAAGCATAGAAGAATTAGAATAAAGTGCAGTATGTAAAAAAACATATTGTTTTGGAAGCTGTAAATCAAATAGGGGCATACCAGTCAAGGATGAGAAAATATAGAGTAGTAGTGTGCAGAGAGGTAGAGCAGTAGTATGCAGACAAAGCAAGCAGCAATTTATAGAGAAGTAGAATAGTAGAGGAGCCCTAAAATCACTCAGTCTTGGCTTTGAGCCGACTGAGTAATTAGTAGTCAACCGAAAAGTGAGAGAGGAGGTGTAGGAAACAAGAGAGAACACTGAGTGTATTTATGAGTGTAAGAGAGAGTTCAGTTTACTGAAGTTTGTTCGTGTCTTGCTAAAGAGGGGGTAGGGTACTTATAGCTCTCAAATTAAAGGAAAATAAGGTAATACACATAAACTGATTATAATTATAGAAAGAATACCTATTAGAATCAATTAAAAACTTGGATTCCCTTCAATTAGGGAGTCATAGCTCAAATGGTATAGTTTACATTAAATAAGGAAAATAATAATATGCAAGACTGATATTCCATAATAGGAGTAGAAAAGATATGATGCATGTGATAGGGACCAAGTACAAAAATAGTTACATGTATGGAAAATAAACAATAAAAATATATTGCATATAAATAAATGGATTACAAACCGAGTTTAAAAATAATTGCTTCAGGAAATCACGGGCGAGATGGAAAATCATAGGGAGTCAGCATTAAGTAAGGAAAATATCTTGCCAACAAATAAGCGATTCAAATCAGTGGAGAACCTCTAAAGAAATTATATACAAAAAATCAGAGATTCAAATAATCGGTAATGTGTTAGTAAATGGAAATATTTAGACCTATTTAAACACAATAGGCACAAAACCAATTACCCTAAGTAAGAAATCACCGAATCAGTGGAACGTTAGAATAAAATTAAAGCATAGAAATTGGGGAATAACCCAGAAAATCACACAAACAAGCAGAAATATCAACACAAACATATATTATTAGAAAAAATCAGAAGATATAGTGATTTCGAAAGAGGTTCAGAAACCCTAGTTTTTTTAAAAGAAGAAAAAAACATTGAAAACTTTGAGCAATCGAAAAAATCGAGTAGAGAGTAGTGTAAAACACAAAAGAATAAGTTAAAATCATTTTTTAAAAGATAGAGATTAAGAGGTCTAGGTAGAAATAGGGTTTTGTAATAAATAAGTGAGAGGTAAGGAAACCTGGCTGTGAAACTCGTTAATAATGATGCTCGTAGCACCATTGGACCATAAACCATCGAAGAAAGACCAGAGACAAACCAGACAAAGCTTTTGGTGACCATCTTGTATGGTGGAGGCTTCTGGAGTCTCGAAGATAGAGGGAATCAGCAAGATAAAGTTTTACGGCAGCTGGTGGTCGAGAGAAGTGAGGTTGGAGATGGCCGGAGAGGCGGTGGATTCGTCGGAGACGAGAGAGAACCAGATGGTTCTAGAGAGAAGGGAGAGGAAGGGTTAGTATATATATATAGGGAGAGAGAGGGAGAGAGAGGGAGACCCTCTCTTAAATATAGGGTCTGAGGCGGCGATTGTTAGGTTTTAATTTAGGAAAGAAAATCTAGACCGTTGATCTTATTTGATCAACAGCTTAGATCAGATCAGGTCTGGATCGGGTATTCGAATTGGGTATGGGTTGGGTGATTTAGGATATGGGTTAGGGGATTTGGGGGTTGAAATTGGGGTTCAATTTGGCTATGATTGTAATACAATCTGGCTAGCATTTAAATAGCCTTATTTTACCCTTTTATTTTATAAAAATAGTGAAAAAGATTTTTAACAGAAATTAAAAGTACTAAATCAACTAATAATACATATACTGGAACTAATTTTACAATTATAAGATACTATTAATTCGAAAGATATGCTATAATTGCAATTATATGCAATTTAATTTTAAAAATACCAAATAAATCTGTAAAAATATGAAAAAATCACCTTAATTATAGTCTGGTGTAAATATAAGAATAATATGAATTATTCACAAAAAGATAATTATTGAATTTTGTAGTATAAAATAGACAATAAATTGGTTTAAAAATCTTTAAAAATTTGGAAAAAATACCAAAGCACTTGGGTATGCTCATGTACGCTTATATATGTTGTTTTGAAAGTATTTTGAGTTTTAAAATATCTAAAACAAATTAGGTTTCAACAACTAGGACTCAAATATCGAGCCTTGGAACCCATAGATATATATTTTTTCCACTTCAATAATCAAAATATTAATTGTTATAACACAAAAAAAATCAGGAAAAGTATTGAAATTGACACACCTAAGAATTCAGGATAGCTTGGTGCTAGTGCGACTCAAATATCGAGCCTGGAACCCATAGATATACACTCTGCCCAATTGAATAATTAAAATATTAATTATTATAATACAAACACACAATTAATCATGTTTAATTTACAGTAGACGGCATGGACGTACTGCATGTGCACGCTAGACCTTTCTCGGATGAGATATTCGTGTTACACGGCGATCATAGGTCCACTTACGTATGGGCGGGAGAGCTAATGGAGCAGACTCTCTGAACCAGAAGAGTGGACGATGTGTGGGACTTTATGAGGGGCAAAGATTTCCATCCCCATATAGTCCAGCGCCTGCGGGATACGGGCTTCCATAGGATTTTTCAGATTTGGCGACTGCAGCTCGACTGGTCTCTTATCACAGCCTTGATAGAGCGGTGGCGACCGGAGACACATACTTTCCACCTACCCTTTGACGAGGCCACCATCACACTTCAGGATGTTTAGGTTTTATATGGGCTGCCTGCTGATAGGCTGGCCGTTGCACTACCACAATATATAAGATCTATGTTGTGTGCCCAGTATTTGGACTTGCTACAGCAGTTCACTGATTTTAGGCCACAGGGTGAGATTGCAACTTTAGGGGACAATCGCATTTTTGTGACAGCTATTAGACAATATTTGGAGGTAGTACACCCCGACATCACCGGCGAAATAGATGATCTACATATTCATTGATACACAAGGTTGTCGCTGCTCCTTAGTTTTGGGGGTGTCTTTGTTCCATAATATTTCGGAAACTCTAGTGAGTATGCGATTTCTACATCATCTTCAACAGCTAGATGATTTGCCCTAGTACAGCTGGGGTGCTGCTGTTCTTGATTATCTGTACAGGAGTATGTGCCGGGAAAGCATGGTAACCCAGAGCGACATATGTGGTTTTCTGCCGCTTCTACATGTGACAACATATTCGAATACAATGTTCATTACTTCCAATTCTATATAGTCAAAATAACTCTTAAGCTTTACGTCAACCTCGTATGTTAGGTTTGGGCCTGGGAGCGGTTCGTTTCTCCCTCAAGCTAGGAGGTGGGTTCTCCAGCGTGGAAATTACCAAGCCATTGATGCTGATCATAATCTTCCCCTTGTCAGGGATGTGTTGGATATGCTGGAGGCCGCACAAGTAAATATGTACCTAATCTTACTTGTTAGAAATTCAATTGTGTTGCACATATTCACTCTTATGTTATTATTTGATAGTTCATCTGGATGCCATACAACGACGACTTGATAGCTGGCCTACCCGATTATGGCTCGGCCCGCCGGCTTATTTGGAGCACTTCCATCCCGCTGATGTGCCTCGATATTTCGGAGCATCATGCCACAGAGCGGATACTTCGCCAGTTTGGTTGTCCACAGACTATACCGATGCGACCTATATGGGAGGCTTTACATTATCAGCGGGATGATCGTTCGAGGGTGGACGATGTTAGATCAGATTTTAATGATGCAATTAATATACATATGTAGGCATTCAAAAAAAGGGAAGCGAAAGTACTGGAACTAATATAGCAATCAAGGAAAGAGCTAAAAAGAGGCTGCCATTATGCTCGAACAAGAAAGCAAAATTGTTGTAGCGAAAAGGAAGGAAATCTTCCTTTAAGGTAGCTGTTCATGCTCAAGGAAAGGGTTAGCTTCTTATCACCAAATCAGGAAGTCTCTCATAAATTGTGGGAAATCATATCTACTCAGACACAACAAAAGATTTAGTACACATCTCTTATGATAACAGGAAGATATAGAAGGAAGACAAAACTGGAGGATCCGCAATCAAAGGCAATCAGAGTCCAATCATATCTCCAGCTCAAGGAGAAAAATCTTCTACGCGACCAAACTTGAAAACTTCATCAATCAAGGTGCAATCAAGAAAAGCAACGTCCCTGTCCTTATTCTTGGGAATAATCAATTCTTTCCAAGGATCCAATCTCTTGGGTTGTCAAGACTCCACCATCCATCAAAGTATTTAAACATCCTTGTAAACCCTAGCTAAGATACTTTGATCAAACCAAATAGCTCTCTTCAATTTACTGCAAACAAGTATAGCAGTCTAGAAAGATTAACTGTGTAACAACTCAGAGATAGAAAGAGAGTTCACAATTGGTAAGGCATTGCGACAAAATACCACATCTGTACTCAAAGGAAAATCATTGATTTGAAGAGAAATCCCTTGCAACCCACGGGGATTGGATTAGGATTCACATTTAATCCGAACCAGTATAAACTTCTAGGAGTCTTTATATTTCTGCATTTACTTTCTGCATCATTATATTCGAATATCTTCACCTGCAATATCTAAACATTCAGTCAACTAATAAAGTTCTAAGTCAACGTATTTATGATTAAGTTTAAATTATTCACAATTCACCCCCTCCCCTCTTGTACTTTCAATTGGTATCAGAGCAAGGCTCACATCTATTACTTTGTGCTTAACAGCTTGTGAGAAAAAGATCATGGAAAATCAAGTTATTTTTGGAGCTTTGTTTTAAGAGGTAACCTCTCAAGTAAGACCACCTTACTTTAATGGACAACACTTCTCTCACTGGAAAATTCGCATGGAAATCTTCACCAAAGCATATGATGTCAAAGTATGGAGAGTTATCAAGAAAAGGAATTATACATCTCCTCCGCTCGATGACCCTGACGACATTGATTCATATTCAAATGAGAAATTGGAAGTTTTTAATAAATCACAAGTCAAGGAATCTACTTCACAATGCTATAACTGGTGAAGAATATGAAAAGATCTCAAGTTGTGATACGCAAAGGAAATGTGGGAAAAACTCGAGGTCACTTATGAAGGTACGAGCAAAGTAAAAGAAACTAACATAAATATGCTCGTACATGACTATGAAATTTCTCCATGAAAGAAGGAGAATCCGTCAAAGAAATGTTTGCCAGGTTTAGCAAAATAATCAGTGATATAAAAGCTTTTGGCAAACCATACACCAGTGGAGATCAAGTCAGAAAAATTCTTAGAAGTCTACCAACCACTTGGCAGACTAAAGTAGTCACGTTGGAATCTCAAGATCTGAATAAACTATCTTATGATGAACTATGAGGAGAACTTATTGCCTTTGAAAGAACACACTTGAAGAAAACGAATCATGAAGAGAAAAAGAAAATAGTTGAATTCAAAGCTACTATTGAGGTAGCTGAAGACAAAACTGATGATCCTGATGTACTGCAAGAAGAAATAGCTATGATGTCTAGAAACATGGACAGACTAATGAAGAGATACATAAATACAAAGAAAGGAATATTTCCATTGAGAAGACCAAGACAATACAATGACCAGAACAAGAATGATGGAAAATTCTATGAATGCGGAAAGTTCGGACACGTCCAAGCAGAATGCCCAAAACTAAAGAAAAAGATATCTAGAGGATTCAACAAGAACAGATCATTTGGAAGTTGGAGTGATGAGGATGATTCAGATCATGAAGAAATAACAAATCTGTGCTTCATGACGATTCTAGAAAACAAGGTCAACAAAACATTAAGATGCTGGACTGATGAAGATGATTTAGACGATGAAAATTGCTTCATGGAAAAGGGAGAAACTAGCGAGGAAAGATCTTATAACTATGAAAGATGCAATGAATTGCAAGATATTCTTGACTCCACCCTCAGAGAATCTCAAAAGATGATGAAAGAGTTTAAAAAGCTCACCAGGGAAATCAAAGACTGGAAACTCCAACTGGAAGTATGTGAAATTGAAAAAGAAGTACTTCAAGAAGAGTTTGAGGAATTGCAAATGCAGTTTAATAGCCTGAGCAAATTCACCAGTCATAGTTCTGTTAGGTCTAATCAGTCGACTTACAAGTCAACTGGAAAGGAGTCGGCCAATCCTAGGACTGGTAACTCCAACTCTAACAAAAGGGTCTAGTGTTAAATGTCATTACTGCAATAAAAACGGGCATAAATATTCCGATTGTCACTTTCGTAAATCTCATATGTCCGGATGTATTTGGAAACCAAAAGATTCTGAATCCAGCAACACTAACTCTCTAGGACTCAAGCAAACTTGAGTACCTAAAACAAAGTAATAACTTTGCCTTATAGGAACACCACATAGCAAAACATAAAGGAAAATGGTATTTAGACAGTGCGTGTTCCAGTCACATGACAGGTGACAAAAACCTGTTTAAAGAAGTAACAAAAATCGATGGAGGAAGTGTCAAATTTGGAGACGACTCAAGAGGCAATATAGTGGGCACTAAAACTGTTCCATTCAATAACAACTCTGATATTACTACAATCTCCTCAGCATAAGTAAACTCTGTGACTCAGGATACGAGGTAAAGAGGGTGTTGGATGGGCTTAAAAGATGGCCAAACCAGCTTTTAGGCATTTTTTATGGGATTGAGTGTTTGGATAAAAAAAAGTTACTTAAAAAAAAGCAAAAAAGTTCTTAGAAAAAGCTAATAGCAAGAAGTTGGTCTACCCCAACTTTTTTTATTTTGGCTTAAAAGCCATTTTGGTTTGACCAGCGAAATCACCCTCCTGTCCCTTATAACTTTTTATAATACCAAAATTGCCCCCGGTAAAAGAAACCTTAAATCATCGTGTTTCTCATGTTTTCTTCAGTTGAACTTTGAAGACTGCCTCTCCTTTCATCTTCATCAACTCTCCTTCATCTTTAAGGAAGCTCTTTCGTTGAACGAGATTATCCAATAGCCATCTCACAAAAATTATCATTTGACCAGCGAAATTATCGTTGTAAGTTCTTCTCAATCCTTAATTGTATATTTTTGCTTGAATTAGAAAATTTTGCTGAAAAAAGATCACGCTCAATCCTTAATTGTATATCAGCTTCAATCACGCCCCCTTATGGATGAAAAAAGATCTGTACTCTTAGAAATTTTGTTTCACATAAGTTTATCTCAAACATGCTTTATTGCTAATTTTATTGTTCATTGTTTCTTGTTAATTGATCTGTACTCTTGGAAATGAGTGCACAAATTAATAATCCACAATACTTTCTTTGTAAAGTTATAAAGAAGAATGAATCTTCGACAACAGAAAAAATATAAAACCAAAGAAACATACCAAAACCATGGCTTGTCTTTCGGTTGCACATTTCACAGTGCCATACATCCTGAAAATTATATGATAGTGATTACTTTAATTTTGCTATACAAGGAAAGAGTTGGTCTGCTTTTCGAACTGGTACATGATCCTTACTTTGTATAAATAATTACAACACAAACTTAATTAACTTCTAGATGGTATAGAAGAAATTCTTAGTTACATAAACCAACTTATTCATTATGCAATATTCCTAATGCTTGATCTGAGTTAACATATAAAAGTATTGGCATTACTATTTTTACATATTCAGTCTTAGCTTCTTGGTTGCTCTCTTTTATTCATATTATTTACATTCAGTTATGCCGGACAATGCTAAATGGGACGATGATACACATATTATATTTATTGAGTTGTGTGAGCAAGAGGTTAGAAAAGTAAATAGACCAAACACTTACTTACATAAAAATAGGTGGAAAAGTCTTGTTGACGAGTCCTGTAAGAAGACGGGAAAAGACTATGATAAAAAAATGAAAAATCATTGGGATTACATGAAAGGAGAATAGACACTTTTAAGCAGTTGATGAGAGGGGATACAGATGGGATGCCACAACAAATACGATTATGGCAGATGATGATTGGTGGGAGCGAAAAATTAAGGTACATCTCTCACATTATCATATGTGTAATTTTTTTTGGTCATTGTTAATTTTATCTATTTATTAAGGTAGTTTTTTTTCTTTTTACAGGAGAATGCAAAATATAAGAAATATAGGAAAATAGATCTTTCGCTCATATGGTTTCTCTACGATGCACTCTTTGCTGATGTTGTTGCCACAGGAGAAAGAGCACGTGCAACAAATCAAGAACAATCATCGGGCATTGGACTTAATCTCGATGAAGAAGGATAAATGTTATTGATGATTGTGACAAAGAACACTTCACTTATCTTAATGATGAAATGAGCGATGAAAGTGATGATCTACAGAATATAAATTCTGTTGTGTTTCTAGAGCCATCACTAAAAAGACAAAAATCAACTGATGGTGTTAGTAGCAGTAGTCAAGTAAGAAAGAGTAAGAAAAACACAGCTGCAACATTAATAAAAGAGGATATACTCTCTCTCATAGAGTTTATGTCTAGCAAAAGCACTGCTACATCTCCTGCAGTTGATGAGACATCCATCGAGAAGTATATTGGCACATTGGGACAAAATCTCAGATATTCTAGCTGGGAGTGAAATTTATAGTTTTACTATGAATATGTTCCGCAAGAAAATAATCGACAGATATTTTTGGGGATGCCTACTGATGAAGCTCGCAAGTGTTGGTTGGAGTTTAACTACCAGTTATACCTTAACAAAAAGGGATAATATATCGTTATGGTTGAGTCTTAACTATGGTTTTATGTATTTAGATGTTTTGATTTTAACTAGCTTCAGTTGCAAAGCTTATGAATTTGTAAAGCTTTTAGTAAAGCTTTTAGTTAATGTTTATGTTAAATGCTTCAGTTAGTAGCGTATGTTAAATGCTTTAGTTAGTAGCTTATGTTAACTGCTTCAGTTAGTAGCTTATGTTAAATGATAAGCTTATGAATTTGTAAAGCTTATATTAATTCATGTTCTGGAAATGCTTCAGTTGTAAACTAGCTTTTAACTAGCTTTACTCTTCAAGTTCTTTTTAAATTCCACAACTAATCATTGGAATGCATTTGTAAAGCTAACAGTTAACTCCTCTTTACTTATATTTTTATTTTCAGTTAAATGGAGAGTTCAAACTCTAGTAACATAACAGATCCTTATCCAAGTTATTTGTCAGATTATGAAGATGAAGAAGAACTGGAGGAAATACAGAGGGAGCAAGATGAGAAATAATGGACTGCTTTATGTCAAATAGCAGGTAAATTGATATTGAATATTGATGTATTACAAAAAATACCTATGCAAGGAACCTTGTAGTACATCTAGTCGCTCTGGAAATGCATTTATTCAAGAGATATTAAGAGGAAACGAGACTCGTTGTTATGAAAACTTTTGATTGAGGAAGTCGGTGTTTGTTGATCTATCGAATGACTTAACTGAAAAGAATGGGCTTAAACCCACACGTGGAATGTCTATACACGAGATGTTAGGCATGTTCTTGATGACTTGTGCACATGGAGTTGGAAATCGATTGATACAGGAAATCTTTCAACATTCGGGAGAAACAATTCATAGACACTTTCATAGTTTTCTAAAGGCGATTCGTGAGCTTGCAAGATATATAATTAGACCACATCAAAATTATAATGATGGTGCATGAGCTCACAAGCAATGTAATGGTCGATATCTCCCTTTCTTTAGAGTAAGAAATATTGTTACATTATTATTTTTATTAAATTTATAACTTAACTTTTATAAGTATTACTAACTTAAGTTAAATTTATACTTGTAAATGTATGTAGGATTGTATTGGAGCACTTGATGGAACACATGTTAAAGCAAGATTACCGCAAGGTCAAGAGATACAATATATTGGACGTAAAGGTTATCCGACTCAAACTATTCTTGATGTTGTAGATTTTAGTATGTGTTTTACATTTGCATGGGATGGGTGGGAAGGAGCAGCTTGCGAGAACCAAGAGGGCGAATTGAAAAATTTAACTATTTTCATTCTTCTTGTAGAAATATTGTAGAGCGCACATTTGGGGTTTTGCAAGATGGTCTATTTTGTGAGACATGCCTTTCTATCACATTGACACTCAAAGAGACATCGTACTTGCTACTATGACCATTCATAACTATATTAGAAAGAAATGCAATATGGATGATGCATTCCGAGCAGCTGAGAATGAGAGATATGTTCCATCTGTTGATCCTGATGTTGGTACATCTTTGAGAACTAACAACAATATAAATGCAGAAAATGTAGAAGAGCAAAGTGATCTTGTTTTGATGGGTCTTTGCGATTTGATTGCTAATGAAATTTGTGAAGCCTGATACTTATAGTTTATATGAATCTTTTAAAACACAAATATTTATTATTTTATATTTCAATTGAGAAATATTATTTTGTACTAATTACAGGTTGACTTTAACAGGCTATTGAAAAACAAATACTCTTGACAAACATATATAAGATAACCGACGACACTCATAATCTCATGAAAGTCATTTATAATTTGAATTTGTTATTTAGAAATTTATACCTAATACTCACTTCATTGAAAAAAATAAGGATACAGGTAAATTACAATATAAATTATATTTTTGAAAAGCGTCGTTAACATACTATTGAAAAATAAATACTCTTGACAAACAAAAATTTTTTTTATCTTAAGTAATTATTTAAATTAAAATATAAATTAATTTTTGTTTGCATTACTGATGAATTAAGTATATTATAGTAATCAGCTCCTTTTATAATGTTAAGAGCTTTAAGGATATTTCTGTCTTTTTAATAGGAAAAAGTTCTTACAAGCACTTGTTTACCAAACACTTCAACAGCTTTTTTTAAGCTTCAGCTCTTTTATCCAAACAGGTAACTGCTTATTTATAAAACAAGTTTCAGCAATTAAAAGTTGCTTTTAAGCACACGTGCTTAAAAGCTACTTTTTTCCAGCTAATCCAACGCAGGCTCAAAATTTAAGAGAACTGGATGTGCCATCGAAGATGAGTTAGGTAAAATAATTCTTCCAGGAAGAAGGTATGGAATCATTTATATACTTGATGGTTTTGAAAATATAGATGGTCATATTTGCTTAACATCTATCTCTGATGATCCTTGGTTATGACATAGAAGATTAGGACATGCTAGCATGAACTTAATTGAGAAACTGTCCAAACTTGATTTAGTTATTGGATTACCCAAATTGAACTTCTCTAGAAATCATATTTGTGATGCATGTCAGATGGGTAAGCAAACTAGAAACTCCTTCAAAAACAAAGACATAGTCTCCACATCAAAACCATTGCAACTTCTGCAGATGGATTTATTTGGCCCAACTAGAACTGCTAGCATAGGTGGCAAGAAATATGCATTTGATACTGTTGATGATTTTTCACGTTTGACTTGGGTGATTTTTCTATCTCACAAAGATGAATCCTCGAGAAACTTTGAGATTTTTTGCAAGAAAGTTGAAGGAGAAAAGGTCTACCAATTCTCCATTATTCAAAGTAATCATGGAAGAGAGTTTGAAAGCAAGGCATTCAGAGACTTCTGTAATAATCAAGGTTATGCCCATAATTTTTTGCTCCCCGATCTCCTCAACAAAACAGAGTGGTTGAAAGAAAGAGTAGAACATTGCAAGACATGGCCAGAACTATGCTTTTGGAACACTCACTACCAAATCACTTCTGGGCTGAAGGAGTTAGCACTGCTTTCCATATCCTCAATCGCTGCCTTATATGACCCATTCTGAAAAAGACTCCGTATGAACTCTGGAAAGGTAAACGTCCGAACATTAGCTACTTCCATCCATTTGGAAGCAAATGCTTCATTCATAACAATGGTAAGGATATTCTTGGAAAATTTGATCCAAGAAGCGATGAAGGTATTTTTCTTGGTTACTCATTAAATTGAAGATCTTTTAGAGTTAATAATAAACGTACTTATTTATAGAAGAATCGGTTCATGCTTAGTTCGATGAAATAATCCCTTGGTCAAGAAAGGATTTAATGCAGGTGATGAAGATCCAGCTCAAGAGGCTCAGGACACGGGAAAAATGCAGGAGTTAATTACCTCCATAGGAATAATAGAGTCAACTGAACAAGCAATTGACAACACTCCAAAACAACGTGTAGAGTCAACTACAAACACTGTTAGGTTGAATGAGTGGAAAAATGAAGCTAAATTTCCACAAAAATTCATCATTGGAGATCCAAACGAAGGGATTAAGACCAGAACAACTCTAAAAAAGAAGGCGAATATTGTGTTGATCTCCCAAATAGAGCCAAAGAAGGTAGAGGAAGATCTAAACGACTCAAGCTGGGTAAATGTTATGCAAGAGGGACTAGATCAATTCAACAAAAATCAAGTATGGGAGCTGATAGCTCGACCTAAAAATGCTTCAGTTATCGGAACTAAATGGGTATTCAGAAACAAGAGAAATGAGGAAGGTCAGGTCGTAAGAAACAAAGCCAGACTAGTCGCTCAAGGTTACTCACAGCAGGAAGGACTCAACTACGATGAAACCTTTGCTCCTGTCGCCCGATTAGAATCTATAAAAGTTCTACTAGCTTATGCTTCATTCAAAGGGTTCAAACTATTCCAAATGGACATCAAAAGTGCCTTTCTAAATGGATTCATCGAGGAAGAAGTGTTTGTGAAACAAACTCCGGGGTTTAAGAATTCAAAATTTCCATATCATGTGTACAAACTTACTAAGGCCCTGTATGGGTTAAAACATGCTCCACGTGCCTGGAATGACATGTTAAGTACATTTCTTATTGATCATGAGTTCACCAGAGATAAAATTGATACCACTCTTTTTATTAAATGATCTTCAGAAGGTAATCTTATAATTCAAATTTATGTTGATTATATTATCTTTGGAAGTGCTAATCCTCTTTTGTGTAAAGAATTTGGAAATCTCATGCAATGCGAATTCGAAATGAGTATGATGGGTGAACTCACTTTCTTCCTTGGACTCCAAATTCATCAATCTAAAGAAGGAGCCTTTATCTGCCAATCCAAATAAACTAAGGAGCTTATTCAAAAATTCTGTATGAACAATGAAAAATCCATTGGAACTCCAATGAGCCCTACTACAAACTTGGATAAGGATGAACATGGTACTCTACTTGATGAAACTAAATACAGAGGAATGATCGGATCACTACTATATCTTACTTCAAGTTGACCAGTTATTATGTTCAGCGTGTGTAAATGTGCCAGGTTCCAGTCGGCTCCTAAGGAGTCACATCTAAACGCTGTCAAAAGAATTATTCGATATCTTATTGGCACAGTATCTCATGGTTTATGGTATCCTCGATCTAATTCCTTTAAATTAGAAGGTTTTTCAGATGCAGATTTAGCAGGTGATAAAGAAGACAGGAAAAGCACAAGTGGCACATGTTAACCACTAGGAAAAGCTTTAATATCCTGGAACAATAAAAAACAAACATCAATTTCATTGTCGACTACTGAAGCAGAATATATTGTTGTTACGATGTTGTGCAAAATTGCTATGGATGTCCCACCAACTGGGTGACTATGATCTTTCTTTTAAACTTATACAAATTTTTTGTGATAACTCTAGTGCTATCTGTCTTTCAAAAAATCTTGTGCATCACTCTAGAGCTAAGCATATAGACATTAAACATCATTTAATTAGAGATCATGTTCTCAAAGGTGATATAGAATTAGCTTTCCTTGGTACTACTACTCAATTAGCCGATTTATTTACTAAACCTTTGTTGGAAGAAAGATTTTGCTCTTTAAGATAACATCTTGGAATTATTTGCTTTACTAAGAACCCTTAGGGTCAAAATATCGTTTTTTTAAAAAAAATTCATAATTGTTTTTGTGTTCATTAATTACGCCGTCATCTTTTCCCTCCCTTTCCTGTCTATTTTCCTATCAGTTGCAGTCACAGAAGGAAAACCAATCGCTGTGTAGGTCCAACTGACAACTTTTCTTTTTCTACTCAACCGTCAAATCCCACTCTTTATATATTCATTTTCATCTTCTTTCATCTTCAACCTCCCTACCAAACTCTCTCACAACTAGTTCAAAACCCTCATCTCTTCCATGGCCAAGACTGTCGACGCCCCCTTTTTCAAAAGCGAAATCGGGTTTTACGACATTATGAGCAAAACAACTCTCATTCCCATGTGGGGGTTGGGTTATGGATTTTGAAGAGTCGCCACCTAATGATTATAGTGCATTAGGAAATTTTTAAAGATAAGAGGAGTATTTTGAAAGAAAACCATAGTTCGGGTAAGGGCTTGAGATTATCTCGAGGGGAAGGTGTTAGGCACCCCTCAATATCCACTAGTGTGGTTCCCTGCCGTGCTAATGTGACTTTATAAAGAGATGAAGCGAATAGACAGATAAGATTGAGTTATATAGTCATTTGGACAACTTAGGACTTTTGAGAAGGTAAAGGCATAAGTTAAATAAAATAGAAGAGAGAATGGATTTGAAAAGAAAGCATTACTTTAGAAAAACGTTTAAACAAAGCAAGTAAAGGAAAAGGGGGTCCTAGGTTTGATTATAATATGGATCACATCGGTACAATACCCCGCTCACACTCCTCAAATAGGGGTCATAAATGGCATTAGCGCACCGGTCATCATCTCCATATTCTACCCTTCCCTCCCCATTAAGGTATTAAACCGCGTTGGTATCGTTTACTTATTGCATGCTAATACCTGTCCCAACCTGTTAATCCTGGGGTATTAGGACTTCTAATCCTACGAGGGGAGAGAGAGAGATAGGATATATATGGAGTTTTCAAAGGTAAAAATACTAGAACGACAAGTAAAACAAATAGCACATAAGAGGTATGCAAATAAGACAGTCAAAGGCTCAAACAAAACCCCATAACATAACAACTAGTTTAGCATGACTTCAAATACTGGTTTGGTCTTATAAAAGAGGTTAGAAGAGCGGATAGATTAGTTTAACACACAGAAGTTGGATAGAAAATCTGCTTTGCGCCCTCCGGGACCGTTGTTAGGAGTTGACAGGATTAAAAACCAGTAGTCTTTAGAGAAAGCATTGATTTCAGACTTAGGTCTGTTAAAGAGAAAATTAAAGTTTTGCACAAAAAGTTCAGAAATGGCTTACAGTTAGCCGAACTGCTTGATTAAAAGGATGGAAGAAGAAAATTTTCAAAAGAACCTTACAGTATAAACTTAGGCAGGCAATATAATTCAAAACCGCAGATTTAGCACTTTTAAAGATATTATAGGTTCAGATAGTGCAAAAAGGGCAGATCCGGGCCCTATTAAAAAGAATAGACAGATTTAGGACGAACTGTACTGAAACGTTGTGAACCCATTAAGCGAGTTTGAACCTTACAGGCATGATACTGATTTTGTATTACTGCTTTTATATGTTTTAGACGGTCTACTGTTTGCCTAGCGTTTTATACTATTCCTATAGGCACGTTTTTTTAGGAGAGATGCAACATTGAGATCATATAGGCATGCTTTATATACAAGATGCAATGTTGAAAGCTTATAGGCATGGTTTCTATATGTGATATGACATTGAAACCTATAGGCATGGTTTCTACATAAGATGCGATGATGTAAGCCCTATAAACATGGTATCTATATGAGATTACGATAATGTACACCTATAGACATTGTATCTATATGAGATGCAGTATTGAAACCTTATAGGCAAATCTCTAAGTGAAATGCAACATGGAAAACCTATAGACATGGTATCCATATAATAAAGTAAACCTATAGGCATGCTTTCTACAATTAATTGATGCACTAAAGTAAAACCCCTCCCATATCCCCTTTCACTATATCCCCAAGTTCTTTTATACAAATTACTCACAAAAATCTGGACAGAAAAACATTAAAGGAAATAAGTAAATACATCAATACTACAACAGACCCGAAGAAGCGCAAAGCAACTTTAATGTCCAACATATGCCTTTTACCAATATCCGAGCTTCCAAATCTGAGGCTTTCTCTTTTGAGTGTTTCAAAGTTTCAAGGCTTTCAAGGAAACCCATGCAATTCTTACACCCAAGTAATTAGAGTAGTGCAAAGTGTGGAATTACCAGCCCTAAGACATCCAAGTTCAGAGGAGACTCCAGGGTCCCTAAGCATGGCTTTCCAAAGAGGGTAGGACTTAAAGAACTAAGAATAGGTGTAAAAGTGAGGAATTAGAGGAAAACAAGTACGAGAAGTGGTCATACCTAGCCATGAAGTGAGACTGGCACACCCCTAAATTCTTGCATGGTTCAACAGGCAAGAGAAGACTTGCAAACAAGTCAGACTAGGGCATGTATGGTGACTAGGGCACCAACAGGCCTGTGTCAACTCAAACACGTAGTATGGGGAGTAAGGAATGGGATTATTTGAGTATAGGTTGATAAAAACCTCAATTCTAAACAAGGAGTGGCAATAAAGTGTCACCCTAGTCCAAACATACTCATTTGAAAACAGGGGTTAAAGGCAGGTGGATCAGATAAGAATACTTGAAATAAACAGAATTAACTAAAGGGGTTTAGGGAAAAAGATGTACAGGGATGCATTCATTGAAGCAAACAACATTAGAATCATAGGGATAGGGGTTAAGGGGGTTAACCTTGCTAGAACTTAAACTGAACCTAAACAAGTAAGGGAAAGGAATTAAACATGCTAAAACTTAAGCTGAACATAAACAAGTAAGGGAAAGGAATTAAACATGCTATATCTTTAGCTGAACATAAATAGGTAAGGGAGAGGAATTAAACATGCTAGAACTTAAGCTGAACATAAACAAGTAAGGGAAATGAATTAAACAAGTATCTTGGCGAATTGAGAAAGCAAATCAAAGACCTACCAGTTGCAAACTTGAGTAGTAAAGCAAGTAAAGCTGATGAGACTTTATAACTTAGCCTTGGCTTTCAGCCGGCTAAACCTCTGGCAATAGAACAAGTAACAGAGAAGAGAGAGTTCTTAGTGAGTAAACTTAGGATTGCTCGTGTATCTGTATGTTTTTGAAGTGAGGAGAGGTGGAAGGTATTTATAGTTTGAATATAAGCAGCATTAAGGCAAGAAAATAATCTCAGTATCAATCACAATCAATTACGGAAAGGGGTTTCCTATAATTAAGGAACTGGGCTTGAGGTAAATACATCCCACTTTATTTTTGGAAAGAAAATCAAGAATAAGTCATAAAACAGAGGACTGAAATTCACGGTTTAACACATAAAGTAAGTCAATCATATAGAGAATCAAGGAATTGAGATACTAATTGATTTTGAACTTAGTCAAAGAGCAGGTCCAAATTACAGAATCAAACGAATTCATAAGAAATCAATTTCCCAAAATTAGTGTTATCAGAAAGGGAGAATAGGACTATATAAAGAGAAGCACAAATTTGATCATGAAAGATTGGAATTAGTAGAACAATCATGTAGCAGAAAGACTCAAGTAAGAAATCAAAGGCGGCTAGGGTTTAAACATGGGGCGAGTAACTACATAGAGAAAAAATAAAAAAAGGAAAACCCTTAAAGCTTAGGGTTTTTGTCACATACAGAGTATAAAGAAGAACATAGATAAAGATCAACACAATAAGGAACAGAGAACACAGTAAGCATTAGCTCACAAACCCTAAAAATAACATATTAAAGAAATACCTAGGAGCCATCGTGGAAAATACTCATAAATCACAATAAGAACTAGAAGAAAACACAGTAGAGCAAAATAATTAAGGAAATCAGAGTAATCAAGGAAACCATAATTTTTTAGAAGACGAACAGTTTGAAAACCAAATCGGCAAAGAAAAATATGAGAAATGCTTTGAAACTTTTAGAAAACACTAGGATATAGAGGAGATCGTAAAAATAAATACTCCGAGAAAAGCATAGAGAGCTATTGTTTCAGAGAAAGCACCCTAGATAGCGATAAAGCATGGAACGGACTGGTTCGAAGTCGACGAAGGACTCACAACCTCAAGGCACGCCGGAAAAGGCCGGACACGGCTACACAACTCACGTCGAAGGACCTCTGGGTTGACAGCCTTCGGGATAGGGTTCCGATCTTCGAACCCAAGAGCCATGGGAGGTGAGGAGTGGTGGATATAGGTGTTTTAAGGCTTGGGAAGCCATAAGCGCCGGTGAAACAGAGCCGGTGAAGGCTAGGGTTCAGAAGGGGCTAGAGCGCGTTTGGGGGTAAGGGGATACAAGGGCGGCTCATTTGTTGTAAATGATTTTGGGTTAGGGGGATCTTGGGCTAAAAAAGGAAAGGGTGATCCCGGGCCGTTGATTCAAACAATCAACGGCCACGATTTAAAAGAGGGCCTGGGCGGGTTCGTTTAAATGGGTATGGGTTGGGTAATTCTGCAATTGGGTCGTGTAGTTGAGGGTTTAAATTGGGATGGGAATTGGGGTGAATTTGGGATATAATTGAAATCAAAAGAGGCTATAATTTGAATAGCCAATTATCCTCATTTAACTTTATAAAATAGTAAATGGTGTTTAAAATCAAATTAAAAATACAGAATTAATAAAAAATGCATAAGTATTTATTTAAAAATATTAGAAACGATTTTCTAGATAAATTCTTATTAAATCGAGAAGTAGGCTAAATTGCAATTTCATGCAATTTCGGTTTAAAAATACCAAATGAACTTGTAAAATAATGCAAAATCATACAAATTATATTTTGATGTAAATATGAGAGTGAAATAAATTATTCACCAAATAACAAGTTTTGGAAATAAATACTGGATTTTACAGTGCGAAATAAGTCATAAATTGATTTTCAAAATCTTTAAAAAATATGGAAAAATACCAAACCCTTTGTGGATGCTTATATATGACTCTACATGTTATTTTGGGAGTATTTTGAGTGTAGAAGTATATGGTAACAAATTGGATATCAACAGCTACCCCTCTTTACCCGAGGAGGATGAAAGAGTTGTCGGGTAAAGACAAGATGGCCAATTTTGACCAAAGACGGCAACTGTAAGTGAATTTTTACCGCGCTCTAGCCTCTGAGCTTCCTACATATCCCTGATTTTACAGAAATCAGGCCGTATGTAGTTCAGGAACCATTGGCAGGATATGCATTTGAAAATTTGGAAAAGGCGGACGTAACGGGGTTTTGAGACTCGTCAAGGCTTCGGAGATCGGACGAGCTGCGGAGAACTGGAGCGGGACTTCTCCTGCTGAGGTGGCCGTGCGAGCTGATGTACCTGCAAATGAACGATGTGCACATATATTTCATAATCTAAATGTGATGCAAGTTCCCATTGGACAATGAATGCTGTCTTCGGAAGATTAGGATGGCGTCCTCAAACTATGACGTCCTGGGACATGAAGAGCATAAAAGTAAAGATTTGCAGGACATGAAATGGTGTTCTCGGGCTATGCGGATAGGGCCTATGAACTATGACGCCTTTGAATAAGTTGGCGATATTTCAGCCCATGAAAAGGTGGCAATATTTCAGCCGAATGAATGCAAGGGGTGGCGATCTTTCAGTCAAAAATAATAGAGGTAGAGCTTAACCTCAGAAGGCAGAGAATAGCCTTATGCAATGCAGGATGGATACAGATCTTAGTCTCGAAAGGAAGAGAGTAGCCTTATACATTATGGAGGTAGAGCTTAACCTCGGAAGGTAGGAAATAGCCTTATGCAAAAGTGCAGATGAAGACATAGCTTAGTCTCGAAAGGCACAGAGTAGCCTTATGTAGGATGGAGGTAGAGCTTAACCAAGGAAGGCAGAGAATAGCCTTACGCAGAAATGGAGGTAGAGCTTAACCTCGGAAGGCAGAGAATAGCCTTATGCAGAAATGCAGATGGAGACAGGGCTTAGTCTCGAAAGGCAGAGAGTAGCCTTATGCAGGATGGAGGTAGAGCTTAACCTCGGAAGGCGGAGAATAGCCTTATGCAGAAATGCAGATAGAGACATGGCTTAGTCTCGAAAGGCGGGGTATAGCCTTATACAGGATGAAGGTAGAGCTTAACCTCGAAAGGCAGAGAATAGCCTTATGCAGAAATGGAGGTAGAGCTTAACCTCGGAAGGCAGAGAATAGCCTTATGCAGAAATGGAGGTAGAGCTTAACCTCGGAAAGCAGAGAATAGACTTATGCATAAATGGAGGTAGAGCTTAAACTCGGAAGGCAGAGAATAGCCTTATGCAGAAATGCATATGGAGACAGGGCTTAGTCTCTAAAGGCAGAGAGTAGCCTTATGCAGGATGGAGGTAGAGCTTAACCTCGAAAGGTAGAGAATAGCCTTATGCATTGCTGAAATATAAAGGAGAGGATGGTAGTGATTTTCTTAGCTAGTAGATGATTGCGATACCATGACTGCTAGGGAAGTGTTGAATGTAGATAGTAGACCTTTGAGAAGTAAGTAGTGGTTTCGGGAATTTCAGTTTTGTAAAGCCCATGTATCGCCTATCTGTATTCTGAATTCCTGCGTCCAAAGAAAAATCGTGAGTTCTGTAAGGGGGTGGGGGGTTAGTTCGCGTCCCTCGACTCGTGGCGTCTTGTACCATTTGGGGTAGCATTGCTGAACGATAGTGATCCAAATGATTTTATGCAAATTTTGCCAATCATAATGCAAATGTATATATATAAGTAGAGAAAAGATAGTTTTGTTTTATGATGAACCACAACTGCAACGTGGTTCAAGGCACCCAACCTTGCTGGCTCCGGAATTTTTAGGTCCTCCTTAAAATTCTACCCCAGTTTACTGAGCTGGCACTGTTGACGGCGGTGTTGAATGAATGAAAGCGGATTGACCTCAGAATTTTGAGGGTCCTCCTTAAAATTCTACCCCAGTTAACTGGGTTGATGCTGATGCGGAAACTAACAAACTGACTTCGAAATTTTGAGGGTCCTCCTCAAAATTCTGCCCCAGTTCCAAGCGCGGGGGGGGGGGGAGGGGATGGAATTTTATTAAAGATGTGACCAAACCCATAGGGCTGCCTACGTATCCCCTCTTAAACGGGAATTAGGTCAGGCGTAGTTCAAATTACATCGTAAAGGAAAGCACAATGATCAAATGTAGTATCTCCTCACTGCGTCTGAGTTGATAGGCTTCGGACAGACTTTTCCGTCCATTTCTATGAGAATAAGGGCTCCTCCAGTTAGAACCCGGTGAACCATGTATGGACCTTGCTAGTTGGAAGAGAATTTCCCTTTAGCTTTATCTTGATGTGGGAATATCTTCTTTAACACCAGCTGTTCCAGTGTGAACTTCCATGGTAGAACTCTCTTGTTAAAGGCTCTGGACATTCTATTTTGATACCACTGACCGTGGAAACCGCATTCATTCTCTTTCCATCTATAAGGGCTAACTGCTCGTAGCAACCCTTCACCCATTCTGCGTCAACTAGCTCAGCTTCTTGTATGATTTTCAAGGATGGAATTTCTACCTCGGCGAGAATGACCGCCTCTGTACCGTAAACCAGCATGTAGGGAGTTGCCCCGGTTGATGTGCAAACTGTAGTACGATAACCCAATAAAGTGAATGACAACTTCTCATGCCACTGCTTATGCCTTTCAATCATTTTCCTTAGTATTTTCTTGATGTTCTTGTTGGCTGCTTCCACAGCTCCATTCATCTGAGGTCTATAAGCTGTAGAATTCCAGTGCCTGATCTTGAAAGTTTCATACTTCGCTTTCATCAAGTCGCTGTTGAGATTTGAATAACTATTAGTGATGATCGACTCTGGGATCCCGAACCGACAGACAATACGATCTCAGACAAAGTCTGCCACGACTTTCTTGGTTACTGCTATGTATGAGGCTGCTTCAACCCATTTAGTGAAGTAATCAATCTCCACTAAGATGAACTTGTGTGTGTTAGATGCGGCAGGCTCGATTGGTCAAATAATATCCATTCCCCAGGCGGCGAATGGCCACGGTAAGCTCGTTGCAGTGAGCTCGTTCAGAGGTAACTTTATCATATCCGAATGTATCTGACAGCGGTGACATTTCGGACGTACTGAATGCAGACCGTCTCAATATTCATCCAGAAATATCGTGCTCGAAGAATCTTCTTTTCTAGAACAAAACCGTTCATGTGTGGCCCAAAGGTCCCTGAATGCACTTCCTCCAATAACTTCGTTGCCTCTGTCGCATCGACACCCCTCTATAGTCCCAAATCGAGGGTCCTCCTATACATGATTCCTCCGCTGTGAAAGAAATTGTTGGACAACCTTCGAAGTGTGCACTTCTGAGTAGCATTAGCAAGCTCTGGATATTCTCCTGTTGTCATATATTTTTTGATATCGTGGAACCAAGGTTTTCCGTCGGCTTCTTCCTCAACATGTGCACAATATGCCGGTGGATCATGAATCTTGACATGGATATGGTCGATGAAGTTTGTATATGGATACTGAATCATGGATGATAAAGTGGAGAGCGCATCTGCGAACATATTCTATATTCTTGGAACGTGCTAGAATTCCGTTTTCTGAACCTCTTTCTCAATTCATGCATGTGGTGCAGATAAGGGAGTATCTTAGAATTCTTGGTTGCCCATTATTCTCGAACCTGGTGTATGAGTAGGTCTGAATCTCCAATAACTACCAACTCCTGAATGTTCATGTCAATGGACAATTTAAGCCCCAAGATGCAAGCTTCGTACTCGGCCATATTATTGGTGCACGGGAGCCTGAACTTGGTGGATACCAGGTAATGTTAACCGGTTTCTGATAACAGGACTGCTCCGATACTAACTCCTTTGAAATTTGTAGCTCCGTCGAAAACATCCTCCAACCGCCATAGGATTATGCAATATCTTCTCCAATGAAATCTACTTCCTCATCGGGAAAATACGTCTTCAAGGGTTCATACTCCCCTCCTACAGGATTTTCTGGGAGATGGCCTGTCAAAGCCTGTCCTTTAACTTCCTTCTGGGTGACATAGATAATGTCGAATTCACTCAACAAAATTTGCCACTTGGCGATCTTGCCAGTGGGAATGGGCTTCTGAAAAATATACTTTAGTGGATCCATTCTTGATATAAGGTAGGTAGTGTAAGCAAGAAATAATGCCTTAATTTCTGAGCTACCCAGGTCAAAGCACAATAGGTGCGTTCTAGTAAGGAATACCGAGCCTCGTACGGGGTAAATTTCTTGATGAGGTATAAATAGCTTGCTCCTTTCTCCCTGTCTCATCATGTTATCCCAAGACACAACCAAATGCTCCATCGAAAACTGCAAGATAGAGCAATAAAGGCCTTCCAGGCTCAGGCGAAACCATGACTGGAGGCGTAGACAAGTATTACTTGATCATTTCAAAAGCCTTTTGACATTCATCGGTCCATTTTGTGGCAGCATCCTTCTTCCCCATCTTGAAGATGGGTTTGCAGATGACGGTAGACTAAGCTATGAACCACCTGATATAGTTGAGTCTACCCAGGAAACTCATTACCTCTTTCTTGATCTTCGGCGGTGGCAACTCTTGAATAGATTCGACTTTTGACAGACCCAATTCCTCGGTGGATCATGATAAAACCCAATAGCTTTCTTGCGGGGACCTTAAACGCAAACTTGACGGGATTCAGTTTCAAGTTATACCTCCTTAGTCTGTTAAAAAATATTCGGAGGTCCTCCATGTTATGTGCAGCCTTTCTGGACTTAATGATGACGTTGGCCACATATAACTCAATCTCTTATGTATCATGTCATGAAAGAGGGTAGTCATGGCCCTCATATAAGTACCTCTCGCATTCTTCAACCCGAACGGCATCATTGTCTAGCAATACATTTCCCAAGGCATGATAACGCCGTTTTCTCTACATCTTTTTCATCTATCCATATCTGATGGTACCCCGCAAAGAAATCGACGAATGACTGCAACTCATGCTTGGTGTAGTTGTTGATCAGAATGTGTATGTTTGGCAAGGGGAAATCATCTTTTGGACTGGCCCGGTTGAGATCCCGTTTGTCGAGACAAACTCTGACTTTCCCATCCTTCTTCGGTACTGGCATGTTGTTAGCTAAATAGGTTAGGTACTCTACCACTTGAAGAACTCTGGCTTTGACCTGCTTGGTGACCTTCTCTTTGATTTTTAAACTCATAGCTGGCTTGAATTTTCTGAGCTTCTGTTGTACCGACGGACATGCAGGGTCTGTCGGCAACTTGTGAGCGACGATGGATGTGCTGAGACCAGTCATATCATCGTAAGACCATTCAAAGATATCCTCATATTCCCTTAAGAACTCTGTATATTCCTCTTTTCCCATATGTGATATGTGCACATTGATGCTCATTTCTTTGACATTCTCTTTATCTCCCAAATTGATGACCTCGGTTTCATCCAAGTTGGACTTAGGTCTATTCTAAAAATTCTCGACCTCTCTAACAACCTCTTCTGGCATATCATCCTCCTCTGAGTCTATGTCCGTTTTTTGCATAGCCTCGTTGTAAGTTACAGTTGTCGGTTCATCGTCAAGATGCGTAATAGTAATGCTGTGTGGAAAGTAAGGTAGATAGCAGAGAAAAGTAATGAATAGCGAGATATTGATAAACTGGAAAATGCTTTTGATTAAATTCATAAATGTTCAAAACATTGGAGCTCTTTTGGAAAGTAAATACAATGCGGGGATTAAAGAAAACAACTAAAATAAAGATGCATGATGCTTGTTCAGCCTTGCTACCTCGAAGATTTTCGGGCAAAGGTTCTTGATTGACCAATTGGTGAGGTGCTCCCCTCGGTTTACAGCCTGAATGGAAGCGCCTTCCTCTTCAAAAGTCACACAACAATCCATGTCCTCCTCAAGAAATAGGTTCTTCATTGCCGCAAGATCCTCATCTTCTTCTGACTCGTAGGGAGTGTCAGCTGGCTGAAATGTCTGCTCCAACTTATGTGTGGGGTATTCCAATGGGTAATATGGGCCGCGCCATGGTGGTGACCAGTCTTCGAATTCCTGCCAAGTGTACTCGTACCCTAGTCAAAAGGTAGTACCATGCTTCTTCAACTGGATAGGTTTGGTGATGCCCTGAAGATTCTTACCAAGTCCTTTCCCTGGTTCATACCCACTCTAATTTAGAATTCTCTCGACCTTGTTACTACACTATTTGTCCTTGTCCACTACGTTGACTCGCTCAATATGATGATATGTTTCTCTGCCTATTCTTCTTCTACCTCCGATCATTGGAATGGTCTAGAGACTGTATATAGGATTGCTACCGTCACCATGAATGATCACTTCTTGATGGTTCCATTCAAACTCCACGGCCTGATGCAAGGTTATGTTTCTCCGCCTATTCTTCTTTTGCCTCCTATCATTGGAATGGTCTGGCGGCTGTATATAGGATTACTACCGTCTCCATGGATGATCACTTCTTGATGGTTCCATTCAAACTCCACGGCCTGATGCAAGGTTGATGCCACAGCCCCAGCGGCGTGGATCTAGGGTCATCCCAGCAGTAAGTTGTAAGATGCCGGTATGTCAATGACTTGGAAATCAACATCAAACCAAGTGGGTCCCATTTGCAAACACAGGCTAATCTCCCCGAGGGTGGACCTCTGAGAACCATCAAAAGACTTAACGTTAATAGACCCATGTTTTATCTCATGCAATCCTTTTCCCAACTTCTTGAGGGTGATCAATGGACAAATATTGAGGCTAGAACCTCTGTCGATTAAGATCCTGGTGATGAAATGATCTTCATACTGCACAGTGATATGTAGTGCTTTGTTATGGCCAAGCCCTTCTGGTGGCAGTTCATCCTCATAGAAAGTGATTGTGTGACTTTCCAATACCTTCCCTATCATGTTCTCCATCTCTCCTCCTGTTATGTTGCTCAGGACATAAGCCTTAGCTCAATATCTTCATCAAGGCATTTTTATGCGCCTCAGAACTCTACGGCAATGCCAAGATGGAAATCTGTGCCGATGTCTTGTTTAGATGTTCAACAACTGAATATTATTTAGCCTGTATCTTCCTCCAGAGATCACCAGGTCCGGTTTCAATGGGACATCCAAAGGCCTGCTTGCTGGACTCAGCTAGGTGCTCTGGTTTGTACACCCTGCCTGTTCTAGTCGTACCTTGTGCGGCAATTGTTTCACCCGTGCATGCTTTTCCCTTCCTTATTACCTCGGCTGTGTAGTCCTAAGGTATGGAGTTTTATTGAAATGGGGTTATGTCTATCATGGTGACCGGAATGGGCATCCTTGGAGGCAACATAGTAACTTCAATCGGTGCGGGCGCCTTTGGAGTCCCGAACTTCACCACAATTGGCATTTTTGTAGGAGGTACCTTAAACTCAAATGGTACAGATACATTCACCCTGTCACCCTAAGATGGTCAGATTTGTACAACAATAGGATTAAGAGCGACCGTCGTCTTCTTGGGCTCATCTTCTTCAGCTATTAAACCAATTGACCCTTTGGGATCCCAGTCATCCTGAATCTCAATCATGTGGATGCCTCCACCCTTATGGTACGGTAGAGGGTTGTTGAGAACATTGGGAGCAAGTTATTTAGCTACAATGACCTTGTTGTCAATTAAGGTCTGAATTTTGTCTTTTAACGAGCGGCATTCGTCGATGGTATGGCCCTTCATCCCCGAATGGTATGCGCGGGTTATATTTGGGTTGATCCATTGGGAGGGGTTTTCTGGGGTTATGGATGGCATGGGTGTAACATATCCAGCGGCTCTGAGCTTCTCATACAGTTGGTCAATGGGTTTGGCAATAGCGGTGTATTGTCTGGGAGGTTTGCGGTCGAAGTTTGGTCTTGGTCGTGGGAAGTTTTGGAGAGTAGGTGGTGATGGATAGTGAGGAGTTTGGGAGTTGTAAGCTTGGTATACGGGTGCGGGTTGGGAATATCCTGGCGAGGTGGGCTGATATGTTGGTGATGGATATGTTTGGTAGACGGGTGGTGGATTTTGATAGGTAGGTGAAAGTGCCTGGTAATTTAGAGAGGGTTGGTATGTGAGTGGAGTTGAAGGGTAGGGTTCGTATTTCATGGGAGAGTGGTTTCTTTGTGCAACCATTACAGAGTTTACGTCCTTTTTCCTCGACATACCACCAGATTGTAAGGCTTTGTTGGTGGCCTGCAGTGCCTCAAGGTCAGTAACCATACCATTTTTTATCCCCTCTTCGATCCTTTCTCCTAGTTTAATGATATCAGAGAACTTCTGCCCCTCTATCAGCATCAATCTCTCGTAGTACTGCGGATCCTGAGCACGGACGAAAAACCTGTTCATTTGTTCTTCTTCCAAAGCCGGTCTGACCTTGGCAGCTTCTGACCTCCAACGGGTAGCATACTCGCAAAAGGTTTAGTGGGCTTCTTCTTTAAATTCTGGATATAGAACACGTCTGGCGCATTCTCAGTATTGAACCAGAAATGGTCCATGAAATCGGACGCCATGTTTACCCAACTCATCCACTTCTTCGCATCTTGGCTGATATACCAAGATAAAGCATCACCTTTCAAGCTCCTCATGAACAGTTTCATGCAAGGGTGACAAACGAGTCTATCGGGTCCGGAATATTTTGACCCGCCCGGTTTCCGGGACGGGCCGATCCGGGTTGCACAGTGACGAGTTCGTAGCGGGCTGTGTTAGTTCGGGTTAAAATTGAACAATACGGGTTACGGGTTGAAGGGGGCCGGGCCGGGCCGGGCCGGGTTTAGTATATTTTTAATTTTTTTTTGGAATTAAGTATAACTATTAAGTTATAATTATATTAATACTTTGTAATAATTGAATGAATACAAGTAAGATGGGCAAAATTGCACTTATTGCAAGTGCTACTTTATTTCTCAATTTCAAATTGAAAAAGTAGAAAATGAAATGTTTACTTTTTTTTTAACAAGTAAACTAGAAAAGTAGTAATTTCAAATGTTTTGCATCGCCCTAGCAAGTTCATCATAATCAATATGAACCGATTAACCTTCTTCGGGGGAGTTAGATTCAGATGGGTTTCCATGGGTTAATATATCTCCAAGTTCCTCGTCTTCTGGGTTATCAACATCTTATTTTCCTTGATTTATTCATTCCGATCTAATCCAATCTCTGAAACATACTAAAACTTCCAAAGCATTGCTTCCCAATGAGTGGGGGGTGTCTACAAGTTATTGTCTTGCTTGGCTAAATGCACTCTCCGATGCAACAGTAGAAATTGGCACATTCAGCACGTCCCGAGCCACAGGGAAAAGAACAGGAAATTGCTTTTCATTTTCATGCCACCATCCCAACGGTGAAAAGTCCTTTGTGCGAGGCTCCTTTTGCTTCTGCAAGTAGAATTGAAGCTCATCAATATTCCTGCTACTGGTTTGAGTGTTAGAAAATGTAGAAAAAATATTAAAACTATCAAGGCCTTCATCATCCACATTAGCAGAGCTGCTACATTGCATAGCGGGATTAACATTTCCAGAAGCACGAGCAGTATTATCACATTCATTTGCATAATAATTATATAGTTGTTGTAAATATTCATTTAGCTTGTTCATAGAATCATATGAGTTTGGGGTTTCAGTTTCTCCAATCTCCATATAAGTATATAAAGCATTCATTAATTGGTGATAATCAGACATTTTAATGGAAGGATTTAAAACTACACCAATTAAGTAAATCAGAGGAATTGGAAAGAAATATATTTTGAATTTTTCTTGCATTTTTTCAACAACATCCATATATTTTTCTTTCTTCTTAAATTCAGATAGTAGCAAAGAAATTTCAGCTATATGTACTAAAGTCATAATAACAGTGGGGTATATGCGCCAGAAAACACAACACTAGCAGTATAAAATTTATATAAAAATTTAACAACATCATTAATGACCTCCCAAGTATCACTTGTTAACATACGCCTAGGATCACTACAATGTGCATTAGCAACTTCAGTTATAGGAAATCAATATTTGTAGCAACATTTTAAAAATATACATGTATAATTCCATCTAGTAACAATTTCGTCTGGCATGAATCTAGGTTTAAGGTTATACTGGATACACTTAGTCTTAAATTCTTTTATTGTAGATTGTCTATTATTTCCTTGAATAACTCCAACTGCTCTTCTAACGTGAGTAATCTCAACTGAAAATAAATCAAGGCCATTTTTAGCAATTAAATTATAAACATGACATGCACACCTAACATGAAAAATATCATCAAGAGGTGGTTGCAAATGCAATTTTAAAATTGAAACTGCGGCATTATTGTTTGAAGCATTATAGAAAGACATACACAAAACTTTTTGGTTTAGATTATAAAATTCAACAACTTCAACAATTGTACTACTTATAAACGTAGCAGTATGACTCTGATCTTCATCATATTTAAAAGCGATAATACATTTTTGCATACAAGTATTATCATCTATCCAATGGCATGTAATTGTCAAATAATCATTTCCATTAACAGCATGACCAATATTAGAAGTTAGACATTAATTGTCAAATAATCATTTCCATTAACAGTATGACCAATATCAGAAGTTAGACATACTCTAGAAGGAAAGTGACTGAACAAATAACGTATGTACGTTTGATATTGTCCAGGAAGTCTAAAGATATCTGCTCTACAAGTACTTATAGGGATTCCTTTAAATAAATGATTGTAAATCCTTTGAATATACATAATAAGATACGATGAAGAAGCAAAAGAAAAAGGTAAACTACCCAAAGTAATCATTTTTGCTAATTCCTCACGATCCCTCATTTTATCATATTTTAGTAGACCTCCAGTAGTAGGGTTAATAGTTGTTTGACTTCCATCCCCATTACTGCCCCATTCTATGGGATGGATAGACATCATATGTCTAGTAAGTGTCCCAGTCCCCCCAAAATTTCCTCCGGTCAAATGTTTAAAAGTTTCATTACAAAGTTTGCACTTAACTCTATTAGTACCTTCTATTATTTCAAAAAGTTTCCATGCCGGACTTCTTCTTTTACGATTAGAAGTTGGAGCCACTGGTGGTCTATTATCCCTTGTAGCACTAGCAACTCCAACTCCAATACTACCAACATTTCCTCTACTAGGTGTAGGTGGTATCTCATCTTCTATTCCAATTTCATTATCTTCTATTCCAAAATCTTCTTGTAATTGTTCATAATCAATCTATACATCTTGCAAATTAGGCGATGATTCAGAAACATGTGTTATTGGTCATTACTATTACTACCGGCAGCTACAGGACTACCTCTTTTTTTTATTTCCACCCCTACTAGTAACTTTTCTACACGCTCTTTTAGCAGCACTAAACATATTGTAAAAATGAAAGTATAATCTAAAATTAAATATGCAATTAAAATATTAAATAAGAGAAAGAGTTGGAGGGAGTGCACCGAATTCGACAATAAATTGAGCACTTGATTACGCAAATCCGGTGTTACCACGAACAAACGTCAAGCAAGTATTTCAATTTTGAACTTCAAGCTTCAAATTCCGAATGACAAATTGCGATAAATTAAATTCGGGAAAAGAGAGACAAATAAAATTATAAATTTACAATATGAAATCTTGCAAATTGAAGGGAAGAGATAGATTGATAATTTGAGAATTGAGATTGAGATAAGAATTTTGAGTGAAGAAATAAAGAAGAGATGAGGGTATTTATAGATTTTAAGAAGGATTAATATTGTAAATTAATAAATACAAAAAAATAATGAAAAACAACCATTTTTGCAAAATTATCCGTTGGCCAACGGATCTGGACCGTTGCCAACTGTAATGTGGGCCCCACAAATTCAAAAAATCAAAAAAAAAAAAAAATTTACCGTTGAACCGGGCCGGTCCAACCGGTTCACGGTACTGCTTACTCAAATCGGACCGGTCCGGTCCAATTCCAACCCCAAAATTCCCAAACGGACCAACCCCCTCCCCCCTCGAACCCAGCCCACCCGGCCCCTTAGTAACCAGTCCGGTCCGGTCCCGAATTATACCAGTCTGGTCCGGTCCGGTCCCGGTCCGACCTGCCCGGCTGACACCTCTGGTTTCATGCGGATCTTTTCATCTCTACCAACTCCCACTAACTTGTCACAATACATCCTGAGGAGAACCCTGGGATCACCCGTAACATTTCAAACTTAGGAGGTTTGTACCCCTCTGGGAGTTCGACATCAGGTTGAACACAAAGGTCTTCATAATTTAGACCCTCCACACCCTTATTACCTTCCACGCCTTGAACCCTGCTAGTGAGTTTCTTGAGTTCAGCAGCCAAGTTCTGAATGAGTGAGTCTGATCCTGACATATCTAATATGGGCTGTGTATAGTATGGCACAGTATCCACAAAGATAGGGGTATCTTGGTGGTTCGGAGCATTTTGGGGCTCAGGGATGAGCGGTGGAGCATTGTCCCGATCTTGGGTTGGAGTCTTCTGATTGTTGACATATGCAACAGCAATGGAGATGGACAAACTTGCCAAACTCCAGACCTGGTCTAGCTCCTCTCGAAACCTTAGCAAAGTTTGCTCCAAATGTGCAGCAGTCTCTTTGGTGATCGGGGTACCTTGGGAAGTTCCTTCAATTTCCTTTCTTTCTTCATTATCTACCATCTTTCCTTTGTTCCTGTTTCTGGGGGCTCGGAGGAGGAGGAGGAGGACCCTTAGATCTTGCTAAGTAGGCTGATGGTGCCAAAATGCACGAACTAACCTTTGGGGAGGGGGATAAAAATAAAAGAGAAACAAAAAGGTAAAGAGTTAGTGTGGATTCAGATAAAGAAAACATTGCAATATTTAAACATGTTGTTGCAAGAATATAAGCCGTTTCCTATTTGGGTGCCTCGTTGTGCCCGAGGTAGGCCTAGCGACAGATATGATTCGGAGAACTTATAACACCAAGTGCCTCATTTTATCGATAGAAAATAGAACGAGGCAAAACAAACTGAAATAAAGAGAAATCGTCACGAATGACCAGTGGCCTTATTACATCAAGAAAGCAGTAAAAATCCTAACTACTTGGTCCCAGAAGGACCTTCCCCAGTATCTTTGCCTCCCTCGTACAGATTCATCAACTCGCGGAGTCCCAGCAACAAGTAAGCCCGAGCCAAGTGCCCACCTTCGTTACCTTCAGCTTCCTGACAGTCGTTGACCCTTTTCAGAAACTTGCCTTCCAGCTCCATTAAACCCCATTCCAAGTACCCTAAACGGTTGTTTGCACGGACAGCCATGTCTGTCCACTCATTGATTATCTTCTCTTGGGCCTCTAATATTTCCCGATGCTCACTTTCACACTCTCTGTTTGCGTAGCTGATTGTACTTGACCTTTGCTGCAGTCTTCTCATCAATAACCCTGTGACCATGGACGAAACCTGTTTTTCCCAAGCCAATATGATTGTCTTCCAAACATCCCGGATAAAGCGGCTCAGCCCTATCTGATACCTATCTGCTTCCATAGATTCCTTCTCCGAAATGAGTTTGGAATGCCACATATGCTGAGCCCGAAACCTGTGTGGGATGTCGTCATCTTGGAAGTCAGCCCTGTAGTGACTCATCTTTTCTACCCCTGGTATAATCTGCATTCTTCCTGCTTCGATCATGACTCGGAGAGGGACATAAGGGTAAGTTCCTCTTAAACCGATGAGTACAAGGAATGGCGAATCCCTAGACCGAATGATAAACTCCCCAGTTGGAAACAACTCGTACATCCATTGTACCTGCTTTTCTTTCAGATTCTCCAATAGTTCCACCCATCCACTAGCGTCTTCAGGGCGAGCGAACATATCCGGCATGAAATGCATTTGCTTTGGATGATGGAAAGCGATATGGTCATCCCAGTCTCGGCATATGATCTCTTGTTCATAATCACCCTTCCGGAGATTTTCAATGAGCCAGAGTTGTAGTAGCAAATTGCACCCTTCAAAGTGTGGTGCCCCTTGTTGACATTTCTCTATGGCTCGGTGCAGTTCGGCGAGGATCATGGGCGCTATGCTGAATGTCTGCCTGTCGATACCATCTACTATGGATTTGGTTACCATGGCTAGTCTTGTATGGATTCTAGCCTTCTTCATTGGAAAGACTATCATGCCCAGGAAACAGAACATGAATACAAAGGCTCTCCTATGTATGTGCCCCAAAGAGGTGAGGGCGAACTCGTCCATGTGAGTGCGGTAGGATTTTCCATTCCCGAACCTTTCATACATGAAATCAAAGGATATGTAGGTGTCCTTTAGACTGGTAAGATTAGGATTCTTTTTTAGCCCTATCATTTTCAGGAACCCTCTACCTTTGCGGTTTTCTGGCATAAGCAGCCCCGGGTTATCCCAAGGAATTCCGGCTAGACCCCCAATTTCTTCCAACAGCGGCGTCATCTCAATACCCCCAAAGCAGAAGATAGACTGTTCACTATCCCAAAACAGAGTAGGAGCCTCCACAATCTTGTTATCTGGCCTAACTTCTATGAGTGAAGGAATATTCCCTATGTGCTTGCGGACAAAAACCTGATCACTACCATGGAGATCCTCCCACCAGCTTAGTAACTTTGGGTGAATGTTCGAGACCATACCAAATCTGGGGACCTCATACCTCATTTCCTGCAAAAGAGAGTGTTAGGCCCTAACCCCACCAAACTCGACAATTTAGATCAATAATTAGAAAAAGGCTTTTAGTTCTCCAAATCAATGCACATAACGTGAAGGCGTCCATTTGGGTTTCAAGGAAACCCGATGGACTTTTGGTTTAGGCTATCTTAATGAGCCATCATACGGACGACATAACTGACTCGGCTAGTTTGACCATGATTCATGAACAGTTAAACAGAGTAAGGTTTCTACTTTTGAAGTGCTTGACAAGGTACCCTTGAGCGGACAAATCAAGAGGGAAAGGCAGGGAACCGTCGACTACACCGTTGATCAACTGGTTTTACCGCAAATATATCTTTTCCCAAATTTAAGGGGTTTATAAATATTGGAAGCGCAACCACTCAGCATAAGCGTTGCTATAGGATTTGTTTGGCACGAGTGAAGAATGATGTTGAAGGATACAATTACAACAGTGAAATAAGTACATGTATTTTCGTGTTCATACAATAATGATTACAATAGATGCTTGGAATTTAAGATAGAATTGAAATAAAGTAAAGGCAGTAAAGCAGTAAAACAATTGAAAAAACGAAGACATAAAGAAACAAGTTAGTAACTATGAAGAATGATTAAAGCAATAAATAAAGGTAGTAAAGAAAGCAATAAAGTCACAAAACACGTAATGGTAAAAGCCTTAAAGAAAATTCCCCAGCAGAGTCGCCATGCTATCGACGCCCCTTTTTTCAAAAGCGAAATCGGGTTTTACGATATTATGGGCAAAACAACTCTCATTCCCCTGTGTGAGTTGGTTTATGGATTTTAAAGAGTCTCCACCTAATGATTATAATGCATTAGGACGCTTTTAATGATAAGAGGAGTATTTTGAAAGAAAACCAGAGTTCGGGTAAGGGCTTGAGATTATCTCGAGAGGAAGGTGTTAGGCACCCCTCAAGATCCACTAGTGTGGTTCCCAGCCGTGCTAATGTAACTTTATGAAGAGATGAAGCAAATAGACAGATAAGATTCATTTATATAGACATTTGGACAACTTAAGAATTTTGAGAAGGGAAATTCATAAGTTAAATAAAAAAGGAAAAGAGAATGGGTTTGAAAAGAAAGCATTATGTTAGAAAAATATTTAAATAAAGAAAGCAAAGGAAAAGGGGGTCCTAGGTTTGATAATAATATGGATCGCATTGGTACAATACCTCACTCACACTCCTCAAAGATGGGTTGCATATGGCATTAGCGCACCGATCATCATCTCCATATTATACCCTTCCCTCCCCGTTAAGGTATTGAACCGCGTTGGTATCGTTTACTTATTGCATGCTAATACTCATCCCAACCTGTTAGTCCTGGGGTATTAGGACTTATAATCCTTAGAGGGGAAAGAGGGAGAGAGATAGGATATATATGGAGTTTTCAAAGGTAAAAATACTAGAACGACAACAAAACAAATAGCACATAAGAGGTATGCAAATAAGACAGTTAAAGGCTCAGACAAAATCCCATAACATAACAACAAAACTAGTTTAGCATGACTTCAAATACTGGTTTGGTCTTTTAAAAGAGATTAGAAGAGCGGATAGATTAGTTTAACACATAGAAGTTGGATAGAAAATCTGCTTTGCGCCCTCGGGGCCCGTTGTTAGGAGTTGACGGGATTTAAAACCAGTAGTCTTTTGAGAAAGCATTGATTTCAGACATAGGTCTGTTAAAGAGAAAATTAAAGTTTTGCAGAAAAAGTTTTGAAATGGCTTACAATTTGCAGAACTGCTTGCATAAAAGGATGCAAGAAGAATTCAAAAGAACCTTAAAGTATAAACTTAGGCAGGCAAAATAATTCAAAACCGCATATTTAGCACTTTTAAAGATATTATAGGTTCAGAATAGTGCAAAAAGGGTGGATCTGGGCCCTATTAAAAAGAATAGACAGATTTAGGACGAACTGTACTAAAACGTTGTGAACCCATTAAGCGAGTTTGAACCTTACAGGCATGATACTGATTTTGTATTACTGCTTTTATACGTTTTAGACGGCCTACTGTTTGCCCAGCGTTTTATACAATTCCTATAGGCACGTTTTCTAGGCGAGATGTAACATTGAGATCCTATAGGCATGCTTTATATACGAGATGCAATATTGAAAGCTTATTGGCATGGTTTCTATATGAGATATGACATTGAAACCTATAGGCATGGTTTCTATATGAGATGCGATAATGTAATCGCTATAGACATGGTATCTATATGAGAATACGATAAAGTACACCTATAGACATGGTATTTATATGAGATGCAGTACTGAAACCTTATAGGCAGAATCTCTAAGTGAAATAAAGCATGGAAAACCTATAGACATGGTATCCATATAATAAAGTAAACCTATAAGCATGCTTTCTACCATTAAATTGATGCACTAAAGTAAAACCCCAGCCATATCCCCTTTCAATATATCCCCAAGTTCGTTTATACAAATTACTCACAAAAATCTGGACAAAAACATTAAAGGAAATAAGTAAATACATCAATACTACAACATGCCCGAAGAAGCGCAAAGCAACTTTAATGTCCAACATATTCCTTTTACCAATATCCGGGCTCCCAAATCTGAGGCTTTCTCTTTAGAGTGTTTCAAAATTCCAAGGCATTCAAGGAAACCCAGGCAATGCTTATACCCCAAGCAATTAGAGTAGTGCAAAGTGTGGAATTACCATCCCTCAGAGGAGACTCCACGGTCCCTAAGCATGGCTTAGCAAAGGGGGGTAGAACTTAAAGAACTAAGAATAGGTGTAAAAGTGAGGAATCAGAGGAAAACCAGTACGAGAGGTGGTCATACCTAGCCATGAAGTGAGACTGGCACACCCCTAACCTCTTGCATGGTTCAACAGGTTCCAGCAGACTTGCAAACAAGTCAGATTAGGGCATGTATGGTGATTAGGGCACCAACATGCATGTGTCAAGGCTCAAACACATAGTAAGGGGATTAAGGAATGGGATTATTTGAGTATAGGTTGATAAAAACATTAATTCTAAACTAGGAGTGGCAATAAAATGCCACCCTAGACCAAAACACACTCATATGCAAACTAGAGGTGTCAACCGGGCCGGGTTGACCCGGGACCGGCACGGACCGGCCCGGTCAAACCCGGCCCAGACCGGACCGGTTTATAGAGGGGGGGCCGGGCTGGGTTAGGGAGAGGAAAGGGGTTAGGACGTTAGGCGATTCCGTCCAATTGACCCGGACCGGACCGGCCCGGGAAGGAAAATTCCGGGCGAACCGGTCAACCCGGACCGGCCCGGACCGGTCCCCAACGGTAAAATTTTTTTTTTTTTAAAAAAAAAAAATTTTCTGAAAACATGGGGCCCACTTGACCGTTGGCAACGGTCCAGCACCGTTGCCCAACGGGACTTTTTGCATTTTTGGCCAATTTTGAGTTTTTTTTTGTTTTTTTTAAATTACATTATTAACCCTTCTTAAAATCTATAAATACCCTCCCCTCTTCTTCATTTCCTCACTCAAAATTATCTATCTCTCTCTCAATTCTCAAATTAGCAAATATCAATCACTCTCTTCTCTTCAATTTTCAAGAATTCATATTCTACTTTCATAATTTTATTGTCTTTATTTTCCCGAATTTAATTTATCGTAATTTCTTATTTGGAAATCGGCATTCGAAGCTTGATTCTTGAAGTTCAAGTGTTCAACATTGAAATACTTGCTTGACGTTTGTTCGTGGTAACACCGGATTTGCGTAATCAAGTGCTCAATTTATTGTCGAATTCGGTGCACTCTCTCCAACTCTTTCTCTTATTTAATATTTTAATTGCATATTTGATTTTAGCTTATATATTAATTTTTCCAATATGTTGAATGCTGCTAAAAGAGCGTGTAGAAAAGTTACTGGTAGGAGTGGAAGTGGAAGTGGAAGTAGTAAAAAAAGTCCTATAGCTTCTGGTAGTAATAGTAATAATGAACCAATAACACATGTTTCTGAATCATCGCCTAATTTGCAAGATGTAAATATTGTTGGAAACACGTTTCAAATGCAATATACTAAACGTGTGTTCTTTTGTAGGTTTTGATGAATGTCAAACAAAGCAATAAGCGATATATAGCAGTGCTCAAGGACAAGCACATAATGGATGCATTACAAGAAGCTCAAGACAATGCTTGGAAATGTTATAATTGAGTCAATATTAATTGTGATCTTGATTCCTCAATCTTGGCTCATAACATGGCTTCTCTACTAAAATTATTTTTCCAAAATCATGCATATTTAAAGTAAGTGTCAAATGATTTTAAACTATGCATATTTACATTTGTTAAAATGTTTTCCAAACATGCCTCAAAAATCTGGGCTAAGATAATCGATTATGTACTTATGATAATCGAGTATCTCTAAGCCAAGACTGCATGACAATCGATTGTGAATTAATGATAATTGATTGTGAGTAAGCCAGTTAACATCAGGTTTTTGCAAACTGCATAACAATCGATTGTGTACTTTCGATAATCGATTGTTAACTGAGGCAAAGTTTTCAAAACTCATAAAAATCGATTATGAACTAATGGTAATCGATTGGAATGAGAAAAATGTCTCCCAGTGATTTTAAGTAAAATAATAATCGATTGTGTCTTTTGATAATCGATTATATATGAGACAGTAAGTTTTGAAATTAATTAATAATCGATTGTGGCTTTTGATAATCGATTATATATGAGACAGTAAGTTTTGAAATTAATTAATAATCGATTGTTCTATTTGATAATCGATTGTTGAAGCTGACCGTCGTCATATTTTTTTTTAAATTACCTTCAGGTAATCGATTGTGATATTTAACAATCGATGTTTTAGCGTAAAATCTGGAAAAGATTTTCTGAACGTTGTTAAAATAATCGATTATTGATTTCCTGATAATCGATGTTTTATGCCAAAAATTGGAAAGGATTTTTTAACGTTATAATTAATCGATTATTGATTTGAAGTAATCGATTGTTAACGTAAAATCTGGGATTGATTTTTTGATCTGATAGGCAAACAATCGATTGTTTAGTCCTGACAATCGATTGTCACTGAGTAATTTCAGCAATCCTTAATTGGCAATTAGACAACGGTAAGACTGAGTTTTTCACCTATAAATACAGGTTTAACTCAGTGTTTTCACAACAACAACACATACAATTTAAGTATTTTCATTGCTAAAAGCTTTCTTACATTGATCATCATTTTCATTCATCTATAAAGCTTTTTGAAGAGCCATTCTATTGAGCTAAGTTGTTGTGATCTTGAGCGTACTATTTCTACTCATATCTACTCATTGAGGAGTACTTTGTAAAGTGAGTGTGTCTTTGTGTTTGTAAGAGAATTGCGATTCTCGTTTGTTGAGGAACTTGTGTTTCCTCGGTTGAAGTCTTTGGGATTGTTATCCCCGAGCAATTGAAGTCTTTGGGATTGTTATCCCCGAGCAATTGAAGTCTTTGGGATTGTTATCCCCGAGCAATTGAAGTCTTTGGGATTGTTATCCCCGAGCAATTGAAGTCTTTGGGATTGTTATCCCCGAGCAATTGAAGTCTTTGGGATTGGTATCCCCGAGCAATTGAAGTCTTTGGGATTGTGATCCCCGAGCACCTAGGTGAGGCTTGTGTCCTCAGCTGTAACGGTTTGTTAAGCACCCGTAAGCTTGACAAGTTTAGTGGAAATCTCGAGAGAGTCTCTCGGGGACTGGACTAACCACGTTTGTGGCCAACCAGGATACATCTTTGTGTAAGTTTATTTTACTGCACTTGTCTTAATTTCTGCAAAGTTTTTAAATTCCGCACTAAAACGCTTAATAATTTTAAAACGCTATTCACCCCCCCCCCCTCTAGCGTAAAGCGTTATTTCCAACAATTGGTATCAGAGTCATACTCTCTGAAAAACTTAACCGTTTGAGAGAACCATCGATGGCTTCTACTCTAAATTTCTTTGCAGGAATAGGTGAAGGAGAATGCAGCATGTCGCCTCCAATATTAGACGAAAACGACTACTCAGTCTGGAAATATCGGATGCAAATTTTTACAATGGCAAACGATTTGTATCTATGGCAAGCTATTAAACACAGTGATCAACTGACGACAAAAGTCGGGAAAGATAAGGTAAGTGAATACAACACTAAAGCTATGAATATATTACATAACGCCTTGAATCAGGAACTTTGGCGAAAAATCTCCCACTATAAAACTGCTAAGGAAATGTGGGACAAACTTGAGGAATTGCACGAAAACACGCCTCAAAAAGCGGTCAGCACAAACGATGAATCAACTGGTCGGTGCCTCATGGCAGACGAAAAAGACGAGGTAAGTACATCTAACGATATACAAATTGCTTATAACAAACTGCATGATGAGCTGGTAAATGCTTCTAAGACTATTAAAGATTTACAAAAAACTCTTTCTCTACAAGAAGAGGATTTTCAAAAACAACTCCTTTTAAAAGACAAGGACTTTGAAGAACGTCTTTCTTTAGCTCAAAAAGGTGTTGAAAATCTGTCTCGTGATAACGAGAATCTTGCAAATGAAAATCAATTTTTGTTAAATGATAGTATAGAACTTAGACAAGTCATCAAGACCATGCATGAAGCCTCTTGTGTTGAAAATTGCCTTACTTGTACTACTTGTGAGTCCTTAAAACTAGAAAACACAGAACTTAGGAAAACTTTAGAAACTCGTAGTAAAAAAGTTCTTAAAGTTAGTGAAAAAGAATCGCCTAAGAGAAATCAACGGCATAAAAACAAAAACTCCACTACTCCACCTAGAAATAACTCTAAGATTGTAAACAAGCCTAGAACAAATTCTTTTAGACCACCTAGACATTATGCTAGAATGTATGAAGATAAGGGTAGAACTAATATCTTTAGACAACCTAGATCCGAATCTAGGATTCTTGCAAACAAGCCTACAAATAGTAATTTTCGGCAACCAAGAAATTACTCTAGGAACGAGCTTAGACCACCTAGACATGACACTAGGTCCTTCAACAAGTCTAGCACTAATGACCTTAGACCATCTAGATATTATACCAGAAATGGGAACAATATGTCTTGTGTTAATCATTCGCCTAGAACCTTGTTGGCTCAACCTAGGCATCAACACAACCCAAACGTAGTATGTCATTACTGCAATCGTATAGGTCATATTGCACCTATGTGTTTTACAAAGCATAGAGATTCTTCATATTATTATCGTTACTTGCCTAACCCCCAAGGACCCAAAATGGTATGGGTACCTAAAGAATATTAATTTGCCTTGTAGGTGTGCTTGAAGGGATCAAGTGTACTATGGTACCTTGACAGTGGATGCTCCAGACACATGACAGGAGACGAATCCAAATTCCTTCAACTAGAGCACAAAGAAGGAGGAAGCGTTGTATTCGGTGACAACAATAAAGGACAAATTATTGGCATCGGATCGGTCGGTAAGAATGAAAAATCCTCTATAAAGCATATATTACTTGTCAAAGGTTTAAAGCATAATCTCTTGAGCATAAGTCAATTATGTGACAAGGGAAATCTTGCTTTGTTTGATTCGGATGAGTGTTTAGTGTTTAGACGCAGTGACTTCAAGATTATTCTACGTGGTTTTAGAATTGACAATATTTACATGGTTGATCTTGAAAACTCCTCATCTGAGTATGTTGATTGTTTGTTGAGCAAAGATGAAAATGTGTGGTTGTGGCATCGTAGAGTAGCTCATATGAACATGCATCTTTTAAATAAATTGTTTTCTCAAAATCTAGTGATTGGTCTTCCCTTCTTAAAATTTGAAAGTGATACTTTGTGATTCATGTCAAAAGGGGAAGCAAACAAGAGCATCTTTTAAATCCAAAAATGTTGTTTCAACATCTAGACCTTTACAACTATTGCATATGGATTTATTCAGACCATCCCGTATCGAAAGTCTAGGAAGAAATAGATATGCTTTTGTAATTGTTGATGACTTCTCTAGATTTACATGGACACTATTTCTTGCGCATAAAAGTGATGCATTTATTAGCTTCAAGCTTTTTCTTAAAAGAGTTCAAAATGAAAAGGAATCAACTGTCACTTCCATTAGAAGTGATCATGGGGGAGAGTTTGATCACAATCTCTTTGCGGACTTTTGTGATGAACTCGGAATCGAGCATACCTTTTCCGCTCCACGTACACCACAACAAAACGGGGTGGTGGAAAGGAAAAATAGGAGCCTCGAAGAGATGGCTAGAACCATGCTCGACGAAGCTAAGATTCCCAAACACTTTTGGGCAGACGCCGTGAGTACCGCATGCTATGTTTTGAATAGAGTAGCAATTCGGCCGATACTCTTAAAAACCCCATATGAACTCTACAAAGGTAGAAAACCTAACATTTCACATCTACGTGTTTTTGGTTGTAAATGTTTTGTGCATAACAATGGAAAGGACCAATTAGGAAAATTTGATGCAAAGTCGGATGAAGGTATCTTCATTGGCTATTCTTCTCGTAGTAAAGCTTATAGGGTTTTTAATAAAAGAACCCAAGTTGTAGAGGAATCTCCTCATATTGTTTTTTCCGAAGATAATACTCGCTTGGCGAGAAAGGATTGTGGTCTTGATCTTTCAGGTATTCTGGAAAGCCTAAAGGACAAAATTCAAGAAGAACCACCAAGGAAAGAAACTGACAAAACGGTGGAACCACAAATTGAAAAAGCTCCTCAACCAGAAAATGAACCAAAAGAGCAAATAGAATGGAGGACAGTCAAAGATCATCCTCTCGATCAGGTAATAGGCGACGTTGGAGGGAAGGTAAGTACCCGGAGCTCTCTTAGAAATACCTTAGATCTTACTGCTTTTGTTTCTCAAATTGAACCCAAAACCATCTCTGAAGCAATTGGGGATGAATTTTGGACCTTGGCAATGCAAGAGGAGCTTAACCAATTCAAACGTAACAACGTTTGGGATTGGTGCCAAGACCCGAAGGTCATACCATAATTGGTACGAAATGGGTTTTTCGAAATAAATTAGATGAAAATGGCATAATCGCTAGAAACAAAGCTAGGCTTGTGGCTCAAGGCTATAATCAAGAAGAAGGGATTGATTATGATGAGACATATGCTCCGGTAGCTAGATTAGAGGCCATCCGTCTGTTGCTTGCTTTTGCATCTTCTATGAATTTCTTTTTATATCAAATGGATGTGAAAAGTGCCTTTTTAAATGGTTTTATCCAAGAAGAAGTTTTTGTAAAACAACCCCCCGGTTTTGAAGACTTTAATTTTCCCAATCATGTTTTCAAACTCAAAAAGGCCCTTTATGGTTTAAAACAAGCTCCTCGAGCTTGGTATGAAAGGTTGAGTAAATTTCTTTTAGAAAATAATTTTATTCATGGAAAAGTTGACACAACTTTATTTGTCAAGCATGAAAACAATGATATCTTGCTAGTTCAAATATATGTAGATGATATCATTTTTGGTGCTACTAACAATGCTCTATGCAAGGAATTTTCAAACTTAATGACTAGCGAATTTGAGATGTCCATGATGGGTGAGTTACAATTCTTTTTGGGATTACAAGTAAAACAAATGAAGGAAGGTACATTCATTTGTCAAAGTAAGTATTGCAAAGATCTGCTTAAACGTTTTGACATGAACAATGCAAAGGAAATAGCAACTCCCATAAGCACATCCGATCATCTCGACAAAGATGAAAAAGGTAAGGAAGTCGACATCAAAAAGTACCGAGGTATGATTGGCTCTCTTCTTTATCTTACTGCTAGTCGTCCGGACATCATGTTTAGCGTGTGCGTCTGTGCCCGTTATCAATCATGTCCAAAAGAGTCTCACCTTACTGCGGTAAAGCGGATTCTAAGGTATCTTGTCGGTACTACCAATGTGGGTCTATGGTACCCCAAAGGTTCTTCATGCCAACTTATTGGCTATTCCGACTCCGATTTTGCTGGATGCAAATTGGACCGCAAGAGCACTAGCGGCACTTGCCACTTGCTCGGTAGCGCTTTAGTTTCTTGGTTTAGTAAGAAGCAAGTTAGTGTTGCGTTGTCCACAACCGAGGCTGAATATGTAGCCGCGGGGAGTTGTTGCGCTCAAATCCTATGGATGAAACAACAACTCTTGGACTATGGCCTACGTCTTGATCACATTCCTCTTAGATGTGACAACACTAGTGCCATATGCTTGACGAAGAACCCCATTCTTCACTCGCGAACAAAACACATTGAAATTAGACATCATTTTATTAGAGATCACGTTCTAAAAGGCGATGTCGAAATTGAATTTGTTGAAACAAAAAGCCAATTGGCAGACATCTTTACAAAGCCCTTAGATAAAGAGTCCTTCTTCCGAATTCGTAGTGAACTCGGGATCCTTGACTCCACGTTGATCTAAGTCATGCATTGCATTTTATTTCTTACATAATTTCTAACTTGAGCGTCGGAGGCGTCTAACATTTTGTTGCAGGTATCACCCTAAAGAAAAGGGGATCATAAAAAGCATGACGCAAGATACTCAAGTATTCTACAGGAAAATCGCCGTCAAACAATCGATTACTGTATCAATAATCGATTACTTCCGTTATTTTTTTCCAATAAATAAACTTGTGTTTATTTCATATTTGTTATTCTTCCCTTGTGTACATTTTTTTGCTAATGGCAAAAGGGGGAAGAAACGGGATATCAAGAAGTATGCTATATTATGCTATATGCTCTCAACTTCATTCATGCTTAAAGTGAGGGGGAACATGAATTGAGGGGGAACATGACACTTGTCTTGGTTTATCAAAATAATTATTGCATATATCCCGCCTATGTTTGTCATTATCAAAAAGGGGGAAATTGTTGGAAACACGTTTCAAATGCAATATACTAAACGTGTGTTCTTTTGTAGGTTTTGATGAATGTCAAACAAAGCAATAAGCGATATATAGCAGTGCTCAAGGACAAGCACATAATGGATGCATTACAAGAAGCTCAAGACAATGCTTGGAAATGTTATAATTGAGTCAATATTAATTGTGATCTTGATTCCTCAATCTTGGCTCATAACATGGCTTCTCTACTAAAATTATTTTTCCAAAATCATGCATATTTAAAGTAAGTGTCAAATGATTTTAAACTATGCATATTTACATTTGTTAAAATGTTTTCCAAACATGCCTCAAAAATCTGGGCTAAGATAATCGATTATGTACTTATGATAATCGAGTATCTCTAAGCCAAGACTGCATGACAATCGATTGTGAATTAATGATAATCGATTGTGAGTAAGCCAGTTAACATCAGGTTTTTGCAAACTGCATAACAATCGATTGTGTACTTTCGATAATCGATTGTTAACTGAGGCAAAGTTTTCAAAACTCATAAAAATCGATTATGAACTAATGGTAATCGATTGGAATGAGAAAAATGTCTCCCAGTGATTTTAAGTAAAATAATAATCGATTGTGTCTTTTGATAATCGATTATATATGAGACAGTAAGTTTTGAAATTAATTAATAATCGATTGTGGCTTTTGATAATCGATTATATATGAGACAGTAAGTTTTGAAATTAATTAATAATCGATTGTTCTATTTGATAATCGATTGTTGAAGCTGACCGTCGTCATATTTTTTTTTAAATTACCTTCAGGTAATCGATTGTGATATTTAACAATCGATGTTTTAGCGTAAAATCTGGAAAAGATTTTCTGAACGTTGTTAAAATAATCGATTATTGATTTCCTGATAATCGATGTTTTATGCCAAAAATTGGAAAGGATTTTTTAACGTTATAATTAATCGATTATTGATTTGAAGTAATCGATTGTTAACGTAAAATCTGGGATTGATTTTTTGATCTGATAGGCAAACAATCGATTGTTTAGTCCTGACAATCGATTGTCACTGAGTAATTTCAGCAATCCTTAATTGGCAATTAGACAACGGTAAGACTGAGTTTTTCACCTATAAATACAGGTTTAACTCAGTGTTTTCACAACAACAACACATACAATTTAAGTATTTTCATTGCTAAAAGCTTTCTTACATTGATCATCATTTTCATTCATCTATAAAGCTTTTTGAAGAGCCATTCTATTGAGCTAAGTTGTTGTGATCTTGAGCGTACTATTTCTACTCATATCTACTCATTGAGGAGTACTTTGTAAAGTGAGTGTGTCTTTGTGTTTGTAAGAGAATTGCGATTCTCGTTTGTTGAGGAACTTGTGTTTCCTCGGTTGAAGTCTTTGGGATTGTTATCCCCGAGCAATTGAAGTCTTTGGGATTGTTATCCCCGAGCAATTGAAGTCTTTGGGATTGTTATCCCCGAGCAATTGAAGTCTTTGGGATTGTTATCCCCGAGCAATTGAAGTCTTTGGGATTGTTATCCCCGAGCAATTGAAGTCTTTGGGATTGGTATCCCCGAGCAATTGAAGTCTTTGGGATTGTGATCCCCGAGCACCTAGGTGAGGCTTGTGTCCTCAGCTGTAACGGTTTGTTAAGCACCCGTAAGCTTGACAAGTTTAGTGGAAATCTCGAGAGAGTCTCTCGGGGACTGGACTAACCACGTTTGTGGCCAACCAGGATACATCTTTGTGTAAGTTTATTTTACTGCACTTGTCTTAATTTCTGCAAAGTTTTTAAATTCCGCACTAAAACGCTTAATAATTTTAAAACGCTATTCACCCCCCCCTCTAGCGTAAAGCGTTATTTCCAACAAATATTGATTATGAACAATTACACCAAGATTTCGGAATAGAAGATAACGAAATTGGAATAGAAGATGAGATACCACCTACACCTACTAGTGGAAATGTTGGTAGTATTGGAGTTGGAGTTGCTAGTGCAACAAGGGGTAGAAGACCACCAGTCGCTCAAACTTCTAAATCTAATCGTAGAAAAAGAAGTCCTGTTTGGCAATTTTTTGATGAGATAGAAGATAGTGATAGAGTTAAGTGTAGACTTTGTAATGAAACGTTTAAACATTTGACCGGAGGTAATTTAGGGGGGACTGGCACACTTATTAGACATATGCAAAATTATCATCCTATAGAATGGGGAAATAATGGGGATGGAAGTGTAACAACACTTAACCCTACTACTGCAGGTCTCCTAAAATATGATAAAATGAGGGATCGAGAGGAATTAGCGAAAATGATTGCTTTGGGTTGTCTACCTTTTTCATTTGCTTCTTCCTCTTATCTTGTTACGTATATTCAAAGGATATACAATCCTATGTTTAAAGGTATCCCTAGAAGTACCTGTAGATCAGACATCTTTAGACTTCACAGCCAATATCAAACATACATACGTTATTTGTTTAGTCACCTTCCTTCTAGAGTATGTCTAACTTCTGATATTGGCCATGCTCCAAATGGAAATGATTATTTAACAATTACATGTCATTGGATAGATGACAATACTTGTATGCAAAAACGTATTATTGCTTTTAAATATGATGAAGATCAGAGTCATACTGCTGCATTTATTAGTAGTACAATTGTTGAAGTTGTCAAATTTTATAATCTAAACCAAAAAGTTTTGTGTATGTCTTTTGATAATGCTTCAAACAACAATGCTGCAGTTTCAATTTTAAAATTGAATTTACATCCACCTCTTGATGATATTTTTCATGTTAGATGTGCATGTCATGTTTACAATTTAATTGTTAAAAGTGGGCTCGATTTATTTTTACATGAGATTACTCTAGTTAGAAGAGCAGTTGGAGTAATTCAGGGAAATAATAGACAATCTAGAATAAGAGAATTTAAGAACAAGTGTATGCAATATAACCTTACACCTAGATTCATGCCCGACGAAGTAGTTACTAGATGGAATTATACGTATATATTTTTAAAATGTTGCTACAAATATAGATTTCCAATAACAGAAGTTGCTAATGCACATTGTACTGATCCTAGGCGTATGTTAACAACTGATACCTGGGAGGTCATTAGTGATGTGATTAAATTTTTACATAAATTTTATACTGCTACTGTTGTGTTTTCTGGGGCATATTACCCAACTATTACTTTGGCTTTAGTACATATAGCTGAAATTTCTTTGCTACTATATGAATTTAAGAAGAAAGATAGATATACGGATGCTGTTGCAAGTATGCAAGCAAAATTCAAAAAATATTTCTTTCCAATTCCTCCTGTTTACTTAATTGGTGCAGTTTTAAATCCTTCAATTAAAATGTCTGATTGTCAACAATTAATGAATGCTTTATACACTTATATGGAGATTGGGCCCACTGAAAGCCCAAATTTGTATGAATCTAGGAACCAACTAAATGAACATTTACAATATCTATATACTTATTATGCAACTCAATGTGATAATGCTCGTGCTTCAACTGCTGCAAATCCCACTATGCAATGTAGCACTTCTAATGTAGTCGAAGATGATGATGAAGGCATTGATAGTTTTAATATTTTTTCAACTTTTTCTAACACTCAAAGTAGTAGCAGGAATATAGACGAACTTCAATTTTACTTGTAGAAGCAAAAGGAGCCTCGCACCAAGGAATTTTCACCGTTAGGCTGGTGGCATGAAAATTCAAAGCAATTTCCCGTTCTTTTCGCTATGGCGCGGGATGTCCTGAATGTCCCAATTTCCACTGTTGCATCCGAGAGTGCATTTAGCCAAGCAAGACAACAACTTGGAGACACACGGCACTCATTGGGAAGCAATGCTTTGGAAGTCTTAGTGTGTCTAAGAGATTGGATAAGATCTGAACGAAGTAATCAAGGAAAGGAAGATCTTGATAGCCCGGAAGACGAAGAACTTGGAGATATATTAACGCACGGAAACCCATCCGAATTTAACTCTCCAGAAGAAGGTCATTCGGTTCATATTAATTTTGAAGAACTTTCTATTGCAATGCAAACCACTTGATGTAAATTGTAAACTAATTATGATACATTTTAGTTTTGAAATTTTGAATTTAAGAAATAAAGTAGCACTTGCAATAAGTGCAATTTTTTCCCCATTTTTTGTTGTGTTCATTCAATTATTACAAAGTATTAATATAACTTAATATTTATACTATACGTAATTCCAAAAAAAAAAAAAAAAAAACCGGCCCGGACCCGGACGGGTCAGAAAAATTGGACCCGGACCCGGCCCGGCCCACCCGTTGGTCACCTATAATGCAAACAGGGGTTAAAGGCAGGGGGATCACATAAGAATACTTGAAATAAACAGAATTAACTAAAGGGGTTTAGGCAAAAGGATGTACAGGGATTCATTCATAGAAGCAAACAACATTAGAATCATAAGGATAGGGGTTAAGAGGGTTAAGCATGCTAGAACTTAAACTGAACCTAAACAAGTAAGGGGAAGGAATTAAACATGCTAAAACTTAACCTGAACATAAACAAGTAAGGGAAAGGAATTAAACATGCTATAACTTAAGCTGAACCTAAACAGGTAAGGGAAAGGAATTAAACATGCTAGAACTTAAGCTGAACATAAACAAGTAAGGGAAGGGAATTAAACAAGTAGCTTGACGAACTAAGAAAGCAAATCAACGACCTACCAGTTGCAAACTTGAGTAGTAAAGCAAGTAAAGCAGATGAGACTTTATAATTTAGCCTTGGCTTTCAACTGGCTAATACTCTGGCAATAGAACAAGTAACATAGAAGAACAGAAGAGAAGAGAGAGTTATTAGTGAGTAAACTTAGGATAGTTCGTGTATCTGTATGTTTTTGAAGTGAGGAGAGGAGGAGGGTATTTATAGTTTGAAAATAAGCAGCACTAAGGGAAGAAAATAATCTCAGTATCAATCACAATCAATTAGGGAAAGGGTTTTCTTCTAATGAAGGAATCGGACTTGAGGTATTAAATCCCAGTTTATTTTTGGAAAGAAAATCAAGAACAAGTTATAAAACATAGGACAAATACGTACAAAGTGGTTTGAAATTCACACAGTTTAACACATATGGTAAGTCAAACATATAGAGAATCAAGGAATTGAGATACTAATTGATTTTGAACTTAGTCAAAGAGTGAGACCAAATTAGAGAAACAAACAAATTCATAAGAAATCAATTTCCCAAAATTAGGGTTATCAGAAAGGGAGAAAATATGACTATATAAAGAGAAGATTCGATCATGCAAGATTGGAATTAGTAGAACAATCATATAGCAGAAACTCTAAAGTAAGAAATCAAAAGCGGCTAGGGTTTAAACATGGAGCGAGTAAGTACACAGGAAAAAAAGGAAAACCCCTAAAGCTTAGAGTTTTTGTCACATACAGAGTATAAAGAAGAACATAGATGAAGATGAACACAATGAGGAACAGATAACACGGTAAGAATTAGCTCAGAAACCCTAAAAATAACATAATAAAGAAATATCTAGGAGCCATGGTGGAAAATACTCATAAATCACAATAAGAACAAGAAGAAAACACAGTAGAGCAAAGCAATCAAGGAAATCAGAGTAATCAAGGAAACCCTAATTTTTTAGAAGACGAACAGTTTGAAAACCAAATCGGCAAAGAAAAATATGAGAAATTCTTTGAAACTTTTAGAAAACACTAGGATCCAGAGGAGATCGTAAACAAAATACTCATAGAAAAGCATAGAGAGTTAGGGTTTCAGAGAAAGCACCCTAGATAGCGAGAAAGCCTGGAACGGACTGGTTCGGAGTCGACGAAGACACGGCTACACAACTCACGTCGAAGGACCTCTAGGTTGACATCCTTCGAGATAGGGTTCCGATCTTCGAACCCAAGAGCCATGGGAGGTGAGGAGTGGTGGATATAGGTGTTTTAAGGCTTGGGAAGCCATAAGCGCCGCTGAAACGGAGCCGGAGAAGGCTAGGGTTCAGAAGGGGCTAGAGCACGTTTGGGGGTAAGGGGATACAAGGGCGGCTCATTTGTTGTAAATGATTTAGGGTTAGGGGATCTTGGGTTAAAAAAGGAAAGGGCGATCCTGGGCCGTTGATTCAAGCAATAACCGGCCAAGATTTAAAAGAGGGCCCGGGCGGGTTCGTTTAAATGGGTCTGGGTAGGGTAATTCTGAAATAGGGGCGTGTAGTTGAGGGTATAAATTGGGATGGGAATTGGGGTGAATTTGGGCTATAATTGAAATCAAAAGAGGCTATAATTTGAATAGCCAATTTTACCCATTTAATTTTATAAAATAGTAAATGGTATTTAAAATAAAAATAAAAATATTAATATAATAAACAATGCATAAGTATTAATTTTAAAATGTTAGAAACGATTTTGTAGCTAAAATGCTTATTAAATCGAGAAGTAGGCTAAAATTGCAATTTCATGCAATTTTGGTTTGAAAATACCAAATGAACTTGTAAAATAATGCAAAAATCATGAAAATTATATTTTGATGTAAATGTGAGAATGAAATAAATTATTCCCCAAAATAACAAGTTTTGGAAATAAATACTGGATTTTATAGTGCGAAATAAGTCATAAAATTGATTTTAAAAATCTTTTAAAATGTGGAAAAATACCAAACCCTTTGTGGATGCTCTTATATGCATCTACATTCTATTTTGGGAGTCTTTTGAGTATAGAAGTATATGGGAAAATATTGGGTATCAACAAAGACCTCCAAAAATCCCTCTACCTCCACAAGAAAAAGCACTCACTCCAAAGCAAAACCCTCTTCCTCTTCGCATGAGCAAGTCGACCTAGGGTATGACCACTCCGAGCAGTGTGCCTCCTCTCAAGGTGCATATTCTGAGCATTCCATGCTTCCTGGTGACAAATCTGCTGGCTAACGACCCATGGATGAATCTCTCGTCTCCACCCTAAAGAAAGCCAAGTTTGATTTCTCTGCCTCTCTTGACTCTGACCTATATTTCTGGGATTCCCCATATAGGGATTTCTTTATTTCGCTCAAAGACAAGCTCATTGCCCATGTCCGTCTGGTAGATCTCGATAGTATGGAATCACTCAACTGTAAGGCAAAGGAGCATTTTTTTAATCAAGGATGGGACAAGTTTCTATCTATTTCTCCGCCTAAAGTATATAAACCTCTGGTCCTTATGTTATATTCCAATCTTCGCTCTAGAAAATCTGATAGGCTTGAAACCCTTGTTCTTGGCAAATGCATTGTTCTTGACTGTATCCTGTTTGATTCCCTTTCTCTCTTTCGTTGTTCTGCTTTCCCCACAGTGTTAAAAAATGTATGGCCTGAAGGCTTTGAAATCTCTTTTGATCAGGCAAAACAAATTATTGCATAAAACCAGGGTTCTCGCCCATATTATTTCCACCACTCTCCTTCCCAGAACTGGCTCCTTCTCCACTCTCTCCCAAAGGGACACCTTCTTTGTCTATTGTCTCATATCCAAACTCAAAATCAAGCTGTCCTCCTGGGTGATCAACTTCATGATTGAGAGTGCTGAAGATCCCACTAGCCTTCCGTATGGTATGGCCATTACTGACATTCTGGAAGCCCATCAAATCTCGCTTTCAGATTACCCCTTTGTTTCTGTGTCAAAATTTTACAACACTAGAGCCTTCTCTAGCATGGGGTATGTGAGCATCAAAGGGGTCTGGGTCAAAAAGGTAGAAAGTGATGCTAAGCCTACTCCTGAGGAAACCAAACCAACCTCTGTCCTTCCACCCTATCCTATTCCCATAGACCTCAGTGCATAACTACGTTCCCTTGAATCACAAATCTCAGACATCAAGTCAACTGTGGGCGCCATTCACACCATTTCCAAGGAAACAGGGTCTGATGTCTCCAAATTTAGGGTAGCGGTGCAACGGGTACAGGAGAATGAAGTCAAAGTGTTCAAGGAGGTGCATGACAGGCTGGACGGCTTAGGCATAGCTGCCAACACCAGCTTTGACCAGCTGAAGGAGGCTATCTGCAACACCCTTACCTATTTCCCGCGTCGCTAGTGGATGTAATTTACAGATATTATTTTTTGTTGTTGGGCTGTGCCCATGGATGTTTTTTTTGTTTTTGTGTGTCGATATTACTTTTGACTTAGCTCCCTCTTTGCTTATGTCAAAAAGGGGGATATATATATATATATATATATATATATATATATATATATATATACACACACACACACACACACATCCTTTTCATGCATGATATTTGTTCGGTTGACTATGCTATGGCATAGTTCGTATACATGTATACAGATCAAGTCGACTATGCATGGTATATGTGTTTAAGTTTACTATGCTGTAGCATAGCTATTATCTTATCTGAACATGACAAGTTGACTATACTGGACAAATATTCCATAATTGACTTTACAATCAGTTCCTCATGATCCTTGTGTCTGTTAGTTACTACTTGACATGTATCTATCGAACTGCACATAATGAGGGGAAGAAATTCAAATGCACAAAGTCCAGTTGACCATAAATTGATGGGGAGTAATCCAACTGCACATAATCAGGGAAGTAAACTATTGTTTACTCTCTTGTATATTAATTTTGTCATCATCAAAAAGGGGGAGATTGTTAGATCATATTTTAATAATGCAATTAATATACATGTGCAGGCATTTTAAAAAAAGGGAAGCGGAAGTACTGGAACTAATATAGCAATCAAGGAAAGAGCTAAAAGAGGCTACCATTATGCTCGAACAAGAAAGAAAAATTGTTGTAACAAAAAGGAAGTAAATCTCCCTTTAAGGTAGTTGTTGATGCTCAAGGAAAGGATTAGCTTCTTAACACCAAATCAGGAGGTCTCTCGTAAATTGTGGGAAATCATATCTACTCAGACACAACAAAAGATTTAGTACAAATCTCTTATGATAACAGGAAGATATAGAAGGAAGACAAAACTGGAGGATCCGCAATCAAAGGCAATCAGAGTTCAATCATATCTCCAGCTCAAGAAGAAAAATCATGTACGCGACCAAACTTGGAAACTTCATCAATCAAGGAGCAATCAAGAAAAGCAACGTCCCAGTCCTTATTCTTGGGAAGAATCAATCCTTTCCAAGGATCCAATCTCTTGGGTTGTCAAGCCTCCACCATCCATCAAAGTATTTAAACATTATTGCAAATCCTATCTAAGATACTTTGACCAAACCAAATAGCTCTCTTCAATTTACTACAAACAAGCATAGTAGTCTAGAAATATTAACTGTGTAACAAGTCAGAGATAGAAACAGGGTTCACAATTGGTGAGGTATTGTATCAAACGAGTGACAGTAGACTGTGCGAAAAAATACCACATCTGTACTCAAAGGAAAATCATTGATTTGAAGAGAAATCCCTTGCAACCTAACGGGACTAGATTAGGATTCACATTGAATCCGAACCAGTATAAAATTCTAGGAGTCTTTATATTTCTGCATTTACTTTCTGCATCATTATATTCAAATATCTTCACCTGCAGTATCTTTACATTCAGTCAACTAATAAGTTTCTAAATCAATTTATTTACGATTAAGTTTAAATTTTCACAAACCCCCCCCCCCCCTGTACTTTCAGACGATGCATTTGTAGCATGGCTAGAGGCGCAGGTCCATACTTGACACCAGCGAGAGGACCTGATTTTGCCCCCACCTTCACAGATCCAGCCAGTGACCATTTAGATGTATACGTCCTCGTACCGCGATGTTATCCAACTTATGATCGAGAACCCGTTCATCAAACTGGTGGTCGGTACAGACCATATACCGGGAGGCACGAGGCACTGGTATGGTTTTTCTGGAACCCATACTTATAACTCTGATATAGTGTTCTATAATTAATATTTTAAATGTTGTGGAAGATATTGGTCATCATTTACTCTACCAGTTGGGACAGCAGATGCTGCAACATGCCGACAATCCTGCAATCACTGAGTATGCTCGGCAGGTGATATAGGCAGCTCTCCAGACAGTGCAGCGAGCCAGAGAGGGCGAGAGGTTAGATCACGCTGCTGATTATATGTCTCCAGAGCACCACCATCGGGGTAGGCCTACCGCACGCGCGAAGGGATGGGCTCGAGCAAGGGTTGCCCCACGAGGTAGGGGTGCCCCACGAGGTAGTGGGGGACGGCAAGGAGGTGGTCCCCGGAAAGGGGGCATTGAGGCACCTGATGAGAATCTTGGAGATGATCAGCCGGGTTACATCCCTTAGCAAGACGAGCTTTCCAGCAGCATGTCGTCGCATAGCCTTCAGCTGGAGTTGCCAGCATCATAGGTGACCCCGTCAGATGAAAACCTAACATAACTTAAATTCAGTATAACTAATGAAAACACATGACATGGGAAACATAAAGATACATTATTACGCTCAACACGTACATGTCATTATTTAGTCACGACTGCCTAATATTCACTGCTCCAACAACTTAAATTTGTCTTCCAGCTTAGTTTTTTCTTCTTCCACCTCCTTGAGTTCTCCTTCAACTCCGCAACTTCTCATTTGTATTGTCGTTCATATTCCCACTGTGTCAAACACAAACAATGAAGATGCTGCAACTTTTCTTTGTAGTATTCCTGCTGACATGGTTCATCAATCCATACCTCAAAATTGCAAACATGTTTGTCGAGAACTCTATAAAACTTGTTCATACATGCCCAGTAGCGGTGTTTAGCTTCTTCCCAACAGTCGTACATCATGCATTATTTTCCGTACTCGCACCTTGGGACATAAAGGGGTTCAGACATCTGTTAAAGCGTAACGAAAAAACTTGCTTTTATGGAAGTATTTGTTATTGGTTATTGTTAAGCGCGGAAAATAACTAGAATACGCCCATTATTTATATGCAAGACAACACACAAATGTAGTATTATACCGCTATATACATATTCAATTTTTCTGAAATGAAAGATCTTTTGTGTAGTCGATTAAGCTTTTTAGACCGACTAGGCAACACACAAAACGTAGTATTGTACCGTGCTATACATATTCAATTTTTCTGAAATGAAACGGCTTTTGCGCAGTTAGTTTAGCTTTTCAGACTGACAAGACAACACACAAAACTTATTGGTGTACTGTTCTATACATATTCAATACAGGACAACATATAAAGCGTATTATTATACCGTGCTATACATATTCAATTTTTATGAAATGAAACAGCTTTTGCGCAGTCGGTTCATATTTTCAGATCGGTCGTGATCGTACTATAAATATAAATGCCAATATGCTCACCTCCTGTATTTATCAAATCTTCTCATCGGTATTGGCATAAATTGAACACCCATGTCCATCAATTCTGATGTAGCTCTATGCCTTTCAACAAACCTCTCCGCAATCTGTTTGAATGTCATCTGGACCAAGGCAGTGACAGGCAATCCACGTGCATACTTCAATAAGCTGTTGAATGCCTCCAACACATTTTTAGTCAGGGCTCCCCATCGTCTGTCACCATTAGCATGCAATGTCCACTTGTAAAGCTCATGTCCCATCATCCAAGTATAGGCACTTGGATCTAACTGTCGAATCGCTTCCATGTGCCTTGTGAATTTGCACTGTTAGTGCTCAGTTACAACCATCCACATTAAATCATGGAAGGCCTTCTCATGATATTTCTTCTGGAAATTGGCCTATAGGTGCCTCACACAGAAACGCTGGTATGCATAGGGTTCCTGCCATTCAGGCAAATGCCGTACAAAACTTAAAATACCACCATGCCGATAAGATATTAGACAAATACCCGAATGTTGTTTGACAACGTGCCACTTCAAGTGATTCAAAAAAGCATTCGCTTCTCTTCGCTTTCATTGGCAGAAATAGCAAAAGTTAGTGAAAATATTTGTCCGTTGGCATCTACTGCAAGTGTGATCAAAAGCTTAATATCATATTTTGCATAGACATGAGTAACGTCTATGGAAATTACCGGACGCTAATGCATAAAACCATCAATTGCTGGTTTAAATGACCAGAACACATAGTTGAAAATATATTCCGAACTTCTCAGACTCCGCTCATGCCTCCATTCTACAACCGTCCCGGGGTTAAACTATTTCAGTACGGGTAGAGATGGAAATGGCTTATCCCAGTCACCGTAAATAATTTCAAAGCACGTTTGCGCCCGAGATATCCCTTTCCTTTGGTTATAGTACGCCCATATTTCCGGTGGACGGCTGTAATACACTCTTTATTCTTGAATCTGATGGACACTTCCAATTATGGAATCAAGACAAGAGAAATCAAGTCTACATCCAAATTGAAGTGATTCTCATTGAATGAATACATTTCACATTTGTGGGTGCTAATATATTTACTCATTTTCCACAACCCTGACTTTTTCTTGCTCGCACGCAACATCAAGGTACAACCCATAAAGTCTCTACGGCATACCGTCATCTCACGGCACTCTTACACTGTAGATTTTTACCTCCCTGATTAGGCGAGCTTTATCGAGAAAATACATGCCCTTTGCTAGCACCATTGTTCTAGACTCATCCCACATTGCTGACCGAAATTCATCAGCATCCTTGTGAGGGTATCCACACCCGGCATACTTGGGAAATTATCAAGGTAGGAAATATTCTGCTCATGAAACGGCACGTGAGACTCGTACATTCTTGGTCTAATAGGAGGTGGAGGAGCATGATTCCTCGTCAGCTCAGGTTCGACATTCACTTCCTCCCCATCATCACCCTTATCAGGGAAGGGTGTGTCATCTCCACTCATCGGCATTGTTGCCATAATCACTATCATCTTTCTGACTCTGCGCATCTGCCAAATCACGAGTCAATACGTCGTCTACGGGCAACTATGCGAGGACAGGAACATCAAGTTGCTCGTTTTCACGGCATAAAAAGAACAAAATGATAAGCTACTCAAATTGATAAATACTTTACATAGCTATATCACTTCACCTACAAGTCGTTCTGTGTTGACATTCCATGATGAACATTTTCTTGTTGGTGATGACTCTCGGATAGACCACCGTGATCCAACACGCCAGAACTACGCATATTCCAACTAGGAGCGGGGTCATAACTTATAAAATTATATTCAGACGGTATCCCCTATGGAAAATATGAGTGTTAATACAAATCCAATTCAACACAAAATAAAATCGTTAAAGCGTAAAACAAATTGAAGGTTACCATTCATCTTATGAATTATGTAAAGTCGAGAAATTATTTCCTCACTGCTCATTTGCCGGTGGTGATAAGTTTAAATCAAGGCAAACTCTTTCACCGGGATTATGTCCGGGAAAAATTGCTTCAGAATAACCATCCGATGACTGGGGTTTATCCCTACTATGCACAACCTCATTATTGGGACCATCTTCAACCCTGACGTACATTTCCAACAATTTTATCACAATGAATTGTCTGTATTCATCCGAAATCCGCAAATAATCTCTAAGAGTTTCTTCATCTTTGATATTAAACTCAGAATAAAAAGCAAACTCCTATGGAGTCACAGAATACGAATATCTATCGGTTATATTAAGGTTCACCGAACGTTTTCTCACACTCATTCTTTTACATATCAACGTTTCCAATTTATCATACTGCATTGTAAGCGGCAATTTAACATGATACTGTGGAGATAAACTATACATCACAGAGTTATTCTCCGCTACAACCTCACCACCCCCCTCCCTTCCCCCCACCCCATCCCCCACCCCAATATAATGAAACCCTTATTTTGGCCCTTTATAAAAAATGCATGAAACAAGAAGAAAAGTTTGAACGAAAGTTAGAACATATTTTGAATTCATTTTCATAAAATCCTAACGCCTTTAAATAAGGCAAGTCCTAGCTCGGTGGTAGAATTTTTTGATGTAAAATGCGGTATTATACCGCACTTTATATATTTGAATTATTGTTATGTCAGTTAACCGCATGACACTTATTGGTGGGCCCAAAAAGAAGTAAAACGCTGTATAAATAGAAAAGTAATTTCTTCTTTTTTACTCTGTAGAAATGTGTTTTTGAGTAAAAAATGTTGGCATTTAGGTTTCGGACTCATAATTGTTCAATAAAATAAGTGAAAAAATTTGTGCACAGATCTTTTGTTTTCTCCTTATTCACTTATTTTGTTTAAATAGAATGATATCTTTTAGAGAGCTTCATGAAATGGGACTTTCAAGGTTGTGTCATCTGCACCTCCTCCCTGGTTCTTCCACTCGAGATGAAGGACACTGATTAAAAAAAGGAAATTAACTCTTACTCCTTTTTTTGCCGTTTTACGGGATGCGATTTAAAAGACACGGCCATAGTGTAGCTTTAACTTGGATATAAAAACATATATTTAAGTCACTGTGATCGCGAGAGATCACATAATTGCTTAAAGTTGAATTCCTTAAATCAATGTGGATTTTTTAAAGAAGTTAGGGTTGTATAAAATATTATTACTTGTAGAATAATGACAAACATCTCAGAATATAGTTGATGATCATAACAAGAGTGGAGTGGAGGATGGTACTGTGGGTCCTGAGGCAATGGCTGTGGATTAGCTAGTGAAACCCTAGCTTTTGTATGCTTGGTTTACTCTTACGTAAGATGAGGATCGAGGGTCGTCGATTCGTTGCGTTTATATGATGTTTCTGAAAATACTGTAAGAAATGAATCTCACCTAAAATATCTTAATACGAGAAAGAGAGTGTTGTTATTTGGGTTGCTGCTAGATTTGCCAGGTTCACGTCTTACTGCAACAACAACAACTACGCAGTATATTCCCATAAAGTGGGGTCTGGGGAGGGTAATATATAGACGAGCCTTACCCCTACCCGAAAGGGCAGAAAGGCTGTTTCCAATCGACCTCGGCTTAGTGAAGGAAAGAAAAAACAAAAACAAAGACAAAAAGATCATTAGTAACTCCAGCAGAACGCCTTACTGCAACATGTGTTGGATTATCATCTCAGCATTCATATCTGGTGTCGCCAGAGAAACATTTGCTTCATTTAACAGTCTCTCTCTTCTATTGCGCTTCGAGGTTATATTTGGATTGTCCAGAAAGCTTAATTTCTGTTAAGATTGCTCAGGGTCCATTGGATGACTTCTGCTATTGGAGCTCAATAAGTGAAATGGGTTTGGTCATTGTCGTTTAGGATTCTGTACTTTTTGTACAATATCACGTTATGGCCAGCTGCTTTTTTTTGATATACATTGTCTTCTTTGTATCGGATGCCAAGTTTGGAGGAAGCACGAGAGATAAGTATTGAACACCTCAACATCTGACTTGCTTGAGAATCAGCCTCCTTTTGCTTATATCTGTAGATTACACTTCAGAATTATCAACTTAATCAGCCTTCTTCCTCTCTCGCACCCCGACAAAAAAGTGGAGTCTGCATATTATTTTGGAATACGAGGAAGAAATTGGTCAAAAAGACATCTACAGAACGAATAGAGGTAAATGGCCTTCTAATTTCTTTATAATTAAGTATTGATGGAGATAAACAAGACTAAGGTTATACTAGAAAGTGTTTGGATTTTTCGCTTATTAATTATTATCAGGATTATCAAACTGCATTTTTATAAAGTGAGATTTTGGTGGAAATGTGTTATGTACATGAACGTTCATTTAACGGGTATAAAATATTAGTTTACTCCCTTTGTCCCGGTTTAAATTTCTTTCGAGAGGTTTGGGGGTGAGCAGGATGCCGTTGCAGGAGCGGAAAGTAGCTAGTTTAAAATTCAACATTTTATTCGTAGGACATATGGTTGGATGTGCAACAATAAAAAGAAAAAGTAAACTGTAAATTTTCTAAGATATTCAGCGAAAAATTAGCACATTTTGATGATGTCTTTAACAAATAAAAGTTGTCAAATAATTTGATAATGACTTTCTTATAGAGTTTCACCATAATAAACTGAACTCCGGATATACCCGATTATCCAACCTATGAAAGAAAGGTTGTTCCATCTATGTGCTCGTGCAATTTCACTTGCAGAAACATAATGTGGGAACTGGAGACAGATACAGCATAAATAAGCACCTGTCAAAAACTATGCATGTGCAAAGTTGTCTACTATTTCTGAAAGAATGACAAATGCTGCACCTCCAAAAATAAGTGAGAGTGTGATCTTTCCTCCAGGAACCAGCGGGGGTAGATTTAGAGTTTGAGTTGATACCGAATATCTGTCTGACCAGGACATTGCAGCTGGAAGAAGTCCAAAAAGCACCAAAACTACAAAGCAACAAGCACACGAATTATATAAATTGCTCAGAATGATATTGCGTAAACATATAGATAGATGGACAATGATTTGCAGCTGATGGCTGATGCCACATTACGTTATGTCCCAAATTGAAGTTTTCGGGTGCTAGCAATAGCGAATAAGTCAAAAAACAAAGGACAACCCGATGTACTAATATTCTACTATGTGTGGGGTCTGAGAAAGAATTAGACCGCATTGGGCCTACTGTACGCAGCATTATCTTGCATTTCTGCAGGAGGTTGTTTCCACGGCTTGAAACATATCTACATTTGGACTACTGTACATAGCCTTACGAGTTCTACATGTCAAGGAGCTATTGGCGATTGACCTATTGTTTACTTTTTATATCGTTTTCCTACCACCACCTCTAGGCCTCCATCCTCAAGGAGTGCACAATATGCTACCAAACTACTGAACTTCGTCCCCTGTACCCTTTCGTTACTCCAATACAAACAGTGTGATATCATTTGTATTTTGTTTCGATAGAGCAAAAAATTCCACTGAATGAATTATTTAATACTAAATACATTTTTCTTTGATTTGTTATAATTCATGAGACTGTACACCATCTTTCCTCTCTGTTGTACATATTATTCTCCAACTGCTTCTTATAGTAAAAGAAAGTTATACTGTAGGTAAGTCTCCTTACCTCCATAGGTTCCAGCAAAATCCAATGCTTTGAAGAATATCTCTGGATCTAGCTGTGAAAGTATCAGGGGAGGCACCAAAGTGAGTAGGTAAGGCAGAGGCCTGTTCGGACCTGATGGTAATTTCAGCACTGTCAGCAGTTCAATGACAAAAGTAAAACATAAGTCAGACCTCATAAAGTGTGGAAACTTAATACAGTGATTAAACCAGCTTATTAAGATTATGTAACATGGTGAAATCTACAAGGTAATAACATTGCTAGTGGGTTTAGCTCAAACCTGTATATGAAAGGTAACAAAGAGTGAATAAATATATAAGGGATAATCTTGTTCATCAGCTCCACAAAGAGAAGCTAAAAGGGAAACAAGCTCAGGGGCGTACAGGATGTGTCAATGATTCCTCTATGATGAACACTCCTGCTTTACACTCTTTTGGCTTCCTGATAGTGACATTCATTACCAAATTGTCTCTAGAAAAGCATAAGTGGACAACCAACTTCTCAACCACTCCCAATGTTCCACCTTTCTTTGTTTCCAGAAACTCGAAGCTAAAAGCTGGTATCTGGTAATTATTGAAAGAGACACTTCACACTTTGTGATAATACACATTGGCTTCACAAGTACATTGTTTGTCATTTTCTTATAAAAGATTTCTGAGATATCAAATAACTACAACTATCCCTCCATCTCAGTTCCACTTTCCAGCTTGAGCATGAAGGTACAACTTTTATATTGTTTAAACTGGTTAAATACGTGAATCACCCCCATAGAAAGAGCTTAAATAATGGCGAAAAACCAGCAGGGGGATGTTTTAAACTAATTACAACTGATGAACGGTATCAGGTAATTGTGATACAACAAATACAAGTGTTGTCCCATAACTAGTGGGGGGAAAAAGATTTATGCAAGACAATCATTCGCAAATATAATGTCTGCAAGAAAGTTCCTGAAAATAGTACATGAACATGAATTAGATAATTATATAGCTAAATCACTCACAGTCAGCAAGAAAGTCCGCAAGGCCCAAGACAAATCCGATATAAGAAGTAGCAATTGCCAGAAGCGAAAAGACATCAACTATTGGCTGCAAACACAATGTTTAGATAAGAGGACAAAAAACTGCCATTGCCTGCATATTTTACTTAATTCAATAAAGAAATATAGTAGATCATTGAAATAAAAAGTACCAACCCCAACAATTCCATTAGTAGACCGCAATAGTTGCAGTGGATCTGCAATCTTGTCAGCTTCAGTACCAAGAGTTGAGATTGTTCCCAAAATTACACCATCCCAAACAAGAAACAGAGCAAGGGGAATTGCTGTCCCAAAAACTATAGCACTCCTGCAGCCATAACAATTAATTTATTTAGAACGTTTCAATAGCCAACTATATAATACTACAGGAAATATTGATGAGAAGATATAAAGCAAAGATGGAATAAGTGAAAAGCCTCTACAAAGGAGCTGATCAAATTTTCAGAAAAATGTTAATGCTGTCTTCTAGCAATGAAGATTTAAATATAAGTCAATTTATTTCCTCATAATCTGCTCCCAATCAAATGCATCAGCTTAAGTGAAGAAGCAATAAAGACTGAAAAATTATGTTATTAAATGAACAGGAAATATAGATTCAGAATTATGCGTTCATAACTCATAAGGTATGTAAAGTACATGCTATATGCTGCAATAACGAAGTAAAATACTGATAATTACCTCACTTTTGACAGGTCCCCTTCAAGATTTGTACAGAGAACAGGTACAACATTCTGAGGACAAAAGGCAATGGCTTAACTTAGATACACAATCCCAGGGTAACTATATGAATTGATCGGGAAAACCTGTTACCTGATAAACAAAAGAAAGTGCAATTATGGGTATACTTTGAGGAGCAGCTTCCAAATTAGCTTTCAGAAGAGCCTCCCAGTGCAAGTCTCCACTGGCAACAAACTTAGGCATAAAAGATAGAATATCAGTATTTCTCTCTCAGCCATTTCCAGTTCTTTACATGAAGATTGATCCAGGTGTTTCCACGATATGGATTAATATGGAAAAAGTTTGTCATTGACTTTTTAAAGTTGTAATTTAAAACATCACTTTTTTTCAGGTCTCGGCATGATGTATGTGATTTTGGACAAATAAATGCATGACGACATGTGAAGTTATTAATTTCTTTTACATATTACATTATAGCTTCATGACCTGCTATAGGAAAAACTTGTTGGCAAGGACATTTACCATCTCATGCAAACATCTCAATGAAAATTGTATCAATGTGGATTTCCCAGAATCTTGTTTTGTTGGTCTGTGCGTGACGTATGGGGATGTGTTGAATCCTTCACCATTTGTATAGCATGTATAAACAATAAATATTAGCAGACCATGTCCATTAAGAAGCCTGTCTTAGTCAATAACCATCCATTAATGTGATGTTCATATTAATGGAGCCATGTGAAATTATTTAATTCTTTTAAATGAAACGTTATAGCTTCAGGAACTTCCATTACGCAGACCTGTTGGCAAGGATCATTTTACCATTTCATACAACAGCTCTAATAAAAATTCGATTAATGTGGTTTCCAAGAAACTTATTAGGTCTGCACTTGATGTATGGGAATTATAAAATCCGGTCTACAGCATATATAAACAACAAATAAAGCTGAGCATGTCTAAGCGTTAAGAATCTCAATTGAACCGATAATCATCTACTAATCTAATACTAAGAATATAGTACATAGTACTATGTGAAGTAAGTCTCTTCTTTCATATCTACTATTATAGCTTTGACCTGCCATTGAGCAAACCTGTTGGCAAGAAGCATTTACCATCTCGTGTAACATCTAAATACTAAAGGAACCCCAGAGTCTAGGCGTTATGAATGATTCACATGGCACCTTATCCATGTTGGTGTCACCAAACACCAACTGAGGCATATATTGGCATGAGTCAGATACGATAGCACCAGTTTCAGCTGAAGTTTGGAAACACATTCTCTACTAAGAGGAATATCAATATTGTACATTTACATTAATACGCAAAAAACTGTTAATATCCTAAAGATAGTAATAACAGCCTTTTCTACTTGATCAAGAATGGAAATTACCACAAGAGCTGTGAAAGAGGCGATGATACCAAAGACAAGGACGCCGTTAACCGCCCCGATAGTTCTCTGGCTAAACAAAATTAGAAAAATGTGTTACTTTCACATTTTTCCCGAGATGAAAATTATGTATCATTTTGCAAAAAGAAAAAGGATTACTCCTCCATGTAGAACATAACAACAATAAGATTAACCATGCAGTACGCAGTTCCTGGGGCACAGGACACTGCTTTGTCAGTATTTAGCGATTGTTTCCTTTACCAAATGTTGAAAAGAGAAAATCCATGAAATGAATCTCCATACACAATGCGACACAATCTGAATATTGGGCGAAGCAGATGGCATTCTATCTTTGAACAAGGAAGAACAACATTATTAGTAATAACAAGTTCTTCTTCAGGTGTTTATATTTCATTTTATTTTTTGATAACATACAGTTCTTCAGATGTAACAAAGAATTAAGGAGCGATAAAGCACAGGAAGGACGCAGACCAAAGAGTACAGTATCACAAAAGTTTGTTCATATGAATATGAAAGCATGTCAGAGAATCCATTAGCTGGTGCACTGAACTTTCGTAGGCAATTTCTCATGGACCTTGTTACAAATGCACTAAACTTTCATGGATAATTCTTTTAAAAGCAAAGCATACTTGTAATCATTAGTTTTGATAAGGAGTAACTATCATGATAATAAGAAAAGAGGAAAATGACCAACAAAAATGAGAAAGCAATGTCAACCTTCCAGAGAAGCAAATCCCTCCAAGAAGCAGCGAAAACAAGGTTGCAGTTTCCCATCTGCAATCATAATGCTTCCATCAACACCTAAAAATCATATGAAACAATTTACAATATTCTCCAAGAAGCTATGTGAAATTAATGCCAAACTTATGGTGCTTTTAAATAACACATTCAGGAAAAACAAAACATCCCAAAGACATCATTTTGACTATTTGGGAAGAAATGGCAACTCTAATGGATTATCATTTGTCTTCTGTATACGAACCTATCTGAAAGTAAAAGAATGCAAAAATGTTGCATAAAACGTGGAAAGTTCATCATTTTCCTTCACACTGAAGATCATGATTGTGTTAGTCAAATAAACACCAAAACGAACCAAGAAAAAACATAAATCTGTTAGCAAACTCTAGATCCTATATTAAGATATACCAAAAGGATATAAAGAGTAATAGAACTCGTTTCAAGTAAAACTTATTTTACCGATATATGTCATAATTATACTCCTAAAATGGCTACTCTCAAGTATATTCAGGACTGGCAGCAACGCAAGTAGAACCTCCAAGACCAAGAGGTAGAATGAGGCCATATTCCATCAATAACATCAGGCATCAACCTTTTCTTGGGAAGTATAAATTGCAAAGTAAAACTCTTGAGAATTGTTAAGCCCAAGACTCGCCACAATATGGCTATTTACTTTTCTTATTAAACAACTAATTTGTATGATGACACGATAAAAGATATTTTCAGACCATCATCAACCAAAGCATACACATTACATATCTGCTGACACTGTCCGAAAGTTTTAAGGAAGATTTGAACATACAATGGAATCCCGCTGAAGTTTGTCAATATATCTGAAGAGCGAGCCACATAAGCAACAAGAAGGGCGTAATGGATGAAAATGTATGACCAGCGGCCATTAGAAACACACTTCCATCAGACGAAAAGTCATTCAACTCAAAAGTTTCGGGGAGTGATTTGGGTATGAAACTATGGGGAAAATACTATTCCTGGCTGGTTATGTGAGTGTGTGCATGTAAAACTAATAATATTTTGATTCTCATAACTAAGAAAACTATGTGGGGAGGGGAGAGGGGTTTAGATCAATTAATGGTGGGTTAACATACATCAATGGATACCATCAAAGGTCAATTGCTAAACCTTGTTTTTCCTTTTTCTCTATTTTTCACTCAAAGCAGTCGATAAATCACAATAGTAACAAGAGTCGTGCTCACTGGAAAAGTTTTGGAATTCAAGCAGTAAGGATAACCAATTTTTGCAGCATTAACAAAGTAAATCAACCTACCAAGCTACTTGCACTCCTGTATTTCCTAGGGTTCTCCTGACCATTGACACCTGCAATAACCATGTGCCATTAAGATAAGAAACAAATGGAATTAAAAGTTGACAACCAAAGTAAGCATCTCAGACTAGTATAGCTACCATATCTACAGGAAATGAGTAACCAGCTTCAGATAAAATCCAAGTGTGATGAGAAGTATAGATGATACTATATTAAATTTTCATATGAAACGTATGTGAAATAAGACTATGTATTTAAAACATTTTAGATGTAAAACGGATTATCTTGACTTCCAATTTCACGTTGGATAGTGACACATGACATCTGGTTTGAGTGATCTCAATCTAACATTGAACACCGGCTTGGAAAAGAAAAATGGAAGTTCAAATTTCTAAATTCTGTCAGCATAAGCTTTTCTCTATGCAGAGCAATGGGTGGTCTTGAGTAACAACAACAACAACATACCCAGTGAAGTCCCACAAGTGGGGTCTGAGGAGGTTAGTGTGTACGTAGACCTTATCCCTACCCAGGAAGGATAGAGAGGCTGTTTTCCGATAGACCCTCAACACAATTAGTGGTCTTGCGTAATTTAATAAAACCATTTTTTTGAAAAAGGAAGAAAAGAAAATCTATGCTCAGATGAATAAGTATCATACCAATGACACACCGCCTGAACCAAGCTCACACATTGTCTTCACATTTACTTCTGCAATAAGTAGTCCAGTCACTACCTGCACCATTTTGGATTTCCAAGAATCTTACTAATGCAGAAAATTGAGGACCGGTTTAGCAGTATGGCGGCGGAGGGATAGGAGGAATCAGATGTAGTGTTCAAAAATATAAGCAATAACATCCTATTAATGTGGAGGTTATTACACAGAATAATGCATAGGGGCCCAGTGAATTAAATAATCGACTTTTACACTTGTACTGGTGTTCCACGGATTCTTGAGAAACCAGAAAAAAAAAAGAAAATGGACAAGTTGAAGGAATGCTGAATCATTTACCATAAAAATCCAGCAAATAATGCAAACTACTGCAGAGGCTAGAAATCCAGATTCTTGTGTGACTGCAGGAATAGCAAGAATGCCTGCACCTACCTATTCACGACACAGAGAAGTCAGTTTACTGCTAGTTCTTTCATTCATGTTAAATAAGAGTAAAAACAAAGGTGACATGATGCCAAGCATGAAAGAATCCGCAATCAAAATATGCTCGTGAATTGTCAATATTCATTGAAGGAAGCTACAACCATCAAATCAAAAAAATATATAAACAGCCAGGAACAACAACAACAACAACCCAGTATAATCCCACTTAGTGGGGTCTGGGGAGGGTAGTATGTACGCAGACCTTACCCCTACTCTTGGGTAGAGTGGCTGTTTCCAAATAGACCCCCGGCATCCTTCCCTCCAAGAACTTCCCACCTTGCTCTTGGGGAGACTCGAACTCACAACCTCTCGGTTGGAAGTGGGGGTCGCTTACCATTTGAGCAACTCCTCTTCACGAAAAGGAAAAGCTCATAAAATATTCACATTTGAAATCGCCAACCTCCCCTCTTCATACATTTCGAATTACTTTCTCATACTCCTTTAGCCAATCAGATTCTACACCTTAATCAGGGACAGATATTACGAAATTGAGTGTCCACACGGGTTGCTTTATTAACTTTCTCATACATGGCTCAAAAGTTATAGTAAAGTTCAATTAACTCGAAGTTTCGGTAGCATAATGTTGGATAGGATGATATTTAGTAAGGTAAAACTTGGAGAATTATTGAATAGCATGAAAGAGATCCTGTTCTAAGAAAGGGGAAGCAATATTGGGACAGAGAGAAGAAGATCAGTTCTTCCAAAGGCAGCAGAAAGCCTTTTTTTGGACTGGTAAAAAGCAGCAGAAAGTTGACTGTGCAGAAGTAACAGTTTTGACCTGTAACGACAAAAATTTTCAGAATGAGAGAAGAGCCAAATAAACTTCTGGAATCAAAGATCACACAAGAGAGCTGGCAATAACTCCAAATCTGTGTGTTGAAGGTCAGCAAGCATCTTGTCAGTTATTACACACAAGGCCATAATATCTTCCTTAATTTTCTTGGATGTGCTACAGAAAGTCAAAAGCATAACATGTGATGACTTCTAATTTATAGTAGTCGATCAGAGACGTTCCCCATGTGACCATTGAACCTCATAGTGAAGAAGACTAGATCATCAGAGAAGTAGCTAACATTGAGCAGAACAATCCTATCCTTTGCATAGTAGTCTTTTTAGGGTCCATTTAAGGACTATTTTTAGTGTTAATTTAGTCTCAATAGAAGCAGAAAGCTCTTTGTTTCTCTGCAATTGCGGCTAAAAATGAACTGAGTAACCCCTTTCTATATACATTTTGCTCCTGTATAAGAAGATTGCATCATCTAAAGATGCACAATTGATGAAATAGCGCCTGAAACTAGTTCCATATCCCACCAATACCAAGTCAGACGTATCATGAAAGTTTCACAGCGCAACTACTACACTTAGAACTTGACGTGACAATGAAGCAACAATTACAGGGTTCTATAGTAACAAAGGGAATGTGGATGGAACAAATATAGTATACTATCATCAGATGCTGGTATGTGATAAATAAACAAATAATACACACATGAATAAATCACGCATTGAGAAAGAGAGGGTAAACATACAGTGGTGCCAGCAACGAGAAAAATGGCACTGCTGAGGCTTCCTGAAACAATTGAGGAAGACAGTTAAGTGAAACAAACAAATAAAATGCCAATATCTTCCATATACCAAAATTTCTAAACGAACTTGTAACACTTGCTTTACACTACGGCCGTAAGTACACAATTCTCGACTGTGATATTAGTCCCAATGCTAATCTAACTAGACCAAATTAAATTAATTCCAACCAAAGTACTGAATGTTGAACTATGAGGGTTGTTACTTCAACTATCTCTCCCAAGTCCCACCCACCCTTACCAAGATCTTCCACCTAATTCCTTATTTCTCTAATCCCTTTAGACACTGCAGTGTTACAACAAGATAGGCAACGCAATAATAGTGGGGTAATTTCATTTACTCATATTTCACGTAGTTTCACCAAAGTCACTAAAAATAGTTCCACTTCACCAAAATAACCACCAAGCGATTCAACTTTGACTAAGTATCACAGAAAGTCACTAGGAGGAAACAATAGAGATATGGTGATAGTGGATATAATATTATTTCTATGATACTTCGGCAAAGTTGAGTGATTTTTTCAGTTACAATTCTTTAGTGACTGTTGTGATACTTTGAGTATTAGTTTTACATTTGGTAAAAGTTTTGAGAAGTAGCTTAAGGAAATAACCATTAAAGTCAAGCTGACAAACCAGTGAAAAATCAACTAAGAAAGCAGAAAATTACAAATACCTGCTTCTCTCTTAAAAGTGGCTTGATTGAGGTTAGAAAACAGTCTTTCAAAGTCATACACTTCTTCCTTTATACCCACTACTTCTCTTTCTAATATTTCTTCAGTTTTTTGTTCACTTGATTGACTTTGGGAGTAACACTTGAACAAAGTTCGTGACTTAGAGCTTTGAGAACAGCATTTGGGTAAAATCTTAGTGGGCACATAAGAAGAATTTGAAGAAAATCTACGAAATGGGTTTTGAGTACGAGGAAGGGGAAGCTTGAAATGAAGTAATAGAGAAGAGGATGATGAAGACAAGGCCATTGTTAGGAGTTACACAATCGAGGGAGTTGCCTTTTTTTGTTCTTGTTGTATCTGAGCTCTACTGATCTCTCAGCCAGTTCTTTGGGTTTTTTTTCGGTTGGATGGTTGGATGAGAACTAGAGGCAAAAAAGAAGCTGATGTGGAATTTGGAAAACTTTGTGTTATAATGGGATAAATACAATTTAAAAGTCAACTTCAAATTACATTTTTCTAAAAATAAAATCATTAAAATCTTTTCTCCCTTCCTTTTTATTCGAGACAAGGTAGGCGTGACCCCACGGATGACAAGCTACGGGAAGTACGGCTGAGATGGTTCGGGCATGTTCAAATGACAAGCCTAGATACCTAGGTAAGGAGGTGTGAGCGGCTGGTTTTGGTGGGTGCGAGCAGATGTAGAGGGCGGCCTAAGAAGTATTGGGGATAGGTGATCAGGTGGAACATAGTGTGGCTTCAGATTACCGAGGATATGGCCCTAGATAGAAAGTTATAAAGGTCGAGCATTAAGGTTGTAGGCTAGGGAGTAGTTGTGCTTATTTCTATGGCGCTTAGGGTAAGGCTATTCTATTAAGATTTAGTCTTACAATGCTAGTGATTTATGTTGAGTTCACACCACTCTTTTGTTTCTCACAGGTCTTTATTTACTCATTATTATTTTATTTTTCATCTATTTTCTAGTTCTTGAGATGCTGCTATGTTTTTCTCTATGATTTTTATTAATGATACTGATATATTGCTTCTTTTCATCTTCTTAAGCCAAGAGTCTATTTGAAATAGTCTGTGTCTCTGTATACACTAGTCTTCCCATATTTCGGTAGGTCATTGTTGTTGTTGCTTTCTCACTTCCTTTTGTTTTCCCTTTATTTGGAAGGTTATTTTTCTTTTATTTTAGTGGGAAAGATATGGTGCAATTTCCTCATGGAATTTGTCCTTCCAACTAATTTACAAGTAAGGCTGTTAAATTTGGTCCAAAACCCAAATGACTCACCCAATTCACTTAAGGTTGAGTTGGTTATTGACCCGCCCATTTATTAAATTTAGTCTATTTTTAGCCCAAATTGATCCATGAGTAAGTTTGTCAAAATATCTTTAAAATAATTTTATTTTTATTTAATATTTTAAATATGACCATAACAAACAAAAGCAAAAAAACCTTATTTAGTAATTATACAATTTATAAGAAAATAACACATATTAATTAAAGTTTAATAAGAGTTGGGCGGGTTGGGTTATGAACCGAATTTAACCCATCTTGACCCAACCCATCTTAGCTCAAGTAACTTTTGGGCGGGTCAAATTATTAACTCAACCCATTTTGGCCCGCCCGAAATTGGCCAACCCGCACATTTGACACCTCTATTTACAAGTTAGGATTGTCATAAGTAGGCAAGCTGCTTTCTACAAAATTTGAGTTACTCTAGACATAAATCACGAAAAGCTTAAAATCAAGTAATAATTGATATTAGGGGCATTTGCAGCTATACCCGTTATTTGGTGCCATATTTTAATTTGTGTTTGCTTTGCAAAAAAAATTGCAAATGTACTCGATTTTTCACATAACTTCAGCCCATGGGGCTGAAGTTTTTCTTTTGTACTGGAAAACTTCAGCGCTAGCTCTAAAGCTTAAGTTTTCCAGTTATAAAATAGAAACTTAAGCTTTAGAGCTCAAGTTTTTCAATTATAAAATTAAAATTTAAGCTTATGTTATAAAATAAAAACTTAAACTCTAGAGCTTAAGTTTTCCAGTAATAAAATAAAAACTTCATATTATGAGTCATTTACATAAACTTCACCTATATGTTTGATTAGTCAAGTTTTCAATTGGGGGAAGTTCTTCTGGCAATCTCCAATTATTACTAATCAATTTAGTTAAGCATAATAATTTATGTAATTTTACCCTTTTCAGCGATTGAGGACAAGTTTTTCTGCACGTGGATTAGTTAAAAGTAGGTTTTTTCTAATTAATATAAGAACCACAAACCCACTATAATGGTATGATATTATTCCTATAAACCAAATCAAACAGCTATAAAGGAATTTCCATTTATATTGTTGTCATTTTTTATTTAGATTTAGATTTTTATTTAGATTCAGCGGGAAGGTATTTGATTTGGAAGGGAGCTGCGAAGAAGGGAAAAAAAGGAAAAACTAAACGGATATAAAACCAAAGACTGTATGCTTTTTCACTATAATTGATCACAATATAAAGAGGGCAAATGCATCACAAGAGCCAACACCAACACCAAATTGAAAGTTTACTGTTCTCTTTTTTCATCTTTCTTTTTTATTCGGTCAAATCTCTCCCACCACCCTACAGCGAGGGAGAAGAAACAAACTGTCTTGGTAAGCTAAAAAGGTCTTTCTCTTCAAAAGGAGAAGTCCACTCCCGAGAACCACCAGCCGACGTTTCTGCTGTACTTGCTCCATCGTGCAACCCGGGAATCGGTATACCAATCCCATTGCGCATATCAGGTCTTATGGTAGACTTTACAGCAAGTCCAGGGGTAAATGAATCATATTTACGAGCATTGTTTTGCATAAATGAGTTCGTTGTTGGCCACATACCACCTATTCTCAATGACGATGAGCCGCGATCTAAACTCCAGTCTATGTTGGCGTAATCTAGCTGCAGCATTGAGCCTCCGCCGTTTTTCCAGTCAACAGGAGACGATGACCCAGAAGTACCATTGGTGCCCAAACCGGAGAAGAGTCCAAGTGAGGAAGCTGCAGCAATTGATTGCGTCTGGGATGCACCTGTATTACTCCACAAACTATTTCCCCGGCTAGATCTTGGTGATTCAAGTGTGCCATTGCTGGAAACAAATTGTTCTGGATGCGGGTGCTGTTGATAATGAAGTTGGTTGTACAATTGGTTAGTGCTGACACCATTCGTGCTCAGACTTCTTGTGCGAGGAATATGTGGAATCATCCCATTGGGTGTCATTGTTTCAGCAATATTACTAGGATACCACGACACTGCTGTTCCTGGAGGAGATGAGCTTACATTTGAGGTGGGAGTGTGCCTGGCATTGACAGACTGTGGCTGTTGCATGACTATAACTGGTTCTCTCACAGATCCTATATGTAGATTCTTCAATTCATTTCCAACAGCCACATAACGAGCTTCTGCCTTGGGCGGTGGAGGTGATGCCTGCAAAGAAGATGCCAAAGAATAGGAAACAGAAGAATTAGATCCTCCATTTGGCCACCTTTTATCAACAGGTACTGACACTTGTGGTGACTTGGCCCAGTCCAATTTTGGCGGAATCCTTTTCAGCAATGGTATGTTTTTGCTCCCAGGATCCAAAGGAGGCCCTGCGGCGGCAGCAACTTTAGTATAATTGAAGTCTTTCTCATCTCTCTTTGCTGGTATTGTACTAGATAATGAAGGTTTTACAGGTACTCTTGTTAGAATCTGGCCGGTGGCAATTGGTAGCTTGCCATTGCCCACAGCGGGAGGATAGCCAGTTTCTTCTGGTTTGGACAGAACAGAGGCGGGCTCCTGCTTTTGTGATCTCAAAGTCTCTTCAGCCTTTTCAAGATCACCCTCGCAGGCAACTACTGCTCTTTCAACCTCCTGCTTGGAGCACCTATATCTAACTTCCATGTGCGCGATGCGAGCAAGCTCTTCTGATATGTCAATTTTCAAATTACCCCCAGTATCAAGATTGGGTTCCTTGTCTTTGTTTGCTTCTTCACCTCCTTCAAATAACCAGGCTACTGACTCTTCTACTCTGCCTTCATTCAGAATAAGAGCCATAGTTGACCGCTCCAAGGAGAACCCCATAGCCACAAGCTGATGAGCAAGTGCTTCCAGCTTTCTTGACATGAGATAGCCACTACACTTTTCATGCAACTCTTGTGCTCGCTTCTCCTTCTGACGTTGATGCTTCCTCTCATTTTTCTGACGGATTTTTTCCCGCTTGTCATTATCAGAACCAGGTAATGTCTCTTGTCGGGGAGTAAGATTATAAGTTCTCTCTTTATGATCCTCCGACTCACCAGACCAGCTATCATTATTGGAAACAGTATCATACTCTCCACCAGCTCCGAGAGAGTGCCCACTAGAGTCATCTGTCTCATCAATGTTTCTGAAACGACCATTGACATGAAGAGCAGCATTCGAAGTCACAGGAGCTGTGTCAAGTGTATGGAATGTCCCCAGAAGAGGATTGTATCCACTAGTGGGAACCCCACCGCCTGCATTTGCACTTGAAGGCTTTGAAGCAACTTTGGGTGGTTCCTTGCTCATCTTTTTATCCTTTGACTTGGACCTAGCTGCCGGAGACATTACTGCAGCTTCTAATTCCAAAACCTATAACAGTTGGGAGCTGTCAGGTCAGCAAACAACTAATGCAACTTCAAGCAGACAAGGTAAACTTAACATATATATTAGATACTCATTATTTTATCGGTAGGAGCAAAGAACCAAGCTATTTAACTTTTTGAACCAACGCATTTCAGCAAAAAAATTGTACCGAGTTTCTCTTCTTCTTTTTTCTTAAAGTTTGAAGAGAAAAGTATCTTTCTGAAGTGCAGAGCTCGAAAGATAATACAACAGTCTCAATGAAGGGTAGATGATAACTAGAGGCCTGCACCCATCCCAATCTATAGTAACATCAAAGACAATGATATTGGATATAAACAGAAGTTATTTGATTTCCTAGGTTCGTATTGACATCTCAATACCAACTATAGAAAAGAAGACAAGACATGAATACAAATGAGAATGAACAACACCTAGTCGCCAAATAATTTTAAGATCTTTGCCTAAAAAAAAAAACCTCAGTTTTAGCTAGCCAACCATGTGCCAAATGTCCACACTGGCATTTCAACAGGCCATATTTTTCGACAGGCCATATTTAATTCATAGCAATCAGAAAAACAAGTTTAAAGTTTCAAATAATTGATAATTCAAAGGATATAGGCTAAAACATTGTCCAAAATCACATGAGGAGAGGAAAAATGACCTACTAGCACATGAGAAAACGCGAACATTATGTTCCATCAATTATCTGAACTTGAAGAGAAAATAATTATCTGACAAAAGGAATTCTACCTACTGTGGTGCTAGTGGCAGCATGGTCATAAAACAAGAAAAGAGATTATAGTCTCACCACAATCAGAGTGCAAAATTAAGAAAATAAACATAACACATAAAAGAGCTAACAATAACAAAACCAAGGCCCAATATAGGCAATTGGTAGATGAACATCCATCCAGGTAACCCAACTTACAAACATGGGTTACCTTCGGTTTTGTTTCTACTTTATCAAGAAACTCTTTGGGTTTGTCTCTGTCACCCTTTGTTTTGTGCCCTTCAACAGTTGTATGTTTAATGTTAATTCCAAATAAATCTATCCACCACCAACCCCGGGGGAGGGGGGTGGTTATGTAACTAAGCTGTTCCACTGTCTTCAATGGCTTATTTGTACTAGGAAAAATGAGAAGTAAGACGTGCGGCTTCACCTTAGGCCCACCTTTATTTTCCTTTTACTAGCACTAATGACTCACTAGATTAGTAACAACAACAACAACAACAACAACAACAACAACTATCCAGTATACTCCCACCAGGTGGGGTCTGGGGAGGGTAATATGTAGGCAGTCTTACCCCTACCCAAAAGGGCAGAGAGGCTGCTTCCATGCGACCCTCGACGCATAGGACAGAATGAAAAGCTGCATTGGAAAACAAAGACAAAATTAGTAACCAAGGCAAGACAAAACAAAATAACAAAACAAAGCATAAGTAGTCCTGCAGAAATAACGTAAATGGTTATGTAAACATAAGGAACATAAATACCGTCGCAACCAAGAGGGGACCTAGGCTAAAACACTAGACATCGATGGGTAACCCTACTATCCCACACCCAACCCCGGGTGAGGCGAACGAAGGACTCTAAGAGCCCCTATCCTGCAACCCTGATTCTAGACCTCCAGACTCCCCTATCGAGGGTCATGTCTTCGGTAACCTGCATTTTAGTCATGTCCTGCCTAATCACCTCTCCCCAATGCTTCTTAGGCCTCCCTCTACCCCGCCGACCACCAGCAATCTCCAGCCGCTCGCAGCTCCTCACCGGGGCATCGGGACCCCTCCTCCGTACATGCCCGAACCACCTCAGCCTCGCTTCCCGCATCTTCTCGTCCACTGGGGCCACCTCTACCTTCTGTCGAATAACTTCATTCCTAATCTTATCCAGCCTGGTGTGCCCACACATCCACCTAAGCATCCTCATCTCAGCAACCTTCATTCTCTGGACATGGGAGTTCTTCACGGGCCAGCACTCTGCCCCGTACAACATCGCAGGTCTAACCACGGCTCTGTAGAATTTCCCTTTGAGTTTGTGTGGGATTTTCTTGTCACACAGGACCCCAGAAGCAAGCCTCCACTTCGACCACCCTGCTCCTATCCGATGGGTGACGTCCCCGTCAATCTCTCCGTCCCCCTGAATCACAGACACAAGATATCGGACACTGTCCCTCTTGGCGATGGCCTGAGAACCAAGCATCACATCCCTGCCCACCCCACTCGGCTCGTCACTGAACTTGCACTCCAGATATTCTGTCTTAGATCTGCTTATCTTGAAACCTTTAGACTCGAGGGTCTGTCTCCATACCTCTAACTTCTCACTAACACCGGCCCTCGTCTTGTCTATCAATATTATATCATCAGCAAAGAGCATACACCAGGGCACATCCCCCTGGATATGACGGGTTAGAGCATCTATCACTAAGGCGAACAACATGGGACTCAGCGCCGATCCTTGATGGAGCCCCATTACCACAGGAAAATGGTCTGAATCGCCACCCACCGTCCTCACCCTAGTCTTAGCCCCATCGTACATGTCCTTGATAACTCTGATATAGGCTTCTGGCACACTCTTCGCCTCCAAGCACCTCCATAGCACCTCCCTCGGAACCTTGTCATACGCCTTCTCCAAGTCGATAAACACCATATGCAGGTCCTTCTTCTTATCCCTGAATTGTTCCGCCAGCCGCCTGACTAGGTGAATAGCCTCAGTGGTGGAGCGGCCCGGCATGAAACCGAATTGGTTCCCCGATATATTCGTCGCCCCCCTTATTCGCGCCTCAATCACCCTCTCCCAAACCTTCATCGTGTGGCTCATTAGTTTAATACCCCTATAGTTGTTGCAGCACTGGATGTCCCCCTTGTTCTTGTACAAGGGCACCACTGTACTCCACCGCCACTCATCCGGCATCCTTAGGTTAGTAACAAATGGGATTTTAATAATATATAAAAAGCTCATTAGATCATGGATCTAACAAGAATTGCTTGACTGAGGTAGTGGCGATAAGGCTTTTCTTTTCTTTCTTTCCAGTATACCACTATGCAACCAAAGCAAATTAACATAAATTTTTTATAAGGATAATTGAACATAAATCAAACTAGTGGGATAAGGCTTTTCTTTTCTTTCTTTTCCAGTATACCACTATGCAACCAAAGCAAATTAACATAATTTTTTTATAAGGATAATTGAACATAAATCAAACCTAATATGAGGAGACAAGATCGATCGTTGAAATTATAAGAGCCGTAGACCATCTAGCTGGTAGCAGTGTTTTGGAAAGCGTTAAGCGCAAAAAAAGCGACAAGGCCTCGCTTCATCGAAGCAAAAAGTGCAAAGCGAAGCGCGCGCTTTTTTCATTTGAAGCGCAATTTAACACATAAATAAAAATAAATAAAATAGGCATAGATAATTGGCTAAGAACTCATTAAAAATAACATATTAAGCAAATGTTTCAATTCTTGAATCAAGAAGCAAATAATAAATACTAAAACTAGATAGTGAATAATCCTCAAAAAATCATAATATATTAAGCAAATGCAAAACAAAATCACAAAAAAAAAAGAAAACAAAGCATAGTTTTAGGGCGCAAAATCAGAGCAATAAACCAGAAAACTGGCATAGTTTTAGGGCACAAAATCAGCTCTTAAAAAGTGAAAAATATTGAAAGAAGAAGAGAAAAATAGGGCATAAGAACAGACATAAATTAGATGTGTAGAACAGAGCAATAGAAAGTGAAAAAAATAGAAAGAAAAAGAGAAAAAAAGGAGTCGAACAGAAGAAGAAGAAGAAGAAGAACAGAAAAAAAAATAGAAAAAAGAAGAAGAACAGTAAAAGAACATAAGAAGAAGAAGAAGAGAAGAAGAAGAAACTCACAGAGACCGGAGAAGAAGCAGTGCAGCAGAATAGTTATGTTTATTTGTTAACATATGGTTTATTTGCCTAAATTTTAAAAAAAAATCCTAGCAGATGCCTTCACGTCGCTTAAGCGCGCTTTTTTGCACTTTTTCCATTGAGGCGCTTCTCGCTTAAGCGGTTAAAGCGTGCGCTTTTTAAATGTGAGTCGCTTTTGGGGCAGAAAAGCGATAGGCCATCGCCTCGCCTCGCTTCAGCGATTAAAGCGAGAAGCGAGCGCTTTTAATAACACTGGGTGGTAGAACCTAAGTTGCTTGGACTCTTCACTTTCGGCACCATACCCATGTCGGCATGATGTGGTTGTGGGGGTGGGTGTGATCAGTACCGGAATTGGTCAATCAATTTTGGGTACTTTGACCAAAATCGACGGACAAATTCGGCACAGATACAATAATTTTCTAAATTAAAACAAAAGCTTCGGTGAAATTGAAGGGGAAAAAATACCTTTTATATAGAAATTTCTATGTCAGTCCTTTACCTTTTATCTCCCTCTCGGATTCTCCTCTTTATCAGTATTTTCTCCTTCTCGGAATACGTTGTAAGTTTTCCACATAATGTCTCATAATACAGATATTTTTATAACTCTATTTTCAGATATTTGATTTATTTTTAGTCAAATCCTCGCAACCATATTTGTACTTGGATTCGTACCCTTGAATCTAGAAATTTAGATCATGAAGGATCCGACCTCTAGATTCGCAACCGTACCGGACACCCGCACCCAAGTCCGAACAACTTAGGGTAGAACCAATAAACATCTTCACCATCTTTTAGTGGCAAATTATAATCCCCACTTTGGTCTCTCAGAAAAAGGAGCCACCAACCTTACTCAAATGAATAGCCTTATTATATGCTAATATTGGCTTGTCCAAATCCCTTAACTAGCACTCCCAATTGACAAGAACAGTCACAACTTATAACATGAGCCCCAAGAATGTCTTACATGGACCAAAAACTAGATAAAGTGCTCTAGAATGGTAGACTATATTAAGAGCTCCCATATTTCATACTCAATCACCATTCTCATGTTGTTACAAATTCAACCTTAAAATATGTCATATGCAGACACGGATTAATGCTATTCTCGCTTGGTTTAGAAGCATAGCTTAACAACAGAAAAGACACTTAAATGCGCTGTACAAAGGAAGTTTCAGGAATGTGGATTTTCCTCTCAAAACTAAGAACTGCGGAGTGATTGATTAAATTAAAATTATTTTATTTTATTTGGTTTTGTAAATTTAAATTATAATCCTTTTTACAAATACAAACAGAAAACTGAAAGGATACAGCTGAGGGACGAACAATGTGAATCTCATGCATGGTCAAAGTCCTTATTTATTTTATCAGTAAAGTCCATGTTATTATTTAACACTTCATTAAAGAAGCACATACGATGGATTGATAATGTTTCACTTTTATTTTTTCCAGAATATCCTTTGCAATAACAAGTACACCGAAATCAGACTGAAGCAAGCCCTTGCCACTTCTATAATTAGAAAACATAGCATGTCGTAAATCCTCACTCAGATTCTTACAGCCACTTACAAATTCATCAATGTCCCATAGGTCAAAAATTATCTCTTTCTCTCCATATGTGTGCGTGTGTATAACAATCCAGATTGAGCTATAAAAAACGCCATGTTATGACTTTATATCAAGTCAAACTGCCAACATATTTCATTGGTAGAAGCCTCTGAAGATGTGCACAGGATTGGCTTCACCTCTAGTCAAAATCAATAGTAGCAATTATTCTTTCTTTTTTGTCCTTTTCTAAGTAATCAGCAATTATCCTTGATTCCTTTCTTTTTCACTGCCATATGCATATGAACTTTGAAGAAATGAAAAGCACACTGAAGTAACATACATACTGACTTCAACATTATAATCAAAAACACCAAACTATGTTACATCCATAGAATCAGATCTTAAGAGGAAATGAATATTCTCCACATCCCCAAAGTGGTTGATATCTTGCATTTACTCTAGTAAGTTCCTTAAACATTCTTTTTCTATTTTTATAGCAGCAAAATACTTCCCTATGCATCATGGCTAAGAATAAATCACCGGTCACCTTGATTTACCTTTCAAATGTATTACTAAAATTTAAACTGCTTGCAACTTATAGTACGTATTGCTAATTTAAAATCCCTAACATGGTTTGCATCTATTAGAGCTAAAACAGAAAAGCACTCAATTGACCAAAAACAAGATAGCACTCTAAACTATGGAAGCCAACATTCCCTTATAATTTTACTATCAGATAGAATGACACAGCACAAAAGAGAGGTGAAAATTGGTCTAATGACACATCACAAAAGAGAGGTGAAAATTGGTCTTCTTCAAATGACTGCCAGAATGCTCAATCCATTTCTCATATCAAATTTCCCTTCCTTTTTAATGATGAAGGCGTCTGGGCCAGCTTGCGTACACCTCGACCATTCCACCAGGTGACTGATATCTCCCACCACCAGTAAACGTACCGATCAAAGTTCCAACTTGACACAATAATTCTCATCAATTAATCTATAATGCGCTCATAGACAAACCCTCCTCCCACCCCCACCCCCAAAGCATTTCTTCAGCTACAGAAACGTAATCATATACCTCTATATACATATAAACACAAACATCACCAAATACAAAACACACAAATGCAGGCGTCCTCACTCCCGTCAAAACACGAATTCTGCTACCCATTCCACAAATCTAGCAACCCCTCAACTACAACAACAAATCACAAACCCTAGAACACAAAATTCAAAAGATTACAAAAAAGTTTAAAAGACAATCAAATTCGTAAAATTCACCAAAAAGGGCATGCAAAAAGAAACAATTCAGAAGAATATAACAATCAGAAGCTCTACTAAAGACCGATCATAAGAAGACAAAAAAGGGCGTCGGGTGGGAGGGAATGGGAAAGGGAAAGATGAACGAACCTGTAACGGAAGAGAAAGGGACGGATCGATCGAGGAAAACGGTGTGTGGGCGGTGAGAAAGAAGAAGAATGAGAAAACGCGGGGGAGAGAGAGAGAGACGGAGAGAGATTGGAAAAATTGGATATAGTCAGTAAGAAAGGGGAAGGAGAGAGAGAGATATGTAATAGGAGGCTGAAATGAAAACTGAATCAACGAAATTAGGGTTTTTTTCTCACTTGTACAATATAGAAATTGGATTAGGAATTAGATTTTTCTAATTTTTGGAATTTGGGGGAAAGTTGGGGAGAGAGATGGAGAGTACTATTTGACCTGTTAGCTATTCATCCTAGGATTGCTACAAAGTGTGTGACTGGTCTCATTGGAAAATAAAATTAATGCGATGATTAAACTATTTATGTTATAAACTAAAGCAAAAGACAAGAACAATAAAACAAGAACAATAGCAATAGAGAGAAGAGTAGAGAGAGTTCTTCTTATTGAGTTGAGAGGGGTCTCAAGGGATGATTTACAATGGTAGGGGCACCTCTATTTATAGGGGAGAGGAAGATTTAGCTACCACTAATAGAACTCTAAAATCTCTCTAATTAGATACATTAAAGACATTCACCTTAAATAGAAGTGTAAGAATCTTCTATTTCATAACACTCCCCCTTGAATGTCTATTCAATGATGTGCCTCATAAAACCTTAAAACCAAAACCCAATGGGAAAAATTAAAGTAAGGAAAAAGAGTACACATGTTTGAATATGCGCCTATTGGTTGCCTCGTTAAAAACCTTGCAAGGAAAACCCAGTGGGAAAAAACCTTGTAAGGGAAAAAGAGTGCAACGCGCATTGACTCCCCCTAATGAGTACATCAATTTATATCCTTGAGCATTTGCATTCCAATCTTGTGCATCATCTTGAAATCATCATTCTTGATACATATGAACATCTTCATATAATGTCGTGGAATAACTCTTCAATATCTCCATAGATGCATTCTCAATGCCATCATGCTTATAGTTATGGCAAGATACATATGTACACAAATTGTACTAAGGATGTGGTACTTCAGGACCAAGGATTGCATATGGTGCAAGCAACTTAAATCTTTCAAGTTAAGTCATGTAAGTCACATAATAAACTTTAGCTGCATATCAAGCTTTCATTAGTGATACTAAACAAATAAGATATCGAAAACTGACTATACATACCTTTGCCTTTATACTTTCAAGCATATGAACTATAGGTTCAAAGCTACATGTCTTTCATATGGAATCAATTCTTCTTGAATTGTATCTCTTCCATTTAGTTACTTTCTTTGAGTCAGCAAATGCGTATAGCATGCTTTGCAATATGTTGCAATTGCATTTCCCTTTTATGAACTACAGGTTCATATCATGATATTCGGGGATATACATATACAAATGAAAATTCATCCCATGTAACACTTTCTCAAGTGTTTATCATGTCTCCCCCTCATGTTAGTAAAGCTAACATGTTTCCTCAACTTTGGGAAATCATCTTTGTGCATTATGTCAATATACACAGCACCTTAATAATAAGATGAAATTATTTGGTTCCTGACCTTGAACCACTTATGAGGGGAGAATATACTCTCGTATACAACTTATATCAAACTGATATATATATAACTTAGTTCTCATAAGAAACAGTTTAGCTATTAAGTGGAAGCACTCAATAATTATCTTGCTAAACCAACTTTAATATAAACCAACTTATCAAGATGAACTGTCTTGAGTAGAGAATCTGGAAAATATGCTCGAAGTTAGATTACTGAGCGATTTACCTCGCAAGCACTGCCAGGCTGCGGGTTAATAACAATGGCGCATGTAACCATATCATAGATGCATCATATGTGGTATACATGGCAGGTGAATGGGCCCATATTCACCTTTGATATTTCCAGAATTTAGGGGCTTCAACCCGAACTCTTTAGTTGGTCAGTTCATTACTGAGAACAAGAACTTCTAGTTCTTTGATATTCACCTATGTGAATTTGCACATCATACTTCAAATGAGATGGCTAACACGAATGTCAACTGACTAAATTATCAATATTGGTAAACTTCAAATTTACACCATGACATGTGCACTTATCAATAAACTTCGGGTTTATTATGACATGGGCTTTATACCAATAGATATCCACTTTATTGTGGCATTCTTTCTTTTGTGTAGTACAAACTGGAGAACAAAGCGGGTAGCTTTTCATATACAAATTACCCCGCTACAAGTTGTAGTAATAGGAGAATCAAAGCCTTCCTTTATTTATAGTCTCAATATCATCAATCGCCTTCGCGTGTACTTTTGGAAACTGAATAAGTTTCTTTGAGACTTACTACAGCACAATACTCAATTGTGTTTCTCCAACATAGTAATAATTGGCTCTTCGAGAGCTCTCAATTAATTTTGTACTACCACAGACTGAGGTTCAAGATCCTCACATTCTTGCATTCCGTATTTTCAAGAGTCTCGGGCTCAATAGATTCTTCGTGAATCTCGGAATTAATCAAATCATGAGCGTCCTCATGTGATTCTTTCATAGTGTCATTTAGATCGTTCTTTTTCCTCTTTCTAGGATTTCGATCTTTGGAACCTAATGGTCTGCCACGCTTCTGGCGTGCATTTGACTCATTGGATATGACACTAGATATTTGTCCAATAGGAACTTCAATACGGATCGGAACATTTTCCGCGTGAATGTGGGATTTCGTTATCCTCTTCAAGTCCGTAAATGCGTCAGGCATTTGATTTGCTATTCTTTGCAAATGGATAATCTTTTGTACCTCCTTCTTTCAAATAGAGGTATGTGGATCAAGATGAGATAATGATACATTTTTCCACAAAATTTCCCATTTGGTTTCACCGACTTCTCCCCCTAATTTTGGGAAAAGTGTCTCATCAAATTGACAGTCTGCAAATAGTGCAGTGAACAAATCTCCTGTCAATGTTTCGAGGTAGCGAATAATGGAGGACGCGTCAAACTCAACATATATTCCTAACCTCCTTTGCAAACCCATTTTGGTGCGGGATGGCGGTGCTACAGGCACATATACTGCGCATCCAAAGCTTCTTAAATGGGATATATTGGGTTCATGACCCAAAACCAATTGCAATGGGGAATATTTGTGTCAATTCGTCAGTCAGAGACGAACTAGCATTACTGCATGCAACATGGCGTGACCCCAAACCGAAGTGGGCAGCCGACGAACTAGTATTGCTTCATGCAAAATGGCGTGACCCCAAACCGAAGTGGGCAGCCGACAAACTAGTATTGTTGCATGCAAAATGGCGTGTACCCAAACCGAAATGGGCAGCCCCGTTTTCATGAAGAATTCAAGATTATTCTCATCTATTATCCATTAACTTTGCAAACGCAAGGTTGCGTGATGGCAACAAGCACACATTAGACCATCTACAGGATGCGTCTATCAAGACCATGAAATACCTAAACTACCCACTAGGTGGGTGAATAGGTCCACAAATGTCCCCTTGTATACGTTCCAGAAACTGGGGTGACTCAGTCCCAACCTTTGTTGGGGATGGTCTGATAATCAGCTTGCCTTGATAACACGAAGTGCAAGGATATTCATTACTTGAAAGAATTTTGAAATTCTTTAACGGATGCCCGTATGAGCTTTCTATAATCCGTCTCATCATGGTTGATCCTGGGTGACCCAGTCGATCATGCCAAAGTACAAATGTATTGGACTCAGTATTCTTTAGATTTACTGTTGAATGTGCCTCAATTGCACTAATTCTTGTCCAATACAGGCCACAAGATAAAGACGGGAATTTCTCAATAACCCTCTTTTGGCCGGAGACATTCTTTGAAGTGAGGACGAGATATTCGAGATTATCTTCATCCATTGTCTCAATATTGTAGCCATTCCGGCGTACATCTTTAAAACTCAACAAGTTTCTCATAGACTTGGAGGAGAACATAGCATTCTCTATGATTAACGTCGTGCCCTTGGGCAGAGTTACAATGGCTCTTCCGGAGCCTTCGATCAATTTACTTTCCATGGTATGACATACAAAAGAAATACAGGAACATAAGAATAAGCAAGTTCAATTCTTTTGTGTCACATAATATTTTCAAAATCTGCTACTAACAGTTGGCTAACAAAATCAGATATGTTATCCATAATCAATTCCTTTGCAGTTTGAAAATTTCAGCGTTTTTCATAAGACAATCGATTATTAAACCCACACAATCGATTGTTGGAACATCGACAATCGATTGTTTTACATAGACAATCGATTGTGGATGATTTTTGAAAAATTCCAGATTACACTGCCTAACGACAATCGATTGTTAGATATAGACAATCGATTGTGGGTGATTTTTGAAAAATTCCAGACCTCACTGTTTCAAGACAATCGATTGTTAGACAAAGACAATCGATTGTTGGCTATTTTTGAAAATTTCCAGACCTCACTGTTTCAAGACAATCGATTGTTAGTCAACGACAATCGATTGTTGATCAATTGTTTTTCAACTTTAATGCGAAAATAGTTGATAATCGACTAGTTTTTCAGGCTAGTCGATTACCCCCACTGGAAAATAAAAGTTTTATTGATATTTGAGCATATTGAAGATATTCTAAAGAAATACTGCTAACATTGCTTCATGAACTAACTAATACGAGCTAATGCTAATGACTATTAGTTTATTCACTAACTAATACAAATAAGTAGAACAAAATCAAATAACTCCATCTTCTTTCATCATGGTCCCATCGCCGATTAGGTGGTCTATTTTCCCCTCGGGTTGCTCAAAGAAGTCTGCCACATCCAGGTGGGTGATGTCCTCATTGTCGTCATAGACAAAGTTTGTTTCAGGGCCTTTTCTCTTTCGAGATGCTTGATAAAGGTCAACCAAGTGTCTTGGTATACGGCAAATCTTTGACCAGTGCCCTTTTCCACCGCAACGATAACATATAGTTTCTGAACTATTTGCCTTAGGATCTTCTGGATCCCGTTTCTGCTTTCGGTGGTTATCTCTCTTTGGGGGGTGACGGACTTCTTTGGAATTTCTTCCTTGTCCACGTCCTTGGCTTTGACCCCGTTTATGACCGTGATCATGGTCCCTTTTATGTTTGGCATAATGCGAGTGCACCATATCTGCTTCAGGCAGTGGTGTAGACCCAGTTGGTCTATTTTCGTGATTTCTCATGAGCAGATCACTATTTCGCTCAGCCACTAGTAAGAGAGAAATCAGTTCAGAGTACTTCGTAAAGCCTTTCTCTCGGTACTGTTGCTGCAGTACCATATTGGAGGCATGAAACGTTGTAAACGTTTTCTCAAGCATATCGTAATCGGAGATGTTATCTCCACATAGCTTCAGTTTAGAAGTAATTCTGAACATAGCAGAATTATATTCAGAAACGGACTTAAAGTCCTGTAGCCTCAGATGGGCCCAATCATATCGTGCTTGTGGCAGAGTGACCAACTTCAGGTTGTCATATCTCTCCTTTAAGCTGTTCCACAAAACGAGTGGATCCTTGACGGTGAGATATTCAATCTTCAAACCTTCGTCAAGGTGGTGGCGCAAGAAAATCAAGGCCTTCGCACAATCTTGGGTGGATGTTTTTTCTTTATCTTTGAGGGTGTCTCCGAGACCCATAGCATCTAGGTGGATTTCAGCATCCAACACCCATGTCATATAGTTCTTGCCCGAAATTTCAAGGGCAACGAACTTTCTTTTCATAATGTCAGACATACTCGAAAATTAAATTAGGAAGAGGGAAAATACCTTGGATTTTCGAGAATGATACTTGAGACGGTAGAGTCTCGTGCTGATAACGTGTTATAAACTAAAGCAAAAGACAAGAACAATAGAACAAGAACAATAGCAATAGAGAGAAGAGTAGAGAGAGTTCTTCTTATTGAGTTGAGAGGGGTCTCAAGGGATGATTTACAATGGTAGGGGGCACCTCTATTTATAGGGGAGAGGAAGATTTAGCTACCACTAATAGAACTCTAAAATCTCTCTAATTAGATACATTAAAGACATTCACCTTAAATAGAAGTGTAAGAATCTTCTATTTCATAACAATTTAAAAATAAAATATCATTTTAAAAGTAAGTAATTCATGTATAATAATCAGTTCATTATTAATCACTATCATAACAATTCATTCATTGTTATGCATTACATAACAATTCATTAATTATTAATTACTAACATAACCAGTTTGAGCATTATAACCCTCACATAATTAGTGAGTGAAAATCCTAAAGGAAGAAAAACAAAGAGCAGCAAAGATTGATTTTTCTTCCTTCTTCCTTCTTCCTTCTTCCTTCTTCCTTCTCCCTTTTGTTGTAGGGCCAAGGTTGTGAGTAGCATATTATACCATTAAATTTTATATTTTTGGTTTAATAGTCTAATAAAGTAAAGTAAACCTATGTATGGGTTGCAACTTGTGCCGATATGAGGGTCTAGAATTTATTTAAAATCGGTATTTACACGCTTGATGGATTGTACTTCTTAAGTTATGTATGTTTATCCTTGCTTTATTGTCTTTACAGCTTTTCCTATGGCTATTTTTAATAAGAATGCTCGAATTCTATTGCTTTCGGGTAACTATGCTAAATGGAAGAAGAAAATCCTTCTTACTTTAGAATGTTCGAATTTGAATCTGGCACTCAGTGTGGAAGAACCATCTATTCCCACGAAGTAAAGTATGCCAGCGGCTAAGGCTAACTTTGAGCGGTAGGAGCGATGAAGTTTATTGCTCATAAAAGCCCATATAAGCCAAAGCAATAGTGGTTCTATCCCTAATAGCGATAGGTCAAAACTTACATGAAGGCAATTGATGAACAATTCATAAACTCTGACAAGGCATTGGCCAGCACCCTTATGACTTTTGACTGAAGTCGTATAGTGCATGAGCATATTATGGAGATGAGGGATATTGCTGCTAAACTTAAGTCCTTTGAGGTTAATATGTCTAATCACTTCTTGCTGAATATGGTTCGTCCAAGATTTCCTACAACACATGTAAGAATAAATGGTCAGTCAATGAACTCTTGACCGTGTGTGTTCAAGAAGAAGAGAGGTTGAACTATGAGACACATGAAAGTAATTTGGTGACTCATAATAAGAGAAATGCAAAGAAGGGCAAAGGTGTTCCCATGAAGAAGAAAGACACTTTTGATAAAAATGCTTTCTAAAATTTTTGTTTATGTTTCAAGATTATCAATTAATGGATATGATTTAAATTTTCAATATCATTGTATGAAATTTTTGAAAGACAATAAAGAAGTTGATTTTAAAACTTTGAATCGAAATTTACATAAACATGAATTAGATCCTCCATTTGAATGCAAATTTTTGACTTTGCATGACAAATAAATTTGCACTAAGTGATGTATTATCAATAAGAACTAATAAAGTCTTCGACACAACGGATTGAGGCGCATCCCTATTGATAGAGTCAAAAGGTTGGTTAATAATGAAGTTCAAAAAGCTCTTAATTTTAGAGACTTTGGGACTTGTGCAGACTGCATAAAGGGTAAGCAGACCAACAAATCAATTAAACGTGCCAAAAGGAATTTTCAATTGCTTGAGATCATACATAGAGACATAAGTGGATCTTTTCTTACTATTGCTTAAATGGAGATATTTTATCTCATTTACTGAGTACTAATCAAGATATATGTATCTTTATTTTATATTTAACAAAGCAGAAGCACTTGATGCCTCTAAAGTTTACAAAATAGAATTTGAGAAACATACTGGTGTTCAGATCAAAGTTGTAAGATCTGATAGGGGTTAAAATATTATGGTAGGTACATAAATGAGGGATAAGTTAAACATCCATTTGTTGAATTCCTTAAAAGTAAAAGTATAATTGCCCAATATATACTAGGAACACCGCAATAAAATAGAGTAGCAGAAAGAAGAAATCGGACACTAATGGACATGGTAAGAAGCATGATTAGCATATCAAGTCTACCTTTATCTTTATGGACTGAAGCATTAAAACTATTGTCTATATTTTAAATAGAATTTTAATTTATGGAAAGGATAAAACCCTAATTTAAATTATTTACACGTTTGGGAATGTCCAATTGAAATAAGGGTTTATAACCCAGAATTAAAGATGCTGGATGAAAGAATAATAATCGGTTATTTCGTAGGCTATATGGTTAACTCTAAAGGATTTAGAATTTATTGTCCTTCTCATTCTCTTAGAATTATTGAGGCTAGAAATGCTAAACTTCTTGAGAAATATGAAGAAAATGAAAATGGTTTGACTCAAAAGGTGAAACCTTCATATATTTGGAACTTGAATGTTTCTCATAAAAAATCTCACAAATTATCTGAATAAAAACAAGTTCAAGAGTCACTACCACTTGAGGATCCACGCGAAGATCGACCGCTCTACGTGAACCCACTGAAGAAGTGTCTGAATAATTATGAGTAAGAAAATCCTATAGAATTCGAAAATCAACAATTTCTTATAACTACATTGTATATCTCCAAGATTATGATTAAAATATTGGACTAAAAGATGACCCATGTTCGTTTTCACAAGCCAAGAGTGGTGAAAATTCCACACTTTTATATGATGCCATGAAAGATGAGGTTAAATCTGTGGCTAAAAATAGAGTATGAGATCTCATTGAATTACCAACGAGGGCCTCTATTATTGGATCCAAATGGGTTTATAAACCAAAAGAGACTTATCTGGTAATATTGAATGATGTAAAGCCAGACTTATGGCCAAATTTTTTTACTTAGAGAGAAAGCATTGATTACCATGAAGCCTTCTCTCCACTATCAAAAAATGATTCATTAAAAAAAATAGTGGAGTTAGTAGCTTATTTTGATTTAGAGCTACATCAAATGGATGTGAAAACTACTTTCTTGAATAGAGATCTTGAAGATGAGGTATACATGCATCAGCCTGAAGGATTTGTGATAGCACAAATACAAAACACAAAAAATAATGATCGTTAGTCAAAGATAGTATGGTAAAATATCGTCTCCACGGGGATTGAATTTAAATAAAGTCCAAGTAATTTCTAGGTTAATTACTATTTAGGGTATCCACCACTTTAATTTGGGATGATTAATACTACAACTAACAAATTAAAATTAAAGTGAGTAAAATTTATTCACAGAGTACTAGAAAGTACAGTAATGGGTTATTATCAATACGACGAATAAGGTTTTTGATATGATAGGTGCAAGAATGTTATCCTAGATTTGACACTGTTAAATTTCACTCTTAATGTTCTATTGATTCTCACAAATTTAATAGGTTATTATCCTATTATTCTGGTTTAGGTTCCTCTCTCGAATAAACCTAAACCGGTCAAATAGGCTAATATGAAGTGGGTAAAACTTGAAAGAATCTATTTGGTAAGAATAATCTAAGAGAAACTTCTCGCGAATATTTCTCAATCTTAATTTAAATAGTAGATCGCAAAGTTCTTTCGATTATTTCAAAGAGGTACTAAGGCATGCGTTGCAAAATATTATTACGCTCATCTTCCGATTAAACATAATAACGAATAAAATCATTACTAGAATTCAAACCCCCTCAACAAATTCAAGCAATCAAAAAATAATCAAATTCATAGATAATAATCATGTCAAATCCTAAGGTAAACTACTTCATAATTATAAAGGAGGTCATCATAAATAGAGTTAAAGAATAAAATTATCAATCAAAAGTTACAATCCAAACTCTCGTATTAAATTGATGGAAGGCTAATGAAAATCTTGTGTCTTGAAGCCTCCAATTCTCTCCAATAGCTCCCTAGGTCAAAATCCATTCAAAAACTTATTTTTAGTGTATTTATATTGTTGCTCCCAAATGCACACTCAAGTATACGCGGCCGTCAAGTAATAAAGTGACTAAAAGTCAGATGTCGATCCCATGAGGACTTGTGATTAACTATTAACTAAATTAGACTATCCTAATTATCTAAACAAGAATTAAACTGAGAAATATTTGATCCCAAACTAATTAAAATAAAAAGATAACAAATAATGAACTTGAACAGAGAAAAAGCATATTTTTATGTTATCAATATAATAAAAACGATCTAGGGTTATGGGCTATCTAACATTCCTATTGTATTCTTCTATTGAATTGACTAACTAATTATCTAGTTTATTGGTTGACATGGTTAATATTGCTCATATGAATCTATCGAGTTCTTGCTCGCCTATTCAAGCTAACCTAACGCCTATATATCTATGGAGTTAGAATCAACAAGAACGCATTTATAATTCCTGTAAATCAACCAAGCAAGGCAATTGGGTATATGTCTATCCTAATTGCGAATCCGTTCCCCGAGGCCCAGGTTCAAGAAAATGCTCTGCTCAATTCTATATGCAATCTAGAATTCTCACTTTCGAGTTCAATTCAAGATTCGTAGATTGTATTCAATTGGTGATCAAGCAATCAAATAATTACGCGCAAGATTGAATAAATAAACCAATATGATAAACTAAGAAATCAAAATCAATATCTGAATAACAATAGTCATGAAAGAACCACAATCCTAGAACGTGAAGTTTAGCTCCACATAGATATGGTAGCAAAACAACAAATTATACAAAGAAACATAAAAATTACTAAGATTGGTGGAAGGGGAGATGAAACCCGGCCTCCACAGCGGCTCCGTGCTCTTCCAAGGTGTACGATATGTCAAAAGTCCTCAAAATAGCGTTTTTATATGTATTTATACCAAGTAGGGTCGATCCCAAATGAAAATACCTTATTCTACGCGAAATAGGACCTAGCTCTGTAAAATTTGTACAGTCACGCCGCACCATGCGATGCGCCATGCATCGTGATAGTGCACTTTAGCTGAGGCTTCAACTTTTCTTGTCATGCAGCATTTTACACTGTTGCGCCACACCGTGTGGCATCCTACGCGACGCTACAGTGAGAATTTTCAAAAACACAATATATGAAAGTTCCTTTCAAATAGCTTTCCAACGATATAATTATGGAGCCCAACCGGAGTTCTGAGCAAAAAGTTATGTGCATTTACTAGACAATGCACTGTATGCCCGCTCGATTCTTCGTTTCGTTCCTAACTCTCATCCATTAATCCCCGCGATCCCGACTTAAGTACTTGGATTTTTACTCAGACCTCAAAGCTCCAAATCACTTAAATTCATTTCATAATATCTACATAGCTCGGAATCACTCCTACAGTGTATAAAACACATATTTAGTGCAAAACACTAGCGATTAAAACTCAAACTCAATTAAAGTACACTAAATTAGAGTGCAATAAGGGACTAAAATACACAATTATAGTCTATCATCAACACCCCACACTTAACCATTGCTCGTCCTCGAGCAATCAAACTGAATTTTATATATACACAACCTTTTTTTTAAAACGATTCTCCTAATTCTTCACACCAAGAATATTTAAAATAGATTAAGCACAAAAGCGAAACATCTTCACCTCAAGATTTGACTCACAAGTACCACACATTATTTGCAACTCACCACTTACTCTAACAGAGAGGTCATGAAATTACCTTTTCTTCATGAATCAAGTGCCCTCACACAACAAAAGAGAGTAGTTCCACACAATAAAATTTAAGAACACTTACGAACTCAGGATAGAAATAATTCACTCACTCTTAGAAATAACATTCATATACCACAAAAGATGCACCATAGGCTTTCCCGTAGTGTAACACTCTAGTAATCGAGCTCATTCAGTCTAGGATCAAGTAGGACTTTATTAGGTTGTAATGCAGGTTGTGGGACGGGTATGATACGTTTAGATATAAGAGTGACGAAACCTCTCTAAGCAATTTAATACATACATTTTAACATTGAAAAGCACACACGTATGTCAAATCATAACTCCACCTTCACATCAATATATATCAACTCCCAAATTATTTAAGCACAATTACATCAAGAGTCACCACTATCAAAGAATATTTTCACGTCAATACAACTATTTTTTTCTTTTTCAATTCAAATGGCTCTTGCTCCTTCAAATCAGTGCACTTTTCTCCTTATTTAATTAGTTCCACTCAAAAGCCAAACCAGTCACCCCACACTTTAACTTTTACAAAGTTCATAACAATTCAAGTGCTCATGAGAGGTGAAAAAGTTCAAATAGATGGTTAATTCAAACAAATGGGTAAGACTTGTAATGTGGTTTCCAAAGAAACACGATTACAGGCTCAAAGGGGTTAACTATGATACATAACAATTAGGCAGGTAAAATATATATATGGCTCAACAAAGAAACTATATCACTTCCAAGACTGAACAAAACTACTATTTCGCTTTGCAAACACACGGGGCAAGTTCTAGACATCAACTGCAATGCACTGAATAACACAAAAACCTCATACACACCTGGCACATAACTCACTCAGGATTGGACTTATCAAGACACTCTAGTCAAAGAAGTTAAGCAAAGTTGAGAACATACAATTTAAGATACTTTTACAAGAGTCAGAAACTGAGTCTAAGTGTCACAACTAAAGTACTCACTATTCTCAAGGCGTAACCAAGTCAAGAGATATTGTTTCAATTCAAAGCATAACACCATGACTCCTACTCCCAAAAAAGTAAAACTACCTACACCCAGTTTAAATAAAACCCTTGGAAAGAACCGTGGCCCAAAGAAAAACCAAGGGGGAGTTACTACACTACCTACAAAGAAAATATTTTTGTCCTTTTTCTTTAGACTTAACTCCCTCAAGAAAACTGTCCAGGAGATCCATCGTCGGGAAAAGTCCATTTTTTTGTATGTTTTTGTAAAAAACATTATTCAATTAAACTAACACAACTAAAATAGCACAGAAAGTCACTATGTCAATCTCCTCACCCCACACTTAAAATTGTACAATGTCCTCAATGCACACTATAAATAATAAGAGGGCAAAAGAAACTCTCTGGTAGGCCAAAGGCCGAAGAATTAGCAGTTCACGGGATACTCAGACTTCTCCCATGTATGATCCCTTGTGCGGGTACCTCACACTTAATTTCAACCACCTGCTCGCTTTTGCACATGCCTATTGGCTTTGACTCCATATGCTTAAAATCCTACAAAACTGACACTACTAAAATAATACAAAATCAAAAATAAAAGAAAGCAGTAAAGTTGGGTTGCCTCCCAACAAGTGCCTAATTTAATGCCGCGAACTTATGAATTGATCCCCCAATTTGGCTTCAAGCTTTTTGCTATGCTCTTGGGGTGGTGAGACAAATTTAACAGGGCCAAGCAACCAATATCGAGTTCTACACTTTTTGGCTTTCAAATAAGGTATGTAATTATGTCTCTCAAGCATGATAAATTCCAGAATATAAGCACATTGTTCCTTATCCGTTGGCTCCTCCAAAGGCTCATGACTCGATTTCTTTGTCGTCATCCAAACACAATGTTGAAAAAAATGCATGGAATGAGGACCAATGTGTTCCAACTCTAGAATTGAATCACTAGTTACATCCTCATATATACACGCACTAGAGTCTTCAAATATAAAATTATCTATTTCCTCATATAACTCGAGTGTGCTTTCCTCAACATGGACATCATCTATGAAAGCATAGTTGAATGATTGACTCTCTACTTTTAGTTCCTCAATTTGGCGTGTAAGCTCCTTTTCAGTTTCACATAACTTAGAACTATTTTGTTGGGCGTTAGACGCATCAACCTTTGTAATCAATTGAGCTCCTAAGTCGAGAATAGCAGTGCCAAATTTTTCGATCTCTTGTCCCAGTTCAACTCTTCCTTCTATTAAGTCTTGTATCCCATCTGTAGTTTTCTCACGTTGAGCCTCATATATTTCCAATCTTTCAGCTTGTTCCACCAACCAAGTTTGACTCAAAATCTCCTCTTTTTCAAACTTTTCCTCTTGCTGGTACTCGCTCTCTTCATTCAATTCTTCTATATTGGCCATCATTCTTGTGATTGTTGCTCTCATTCTTTTCATATCATTTTTGAGTTGACCCTGTTGCTCTGCTACTTGCCTTAAAATATCCCTAATATATGCAACAAGTTCCATATCATGTACTTCATTTCCCCTATCAAACTCATAAACATCATTAGAACGATCATAATAAGGGCTCAGAGAAGGGTGAAAAGAATTAGGACAACCATCCTAATGGTCATCTTGACCACCACACATATTACAAATAATTCCACTCAAAGGCGCACAACTCGTTCCGGGAACATTCTGAAAATTTTTTCACCAGTGTGGTCCTCCACAATATGGACAAGGATCATCAAAATAAGAATAACCATCATTCAAGATCGGATCTCCTGTTGTTCCTCAGTAGCTCAGTGGATTCATTCCAAGATTCCATGTTAAAATAAATAAAAAAATATTAATTAAACTAAAGAAAATAAATATAAAAACAAAATTTAATGTCTAATATAGAAGAATAGTTAATTTCTAAGTCCCCGGCAACGACGCTAAAAACTCGTTGCTCCCAAACGCGCACGCAAGTATACGCGGTCTTCTAGTAATAAATTGTCTAAAAGTCGGATGTCGATCCCACGGGGACTTGTGATTAACTATTAACTAAATTAGGCTATCCTAATTATCTAAACAAGAATTAAACCTAGAAATATTTGATTCTAAACTAATTAAATTACAAAGAAAACTAATAATGAACTTGAACAGAGAAAGATCAGATTTTTATGTTATCAATGTAATAAAAACGATCTAGGGTTATGGGCTATCTAACATTCCTATTGTATTCTTCTATTGAATTGACTAACTAATTATCAAGCTTATTGGTTGACAGGGTTAATATTGCTCATACGAATCTGTCGAGTTCTTACTCGCCTATTCAAGCTAACCTAATGCCTATATGTCTATGGAGTTTGAATCAACAAGAATGCATTTATAATTCCTGTAAATCAACAAAGCAAGGCAAATTGGGTATATGTCTATCCTAATCGTGAATCCGTTCCCCGAGGCCCAGGTTCAAGAACTTGATATACTCAATCCTATATGCAATTTAGAATTCCACATTCGAGTTCAATTTAAGATTCGTAGATAGTATTCAGTTGGTGATCAAGCAATCAAATAATTAAGCATAAGATTGAATAAATAAACCAATATGATAAACGAAGAAATCAAAATCAATATCCGAATAACAATAGTTATGAAAGAACCACAACCCTTGAACATGAAGTTTAGCTTCATGTAGACATGGTAGCAAAATAACAAATTATACAGAGAAACATAAAAAATTACTAAGTTTGGTGGAAGAAGAGATGAAACCCGGCCTCCACGGCGGCTCCGTGCTCTTCCTAGGTCTAAGATGAGTCAAAAGACCTCAAAAATAGCGTTTTTATATGTATTTATACCACGTAGGGTCAAGCCCAAACAAAAACACCTTCTTCCATGCGAAATAGGTCTCTAGCTCTGTAAAATTTGTACAGTCATGCCGCACCATGCGCCGCTCCATGCGGCGTGATAGTGCACTTTAGCTCAGGCCTCAACTTTTCTTTCCAGGCAGCATTTTACACTGTTGCACCGCACCATGCAGCATCCTACGCAGCACGATAGTGAGAATTTGCAAAAACACAAAATCTAAAAGGTGTAGCCCATTCAAATAGTTTTCCAACGATATATTATAGAGCCCAAACGTAGTTCTGAGCGAAACATTATGTGCAATTTACTAGACAATACAATGTATGCCCGCTCGATTCTTCGTTTCGTTCTTAACTCTCATTCGTTGATTCTCGAACACGATCCCGACTTAATTCCTTGGGCTTTTACACAGACTTCAAAGTTCTAAATCACTTGAATTTATTCCATAATATCTACATAGCTGGTAATCACTCCTACAATGCATAAAACACATATTTAGTGTAAAACACTAGCGATTAAAACTCAAACTCAATTAAAGTGTAGTAAATTAGAGTGTAATAAGGGACTAAAATACAAAATAATAGCTTATCATCATATACCAAGTAGGAATGGGCCCTGAAAAAACTACCCTCTCTAAATCAAAGTGGAGAAAGTTGGGCACTATTTTGTACTGGCGCGCTGCCCCATGCGCCACACGCATCAGGTTTTCCAGAGAGCTAATTTTTCACTCTGCATGAATTTTTCACTAGCTCCCCCGACGCGGTAATGTATTTTTCTTAGAGTAGGAACTTTTTTTAATTTTTGACATTCAGATTTGATCCTCAATTCCCGAATACGATCCCGATTTAATCCATTGGGCTTTTACGCAGACTTCAAAGCTCCCAATCATCCAACTTAGCTTCAAAATTGCTCCTTGTGCAAAATCACATCCTACAAAGAATAATACACGTAATAAGTATAAAATACTAAAACTAGATTAAAATACAATCAAAGTACAAAAAGTTCTCTCAGCGCACGTTAGTTAAACGTAGGTTGAGCTTGTTTCCATGGCAAGAGGAAGAGGCAGGGGTAGAGGACGATCACGCAAAATTCCTTTAGCAGCTATTGAGAACCTTATAACAACAATCAAGCTACCAGTTATGGAGAAATTAGTAACCACTCCTCCAACAAAAATCCAGAGCTCAAATTCATCAATTGCAGGTGATATAGGCTCAATTGGATCAACATTACACCAATATACTGTCCCAAAGAAGTTGGACTCTAGTTTCCCCAGCTCAGATTGGAACAAAACCAGATCTGATGAAGGAAGCTACCAATAGAACAATTTCCATGTAAAGTCCAGCACAGAACCAAGCTCAACCACAGCAGAAGTACCGGTGGAACCTGTGGTCATCAACAACAAAATTGAAGAATCTAAACAATCATGGTCAACCCTTTTTCAGAGAAAAAGATTCATAACAAATGGTATGTCTCTAGATTTCATACAACCTTTAATTATAGATGGGCAGCCAATAGTGCAATTGAATAAATTAGAGGTAGAGGAGGAATAGAAGAAGTAGAAATATGTCTTAATTGCCTATGTCTTATATGATGGACATGGGTTTAATGCGATGAAGAGATATATTAGCCTTCACTGGTTATACGTACCAGAACCAGATCTATTCTACCATGATGTAGGTTATTACATAATCAAATTCAAAACAATGGAAGATGCAAAGGAAATCCTTTGTGCTGGACTTTACTCTATAGCTAACAGACCTATAATTCTCAAACCATGGACCCCTAACTTTGACTTCACTGAGGAATTCCCTATTGATATTCCTCTATGAGTTAAATTTCCCAAGCTCCTTATGTCTTGCTGGGGAATGAGATCATTAAGTAGGATTGCTAGTGTCCTAGGAAAGCCAATTTTTGCTGATGAATGCACAACTAAATAAATTAGAGTCACCTATGCTCGGATGCTTATAGAGATTAATGTCACCAGAGAGCTACCAAGTGAATATGGGTGATGGATCCAAATGGGAAAAAGTTCCTACAAGCTGTGATCTATGATTGGAAGCCCTCCTTTTGTGAGAAATGTCAAATTGTAGGCCACAGATGTTCAACCCAAATGGGACCATCTACACACCAACCTACTCAAATGAAGAAGGCAAAAGTTACACAGGAATGGAGAACTAAGGCCCCTGTAACTGTTGTTCCTACTCAAAAAGAAACAACACCATCAGCATCACAACATGTTACTACAAATGAGATAAATGAAGGTTAGAAAAAGTGCAATGAGCTACCAAGTCTGATACCAGAGATGGAAAAATAGGAAGACAAAGGGAAAATAGTTCAAAGCCCAGAATTCAATCTCATTAACTTTCCACCCTTATCACCCATTCCTATAAGTAATAGGTTTAAAGTAGTGTCCAATAGCAAGTATGAAATGCCACCGAGGGATAGAGGTGGACCGAGTAATCAACAATGAAGTTGTTGTTCTGGAATATGAGAGGTGTAAATAGAAGGTAAATAGAAGGAAGTTAGGGAGTATATTAGAAGCAATAAAATAAACCTAGTTGGTTTGGTAGAAACTAAGGTTAATGAGACAAATGCTCATAGAATTGCTAAGACGCTGGTTCCTGGATGGGGCATACTAACAAATTACAATGAAGCTAGAAATGGGAGAATATGGATCCTATCAGATACAAGTATGCTTAATGTTACTGGACTTAAGGATGATCCTGAACTGATTCATTGCGTAGTCAGAACTATAAAGGGGGACATTACTTGCTACCTCACTGTTTATGGATTCAATGGAATAGATCAAAGAAGGTCTCTATGGGAAAAACTACAATACTCTTCAACAACTATTACAGATGCATGGTTAGTTGCAGGGGATTTTAATGCTATATTATATCCCAATGATAGACAATAATGTAGTCATGTTAGTTACTATGAGATTCAAGAGTTTAACTACTGTATTCAGCAAGCAGGGCTATCAGAACTACCTTGGAAAGGAGACTATTACACCTGGACAAACAAACAGCCTAGAGCAAATAGAGTATATAGCAGATTGGATAGAGTAGTTGGCAATTATGGGTGGATGATGAATTGGAGCCATGTGAAACTAGTTTATGATCAACCTCAAATCTCTGATCATAATCCTATGATACTGACTCTAGCAGCTTCTTCTTGGAAGGGTAAGATTCCTTTTAGATTCTTTAATGCATGGGTTGATCATGATGAGTTTCACCAGATTGTGGCATCTACCTGGAACTCTCCAAATAATCTTGGATCTATGAAAGCAATATGGTCCAAACTCAAAGAACTGAAAGGCCCTCTAAAGGCCTTGAGTGTTAAGGAGTTCAAGACCATTACTCAGAAGATATAGCACACCAGATAGGAGCTGAAGGAAGTTCAAGAACAACTTGCAAGGTCATATTCTGATGCTTTACTGCAAAAAGAGAAAGCGATAGTGCTAAAATTGGAAATATGGTCTCTAATTGAAGAAAGTATGGTACACCAGAAAGCAAGAGCTAAGTGAATTCAACGTGGAGACTCTAATACCAAGTACTTCACTACAGTAATAAAGGAAAGAACACAAAGAAATCAGATCACAAAAATTACAAATGGACTGGGTGTAAAAGTAAATGAACCTGCAGACATAAAAAAGGAGATTCTGGGCTTTTACAAGTCACGTATGGGCTCAATAGCAACATCCCTTCCTTCTATAAATAGAGTTTATATGGCTAATGGTCCCATGCTATCTCAACAACAAAGAATGGATCTCTGTGCAGAAATAACCGATCTTGAAAATTTGGAGAGTCTAAAAGCATTGGAGATGATAAATCCCCATGAATAGATGGTTACAAACCTGGTTTCTTCAAGAAAACCTGGAGTATTATTAGTAGACAAGTCGCAGAAGCCATCAATGAGTTCTTTCTAACTTCCAAGATGTATAAACCAATAAATTGTGCCACTATTACTCTAATACCTAAAGTCTCCAAACCCACCACAATCAAGGAATATATTGCATGTTGCTCAGTTCTGTATAAAATGATATTTAAAATCCTAGCCAAAAGACTCCAAAAAATCATGCCAAGCATCATTTGTGAAGCCCAAGCAGGCTTTATTTCTGGTAGGAAAATAGCTAATAATGTTATATTTGCTCATGAGTTAGTAAAAAACTACACTAGAGCTCATATATCCCCCAGATGTATGATCAAAATTGACTTCCAGAAAGCATATGACTCAGTAGAATGGATCCTCCTACAACATGTGATGGAGGGGATTTGATTTCCTACCATATTCATTAATTGGATTTTGGAGTGCATCAAAATCGTTAGCTTTTTTGTTCTCATTAATGGAGAAACTGCAGAACCATTTGAAGCTGCTAGGGGGCTTAGGCAAAGGGATCCCATTTCCCCTTTCTTCGTTGCAATAGTAAATGAGTATCTCAGTAGATCAATTGCTGAATTGAGGAAAGAGTCCACATTTCAATACCATCCAAGATGCAAAAATCTGGGTATCACTCGTATGAGTTTTCTAATGATCTCCTACTTTTTTCCAAAGGGGACCTAGCTTCTATTACTGCCATGTTTCAATACTTCTCCCAATTCTCTGAAGCCTCTGGATGACATGCTAATTTGGGTAAAAGTTCAGTCTATTTTGGAGGAGTAAAACAGTAAGTGAAGAAGCAAATTGTTGATCACCTGGGATTTGTACATGGAGAATTGCCATCCAAATACCTAGGCATTCCTCTGTCTACCAAGAAAATTGCCTTGATCCAACAACAACCTTTAGTTGAGAAAATTACTGCCAGGATCTCTTCATGGACAGCCAAGAAGTTATCATATGTTGGGAGAGTACAATTAGTTCAATCTGTGGCCTTTGTCATTCAAGCTTACGAGGCTCAACTGTTCAGTATTCCAGTCAAAGTGCTGAAGATAATTGAAGCAATGTGTAGAAGCTTTATATGCTATGGATCCAACACCATCACTAAAAAAGCTTACGTCTCATGGGAGAGAATGTGTACTCCTAAATCTGCTGGTGGAATGAACCTCATCAATCTTCTTTTATGGAATAATGTAGCAATTGAAAAGGTGTGATGGGACCTAGCTCATAAAGAGGACAAACTGTAGATCAAGTGGATCAATGTTTTCTATGTGAAACAACAAAAACTAGAGGATATGCCAATTCCTAATTAGGCTAGTTGGATTGTCATGAGAATAATTGCCTCAAGAGGTATTCTACAACAAATCCAAAGCTCAAATGTTCACTGGTGCTCCATCAGACAAATATACCTACAACTTTTAGGAGATGTACCAAGAGTAAGTTAGAAGAACCTAATCTTTCTGATTTCTGCTCGACCAAAAGCTATTTTTAACCTATGGTTATTGCTACAAGGAAGATTACCAACCCAGGATATATTGGCTAAGTGGGGAATGAACATAAGCCAACAGTGTGTTTTGTGCAAGGATATACCGAGACAAAAGATCGCTTATTTCTGTCATGTTCCTACTAAGAAGACTTGTGGGAGAAAGTAATGCAATGGATTCAACCATCTAAAGAATCACAGCTAGGATCAAAGGCTTAAATGGATCATCAGCAAAGCTAAAGAAAAATCAAATAGAGCTAGTATTTTCAAGATGGTGATCACTGAAACTTCATATGCAATATGGATGGAAAGGAACACACTTATATTTGAGAACAAATATCACAACATTGAAGTCTTAGCAAGAGAGCTAGCTTATATTTGTAATGTTAGAGCAAGTCCTAGAACTAGAAATCATATGCAACAATTTTTGATATAGTAGAGTAGTTAACATAGTTATGTTTAGCTAGTACTTTAGATGAGGATTAGATAGTCAGCTGAGTATAAGCTGGACTATGGTTTTGTAAAGCATGATCTTTGGTGATTAATAAAAAAAATTAATTACCAAAAAAGTGTAGTAATTAGAGTGCAAAATATAGTTAAAAATATCAGTTCCTAGACAACCATAAAAAAGTCACCTTATTTGCAAGTTAAAATAATTCTATGTATGGGCTAAAGTAGGCTTTCCGTTAATGGTATATTAAATTTTATGATAGTGTTTGTTCATTTTTATTTACGGAGAACAACATTGATCAATGTATATATCTATGATAAGTGAGAATATTTTTCTAGTCCTATACGTGGATGATATTTTTCTTGCAAGTAGTGGTTTGAGGTTGTTGGACGAGACTAAACGGTTCCTTATCCATAATTTTGAGATGAAGGATATGGGTTGATAATTGGCCAGATTCATTTAATTTGGTGACTTTTTATGCCCCAGCTTGACTATGTTTCACTGTTCTATGATAGTTGCATGACGATAAATTGGCTCTAATTCTGAATTTCATGTTTTGCAAGAGTAAGTTGCGCTTATGAGGACTTGGGACTGTGTATGGAGCTAAATTTGAAGCAAGGGAAGCCCCTCGAAGCTGAGTACATTGAAAGAAGAGAGAAAAGAAGGGCTAAAATGAAGATCCAGCTTAGCGTGGCTTTTAGCACGCCTACTAGAGCGACCGTGCTAGCCTAGAAATTCGAGTCAGAATACTATTCCATATGCCTAGTCATTAGCGCGATCGTGCTAGTCCAGTTCGGAACATATAATTCAGGGGTAAACTTGGAAGATCAAGGGTAATTCACTTAACCTATAAGAGGCCCAGCTCGCCTAAAAGGACACGATGAAGGTTTTTACAGCTTAGTTGAAGGCAAAGAGAGGCAAGAAGAATAATTCAACATCGAGTTATTCCCTTATTCCTTTTGTATTTTACCATTTATGATGAAATTTGCTATTGCTATGATGGAAATTATTATGAGTAGCTAAATATTTAGTCTAGGATTTTTATGGAACCTGTTTAAGGATGAACTTCGTGTTATGTTAATATAGTTTGCCCGGTTTAATCTCTATTTGTTCAACTACGTTCTTGTTGTAGTTAATTGGGATCCTCAATTAGCTGTGCATATTTAGTATGTATTACTTGGCAGAGAGTGCATATTTAGGTAATTGTTGAACAACACTACTCCCAAAGTATATGAGAAATCAATAACTGTGGGTTTAAAGGTGAGATTAGGGATAACGAAACCTTGGGTGCGATATAAAGTGAGACGTTATAAAAGCCAGCTAGCGTAACTCGGGAGAGTGTGCTTAGTAAATTATCATGATTAGTCGGGAGAGATCTAAGGTAATAAGAATGGACATGATCGATAGCGACGATTAGGCAAATCTATGCGAAAATAACAGGAAGGGATTCCATCAATAGGGGAAATCATAATCTTAGATCCTTCTCTCATTTGCATACAATCCAATCATAGTTAGCTTTTAGTTTACTTGCTTTTATTCAGTTATAGTTAGTAAAAATATTTCCAATTATTATTCAAAATATCTGGGAAGTTGATTGCGAAGAATTTAGTGAGTCTAACAAGAGTAATTGGTAGGTTAATTCCCTTTGAATTTAACCCTAGGCTAAATACTAGGATCATATTTGTAGCTACCGCTTTGTCCTTTTTATAAGGCATAGTTGGGCATGATCAAATTTTGGCGCTGTTTTCGGGGAATTAACGGTATAATCAATTACAGTTGAAAGAAATACAAAATTCTTATTGTAGTAAGTTTTCTTTATTTTCTATCTAGACATTGAAATTTTAACATTTATTGACTTGGTTGTACAGGTGCATGCCTCAAAGCTCATCGACAATTGGTGAAGTATTTGAAGCATTATCAAATCCTCAGAAAGTTTTCAAGGCCTTGAATAGGGCCAATCGGAAAAACAAACAACAATAATCAACTGAACAACTCGAACCAGACATGGGGGATAACGTGGTAGACCCAGCTGATCCATTAGCGCCAGTGGCACCTCTTGTGCCAGAGGCTTCTCTATATGACTGGGCACAACCCACAACATAGAACTTGGCAACAATAATATCAGTCTCCCAGATACAGGCCGAGTCATTCCAAAACATGAACAACATGTTGCACTTGTTGCAAAACAAGTGACTATTTTTGGGGTCATACATTGAAGATCCTCAACAGCAATTGAAGAATTTCATGTCAATCTACAAAACTCAAAGGCAACCCAACGAAAGTCAGGAAGCAATAAAGTTGTTGTTGTTTCCATTCTTAATGACAGGAGTTGCCCAGACTTGGTGTAATGACCCGGTCAGTCATCTTAAGAATTTATGCCCTGATCCCCTATTAACTATTTTTCCCAAGTTTAATTATGCTAATTTGATTTGCTAGGATGTTCGATTTTGAGTTTCGGAGATATTTGGGACACTTAGTCCGTAAATAAGAGCTTAAGTGTTGGAAAATTGACCGTAGACGGAACAGTGTGAAGACGACCACAGAATAAAAACTGATGGTTCCGTTAGCACCGTTGGATGATTTTGGGTGTTAGGAGCATATTCAGATTGTGATGTGGAGGTCCATAGCTAATTTAGGCTCGAAATGCCAAAAGTTAAATTTTGAAAGATTCTGGTTTGATAGTGAAATTTTGACCTGAGGGTCAGAATTGAATTCCGAGAATTACTGTAGTTTATTTATGTCATTTGAGATATGCGTGCAAAGTTTCAGGTCATTCGGATGAGGTTTGGTAGAATTTTTGATCGAAAATGTATATTTAGAGCTTTTGGATATTTTAAGCTTGAATTCGATGAAAAGTAGGTGTTTTGATGTTTTTTTATAGCATTTCGGAGGTTGGAAAAGTTTGAATGATGATATGGGATGTGTTTTTAGGTTTGGTTGAGATCCTAGGGCCCTCAGGTGTGTTTCGGATGCTCAACCAGTCCTTTTGGAACTTGTTTAAATTGCTGAACTGCTCGTATCTCGTTTCCTTCATTGCGATCATAACCTTCCTTCCGCATTTGTGTCAAGCCCCAAAATTCAGGGAGCGCGACCGGGGCTCAACCGAGTAAATCCTACTTAGCAAGCCTGTTAGGTTTCATTCTACCCAAAGTAATTCATAAATAAATAGGAGATGGACTCCATTAATCATACTTAGTAAGTATTTCATTAACAACTTCCATTTCATTTTCATAAGCCGGTTAAATCATAATAATCAAAATATTACAAGATTTATGAATCTGTTCCAAACATCAATATTTCTACTTTGATACCAACACCCGACACTAAGCACAACTTGTCTACGGAGCCTCTAAACACAACTGAAGAGTAATAAGAAAATGTCAGTAACAAGGCCTCAGATATACCTCAAATACATTATACAAGATAAATAGATGAAACAGGACCCCGAAATGAAGTTCGGCTCACCAAATCAGCTAAAAGGAATATGTGTCACCAGTTGCGACCAACACTGCCTCCTATGGAACCACCTACATCCATTTAAAGATATAACGCCCCCGGCAAAAGGGACGTTAGTGCCATCGAATAGTACTAGTATGTATAGCTTTACACCATCTAGTTAGAAAGAACTATCAAACAAGAACAAAGAAATCATAAAGGCCAATCAAAAGCTTTAACAATCACCACATCACCAAATCGAAGAATCATATGACTTTTACATAATTCCCATAGCTTTAGGTTGGGCTCTATGGGAATCATATAATTTTCATATTATGTTTCCATAATCTTTAGTTTGGGGTATTCCACACTACTTATCATTTGTTTCCAATACCACTGCTATCATGAGCGGAGTTCGATCTCGACCCGATCAGCTAGGTTGCCTCACTCGAGGCATACATTTTGAAGTAAATAAACGACAATACCACACAAGAAGGGGAGTGATTTGTGTGATACCTAATCTTCGTGTTAGAAGTACCCGGTTCTTCTAAGTATTCTAGCTACTGCAGTTTGCGGAATAATAAATACTAAAAGTAAGGTGCACAACAATTTTACGTGGAAAACACATGGCTCAATAGGGGAAAAACCATGACCTACTACTTAGTAGGATTTTGCCAAACTCCACTAAAATCAATGAGCCAAAAACAGCATTTACAAAACTCTTGTAAACGTAAGGATTAAACTCTAATCCTAGTGTGGCACGCTACCTCAGCTGTTGCGACACTATCAAGTTAACTCTAACTTGATGACACAACGTACCTAATACAATTGCTTCTAACTAAGCTGAAAGGTAAAATATAAAACCTACTACATCTGAACTAGAAATAAAACAATTAGATGGAACTGGTTCTTCTCTAGGTTCATGTAGCTGTAGGCGTCCACACTTGTAACTTGCATATATTGCTTGCAAATCAGACTTGCTCGTTTGCTCTCAAATATGCTTTTACTTCTTCTTGTGTGTGTTACCTGTTAAAGAGAAATAACTCAATCATATATTGAGTTAGTAGTTAGAGTTTGATTAAGACTCCACTTCTTATCAGTTCACAATTCAAGTCCTTGCCCAATGCAAACTCCAACCCTTATCCTAACTTAGGATTAAGTTCTCTTCACATAAGGAGACTGTCCTCCTTATCCATGCAATCTTTTCGATTATGATCAGAAGATATTGATGCGTGATCTTTGGTGCATTATCTTCCTCGTGTGCTCTGCATGTGTCCTTGTTGATTCAGACTGTGTAATACAAGATGGACCAGGTCCTTCTATCAGTTCATTTGTCAATCTATAAAACTTCAACTGAAACTTGGGCCAACAATTTCCCCATTTTTGATGATGAAAAACTCTGTGCTTATTATGATCAGGACCCTGTAGACTTGGCTGAAATCAATACTTAGAGAATCATTTAACTTATCAATAAGGAGGTCAAATTTAGGTCATAAACATCACTAGTTCAGAAAAACATTTTTTTAAGCACAATATCTTCCCCCTTTTGGCATCATCGAAAAGTTTCATAAGTGATGTGAGTACTCGAAGTTAATATCTACTCATGGCCGCTGGGGAAACTACAAGTGAACGCATGTTCAAGTTAATCAAATATCTTCTCAGAAATAACTATATTGAACAAGATTAACAAGAACCAAAAAAGTTTCATTCATTGATTCAAAATTGTTCCTACCAAGCAGTCCACAAAAAGAAACATAAAACATCCAACCATGAGCACAAAAAGAAGAACAAACTAGGAACCAAATATACTTGTCACTGAAGGGGGGGGGGGGGGACTAGACTGGAACCTAGACACAGGACTCCTAAGGCTTGGATGAGCTAGAGGGTTGGACTTTTAGCATATTAAGCATTTTTTGTAGCATGCCTTCATTCTTTTCCTTCTCCTTGGAAAGCTCAGCTCTAAGTCCATTTCTTCCTCCCTCCAATTCTGCCACACTGGCATTAAGCCTAGCAATTTCAACATTCTTCAGTCCAACCTCTTGAACTAAGGACCTTACTTTGCTATTGACAGGAGTTTTAGCTGATAAACTGGGTTCAACAGAAACAATGCTAAGCAGATAGTCACAACTTTGAAGGGTCTTGATGCCAAAGTGTTCCTTGCTAGATGCCATCTCCCAATTCTTCAGCGGAACGTGTAGTCAGAATAAACCTATAGGGAATGGCATGGGCCTTGGAACCATTGATTACCCTTTCCCGCATTTTCACCATGAACACAGGCCAGTTGATTTTCTTGCTTTCAGTCAAGCACTCCATGAGAACAAGGTCCATATAATTTGCAGTGTGCCTTCTTTCCTGTCTAGGAAGAAGGCATTTGTGACAAACTCAAAGAGCACCTTGTGTTCTGCCTCATTTCACTCTTTTGCACTGGCCTTGCCCCTGGCACTTCTGCCTCTGATGTGGTATCACAGAAGTTTCTAGTAATCTGCAGCTCAGAGGGTAGCCCATCCAAACAAGGCCATCTTTGCCTTGTGTAATCATCATATCCCTCACAAGGGATGTTCAGAATTTCTCCCAACTTCTTAGCATCAAATTTTACCTTGGCTCCCTTAACAGAGATTGTCACCACACCATTTTTCACTGACCCATTTGCCATAAACTCCACCAGTTCCTTCATAGCTAGTTTCCCATTTAGCTGAAGGACCATGTCCTTCCACCCTTAAGCTTCCAGAGATGCTAGAAGCCTCAACATACCTGGCTCCTCCAGGTCTTTCAACAACCTACCCTTCAGAAATTTTCTTTTGCCAAAATTGGCAGATCGATCCTGTTCACTTTCAGAGTAATCTTCTACTTCTTAACACTTTCTTCTTCTTCTATAACCTTTTTCACCTGTTTGACTTTAAAAACAGATCTTGTTCTCTTTACCAGGGAGGACTCAGCAGGTACAACTTTGGAAGACTTCTTGGAAGAAGTCTTAGTGTCCTTGGATTTTGTAATTGGAGCTTTCTTAGTTTGTTTTGCGGGATGGACCTAATCCATCACCTCGTCATCCTCCTCAGCCACAGTTTCTGAACTCTCACCAACCTTCCCCTTATCTTTCTCTAGTCTTTTCTTCTTGCTTTCTTCCAGAGCCCTCTTCAACTCAGCTTCACTTTCTCTCACTTTGCTTCTTGTTGTCCTAGCCCTAGGTGCAACCTTGGGTGATGCACTTTTGGATTTCTTTGATGGTTTTGTAGCAGCAGGTGTTTTAAGAGAAGAGGACTTTTGTTTCTTGGGGTCATAGCTATCCCCCAACTTCTTCATCATATCAGCCAATGTCTCCTCCACTGTTGGACTAGTTTGATTACTCAAATCTACCAACCCCTCAGCAGCTTCCCCAGATTCACTTTCCCCTGAGTGTGATACCCCATTACCCCACCTCCACAGATAGATAACACCTTTTTCCTCCTTTACTTTAACTGTTCTACAGACTCATACCCAAAAATGTTCTTAGCTCCCCTACCAAAACATATCTATTCTGTATCTTTTCACCTACATCCACTTAAACAAAACAAGATTTTACCTCTGTTGGATTTTCTTGAGGAGGAGAATTTTGAGAAGACCCAGGTTCATCTCCCTCGCTTGCAGAAATGTATTGATCTGACTCAGAGCTGGGCTCAGTGACTTCTGCTTGGGGTTTCTTCTTTTGACTTTCTTTCAGCTTCTCGTATAAAGTTTTTCTTAAAGGTCCAGTAGCCACTGCTTTTCTAGCTATCAATTTTGTTCGACGAAACCTGGGTTTTGGGGGTTCAACAGGAGGGGTAGAGGATGAGGTGGTGTTGGGTGACACTGGTGGTGGGGTTCCTGGATTATCTTGAGGATTAGTCATTTTTGGGTGGTGGATTAGTGGAAGATTCTAAGAAAATTTGGGAAATTTTTGAGGGTTTTGGAGATGGAGGAGATGATCAGAGATATTAGAGGCTAATGACGGTTATGAGGTGACTTAAGAGGCCTTTTAAAGAGGGTAATTATTGTATCAGAAAAGGCAATTTTCAGGCGTCAGTAGGAGTCTAATCAGTGTCAATCTCTGGTCTCCTTATTAATTAAAATTGATAAGGTTTAGGAAAAGAGTTCCGTTATTCCTTAGAACTCTAATTACAAGAAACTGGTTCATTTAGCTTCCTACATATAGAATTTTGAGACGATTGGAATTTCTAGGACTCTTGCTCATGATTGAAAATTAAATTTTTCTAATTGTGCAAAGTATATAAACATACCTGACTTTCCTCATGAGTACATATTGATGAACTAGGTTCTTCATATGGCACTTCTCTTGATCATGCCTCAAATGTCAGAAGAAAATTTTGTACGAGATTAATGAATTACGTAACCACATGTCATAGGAGATACTTATTTAAAAGTATTTAACTGAGTAGGAATTTGTCTAATATTCACATATTTAAGAACTACTAACCAAAAAAAAATGCATTCCTTTTTTTCATTTTTTTCATTGTGCATTCTGAACATGACCTCTCAGGTGATCTTAATCATCCCTAATTTCAACCTATTCCTCTCAAAGTTTTCTCTACTTAGTTCCTTGGTGAAGATGTCAGCTATTTGTTTATCACTGGCACAGAATTCTATAGAAATTAGCCCCTTTTCATAGTTGTTCCTTAAGAAGTAGTGTCTAACATCTATGTGCTTAGTCCTCTTATGATGAACAAGGTTCTTTACTATATTGATTGCACTAGTGTTATCACAAAATATATGTATGCAACCCACTTAAATTCCAAAGTCTACCAATTGTTGCTTGATAAGTAACTGAGCACAACATGAGGCGGCAACAACATACTCAGCTTCAGCAGTAGAGAGGGCAACAAAATTTTGCTTTTTGGTAGCCCATGATACAAGACATGATCCTAGGAAGTGTGCCATACATGAAGTGCTCTTCCTGTCTACTATGTAACCTGCATAATCAGCATTAGCATATCCAATTAAGTAAAAATTACTACCTTTTGGATACCACAAGCACAGATCAGTTGTGCCTTTTAGATATCTCAATATTCTTTTGACTGTAGTCAAGTGTGACTCCTTTGGATTTGCTTGGAAATGAGCACAAAGTCCTACACTGAAAACAATGTTAGGTCTGCTGGCAGTAAGATACAAAAGTGAACCAATCATACCCTTGTACAACTTTTGATCAACTGATGAACCAGGTTCATCAGCATCTAGCTTTGTGGCAGTTGCAATAGGAGTATCTATTTCTTTGGATTCTTCCATTTTAAATTTCTTGATCAGTTCTTTTGTGTATTTCTGCTGATGAATCATTGTACCGTTTGGACTTTGTTTGATTTGCAACCCTAAGAAGAAATTTAGTTCTCCCATCATGCTCATTTCAAATTCACTGCCCATTAGTTTTGCAAAATCATTGCTCAACCTCTCTGTAATGGCACCAAATATTATGTCATCGACATAAATCTGAACAACTAGAAGATCTTCACCCTTTTCGTTTAGGAACAAAGTACTATCAATTTTACCTCTTTTGTACCCATGCCCCAGAAGGAATTTTGACAATCTTTCATACGAGGCTCTTGGGGCTTGCTTGAAGCCATAGAGAGCCTTATCCAATTTGTATACATGATCAAGACATTCTTTGCTTTCGAATCCAGGAGGTTGCTTCACAAATACTTCTTCTTTGAGATAGACATTTAGGAAGGCACTTTTAACATCCATTTGATGAAGAGTGAATTCCATATGTGCTGCAAAGGCTATGAGAAGTCTTATTGCTTCAAGTCTGGCAACTGGAGCAAAAGTCTCATCATAGTCAATGCCTTCCTCTTGACTATAGCCTTGAACCACCAACCTTGCCTTGTTTCTTGTAACTGTTCCATATTCATCCAGCTTGTTTCTGAAGAACCATTTTGTCCCAATGACTGACCTGTCCTTAGGTCTTGGAACCAAGTGCCTAACTTTGCTTCTTTCAAAGTGATTGAGTTCTTGCATAGCATTTATCCAGTCTGCATCTTGTAGAGCTTCACTCGCATTCTTAGGTTCAATCAGGGACAAAAAGGCATCAAATGCACATAGATTTTTCAGTTGTGACTTGGTCTTGACTCCAGATGTGGGATCATTGATTATGTTCTCAGTGGGGTGAGAACTCAGGACCTGTAAGATTTTCCCACCAGCTGATTTGTGCTAACTTCTCCTACATTATTTTGTTGTAGAGGCACAGGTTCAGGTACAGGTCCCTCTAGAGAATTTTTGTGCATTTTCTCTCAAATTTGTTCCCCCTGTCAGATTGCCCAGGGTAATGGACCTGTTACATCACCTGTTTCTCTCTTGGATGCCTCCTTGACTTGTGATGTAGCTTTAGTCAGTTGTCTTACCAGTCCAATGGCTTCATCTTCATGTTCCTGTTTCTTAGAAAGAGTGTTAGTTTCATAAAAAATAACATGTACACTTTCTTCTACACAGAGAGTTCTTTTATTAAATACTTTATTAGCTTTGCTATATGAAGAATATCCCAAGAATACTCCCTCATCACTTCTGGGATCAAACTTACTAAGGGAATCTTTGCCATTATTGTGCACATAGCACTTATAACCAAAAGCCCTTAAGTAGGATATATTTTGTTTTCTCCTTTTAAGTAACTCATAGGGAGTTTTTTTTACTAGTGGTCTGGTCATACACCTGTTTATTATGTAGCATGATGCATTTACTGGAAAGTAACTTGGCCCTTGCCATATCCTCAAGGGTCATGTTCTTCCTTTCAACTACCCCATTTTGCTGAGGAGTCCTAGGGGCAGAGAAATTATGATCTATTCCATTTTCATCACAAAATTCAGTAAACTTAGCATTTTCAAATTCAGTTCCATGACCAGACCTAATAGATGCAAGTTGATTTCCTAATTGTTTCTGGATTTTTCTAACAAAGGTTGTGAACATTTCAAATGCTTCATCTTTAGAAATTAGAAATAGCACCTAGGTAAAGCTAGAGTAATCATCAACCAACACCATGACATATCTTTTACCACTTCTGCTCATGGCTATTATAGGACCACAATGATCCATATGACCCAGTTCCAACGACTTGGACGAGCTTGCCAATTTCTTAGATTTAAGAGATGACCTTACCTGCTTCCCCCTTGCACATGCCTCACAAACTTTGTCTTCCTTGAACTTGATATTAGGTAGCCCTATCACCAAATCCTAAGAGACTAATTTGTTTAATTGATTTAGTCTAGTATGACCAAGTCTTTTGTGCCAAAGGAGGGGATCATTTATTATCACACTCGGACAAGTGAGTTCATTTTCAAAAAGAGTTGACAAATCTACATTGTAAATATTGTTAACTCTTCTTCCCTGCAAAACAATCTTGTCTGTAGTAAGGTTAATCACAAAATATATTAAGGAAGTGAAAGCCACTAGATTACCTCGGTCACACAGTTGTGACACACTTATCAGGCTATATTTCAAGCCATCTATCAAGTAGACATTCTAATTGGAATGAGAGTCTGTCTTTCCTACCTTTCCTACCCCAATGATGTCACCTTTCTTTCCATTTCCAAAGGAGACATTGCCTCTTCTTAGGTTCTCAAGAGAAAGAAACTGGTCCTTGTTACCAGTCATATATTTTGAGCAACCACTATCCATGTACCAAATTTGGCTGCTTCCTTTCACTAAGACCTGCAAAATGAAATCAGGGGTTAATCTTAGGAACCCAAACTAGTTTGGGTCCCTTTCTATGGGGAAAAGGATGAATTAGATTTTTCTTCGCCCGTCCAGGCAATTTGTTTTTTCTTGAACAAAACGTATTTTCCTTTGACTGGACTTTTCTTTTGCATGACATTTAATTTTTTAATGGCCAATCTTACCACAACGTGTATTGATTTTGTTCTCAGGAAGAGTGAGATACTTGTTTTTGGGATCCCATTTTGGAGCTTGAGTCCTAAACCCAAGTCCTCTTTTCTTGCTGTTGTGATGCTCTTGCAGCCAGGAGAGTGCATCAAAAGCCTTGTTCCATTTGCATGTTCTGTCTAGTTCATGCTTCACCTTTCCTTATTATTCTTTAACGACCTTGATTGTTTCATCTTTCTTATACAACTCATATTTCATTTTACCTAAATTTTCTTCTAGTGTGAGAAATGATTGATCAGCCTTTTTCTTTCCTGTCCCTATTTTCAGTTACAAATTTTCAGACTTGAGTTATAGGACACTGTTTTCTAGTTGAAGAACCTGGTTCTTTTGTTGGAAACACGTTCCCAATGCAATATACTAAAACGTGTGTTCTTTTGTATAGGTTTTGATGAATGACAAACGAAGCGAAAATTCATATATGACGAAGTTCAAGAAACAAGCGCACAATTGATATACAACGAGATTCAAGCTCAAGACAAAGTTTTATAGTTTAATTGAGTCATTCTTAATTGTGATCTTGATCCTACAACTTGACTCGTAACATGGCTTCTCTCATAAAACTATTTTCCAAAATCATGCATATTTAATTTAATGTCAAATGATTTTAAATCATGCATATTTACAGTAGTCAAAATAATTTTTAGACATGCCTTAAAAATCTGGACTAAGATAATCGATTATGTACTTATGATAATCGATTGTTTTAAGCCAAGACTGCATGACAATCGATTGTGAACTAATGACAATCGATTGTGAGTAAGACAGTGAGCATCAAGTTTTTTCAAACCTGCATGACAATCGATTGTGAACTAATGACAATCGATTGTAACTGAGGCAGTGTCCATCAAAGTTTTTCAAAACTCAGAATAATCGATTTTGAACTAATGGTAATCGATTATGTTGAGACAGTGTCTTCCAGTGATTTTCAAATTTATTAAATAATCGATTGTTACATTGGACAATCGATTGTCAAAGAAAGTGTCTAAAATGTTTTTCAAAAACTGATAAGTAATCGATTGTTGACTTTGTGCAATCGATTGTGAAGCTGACCGTTGTCGTAAAGTTTTCAAATACCGTCAGGTAATCGATTATTGATTCTGTATAATCGATTGTTTTGATTAAAATCCGGAAAAGATTTTTTGAACGTTATTGGGTAATCGATTATTGATTTTGTATAATCGATTGTTTTGATTAAAATCCGGAAAAGATTTTTTGAATGTTGCTGAGTAATCGATTGTTGATTCTGGACAACCGATTGTTTGTGGTAAAATCTGGAAAGGATTTTTTGAACGTTGCCAATAATCGATTATGGATTGTAAGTAATCGATTATCAAGCGTAAAATCTGGGATTGAATTTTGATCTGACTGGCAGACAATCGATTGTTGGGGTTTGACAATCGATTGTCAGTGAGTAAAATCAGCAACTCTTAATTGGCAATTAGGCAACGGTAATGCAGAGTTTTTCAACTATAAATACAGCTTCATTTCAGTGTTTTAAACACAACAACATACTACAACTGATCATTACGTTGCTATAAGCTTGCATACCTTTGTTTATCATTTTATATTCAATTTCATAAAGCTTTTGAGAGCCATATTCTTGTCCAAAGTTGTTGTGATCCAGAGCTTACTTCTTTTACTCATATCTGCTCATTAAGGAGTATTGTGTTTGAGTGTTTAGTGTTTTATACACTTGTAAGAGAATTGTGATTCTCTTGTTGTAAGGAACTTGTGTTTCCTTGGTTGAAGTCTTGGAGTGTTGTATCTCCGAGCAAAGGTGTTAAGGCTTGTGTCCTTAAGTTGTAAAGGTTTGTTGAGCACCCGTAAGCTTAACAAGTTAGTGGAAAATCTCGAGAGAGTCTCTCGGGGACTGGACTAGCCACGTGTTATGGTGAACCAGAATATATCGGTGCGTTCTTTCCTTTTTGTTTATTTAACGCACTTATCTATTTCCTGCAAATTTTAATTTCCGCAAGTTTACGCTAAATTTTATTATAACGCTATTCATCCCCCCTCTAGCGTTAAGCGTATTTTCTCACAATTGGTATCAGAGCCCAACTCTCTGAAAACTTAACAGTTTGAGAGAACCATCCATGGCTTCTACTCGTGATTCTTTTGCAGGAATTGATGAAGGACAGTGCTCCACACGACCACCTCTATTCAACGGTACAAATTACACGTACTGGAAGGAGAGGATGAAGATCTTCGTTCAGTCCAACAGCTTTCACCTTTGGAAGGTGATAATGAAGGGAAACCAAATTCCAACAAAGAAGGTGGAAAACGAATGGGTTCCCAAGTCCGAGGATGAGTATGACGCGGATGAGATTCGAAAGGTTCAAAATAATGCTAAAGCAATTAATTTATTATATTGTGCTGTTAATGCTGACGATTATAGGAAAATATCGTGTTGCACAACGGCAAAGGAGATGTGGGACAAGCTAGAAGTTACGTACGAAGGTACGGACCAGGTAAGGGAAGCAAAAATTGATTTCCTAACCCATTCTTATGAATTATTTCACATGAAGGAAGGTGAAAAGGTGGACGAAATGTTTGAGCGATTTTCAATAATCCTAAATGACCTACATGCTCTCAAGAAAACATTCACGGATAGAGAGCTCGTTCGAAAAATTCTTAGAAGTCTCACACCGGCATGGAGATCAAAGGCCGATGCAATTCAAGAATCCATTGGCGTTTCAAACGTCACCATCGACGCACTAAGAGGTAACCTTAAGACCTATGAATCTACTATTCTTAACCCTTTTGATGATGATCAAAGGAGGCAAAGAATAGCTCTAAAAGCGAGCACAAGCTAACCGCAAATTGATGAGGAAGGAGACAACGAGTTTGGACTCGTTATCAAAAGATTTCAAAAGTTCATGCGCAAGGAGTATGAACGCAAGGGCAAAAAGCAAGGCGAACAAATCAAGTGCTATGAATGTGGTAAAACCGGGCTCATCAAATCAAATTGCCCAAACATCAAAAAGGAGAAGAAACCTTTTAAAAAGCAACGTGCATACATTTCTTGGGGAGGCGACTCCGGAGATGAGTCAAGCGAAGGAGAAGAAGACGAAGCAGCAAATCTTTGCCTTATGGCACAAGAAGACAACAAAGATGAGGTATGTCAAATTTCGTCTAAAAACTTCTTTACTCTAGAAGAAATGCGAACTGCTTTTGATGAATTATATGCTGAGTTTATTAAGGCTTCAAAAACTGTTAAGGGCATAAAAGAAAATGCTTCATTAAAAGAAAAGGATTTTCAAAAACAGCTTTCTTTGAAAGAAAAGGATTTAGAAAAACTGGTTTTAGAAAATGAAAAGCTGAAAGAGGAAAACAAGTTTTTTGGAAAAAGAAGCACCGATAAGCCCGAAAGTTCTACAAAAAATTGTTCCTCTTGCTTGCATCTCAAAAATGAGGTAGATAGACTCAAAGGTACCTTAGATAAGTTTAATTCTTCCCACAAGAATTTGAATGAGGTCCTTGTAAATTTGAAATCAACCAAGCATGGCATAGGATTTAAGAATGAGGTTAAAGAAAAGGTTGAAGCCAAACCCCAACCACCTAAGGCTCAACCTAGGACTAATAAAACAAATGCTTATCCTAGAAATAGCAATCCTAGAACCAATATGCATGCTAGACAAAATGTTGAACATTTTAGGAGACCTAGAAATGACTTACCACCTAGAAATAGTTACCCTAGAAATGATGCATATTTTAGGCCAAATGTTGAACCTTTGAGAAGACCTAGAAATGGCCTTCAACCGAGAAACAATCACTCTAGAAATGCTGCCCATCCTAGAGCTCATAGTAGGAAAAATAATTCTCATGAAATGCAAAATAGTCATAGTGTAAGAAATTTTCATCCGTCTAGTTACTATGAACCTAGAAGGATGCATAACCCAAATGTGATTTGTCATTATTGTAGACGTATTGGTCATATTGCTCCTGCATGCTTTACACGTCATAGACATATTACTCAATCGCATCATTATAATATGCCTAACCCCCAAGGACCCAAGATGGCATGGGTACCTAAAGAACATTAATTTGTTTTGTAGGTGTGCTTGAAGGGATCAAGTGTACTATGATACCTTGATAGTGGATGATCCATGCATATGACGGGAGATGAATCCAAATTCCTTCAATTAGAGCACAAAGAAGGAGGAAGTGTTATCTTCGGTGATAACAATAAAGGAAAGATCATCGGCATCGGCTCGGTCGGTAAGGATGAAAATTCCTCTATTAAGCATATACTACTTGTTAAAGGATTAAAGCATAATCTCTTGAGCATAAGCCAATTGTGTGACAAGGGAAATCTTGCTTTATTTGATTCGGATGAATGCTTAGTGTTCAGACGTAGTGATTTCAAAATTATCCTCCGTGGTTTTAGAGTGGATAATATTTATATGGTTGATCTTGCTAAATCCTCACCCGATTATGTTGATTGTCTAATGAGTAAAGAGGATGATACTTGGCTATGGCATCGTAGAGTAGCACATATCAATATGCATCTTTTGAACAAATTGATTTCTCAAAACTTAGTTGTTGGTCTTCCCAATTTAAAATTTGAAAATGACTCTATTTGTGACTCGTGTCAAAAGGGGAAGCAAACAAAAGCATCTTTCAAATCTAAAAACATTGTTTCAACTTCTAGACCATTGCAATTGCTTCATATGGATTTATTTGGTCCCTCTCGCATTGAAAGTCTAGGAAGAAATAGATACGCTTTTGTGATTGTTGATGATTACTCGAGATTTACATGGACTTTATTTCTTGCCAATAAAAGTCATGCTTTTCAAATTTTTAAATATTTTCTTAAGCGTGTTCAAAATGAGAAAGAAACAACCGTCACTTCAATTAGAAGTGATCATGGGGGAGAGTTTGATCACAATATCTTTGCGGACTTTTGTGACGAACTCGGAATCGAGCATACCTTTTCCGCTCCACGTACACCACAACAAAATGGGGTGGTGGAAAGGAAAAATAGGTGTCTCGAAGAGATGGCTAGAACCATGCTCGACGAAGCTAAGATACCCAAACATTTTTGGGCGGACGCCGTGAGTACCGCTTGCTATGTTCTAAATAGAGTAATAATTCGGCCGATACTCATGAAAACCCCCTATGAACTTTATAAGGGTAGAAAACCAAATATTTCCCATTTTAGAGTTTTTGGTTGCAAATGTTTTGTTCATAACAATGGCAAAGACCAATTGGGTAAATTTGACGCTAAGTCGGATAAAGGTATTTTCATTGGATATTCCTCACGTAGTAAAGCATATAGGGTCTTTAATAAAAGAACCCAAATTGTGGAGGAATCCCCTCATGTTGTATTTTCCGAAAATAATGCTCGCTTGGCGAGAAAGGATTCCGGTTTTGATCTTGCAGGTATCTTAGATAGCTTGAAAGACAAAATACAAGAGGAACCACCCAAGGAAAATAAAGATGAAACTGAGGAACAACCAACGGAAGAAGCGCCACAATTGGAAAAAGAAACAAAAGTGCCAAATGAGTGGAGGACGATCAAAGATCACCCTCTTGAACAGGTAATTGGCAACGTTGGAGACAAGGTAAGTACCCGAAACTCTCTCAAAAATACCTTAGAACATACTGCTTTTGTTTCTCAAATTGAACCCAAAACCATCTCAGAAGCAATTGGGGATGAATTTTGGACCTTGGCAATGCAAGAGGAGCTTAACCAATTCGAACGCAATGACGTTTGGGATTTGGTGCCAAGACCCGAAGGTCATACCATAATTGGTACGAAATGGGTTTTTCGCAATAAACTAGATGAAAATGGTATAATCACTAGAAACAAAGCTAGGCTTGTAGCAAAAGGCTATAATCAAGAAGAAGGTATTGACTATGAGGAAACATATGCTCCCGCAGCTAGATTAGAAGCTATTCGCTTATTGCTTGCATTTGCCTCTTCTATGAATTTCAATTTATAACAAATGGATGTGAAAAGTGCTTTTCTAAACGGTTTTATTCAAGAAGAAGTTTATGTTGAACAACCCCCCGGTTTTGAAGATTTTAAATCTCCCAATCATGTTTTCAAACTCAAAAAGGCTCTTTATGGTTTAAAACAAGCTCCCCGAGCTTGGTATGAAAGATTGAGTAAGTTTCTTTTGGAAAATGATTTCATTAGGGGGAAAGTTGACACAACTCTCTTTGTTAAGCATAAAAACAATGATATTTTGTTAGTTCAAATATATGTAGATGATATTATATTTGGTGCTACTAACAATGTTTTATGCAAGGAATTTTCCGATTTAATGACAAGCGAATTTGAGATGTCTATGATGGGTGAGTTAACATTCTTTTTGGGATTACAAGTAAAGCAAATGAAAGAAGGTACATTCATTTGTCAAGCCAAATATTGCAAAGAATTGCTGAAACGATTTGAGATGAACAATGCAAAAGAAATGGCAACTCCCATGAGCACATCCGATCATCTAGACAAAGATGAGAAAGGTAAGGAAGTCGACACCAAAGCTCTCTTCTTTATCTTACTGCTAGTCGTCCGGACATCATGTTTAGCATGTGCTTGTGCGCTCGTTATCAATCGTGTCCGAAGGAGTCTCACCTTACTGCGGTAAAACGGATTTTAAGGTATCTTGTTGGTACTACAAATGTGGGTCTATGGTACCCCAAAGGCTCTTCATGCCAACTTGTTGGCTACTCCGATTCCGATTTTGCTGGATGCAAATTGGACCGCAAGAGCCCTAGTGGCACTTGCCATTTGCTCAGTAGCTCTCTCGTTTCTTGGTTTAGCAAGAAACAAGTAAGTGTTGCGTTGTCCACAACCAAGGCTGAATATGTAGCCGCGGGGAGTTGTTGCGCTCAAATCCTATGGATGAAACAACAACTCTTGGACTATGGCCTAAGTCTGGATCATATCCCTCTTAGATGTGATAATACTAGTGCAATATGCTTGACGAATAACCCCGTTCTTCATTCGCGAACGAAACACATTGAAATTAGACATCATTTTATTAGAGATCACGTTATCAAAGACGATGTCGAAATTGAATTTGTTGAAACCAAAAACCAATTGGCAGACATCTTTACAAAGCCTTTAGAGAAAGAGTCCTTCTTCCGAATTCGCAGTGAACTCGGGATCCTTGACTCCACGTTGATCTAAGTCAGGCATTGCATTTTTTTACATGATTTCTAACTTGAGCGTCGGAGATGTCTAATTCTTTTTTGCAGGTATCGCCCTAAAAGTAGGGGGAATTATAAAGCATGACGCGCAAGAATCGAGTCTTCTTCCGAAAAATCTGTTTCCCTCATCTAAATAATCGATTATCTCGTATCAATAATCGATTGTAATGCTATCATTTGAGCTATTATACTCTCCTTAAATAATCACACCTTCTTTCCAATAAATAAACAAGTTTTATTTCATCTTTGGCATCTTATTATTATTTTTGCTAATGGCAAAAGGGGGAAGATAACGGGTATATGCACTCTCAAATTATAAGCTTAAATTGAGGGGGAATTCTCAAATTGAGGGGGAACAAATTACATACTTGTTGCATGTATATACTTGTCTTGAATCGTCAATATAAATTGCTTGTCTTGCATATCCCGCTTAATGTTTGCCATTATCAAAAAGAGAGAAATTGTTGGAAACACGTTCTCAATGCAATATACTAAAACGTGTGTTCTTTTGTATAGGTTTTGATGAATGACAAACGAAGCGAAAATTCATATATGACGAAGTTCAAGAAACAAGCGCACAATTGATATACAACGAGATTCAAGCTCAAGACAAAGTTTTATAGTTTAATTGAGTCATTGTTAATTGTGATCTTGATCCTACAACTTGACTCGTAACATGGCTTCTCTCATAAAACTATTTTCCAAAATCATGCATATTTAATTTAATGTCAAATGATTTTAAATCATGCATATTTACAGTAGTCAAAATAATTTTTAGACATGCCTTAAAAATCTGGACTAAGATAATCAATTATGTACTTATGATAATCGATTGTTTTAAGCCAAGACTGCATGACAATCGATTGTGAACTAATGACAATCGATTGTGAGTAAGACAGTGAGCATCAGGTTTTTTCAAACCTGCATGAAAATCGATTGTGAACTAATGACAATTGTTTGTAACTGAGGCAGTGTCCATCAAAGTTTTTCAAAACTCAGAATAATCGATTATGAACTAATGGTAATCGATTATGTTGAGACAGTGTCTTCCAGTGATTTTCAAATTTATTAAATAATCGATTGTTATATTGGACAATCGATTGTCAAAGAGACAGTGTCTAAAATATTTTTCAAAAACTGATAAGTAATCGATTGTTGACTTTGTGCAATCGATTGTGAAGCTGACCGTTGTCGTAAAGTTTTCAAATACCGTCAGGTAATCGATTATTGATTCTGTATAATCGATTGTTTTGATTAAAATCCGGAAAAGATTTTTTGAACGTTATTGGGTAATCGATTATTGATTTTGCATAATCGATGTTTTGATTAAAATCCGGAAAAGATTTTTTGAACGTTGCTGAGTAATCGATTGTTGATTCTGGACAATCGATTGTTTGTGGTAAAATCTGGAAAGGATTTTTTGAACGTTGCCAGTAATCGATTATGGATTGTAAGTAATCGATTATCAAGCGTAAAATCTGGGATTGAATTTTGATCTGACTGGCAGACAATCGATTGTTGGGGTTTGACAATCGATTGTCAGTGAGTAAAATCAGCAACTCTTAATTGGCAATTAGGCAACGGTAATGCCAAGTTTTTCAACTATAAATACAGCTTCATTTCAGTATTTTAAACACAACAACATACTACAACTGATCATTATGTTGCTATAAGCTTGCATACCTTTGTTTATCATTTTATATTCAATTTCATAAAGCTTTTGAGAGCCATATTCTTGTCCAAAGTTGTTGTGATTCAGAGCTTACTTCTTTTACTCATATCTGCTCATTAAGGAGTATTGTGTTTGAGTGTTTAGTGTTTTATGCACTTGTAAGAGAATTGTGATTCTCTTGTTGTAAGGAACTTGTGTTTCCTTGGTTGAAATCTTGGAGTGTTGTATCTCCGAGCAAAGGTGTTAAGGCTTGTGTCCTTAAGTTGTAAAGGTTTGTTTAGCACCCGTAAGCTTATCAAGTTAGTGGAAAATCTCGAGAGAGTCTCTCGGGGACTGGACTAGCCACGTGTTGTGGTGAACCAGAATATATCGGTGCGTTCTTTCCTTTTTGTTTATTTAACGCACTTATCTATTTCCTGCAAATTTTAATTTCCGCAAGTTTACGCTAAATTTTATTATAACGCTATTCACTCCCCCTCTAGCGATAAGCGTATTTTCACACATCTTTAACTCAGTATTTAAGATATTACTCTCATCAACCCTAGATTCTAGTCTTTTGCATTTTTCTTCTAGTATTGCGCAATCCCTAGAAAGAACATATTTCTCACTGTTTATTATTTCAGACTCATTTATGAAGTCCATCAAGAGTTCAGCCAATTTTTCTTTCGACAGGAATTTAATTTTTTCTTTAAGATGTAGAATACTTACCTCCTGTTCATCTTCAGATTCTCCGATGGCCATAAGAGCTTGCTCATCTTCTGCTTTATTTTCTGAGTCTTCATCTGACGTATCTCCCCATGCAGCAACCATGGACTTGGTAGTACATTTGTTTCTCCTTTGTTGAACCTATTCCTTCTTCCTGTTCTTTTTTTCTGCCCTTTCTTTCTTCCACTCAATCTTCCATTGAGGGGAGTTCTTTATCATGTGATCTGTCTTTCCACATTTAAAGCAACCATTATTTGGCTGCTTCTCAGGAGCCCTAGGTTTGTTGAATGTTGATCCTCTTCAAGAGACCTTGCTTCTTATAAGGTATTTCTTGAAGTCTCTGGTTATCGTTGGCATTTCATCATCTTTAAGAATTGATCCTTCTGACATCCTAAGACCCGAACTTCTTTATTTATTTGGAGCATCCATCTTCATAGTCTGCCTTCTCAATTCATAAGCAGTCAAGTTTCCAATCAGTTCATCCAATTTTACAGTAGCAATATTTTTGGATTCCTGAATGGCAGTGATTTTGCTTTCCCAAGAGATTGGCAAAACTCTAGTTAGAATCTTCTCTACCTTGTCTTCTTCCAAAAGACCCTTCCAAGAGATTCAAGTTCATTTGCCAGTGTAGTGAACCTAGTGTACATCTCTTGGATAGGTTCACCATCCTTCATAGTAAAATTCTCATATTGAGAATACAGTAAAGTACCTCTGGACCTCTTCACTTGAGGTGTTCCTTCATGAGCCACTTGTAAAGTGTCCAAAATTTCCTTGTCAGTTGTACATCCCTGAATCCTGTTGTATTCATCAGGGCCAAGTCCACACACTAACCATTTCTTGGCTTTAGCATTTTTCTCCCATTTTCTTAGATCATCAGCAGTACAATCTGATCTAGTTTTTGGAACATCCATTCCTTCAGCATTCTTCTTGGTTGTAGCAAGAGGACCATCACTGATGATGTCCCAAAGTTCATAATCTTCACCAATGATGTGGTCCTTCATTCTATTTTTCTACCAAGAATAATAGAGTCCATTGAAAAGTGGAGGCCTTGCAGTAGACTGTCCTTCCCAGTTCCTAGGTGGTGCACTCACGTTGATCTTTTTCCTAAGGTGTTAACCTCTTCAAGGATAACCCGCTCTGATACCAATTGATGTAAATAAACGACAATACCACACAACGAGGGGGGGGGGGGTGATTTGTGTGGTACCTAATTTTCGTGTTAGAAGAACCTGGTTCTTCTAAGTATTCTAGCTACTGCAATTTGCGAAATAATAAAAACTAAAAGTAAAGTGCACAACAATTTTACGTGGAAAACACCTGGCTCAAAAGGTGAAAAACCAGGACCTACTACTCAGTAGGATTTTTCCAAGCTCCACTAAAATCAATGAGCCAAAAACAACATTTATAAAACTCTTGTAAACCTAAGGATTAAACTCTAATCCTAGTTTGTCACAGAGCCTCAGCTGCTGCGACACTATCAAGTTAACTCTAACTTGAAGACACAACGTACCTAATACAATTGCTTCTAACTAAGCTGAAAGGTACAACATAAAACCTACTACAATTGAACAAGAAATAAAACAATCAGATGGAACTGGTTCTTCTCTAGGTTCATGTAGTTGTAGGCGTCCACACTTGTTAACTTGCATATATTTCTTGCAAATCAGACTTGCTCGTTTGCTCTCAAATATTCTTTTACTTCTGCTTGTGTGTATTACCTTAAAAAGAAATAACTCAATCATATATTGAGTTAGCAGTTAGAGTTTGATTAAGACTCCACTTCTTATCCGTTCATAATTCAAGTTCTTACCCAATGCAGACTCCAACCCTTATCCTAACTTAGGATTAAGTTCTCTTCACATAAGGAGACTGTCCTCCTTATCCCAATGCAATCATTTCGATTATGATCAGAAGATATTGATGCGTGATATTTGGTGCATTATCTTCCTCACGTGCTCTGCATATGCCATTGTTAATTCAGACTGTGTAATACAAGATGGACCAGGTCCTTCTATCAGTTCATTTGTCAATCTTCAAAACTTCAACTGATTGGGCCAACACATTTCAATCACATTCTCATCTTTCCTTTTTCCTTTCTGAGATTCATTCATAATGCCACCGCTTTCATGAGAGGAGTCCGATCTTGGCCAGATCGGCTAGGCCGCTTTGCCAAGGCATTGTTTCCTTCTCATTAATCATAATACCACTGCTTTCTTGAGCGGAGTCCGATCACGACCCGATCGGCTAGGTTGACTCATTTGAGACATATATCTCCAATGACAATCTCATTCTTAATTTCCAAAATTTAATATCAGCACAATACCACCTTGTGTGCGACATGGTGTCTGATCACGGCCGATCGGCTAGGCCGTCTTACCAAGACGTTGTTCCTTTTTCATTACTCATCTTATTTTAATCTTTATTTCACATATATCAATTCATAGGTAATTGGGGCCACAATTATCACCTCATACTTGACACTAGCCACCTTTCATAATTCAATCTCTTCTTTCCCACATTTCACATCATTTCCATATATTTCACATCAATATCAATTTGAACAACAAGCCATTCAATTAAAGATGTCAAGGACACATGAGAGGAATCATGAATGTTGGAATATAATATTTCAAACTTATACACCTCAAGTTTATTAACTATGAAACTTTAAACACAACGAATTCTCCCAAAAAAGAGGGGATACACCAATCCGCAATAAAAATACTCATCAAACGCATAAGCAAGCAACTACACCAATTATTCTTGAATTACTCTTTTACAATCATGATAACATACAATTTCAACTTTGAAGCATGTAACAACTCGGATCACATTGGATGTACTCATATGGCAAGACATTATCTCGAATAGCCACTTATGGCATAAATTATGTATAAAGCCTTTAGGGCAATTTATTATTGAAGTCATTTACGGAAAGTGAAGTCGAGACTCATTTCATAATCTATTTCATATTTTTTCGTGTCATAGGGATCACCAGGCACTATTATAATTCAAGTTATCGACACATTGGCCATACTCTATTTCCCAACTTCATTTTGATTTATTTCAAACATCTCTACCTATAGAGGATTTCACATAGTTTGGTATAACAATCTAAATTTAAACTTAGCTTGAAATATATGCAATTTAACATATACTTCGCATTATTCACATATCCCCAATTTACCAAGAATAACACATTTAACATATTGAGGTACACTTTCACATATATTCTTGCAACACCCAAATCATTTGAAATAATGAATACTATATAAATCAAATTCCGAACATACAACATATGCGGGGACACCATGGGAGTTCAATTTCTATGAAGAGAGAGTTTTAGCCATACATACCTTTCTTGAGCTTTCCTTTAATTACTACAATATTTCAAAAATTCTAGCAACTTTAATCTCTTAGATGAAGAACTTGTGATTGGGTTCTTTGATTCTTGACGATTGATGCAAGATTAAGATGATTATGAAGCTAGGCCTCTCCTTTCTCTATTTATATACTCTCATCTCTCTCTAAAATTAGTGAAAAATAGTCCCCAATGAAGTCCAAAGTTTATTTATCAAAGTGGGTTCGGATATAAAATTTTTCAAAAATAACCCCCGAAGTCAAAAATGTGATGTAATTATGCTATAGCATAATTGAAATGTGGGCAACATTCTTGCAGCATAATCGAAATGCTATAGCATAATCGACAGCATAATCGATTATGCTACAACATAATCATAATGCAACATCATAATGTTTTGATTGATACTGCCTCACCAACACACATACTATATATGCGGTCCGCATAGTCATTTTGCGATCGCAAATTGGTCGAAAATTCAGCCTTTGTTAATTTGATCATAACTTTGTGTAGGAATGTTTAAATGACGAACGGTTTGAAGCATTGGAAACTAGACTTGAAGACCTTTCATACGATATGTTTTTCATACATAAAGCCTTATAAACTTATTTACCAACTCAAATTAATTCCCATCATGCTAATTGAAGATAAAATATTATAATTAGCCTACATGGAACCACAAAATCCTAATTTACTTGGAGGAATTTCTCGGCGCCTTACATTCTCCCCCGCTTAGGATTATTCGTCCTTGAGTTATTGGAAGAGCTTGACTCAAGCACCTAACGTAACATATATCTTTTTTAACCTACCTCAAGTCCCTAGATTTTGACTAACTCCCAAATTTTATAGAAATTTCGGCACAGTCTCTTTTGTAAATAGGTCTATCCACTTGTCAGAGAACCACCAAAACCATCCTAAATACACATCTACAACTCGACAAATTACCATAATATATATATCAATAATATATATATAATTTCTCGGCGCCTTACATTCTCCCCCGCTTAGGATTATTCGTCCTTGAATTATTGGAAGAGCTTGACTCAAGCACCTAACGTAACATATATCTTTTTTAACCTACCTCAAGTCCCTAGATTTTGGCTAACTCCCAAATTTTATAGAAATTTCGGTACAGTCTCTTTTGTAAATAGGTCTATCCACTTGTCAGAGAACCACCAAAACCATCCTAAATACACATCTACAACTCGACAAATTACCATAATATATATATATATATCAATAATAATAACCTCAGCATTACAAGCACCACATTATCATAAGGATACTTGGGCGTGAGCTGCACATTTTGCAAATCATAATACCTAGAAGGTACTTTTCAAATCAAAACCAACTGCTATACAATCAAGAGAAAACACCTTATTTCCACAACACTCTCGGCCTTCAATGTGGCTTTCTATACTTACAAATTGTGCCATAACACATTCGCAGATACAATCTCCTTACCTAACAAGGATGACAAATGGATACCTTTCATAGGCCAATAATCCATTACCTCCACCTTTAGCAATTTCCACCGAAATGATACATAAAGGATCTTTATCTACCTTCTTAGACATAGACATGTGAAACACAAAATATATGGGGAAACTTCATACTTCTAGTGCGGCCTAAGGTGGCATACACTTATGCAAACTTCATTATCAACTCACATAATGTCTTCATGGGAAAATATTGGGAATAATTAGTTCGCCCTCCTAAATTTTAAATCTATATTCGAACACCCATGTTATACCTTTGATGACCTTCGACGATTACTCTAAGATGTGATATCATAAATTGGCAACAAAACTACCTATTGAATATATGGGATCACACGGGGATACTTTCTCTTTGATATTTTTGAACCTTCAATACCCAATAGACTTAATACAATAAGGAGCAATGGAGTTCAATATCTGGCCGGAGTTATCCAGGAATTTATTAATGCGTTAAGCAGAGTACTTCCTGAGGTTACATGCCAAGAGACACAAAGATTCCTATTAATGATACAAATATGGATATCCATTGTGACGACATCAACTATTAGACAATTAAGGCATTGAGGTAACTCGTACATTGGCAATAGGAACCATTAAGGAGGAATATTCAAGTACGTGACCCAGTCGCCTCCTGGAGTATGGGGAAAATCCAGTTATCAAGAATGAGAATATTCTGGCACCTTGAATGCGATATAGGTTTCAAAACACATAAAGCTGAATTACACTATTAATGTTAACTGATACAAGGAATCTATGCCACAAGCCCATGATGATGAAATGAAGTTGAAAGCTTATGAGATTATCATAATTCAAACAGCTTAACCCTTCTTAATAATTGATCATATATGAGAGAATTAAATATACAACAACTTGTCTTCCAAATAAATATGCTCATGATATGTGCAAAAATCTGAAGGCATCTAATCTCAACCTTTCTCGAGATAAACCACACAGCTAGGACATCTTAATATTTGGACAAAATCATGTATTGTTTAAAGGGGTTCTAATGGTTAACATGATGGTCCGGGTAGAAAGACAAATAACACCCCTACCCACCCATAAAGGTAGAATACTAAGGGCAGAAAAACTCCCCGGATGTGACAATAACATAGTCAATGATGTAAGGACAACCAACCTCAAAGAGACCATGAAAAATAATCATGGAAGGTTTGCAAATGTTCATGATAAATTCTCCATGGAATTTGACTTGAGAAAAGAAGTGTCATAGTGACACATAGAAGGGCATGTTCTCTCATGGATATCGAATCAGTGTTAGGAAACTAGCACAATGAATTCATTAACTAAGGAATGAAATTAACACATTGTGGAGGTATAAAGAGAAAATGATAATTTGTTATGAGCTACATCCTTCTGCTATATTAACTCTCAGACTCCAATACAAGACCACATCCTGGGCGACCACAATACTAGAACTTGCTACGGGATGCCCCAGGTGGACATGAAGGTTATACCACGATGGAAACACATGATCTTACTATGACGTAGATGTGAGGATCTAAATTTTCAGAGAGATTTTATGCATACGGTGACCATTTCAATTGATATGCACTCATATGATAGGTGTTGATGCATGCTCTCATGTTACTTGATAGTAAGAAGGTTTCATGATGATACTCAAAAGAGAGTAGAGTGACTGTTCAGACCATAGAAGCCATATACATCAGTAAGTAAAAGAGTGACTCTAGAAGGATCGCAATACTAGGATGCTTTACATGGAACTTGATACTGCATATGTAAACTTTACGACAGTGCATCCATAGGCACAAGTGAGCAGATGTTGTCCATTTAAATAAAAAAGTTTCTGTAAGAAAATTCATCAAGAATAAACCCTTATTGATAATTTAGGAAAAGCCAGTAGAAAGTATCAATAGTGTTATAACTCAATTCAAGAACATCCTTATAGAGCTCAATACCATAGGAGGTTGTAAGTAAGACAACTGTGATCGAGAGATTTGTGAATAATATGTCTCATTCAAATATCAGGTGTATGCAACGTTTTGTGATTTAGATTCTTGTTAAGGTCATATCTATGCAGGCTCCCCATATTGGTGTACGTATATAATAAGTATGGTTAAGGGTCAGATTTGTCCTTGTACTATTCAAAATAAGCTACATTTATCCTCCGTTTGAATTCTTTAACAAATATACCCCCACCGTTACACTTTCGGGCCACATTTACCCTTCCACCGTTAAAACTTGTTTCCTCAAATTTTTTAAACACGTGGCATTCTCCCATTGGTCCAGATTAGCCCACCCATTGAATTCTTTAAACCCGACCGACCCGAAGGCACAACCCGCCCCGACCCCCAGGTATTTATATACTCCATCGTTACTTTCCAGACCCTTTTCCAAATCCTTCCCCTTCATCTTCCTCTCATTTTCACCTAGGGTACTTTAATATTAGCCCCTTTTTATTCCCTATGATTCGCATTTTATTTTCCACATTCAGCACTCAATTTCCTTCCGCAGTAAAGGAATTACAGAACGCCACAAAACTAGACCAATTTAATCCAATAAATCAATTCTAAAATAATATTGTCTAGAAGGCTTTAATTTCAAAATAAACCAAAAAAATTATGAACCCAGGAAACCTAAAGTTAGGTTTTTCCCTTCCAAAAGGTGATGAAATAGGTACAGTTGAGATAAGCACATACTTTAACAGGTAAAATCAGGAGAAGAAAGGAACTTTAACCGCATAACACTCTCAGTTTACTTTCCTAGCTTACTTCAAACAACACTATTGTTCAACATTTAATAACTAAAAATTTCACCAACCACTATCAGTATGCCCTATATTGCTCCTCCTACCAGAATGTTCGTCACTGACTTTTTATACCCAACCAAACACTGAAAAAAAAACTTGCAAGGTAAACATTTCAAGAAGTAAAAAAGTAAAGCATAACACGAAGTCAAAATCTAATACGAATCGCTAAACTACTTTACTGACTGCATACACGCAACTGAACATGACAAAAGCGAATACCCTAGGTGAAAATGAGAGGAAGATGAAGCGGAAGGGTTTGGAAAAGGGTCTGGAAAGTAACGATGGAGTATATAAATACCTGGGGGTCGGGGCGGGTTGTGCCTTCGGGTCGGTCGGATTTAAAGAATTCAATGGGTGGGCTAATCTGGACCAATGGGAGAATGCCACGTGTTTACAAAATTTGAGGAAACAAGTTTTAACGGTGGAAGGGTAAATGTGGCCCGAAAGTGTAACGGTGGGGGTATATTTGTTAAAGAATTCAAACGGAGGATAAATGTAGCTTATTTTGAATAGTACAAGGGCAAATCTGACCCTTAACCGTAATAAGTAAAAGTATGTGGCTTTCAGAATGACGTACTAATAGGTCACTTACTTGGTGACTCTACATTAGCGGGGCAGTGCCTTAACTGATGCATCCCGACATTGGTAACATATTGATATACTACATGATCTGGTAGTGTAGTGATACTAATAGGAACAAGGGTACTCCCCTAGAAACATGTTCTACCAATCCCTCCATGGCTCTACACATGCTCCTAACAAGTCCTTGGGCAATCCACTCGGACTCAATGGTGGGATAAATCCCTCATTACATGCTTCAAATACACGGATTATGGTATCAAAATTACCAATCTTGAGAATAAGACTTAGAGAGGAAATCACCTCCCTATCTTGAACAACATCGAACGATCTGGAGTATCAAAGAAGGGTGAAATTTTTAAATGTCCAAATAGCCTCCGAATTATAGATGTGGTCAACAACACACGGATAAGAAGGACTCTACTAGATACGGCTCCGAGACATCCTAGGATACTTTTAAAACCTAAGGCACTGATACCAAGTTCGTCACACCTTATAATCCGGGGAGCGCGACCGGCGCTCAACCGAGTAAACCCGACTGAGCAAGCCTGCTATATTTCATTCAACCCAAACTATTTCATGAATAAATAGGAGATGGACTCCATTAATCATACTTAGTACGTATTTCATTAAAAACGTCCATTTCATTTTCATAATCCGGTTAAATCATAATAATCAAAATGTTACAAACTTTATGAATATGTGCCAAACATCAATATTTCTACTTTGAAACCAACACCCGACACTACCCACAACTTGTCTACGGAGCCTCTAAACACAACTGAAGAGTAATAAGGAAATGTCGGTAATAAGGCTTCGGCTATACCTCAAATACATCATACAAGATAAATTGATGAAACAGGTCCCCGAAATGAAGTGGGGCTAACCAAATCCGCTAAAAGGAAGATGCATCACCAGCTGCGACCAACACTGCCTACTGTGGAACCACCTACATCCATTTAAAGATATAGCGCCCCCGACAAAAGGGACGTTAGTGCCATCGAATAGCACTAGTATGTATAACTAAACACCATCTAGTTAGAAAGAACTATCAAACAAGAATAAAGAAATAATAAAGATCAATCAAAAGTATTAACAATCACCATATCATAAAATCGAAGAACCATATGACTTTCACATAATTCCCATCGCTTTAGGTTGGGCTCTAAAAGAATCATATAATTTTCACATTATGTTTCCATAATCATTAGTTTGGGGTATTCCACACTATTCATCATTTATTTCCAATACCACCGCTATCACAAATAGATTTCGATCTCGATCCGATCGGCTAGGTCGCCTCACTCAAGGCATAGATTCCAATCACAATCTCATCTTTCCTTTTTCCTTTCCAAAATTTATTAATAATATTGCCGCTTTCTTGAGCGGAGTCCGATCTTGGCCCGATCGGCTAGGCCGCTTTGCCAAGGCGTTGTTTCCTTCTCATTAATCATAATACCACCACTTTCTTGAGCGGAGTCCGATCACGACCTGATCGGCTAGGTTGTCTTATTTGGAACATATATATCAATGACAATCTCATTCTCAATTTTCGTAATTCAATATCAGCACAATGCCACCATGTGTGTGGCATGGTGTCCGATCACGGCCCGATCGACTAGGTCATCTTACCATGACGTTGCTCCTTTTTCATTAATAATCTCATTTCAATATTTACTTCACATATATCAATTCATAGGTACTTGGGGCCATAATTATCACCTCATACTTGGCACTAGACCACCTTTCATAATTCAATCTCTTCTTTCCCACATTTCATATCATTTTCACATATTTCACATCAATATCAATTTCAACAACAAGCCATTCAATTCAAGATGTCAAGGACACATGAGAGGAATCATGAATTTTGGGAATATACAATATTTCAAAAATCATACACCTCAAGTTTATTAACAATGGAACATTAAACACAACGAATTCTCCCAAAAAGGAGGGGATACACCAACCCTCAATAAAAATACATATCAAAGGCATAAGCAAACAATTACACCAATTGTTCTTGAATAGCTCTTTTACAATTATGACAACATACAATTTCAACTTCGAAGTATGTAACAACTCAGATCACATATGATGTACTATAAGGTAAGACATTATCTCGAATAGCCACTTATGGCATAAATTATGCTTAAAGTCTTTAGGGCACTTTATTATTGAAGTCATTTACGGAAAGTGAAGTCGAGGCTCATTTCATCATCTATTTCATATTTTCTGGTGTCATAGGCATCAACAGACACTATTATAATTCAAGTTCTTGGCACGTTGGCCATACTATATTTCCCAAATTCATTTGGATTTATTTCAACATCTCTTACCATAGAGGATTTCACATAGTTTGGTATAACAATCTCAATTTAAATTTGACTTGAAATATAGGCAATTTAACATATACTTCACATATCTCAAATTTGTTGAAACACGTTCTCACAAGGCACTAAACTAAATGTGTGTTCATATTTGTAGGTTTTGATAAATGACAAACGATGCGCAATTGACATATGACGAGGTCCAAGCACAAGCGCGCAATTGATACATAACGAGATTCAAGCACAAGACAAACAAAGATCAAGATTAAGCAAAGAAATAAAGTTATACATGAGTCGTTCTTTAATTGTGATCTTGATCCGACAATTGACTCAAGACTTGGCTTCTCTCGTAAAATCATTTTTATCAAATCATGCATATCTAATTTAAAGCAAAATGATTCTAAATCATGCATATTTATTTTAACCAAAATGATTTTTAAACATGCCTCTAAAATCTGGACAAAGATAATCGATTATGTACTTATGATAATCGATTATGTTAAGGCAGCTGCAAGACAATCGATTGTGTACCTTATGATAATCGATTGTGTTGAGGCAGTGTCCATAAGATTTTTCAAAGCTGCAAGACAATCGATTGTGTACCTTATGATAATCGATTGTGTTGAGGCAGTGTCCATCAGATTTTTCAAAGCTACAAAATAATAGATTGTGCACCTTATGATAATCGATTGTGTTGAGGCAGTGTTTATTCGATTTTTCAAGACTGTAATATAATCGATTATGTAAATGACCGTTGCCAAAATATTTTCAAACTCTGTCTGGTAATCGATTGTATGATTCTGATAATCGATTATCCTAAGTAAAATCTGAATATGATTTTTTTAACGTTGCCAAGTAATCGATTATATGATTTTGATAATCGTATTGTTTTAAGTAAAATCTGAAAAAGATTTTTTGAACGTTGCCAGATAATCGATTATACGATTTAGATAATCGATTATTATGCGTAAAATCTGGGAATGATTTTTGGACGATTGGAAAACAATCGATTTTGCAACTTAGACAATCGATTGTTTTAGCACAAAATCAGCAATTCTTAATTGGCAATTAGGCAACGGTTGTGCATGTTTTCAACACTATAAATACATCTTAAAATCAGTCTTTTAAGTACAACAACTGATTATATTATTGCTAAAGCTTGCATACTCTCTTATTCATCATTTTCTATTCATTACATAAGTTTTTGAGAGCCAAATTCTTGACGAAAGTTGTTGCGTTCTTGAGCGTATTTATTTTACTCATATCTACTCTTGAGGAGAGTCTTGTTTTGAGTGCAAAGTGTTTTTATACACTTGAAGGGAAGTGTTAATCCCTTGTATTGTAAGAAGGAACGTTGTGATTCCTTTGGTTGAAGTCTTGAAGTGTGGTATCTTCGAGCAAAGGTTGTTGAGGCTTGTGTGACTCAAGTTCTCAGTTTGTAACGGTTTGTTAAGCACCCGTAAGCTTAACGAAGTTAGTGGAAATCTCGAGAGAGTCTCTGGGGGACTAGACTAGCCACGGGTTGTGGTGAACCAGGATAACATCGGTGCGTTCGTTCCTTATTATTTACTTATCGCACTTATTTCATTCCTGCAATTTTTAAATTCCGCAAGTTTACGCTGTTTTTTATTATAACGCTATTCACCCCCCCCCCCTCTAGCGTTAAGCATATATTCGAACAATTGGTATCAGAGCCCAACTCTCTGAAAAACTTAACCGTTTGAGAGAAACAATCCATGGTTTCTACTCGTGATTCTTTTGCAGGAATAGGTGAAGGACAATGCTCCACCCGACCACCACTATTCGATGGCACAAACTATATGTACTGGAAGGAGAGGATGAGAATATTCATTCAATCGAATAATTTTCATTTGTGGAAGGTTATAATGAAGGGAGAACAAATTCCAACCAAAAAGGTTGAAAATGAATGGGTTCCAAAATCCGAAGATGAATACGATGCGGTTGATATCCGAAAAGTGTAGAACAACGCTAAAGCCATCAACTTATTGTATTGTGCTATAAACGCTGATGATTACAGAAAAATATCATGTTGCACAACGGCGAAGCAAATGTGGGATAAGCTGGAAATCGCGTACGAAGGTACGGACCAGGTAAGAGAGGCTAAAGTTGATTTTCTAACCCCATGCATATGAACTATTTCACATGAAGGAAGGCGAAAGGGTAGATGACATGTTCGAACGATTTTCAAACATCGTTAATGACTTACATGCTCTTAAGAAGACCTTCACGGATAAGGAACTTGTCCGAAAAATTCTCCGAAGTCTCACTCCGGAATGGCGCTCCAAGGCCGACGCGATTCAAGAGTCTATTGGCATTTCAAATGTCACCATCGACGGATTAAGAGGTAATCTTAAAACTTATGAATCTACTATACTTAACCCTCTTGTTAATGATCAAAGGAAACAAAGAATCGCCCTCAAGGCAAGCACAAGTCAACCTCAAAATGATGAGGACGGAGATAACGAGTTCGGACTCGTTATTAAGAGATTTCAAAAGTTCATGCGAAAAGAGTATGAACGAAAAGGCAAACAACAAGGAGATCAAGTAAAGTGCTATGGATGCGGAGAAATCGGGCACATTAAATCAAATTGCCCAAATGTCAAAAAGGAGAAGAAACCCTTCAAGAAACAACGAGCATACATATCTTGGGGAGGCGACTCCGGAGACGAGTCAAGTGAGGAAGAAGAAGACGAAACCGCAAATCTTTGTCTTATGGCACACGAAGACAATCAAGAAGAGGTATGTCAAATTTCTTCCAAAAACTTCTATTCTCTTGAGGAAATGCAAAATGCCTTTGATGAGTTGTATAGTGAATTCATTAAAGCTTCCAAAACTGTTAAAAACACTAAGGAAAATGCTTCTTTGAAAGAAAAAGATTTTGAAAGACAACTCTCTTTGAAAGAAAAAGATTTGGAAAAATTGATTTTGGAAAATGAGAAGTTGAAAGAAGAAAACAAATTTTTCGGCTAGAGAAGCGCCGACAAACCCGAGAGCTCTAGTAAAAATTGTATTTCTTGCATGCATCTAAAAATTGAGGTAGAACGACTTAAGGGCACCCTAGATAAGTTCAATTCTTCTCATAAAAATTTGAATGAAGTTCTTGTTAATTTGAAATCGACCAAACATGGGATAGGTTTTAAAAACGGGCCTAAAGAAAAAGTTGAAGCCAAACCCCAACCACCTAAGGCTCAACCTAGGATAAATAAAACAAATGTTCATCCTAGAGATAACAATCCTAGAATCAACATGCATGCTAGACCAAACACTAGAAGAAACTTTGAACATTTTAGGACACCTAGAAATGGCCTTCAACCTAGAAATAACTATTCTAGAAATGATGCATATCCTAGACCAAACACTAGAAGAAACTTTGAACTTTTCAGGACACCTAGAAATGGCTTTCAACCTAGAAATAACTATTCTAGAAATGCTCCATATCCTAGAACAAATAGTAGGAGAAATGATTTTCATGAAATGCGCAATAGTCATATTGTCGAAAATAGAGTAAACAAATTTCGTCCGTCCAACTACTATCAACCTAGATGAATGCATAATCCTAATGTCATTTGTCATTATTGCAATCGAATTGGACATATTGCTCCTGCTTGTTTCACTAGACATAGACACTTAACTGCATGTCAAGCACAACAGCATGTTACACCTAACTCTCAAGGACCCAAAAGAGCTTGGGTACCAAAGACTCATTAATTTGTCTTGTAGGTATGTTTGAAGGGATCAAGTGTACTTTGGTACCTAGATAGTGGATGCTCCAAACACATGACTTGAGACGAATCCAAGTTCCTTCAACTAGAACACAAGGAAGGAGGAAGCGTTATTTTTGGAGATAACAACAAGGGAAAAATTATCGGCATTGGATCGGTCGGTAAGGATGAACCTTCTTCCATTAAGCATATTTTGCTAGTTAAAGGTCTAAAACATAATCTCTTGAGCATAAGCCAATTATGTGACAAGGGAAATCTTGTTTTATTTGATTCGGATGAATGCTTAGTTTTTCGCCGTAGCGATTTTAAAATTATTCTTCGTGGTTTTAGAATGGATAACATCTATATGGTTGATCTCGAAAATTCTTCATCTGAATATGTGAATTGTCTTATGAGCAAAGAAGATGATATGGGGTTATGGCATCGTAGAGTAGCTCACATCAACATGCATCTTTTAAACAAATTAGTTTCACAAAATTTAGTTATTGGTCTTCCAAATTTGAAATTTGAAAAAGACTCTATCTGTGATTCTTGTCAAAAAGGGAAGCAAACAAAAGCTTCTTTTAAATCAAAAAATATTGTTTCAACTACTAGACCTTTGCAACTTCTCCACATGGATCTCTTCGGACCATCTCGCATTGAAAGTCTTGGTAGAAATCGTTATGCTTTTGTTATTGTTGATGATTATTCTAGATTTACATGGACACTATTTCTTGCTCACAAAAGTGAGGCTTTTCATAATTTTAAATGCTTTCTTAAACGTGTTCAAAATGAAAAGGACACAACCGTCACTTCAATAAGAAGTGATCATGGGGGAGAGTTCGATCACAATCTCTTCGTGGAATTTTGTGACGAACTCGGTATCGAGCACACCTTCTCTGCTCCACGTACACCACAACAAAATGGAGTGGTGGAAAGGAAAAATAGGTGTCTCGAAGAGATGGCTAGAACCATGCTCGATGAGGCTAAGATTCCCAAACATTTTTGGGCGGATGCCGTGAGTACCGCATGCTACGTTTTAAACAGAGTAGTCATAAGGCCAATACTCATGGAAACTCCTATGAACTCTACAAGGGAAGGAAACCAAATATCTCCCATCTTAGAGTATTCGGTTGTAAATGTTTTATTCATAACAATGGAAAAGACAATATGGGAAAATTTGATGCAAAATCCGATGAAGGAATTTTTATTGGTTACTCTTCACGTAGCAAAGTATATAGAGTATTCAACAATAGAACCGAAACAGTGGAGGAATCCCCTCATATTGTGTTTTCCGAAAATAATGCTCGCTTGGCGAGAAAGGATTCTGGTTTTGATCTTGCAGGTATTTTAAACTCAATAAGTCCTCAAGACAAAGTACAAGAGGAAAATCCAAAGGAAATTCAAAATGAAACCTTGGAACAATTATCGGAAGAAGCGCCCCAACTGGAGAAAGAAACGAAACTGCCTAACGCGTGGAGGACAATCAAAGACCATCCTCTCGACCAGGTAATTGGCGACATTGAACAACAGGTAAGTACTCGAAACGCTCTTAAGAACACCTTAGGTCATACTGCTTTCGTCTCTCAAATTGAACCCTCAACCATCTCCGAAGCAATTAGGGATGAATTTTGGACCTTGGCAATGCAAGAGGAGCTTAACCAATTCAAACGAAATGACATTTGGGATTTCGTGCCAAGACCCGAAAATCATACCATAATTGGTACGAAATGGGTTTTTCGAAATAAATTAGATGAAAATGGTGTAATCACTAGAAACAAAGCTAGGCTTGTAGCAAAAGGCTCTAATCAAGAAGAGGAATTGACTATGAAGAAACATATGCACCCGTAGCAAGGTTAGAAGCTATTCGTTTATTACTTGCTTTTGCCTCTTCTATGAATTTCAATTTATATCAAATGGATGTAAAAATCGCTTTTCTAAATGGTGTCATTCAAGAAGAAGTTTATGTTGAACAACCCCCGGGCTTTGAAGATTTTAAATCTCCCGATCATGTTTTCAAGCTTAAAAAGGCACTTTATGGTCTTAAACAAGCTCCCCGAGCTTGGTATGAACGATTGAGCAAATTTCTTTTGGAAAATGAATTCATTAGGGGAAAAGTTGACACCACTCTATTTGCTAAGCATAAAAACAATGATATTTTATTAGTTCAAATCTATGTGGATGATATTATTTTTGGTGCTACTAACAATGCTTTGTGCAAGGAATTTTCTGATTTAATGACAAGCGAATTTGAAATATCTATGATGGGTGAGCTAACCTTCTTTTCGGGGCTGCAAGTAAAGCAAATGGAAGAAGGAACCTTCATTTGTCAAGCTAAATATTGCAAAGAATTGCTAAAACGATTTGAAATGAGCAACGCAAAAGCAATGGCCACTCCCATGAGCACATCCGACCATCTAGACAAAGATGAGAAAGGTAAGGAAGTCGACACCAAGAAGTATCGAGGTATGATTGGATCTCTCCTTTATCTTACTGCTAGTAGACCGGACATCATGTTTAGCGTGTGCTTATGCGCTCGTTATCAATCATGTCCTAAGGAGTCTCACCTAACTGTGGTGAAACGGATATTGAAGTATCTTGTTGGTACTGTAAATGTGGGTCTATGGTACCCCAAAGGTTCTTCACGCCAACTTGTTGGCTATTCCGACTCCGATTTTGCTGGATGCAAATTGGACCGCAAGATCACTAGTGGCACTTGCCATTTGCTCGGTAGCTCTCTAGTTTCTTGGTTTAGCAAGAAACAAGTAAGTGTTGCGTTGTCCACAACCGAGGCTGAATATGTAGCCGCGGGGAGTTGTTGCGCTCAAATCCTTTGGATGAAACAGCAACTCTTGGACTATGGCCTAAGTATCGATCATATCCCTCTTAGATGTGATAATACTAGTGCCATATGCTTGACGAAGAACCCCGTTCTTCATTCAAGAACAAAACACATTGAAATTAGGCATCATTTTATAAGAGATCACGTTCTCAAAGGTGATGTCGAAATTGAATTTGTTGAAACCAAACATCAATTGGCCGACATCTTTACAAAGCCTTTAGAGAAAGAGTCCTTCTTCCGAATTCGTAGTGAACTCGGGATTCTTGACTCCACGTTGATCTAAGTCATGCATTGCATTTTCCCTTTCACATAATTACTAACTTGAGTGTCGGAGGAGCCTAACTTATTTTTGCAGGTATCGCCCTAAAGGCAGGGGGAATTATAAAAGATTGGTGCAGAATAATCGATTCTTCTTCAGAACAATCGATTTCTCTTTAATATATAATCGATTATCAAGTATCACTAATCGATTATGTTGACATTATTTGTTTTATTATTCCTTTTATGAAATTGCAATTCTAGTTAATCAATAAACAAGTTATTTGCTTATTCTTTTTTGCTAATGTCAAAAGGGGGAAGAATAAGGGCTATGCACTTAATATTTATTGGCATAAATTGAGGGGGAATTCATATGTTGACGGGGAATTAATTGCATATCTATTTACTTGTCTTGGATCGTCATTATGAATTATCTAATATGCATATCCCGATTAAGGTTTGCCATTATGCATATCTATTTACTTGTCTTGGATCGTCATTATGAGTTATCTAATATTCATATCCCGATTAAGGTTTGCCATTATCAAAAAGGGGGAAATTGTTGAAACACGTTCTCACAAGGCACTAAACTAAACGTGTGTTCATATTTATAGGTTTTGATAAATGACAAACGATGCGCAATTGACATATGACGAGGTCCAAGCACAAGCGCGCAATTGATACATGACGTTGCTCCTTTTTCATTAATAATCTCATTTCAATATTTACTTCACATATATCAATTCATAGGTACTTGGGGCCATAATTATCACCTCATACTTGGCACTAGACCACCTTTCATAATTCAATCTCTTCTTTCCCACATTTCATATCATTTTCACATATTTCACATCAATATCAATTTCAACAACAAGCCATTCAATTCAAGATGTCAAGGACACATGAGAGGAATCATGAATTTTGGGAATATATAATATTTCAAAAATCATACACCTCAAGTTTATTAACAATGGAACATTAAACACAACGAATTCTCCCAAAAAGGAGGGGATACACCAACCCGCAATAAAAATACATATCAAAGGCATAAGCAAACAATTACACCAATTGTTCTTGAATTACTCTTTTACAATTATGACAACATACAATTTCAACTTCGAAGTATGTAACAACTCAGATTAGATATGATGTACTATAAGGTAAGACATTATCTCGAATAGCCACTTATGGCATAATTTATGCTTAAAGTCTTTAGGGCACTTTATTATTGAAGTCATTTACGGAAAGTGAAGTCGAGGCTCATTTCATCATCTATTTCATATTTTCTGGTGTCATAGGCATCAACAGACACTATTATAATTCAAGTTCTTGGCACGTTGGCCATACTATATTTCCCAAATTCATTTGGATTTATTTCAACATCTCTTACCATAGAGGATTTCACATAGTTTGGTATAACAATCTCAATTTAAATTTGACTTGAAATATAGGCAATTTAACATATACTTCACATATCTCAAATTTGTTGAAACACGTTCTCACAAGGCACTAAACTAAATGTGTGTTCATATTTGTAGGTTTTGATAAATGAAAAACGATGTGCAATTGACATATGACGAGGTCCAAGCACAAGCGCGCAATTGATACATAACGAGATTCAAGCACAAGACAAACAAAGATCAAGATTAAGCAAAGAAATAAAGTTATACATGAGTCGTTCTTTAATTGTGATCTTGATCCGACAATTGACTCAAGACTTGGCTTCTCTCGTAAAATCATTTTTTTCAAATCATGCATATCTAATTTAAAGCAAAATGATTCTAAATCATGCATATTTATTTTAACCAAAATGATTTTTAAACATGCCTCTAAAATCTGGACAAAGATAATCGATTATGTACTTATGATAATCGATTATGTTAAGGCGGCTACAAGACAATCGATTGTGTACCTTATGATAATCGATTGTGTTGAGGCAGTGTCCATCAGATTTTTCAAAGCTGCAAGACAATCGATTGTGTACCTTATGATAATCGATTGTGTTGAGGCAGTGTCCATCAGATTTTTCAAAGCTACAAAATAATCGATTGTGCACCTTATGACAATCGATTGTGTTGAGGCAGTGTCTATTCGATTTTTCAAGACTGTAATATAATCGATTATACATATAGCATAATCGATTATGTAAATGACCGTTGCCAAAATATTTTCAAACTCTGTCTGGTAATCGATTGTATGATTCTGATAATCGATTATCCTAAGTAAAATCTGAATATGATTTTTTGAACGTTGCCAAGTAATCGATTATATGATTTTGATAATCGATTGTTTTAAGTAAAATCTGAAAAAGATTTTTTGAACGTTGCCAGATAATCGATTATACGATTTAGATAATCGATTATTATGCGTAAAATCTGGGAATGATTTTTGGACGATTGGAAAACAATCGATTATGCAACTTAGACAATCGATTGTTTTAGCACAAAATCAGCAATTCTTAATTGGCAATTAGGCAACGGTTGTGCATGTTTTCAACACTATAAATACATCTTAAAATCAGTCTTTTAAGTACAACAACTGATTATATTATTGCTAAAGCTTGCATACTCTCTTATTCATCATTTTCTATTCATTACATAAGTTTTTGAGAGCCAAATTCTTGGCGAAAGTTGTTGCGTTCTTGAGCGTATTTATTTTACTCATATCTACTCTTGAGGAGAGTCTTGTTTTGAGTGCAAAGTATTTTTATACACTTGAAGGGAAGTGTTAATCCCTTGTATTGTAAGAAGGAACGTTGTGATTCCTTTGGTTGAAGTCTTGAAGTGTGGTATCTTCGAGCAAAGGTTGTTGAGGCTTGTGTGACTCAAGTTCTCAGTTTGTAACGGTTTGTTAAGCACCCGTAAGCTTAAAGAAGTTAGTGGAAATCTCGAGAGAGTCTCTGGGGGACTGGACTAGCCACGGGTTGTGGTGAACCAGGATAACATCGGTGCGTTCGTTCCTTATTATTTACTTATCGCACTTATTTCATTCCTGCAATTTTTAAATTCCGCAAGTTTACGCTGTTTTTTATTATAACACTATTCACCCCCCCTCTAGCGCTAAGCGTATATTCTAACAAAATTTACCAAGAATAGCATATTCAACACATTGAGGTACATCTTTCACATATATTCTTGCAACACCCAAATCCTTTGAAATAATTAATACTACATAAATCAAATTCTAAACTTACTCATATGCGGGGACACCATGGGAGCTCAATTTCTAAGAAGAGGGAGTTTTAACCATACATACCTTTCTTGAGCTTTCCTCTAATTACTACGATATTCCAGAAATTCTAGCAACTTCAATCTCTTAGATAAAGAACTTGTGATTGGGTTCTTTGATTCTTGAAGATTGATGCAAGATTTAGATTATTATGAAGCTAGGACTCCCCTTTCTCTATCTATATGCTCTCATCTCTCTCTAAAATGAGTGTAAAAATAGTCCTAAATGAAGCCCCAAAGCTTATTTATGAAAGTGATTTCGGATATAAAAATTTCCAAAAAATGACCCCCGAAAAAAAATGTGGTGCAATTATGCTATAAAATAATTGAAAAGTGGGAAGCATTCTTGCAACATAATCGAAATGCAATAGCATAATCGACAACATAATCAATTAAGCTACAGCATAATCAATTATGCTACAGCATAATCAACATGCAACAACATAATATTTTGCCTGACACAGCTTCACTATGCAACGCACATGCTATTTATGTGGTCCGCATAGTTGTTTTGCGATCGGAAATTGGTCAAAATTCAGCCTTTGATAATTGATCATAACTTTGTGTAGGAATGTCCAAATGACGAACGGTTTGCAGCATTGGAAACTAGACTCGACTTTCATATGATAGGTTGTTCATCACATAAAATCTTATACACTTATTTACCAACTCAAATTTATTCCCATCATGCTAATATAACATAAAATATTATAATTTGCCAATATTATAATTAGCCTACATGGCACCACATAACCCTAGTTTACTTAGCAAAATTTATCGGGGCCTTACAATTTGCATATTATAATTTCGGAGGGGACCCAATTTGTTTTTCGTGATCGTATGAATTGGCTCGCGAACGCATAGTACTGCCCTTTCCTTCTTTGTGTTCGTATTTGCTTTTTTGTGTTGGCATAGTAGAAACATGAGCCGATGGCTCAGTGGTCCTTTTTCCCTTCACGTTCGCGTGGGTTCAACCGCGATCGTGTAAACTACCTTTTCCTCTTAGGAGATCGTGCGCATCGTGTCGCGTTCGTATAGGCCATTTCTAAATCCCTTCATATTTACTCTCGCGATCGCATGCCTTCTTTCGCGATCGCAATGTACAAAATATCTGGGCAGAATTTAAAATCAAAAATTGATGGTTTAGATCATAACTCATATTTTGGACTTGGGAGCTCAGGAGATCACGATTTTTGAAGGGATTTTCACCTGAGAAACTTGGGTAAGTAATTTCTACCCAACTTAGATCAATTTTCATGATTCCTAACTTAAATCTAGCCCTTATATTTTTAATTTGATGGAAAAAATTGGATAAACTCCATAGCCTGAATTATTGGGTTTTGATTGGATTTTTGACATATGATTTCAGAGATTCTTATATGATTAGACTCGTATGAGTGGGAGGATTATGAAAATATAATTTCACCCGATTCCGAGACGTGGGCACGAGGGGCATTTTGGTTATTTTATATAATTTTCATATTAGCTTAGAATCTAATTATAGAATCATCTAACTGAAGTATTATTTACATTATGAAATAGAACTGAATAGATTTGGGCCATTTGGAGTTGTATACTCATGGCAAAAGCATGGTTTCGAATTGATTTGAGCTTGTTCGAGGTAAGTGGCTTGTTTAACCTTGTGTGTGGGACCTTCCCCTTAGGATTTGATATATTTGGTAACTGAATTGCCTTGTGCATGAGGTGATGAGCGCGTACTTTTGCAAATTGTTGGAAATCCAATTTTTCTTAAAAGTATTCATTAGAATATTTCTTTTCTTGCTTTATTATACTTGCAAATTTAGCATGTTGTTAGTTAGAAAAGCATGTTCAGTTGACTTAAATTGCCTATTTTCTTAAATTACATTGATTGCATTACGTGAATCATATTAGGCAATAATTAGTTGTTGCTTTTATTTGAAATTCCATTCTTGAATATCTTCTTGGTATTGCTATATATTTACATCGGGACTATGGATGTGGGTTTTCGGTAGGTCCCCCTTGTTTGTTTACTTTTGGGACTACGGGTTCCCGATAGATCCCCTTGCATAGTTATATGAAACTACGGGAATACACCCGGTGGATTCCCCCAGTACTGGTGATTATATTTTGAATTATAGATCGTGATTTCGGTAGATCCCCTACGCATTAATATTTGGTTTACGAGACAGTATCCCGAAACACTCATTGGATATGTATATTGGGATTTCATGACGGTACTCTATAAGATCCCTAGTTGTTATTTTTGGAGTTGAGCCATATTTTTCCTTTGGTGTTTACATTGTTCATGCGTAGTTGTTGTTATTCTTTACATCTGTACTACTTATATTGTTGTACTTGTTTTACTGTCTTCTATTCTATACTGTCAATTATTTCTTTTATCATTATTTACCTCAGTACTCACGCCTTTTTTGCGCATGTTTTTCATGCGCAGATCCAGGTACCTCTGCCCAGGCTTATCATCCTTAAGGTAGGGAGATCGTTTGGAGACTTCGAGGTACAGCTGCTATGTCCACAGACCAATGAGTCTCTATCTTTATTCTACCATATAGTGTTTTCCCTTCTATCATATTGTTGATATAGAAATTCTGGAGTTAGAGCACTTTTTACTTTTCTTTCAGCTTGTGTTCCTGTGAGTCTCAAGGTTATTTTTGGGATAGTGTTGTAAGATTTTGAGATGTTGAGTTGTATATGCCAAGTGACATTTTATATATCATTTTCCTTTGGTCATTCTTGGCTTTAATTTATATTTTCGAGAGTTTTCTATGAATTTTCTGCACTTGTTAGGCTTACCTAGTCGTAGATACTAGGTGCCATCATGATGGTTCACAAAGCGTGAATCGGGGTCGTGACTAGTTGGTATCGAAGAAATAGGTTCATAAGAGTCACATAACACATGCTTATTTCTTAGAGTCTCGTTAATTGGTACGGAGACGTCTGTACTTATCTACTAGAGGTTATGCAACTATTAGGAAAATTTCCACTTCATTTGATTTCCTTATTGTGCAATAGTTTGACGTCACAATTAAACTTTGTCTTCTATTATCTCATATATGGTGAGGACACGTGCTACTCAAAATGATCAAGCACTCTCGACCCTACTGCAACCGTTAGAGGTCGTGGTTGGGGTAGAGATTGAGGACGCACATATGGTGCAGCGAGAGCTCCCGTGCGAGCTGCCGCCGAGGTACCACTTGCAGATCCAGCTGGAGTCCAGGCACCTGACATGCCTACTGCTACTACTAGTTGAGCTCTTCAGGAGATTATGGCACAGTTCATGAGCATGTACACTACCTTGGCTCAGGTGGGGTTGCTTCCCTTTGATTCAACCACATTCCAGGCCAAGGTAGGAGCATATATTCCTGCCGCCCGCACTTCTGAGCAGCGAGTGCATGTGGATCAGGTCCTAGAGATCATTCCATCACCCCTTGCAGTGCCTGTTTAGCCCGATGATAGGGCAGCTGCTTCAGAGGATGAGCAGCGGAGACTTGAGAGGTTCAAGAAGTTTGATCCTCCGATATTTAGTGGATTAGCATCAGATGATGTCTTTGGATTTCTGGAGAAGTGCTACCGTATTCTCTACACTATTGGCTTATAAGGATCGAGCGGAGTTTCTTTTACTACTTTCCAGCTTCAGAGAGATGCCTATGAGTGGTCTAGGCATGCACCAGCCTTGGTTTCTACTGTTTGCAAGAGGGTTTGCTGGTTTATCGAGGGGCTCATTCCCAACATCAGATCTAGCATGGCTTCGTGAGTTAGAGATGCACATATCTTATCAGCAGGTGGTTAGAATTGCTAAGAGGATTGAGGTTGTACATGTTAGGGAGAGAGAGGGAGGGAGGCCAAGAGGTCTTAAGTGTCGGGCCATTTCTGGTGCCTGTACCTCAGCTGCAGGTCATCATGGTAGGGGTGATATGAGTCACCCTATTCATTCAGCTCTTCTAGCAACCAATAGTTCTCCAGCTCCTCCTAGATCTCAGGAGCCTTATTATGCACCACCTGTATCTAGCATGCCTCATGCGCGGGGTGCTATTAGAGGTCAGTTCAGTAGACCTAGCGTTAACCCTAGCAAGTCTACCACGTCCTCCCAAAGCTTGTTTTGAGTGTGGTGACATACGCCATATGGTGAGGTATTTCCCCAGACTTGGGAGAGGTGCACCTTTATAGACCTCTCAGCTATAGCGTGCCCTGCAGAGTTCTCAATTTATGGTTACAACTCCAACTGCTGCCCCACCTGCCCAGCCAGATAGGGTGGAGGTCATGGAGGTATAGGTCACCCTAGAGGGGGAGGCCGGGTCAGATACTATGCCATTCCTACCGTACCGAGGTTGTTGCCTCTAATTCTGTCATCACAGGTATTTGCATCGAATCTATTTGATCCAGGCTCCACTTACTCTTATGTGTTTTCTTATTTTGCTCTACATTTGGGTGTACCCTAAAATTCTTTGAGTTCCCTTATTTATATTTCTACTCTTATGGGAGATTCTCTTGTTGCGGACCGCATTTATCGGTCGTGTTTAGTTACTCTTCATGGTTTTGAGACCAGAGTCAATTTATTGTTACTCAGCATGGTTGATTTGATATCTTAAGCATGGACTGGTTGTCATCCCATTATGATATTCATGATTGTCACGCTAAAACCATGATTTTGGCTATGCCTGATGTACCGCATATTGAGTGGAGTGGTTCTTTAGATCACACTCCTAATAGAGTTATCTCTTTCCTTAAGGCCCCGCGCATGGTTGATAAGGGGTGTGATGTGCATTTAGCTTATGTGAGAGATGTTAGTATTGATGCCCTTTCAGTTGATTCAGTCCCAGTACCCCTTCAGTTTATTCAGTCCCAGTAGTACAAGATTTTACTGATGTGTTTCCAACTGATATTCCAGGCATGCCGCCTGATAGAGATATTGACTTTGACATTAATCTGTTACCAAGCAATCAACCATTTCTATTCCTCTGTATCAATGGCTCTATATAAGTTAAAGGATTAGTTACAAAAATTGCTTGATAAGGGTTTTATTCGACCCAGTGTTTCACCTTGGGGTGCTTCTGTCTTGTTTGTGAAGAAAAAGGATGGTTCAATGCCTATATGTATTGATTATCGCTAGCTGAACAAAGCTATAGTGAAGAACCGTTATACTTTACCTTATTGATGCTCTATTTGACCAGCTTCAGGGTGCACGGGTGTTTTCTAGGATTGATTTTTCACTCAAGGTACCATCATTTAAAGATCGGGAACCAGATATCCCAAAGACCGCATTCAAGACTTAATATGGTCATTACGAGTTCCTTGTCATGTCATTTGGGTTAACCAATTCCCTAGCAGCCCTTATGCATGATACACAGTGTGTTTTGTCCGTATCTTTTGTCGTTCATCATTGTTTTTATTGATGATATTCCGGTATACTCCCAGTGTCGGGAAGATCATGAGCAATATCTGAGGACTGTGCTTCAAACTCTAAGAGAGAAGACATTATATGCTAAGTTCTTGAAATGTGAGTTTTGGTGGATTCAGTGGCATTCTTATGTAACTTAGTATTGAGTGAGGGTATTCAGTTGGATCCGAAGAAGATAGAGGTCATACAGAGTTGGCCCAGATCATCCTCAGCTTTAGAGATCCGTGTTTTCCTTAGCTTGACGGGCTACTACCATCTTTTTATGGAGGAGTTTTCATCGATTTCAGCCTCTATGACTAGGTTTACTCAAAAGGGCGCTCCATTTCAGTGGACATAGGAGTGTGAGGCGAGCGATCAGAAGCTCAAGACAACTCTGACTACAGCCCTGATCTGATATTGCTTATAAGTTTGGGGTCTTATACAGTCTGTTGTGATGCACTAAGCGTGGGCCTCGAAGCGGCATTGATGCAGGACGGCAGGGTGATTCCAACGCGTCCAAACAGTCGAACATATATGAGAAGAACTACCCTGTTCACGACCTTGAGTTAGCTGCCATTGTTCACTCCGTTAAGATTTGGCACCATTATTTATACGGGGTTCCCGGTGAGTTTTATACAGACCATCAGAGCTTGCAGCATTTGTTCAAGTAGAATGACCTAAATTTACCCCAAAAGAGGTGGTTGGAGTTGCTGAAGGATTAAGACATCATTATTCTAAATCACTCGGGCAAGGCCAATGGGGTGGCTGATGCCTTGACTCGCCAGGAGGAGAGTTTGGGTGTTTGGCATATTTTCCAGCATCAGAGAGGCATATGGCGATGGATGTTCACGCTTTAGCTAGCCAGTTCATTAGATTGGATCGTTCAGAGCCCAATAGGGTTCTAGCTTGCATGATTTCTCGGTGTTCCTTATTTGATTGTATCAGGGAGCGGTAGTATGATGACCCTTATTTGCTTGTCCTCAAGGTTAAGGTTTAGAATGATGATGCCAAAGATGTGACTATTGGAGACGATGGGGTATTGGGGATGCAGGGTCAGATTCGTGTACCCAATGTTGATGGGCTTCGAGAGTTGATTTTAGGGGAGGCCCATAAATTGCAGTATTCATTCCAACCAGGTGCTGCGAAGATGTATCAGGATTTGAGGTAGCAATATTGGTGGAAGCGGATGAAGAAAGATATAGTTGGATTTGTAGCTAGGTGCCACAACTATCAGCAGGTGAAGTATGAGCGCTAGAGACCGGTGGGTTACTTCAGTAGATGGAGATTCCGGAGTGGAAGTGAAAGCGGATCACCATGTACTTTGTAGTCAAACTCCCACAGACCTTGAAGAAGTTTGATTCTATTTGGGTGATTGTGGATTAGCTGACCAATCCGCTGATTTCATTCCTATGTGTACCGCTTAGTCTTCGAAGCGGTTGGCGGAGATTTATATCCGGGAGATTGTTCGTCTGCATGGTATTCAGTTTCTATTATTTCAGATAGAGGTACTCACTTCACATCACAGTTTTGGAGGGTCGTTCAGCATGAGTTAGGTACTCGGGTAGAGTTGAGTATAACATTTTACCCTCAGACGGACGGACTGTCTGAGCACACTATTCTGATTCTTAAAGATATGCTTCGTGCGTGTGGGATTGAGTTTGGAGGGTATTGGGATCAGTTCCTGCCATTGGCAGAGTTTTCTTACAACAACAGTTATCAGTACAGTATTCATATGGCACCATATGAGGCTTTATATGGTGGACGGTATAGATCTCCGACGGGTTGGTTTGAGTCGGGTGAGGCTAGACTATTGAGCACAAATTTGGTTCAGGATGCTTTGGAAAAGGTTAAGGTAATTCAGGATAGACTCCGTACATCCCAGTCCAGACATAAGAGTTACGCGGACCGGCAGGTTCGTGATGTTTCCTATATTGTGGGAGAGCATGTTCTGCTTCAGGTTTTGCCTATGAAGGGCGTTATGAGATTTAGAAAGAAGGGAAAGTTGAGTCTGAGGTTCATTGCCCCTTTCGAGATATTGAGACGTGTCGGGGAAGTTGCTTATGAGCTTGCCTTACCTCTCATCTTGGCAGGAGTTCACCCGATATTTCATGTTTCGATGCTCCGGAGGTATCATGGTGATCAGTCGAATGTGTTAGATTTCAGTTCAATCCACTTGCACAAGGATATATCCTATGTTGAAGAACCAATGGCTATATTGGGCAAGAAAGTCAGAAAGTTGAGGTTAAAGAACATTGCATCAATAAAGGTTTAGTGGCGGGGTCAGCTGGTTGAGGAGGCGACCGAGGAGACCGAGCAGTATATGCGCAACGGTTACCCTCATCTTTTCACTACTTCAAGTATGTCTCTATGTTCGTTCGAAGATGAATGAATGTAAGTGTAGGAGGATGTCGCGAGCCAGCCAGTCGTCTTAAGAATTTATGCCCCAATACCCTATTAACTATTTTCCCAAGTTTAATTCTGCTATTTGATTTGCTAGGATGTTTGATTTTGAGTTTCAGAGTGTTTTGGGACCAAATATGAGCTTAAGTGTTGTAAAATTGATCATAGTCAGAACAGTGTGAAGATGGCCTCGGAATGGAAATCAGATGGTTCTGTTAGCTTCGTTGGGTGATTTTGGTGTTAGGAGCGTGTTCAGATTGTGTTGTGGAGGTCCGTACTGAAAGTTGAATTTTGAAAGATTCTGGTTCGATAGTGAGATTTTGACCTTAGGGTCAGAATATAATTCCAAAAGCTGCAGTAGTTCCGTTATGTCATTTGGGAAGTGCGCGCAAAGTTTTAGGTCGTTTGGATGAAGTTTGGTTGACTTTTTGATCGAAAATGTGTTTTTAGAGCTTTTGGATTTTTTAGCTTGAATTCGATGAAAAAATAGGTGTTTTGATGTTGGTTATAGCATTCCGGAGGTTGGAACAAGTTTGAATTATGCTATGGGATATGTTCATATGTTTGGTTGAGGTCTTGGGGGACTCAGGTGTGTTTCAGATGCTCAACAGATCCTTTTGGAACTTGTTTAAATTGCTTAACTGATGGCATCTCATTTCCTTCATTGCGATCGCAACCTTACTTCCACGTTCGCGTAGTGTAATTTTGGAGGGGACCCAATTTGTTCTTCGCGATCGCATGACTTGGCTCATGATCACATAGTATTGCCCCTTCCTTCTTCGCATTCACATTTTCCCCTTCGCATTCGCATAGTAGAAACATGAGACGGTGGCTCGGTGGTCCCTTTTCCCTTTGTGTTTGCGTGTCTTGAACCATGACCGCGTAAGCCCACCTTTTCCTCTTACATTATCGCATGCATCATGTTGCTTTCACATACACCTTTTCAGAAGCCCTTCATTTTTACTCTTCGCGATCGCATGCCTTTTTTCGCGATCGTGATGTACAAAATACCTAGACAAAATTTAAAACCCAAAATCGAAGGTTTAGACCATAACTCCTATTTTGGACTTGGGAGCTCGGGAGATCACGATGTTTGAAGGAATTTTTACCTGGGCAACTTGGGTAAGTGATCTCTACCCAACTTAGATCAGTTTCCATGATTCTTAACTTAAATCTAGCCCTTAAATTTCGAATTTGGTGGAAATTTTGGGAAATATTGGATAAATTTCATTGGCCGAATTATTGGGGTTTGATTGGGTTTTTGACATCCGATTTGAGAGATTCTTAAATGATTAGACTCGTGTAAATGTGAGGATTCTGAAAATATAACTTTTATCCAATTCCGAGATTTTGGCCCGAGGGGAATTTTGGTAATTTTATATTATTTCGCATATTAGCTTAGAAATTTAATTGTAAAATCAGCTACTTGAAGTATTATTTACATTATGAAATGGAATTGAATAGATTTGGTCCATTTGAAGTTGGATACACGTGGAAAAAGCTTGGTTTCGAGTTGATTTGCTTGTTCGAGGTAAGTTGTTTGTCTAATCTTGTGTGGGGGATCTCCCCCTTAGGATTTGGTATATTTGGTAACTGAATTGCCTTGTGCGTGAGGTGACGAGCGCATACTTGCAAATTGTTGGAAATCCGATTTTTCTTAAAGTATTCATTAACATGTTTCTGCTTTATTATACTTGCAAATTTAGCATGTTGTTAGTTAGAAAAGCATGTTTAGTTGACTTAAATTTCATATTTGCTTAAATTTCCTTGTTTGCATCGTGAAGAATGTTAGACTACAATTACTTATTGCTTTAATGTTACATTCCACTCATGAATATCTTCCTGTTATTGCTGTGTGTTTGCATTGGGACTACGGATGTGGGATTCCAGTAGCTCCCCCTTGTATATTTACCTTGGGACTTCGGGTTAGATTCCCTACACAGTTATATGGAACTACAGAAATGCACCCGGTAGATTCTCCCAGTACTAGGTATTTATATTTGGGACTACGGATCAGGATTCCGGTAGATACCCTACGCATTGATACTTGGATTACGGGACGGTAACCCGAAAGACTCATTGGATATGAATATTGGGATTTCAGGACGGTATCCTGTAAGATCCCTAGTTGTTATTATTGGAGTTCAGCTGTATTTTTCCCTTGGTGTTTATATTTTTTCTTGCGTAGTTGTTGTTATTTTTTACATATGTACTACTTATACTATTGTACTTGTTCTACTGTCTTCTGTTCTATACTGTCAATTGTTTCTTTTTTAATTATTTACCTTAGTAGGGCCCTGGCCTTCCTCGTCACAACCCGATCGAGGTTAGGCTTGGCACTTACTGAGTACCGCTATGGTGTACTCACGCCCTTTCTGCAAATGTTTTTCATGTGCAGATCCAGGTACCTCTACCAGGCTTATCACCCTTGAGGCTGGGAGATCTTTTGGAGACTTCGAGGTATACCTGCCACGTTAGTGGACCAAGGAGTCTATATCTTTATTCTATCCTGTAGAGTTAGCCCTTTTATCTTAATGTTGATGTAGACATTCTGGAGTTAGAGCACTTTATTACATTTCTTTCAGCTTGTGTTCCCATGAGTTTCTGGGTTTTGGGATAATGTTGTCAGATTTTGAGATGTTGAGCTGTATATGCAGAGTGGTATTTTATATATGGTTTTCCTTTATTTATTCTTGGCTTTAATTTACATTTTTGCAAGCTTTCTATTTATTTTCCACACTAATTAGGCTTACCTAGACGTAGAATCTAGGTGACGTCATGACGGTTTACGGAGTGCGAACCGGGGTTGTGACACTTGGCAAAACTCACTCCCCATTAATTCCATAACGACTTGGGAGGAGTTAGTCAAGCAATTTGTAAGTAAGTTTCATCCACGCAACAAGTTTGCTCAGCAAATTGATGAAATTTTGAGCTTCAAACAGAAATCAATGGAGACACTACAAGAAACATGGGAACGATTCAAAGGGATGTTGGTTATATGTCCACACACGGTATTTTAAATTAGATGTTGGGACAACTATTTTATACATTGGTTTGACGGATAGCGTGAAGGATAATGTTGACGCTTCAACTGGTCGAGCATTTTTGAGCAAAAAATGGAGAGAAAGTAAGAGCCTGCTTGACAAGATGGAACAAAAAGGGTGGACAACAAGGAATGCACATATCACTCCAGTAGTTCACTCAGTACCCTTAGATCCATCCAACACTCTTGCTGAAAATATGGCCACATTAATGATGCAGATGAGTATACTCACCAAAAAAGTGGAAGAGTCAGGCAGAAGCAGTAGATACACATTATAGATACTACCAATGGGTTGTATTGGTCAGCCAATTGGTAACCAATGGAATGCAGAGAGTGAGCAGCATCATTACCTTGAAGACATGAATTATGTGTCTAATTATGGGGGCTAGAGACATGGTGGTCAGAATTGGGGCCAACAAAGTCAGCCATACAGGCCAGTCTAGCCACATCTCAACAATGGAAATATGGGAGGTATGAAACCTTACAATAATATGGCGCCTTACCAAAGGCCATACGGATATAACTATCAAAATCAGTAGCAGGGTTATCATCCTCCTCAGATGTAGCATGGTGGAAGATAGTAAGACGGGTTTTCCATACTCGAGGCAATGATGCAGCAGGTTATTAAGTCAAATGCAAAAATGAGTGAAAGGGTAGATGCACATGAGTCAGCTATAAAGAATATTGAAGTGTATATGGGCTAGATTTTGATGTCTTTGAATTATCGTCCTCATGGGACATTACCTATAGACACTCAGATAAATCCAAAAGATCAAGGCCCGAAGCAGCTAATGGAAGTGAGTCTACACAATGGCATAGACTTAGACTTGCAGCAAGAGAGGGCTCGAGAAAGCAGACAGGCTTAGATACTTATACTAGTGCTCATTGAGCTAGATGATTCAATGAAACTAATAGAGGTGCTAGTACAGCCTGCTGAGGAAGAACTTAACACATAGATTGAGGCTGAGAAAGAAGCTGAGACAGCTCAAAAACCGGTAGTTGAGGTGGTATGTGACAAAGATAATACCCAAATCATTAGGAAGAAGAGACCTCCAGCACCATTCTCACATAGACTGGCCAAATACTAGAAAGAGGAGCAATACAAGAAATTCTTGGAGATGCTGAAATAAATCAAGGTAAATATTCCCTTGATTGATACTTTGAAGGAGATGTCAGACTATGAAAAAATGATGAAGGACTTGATGTCCTGAAACTTTAATTTCCAAGACTTGGCCACATTGACTCTAACTCAGACCTGCAGTACTGTGGTGACTAGACCAGTTGCTAAGAAATTGTCTGACCCAGGGAGTTTCACAATTCCCTGCACGATTGGTAACTTTGCTTTTTCCAAAGGACTTTGTGATTTGAGGGCTAGCATAAATCTTATGCCCCTGGCGATCTATACGAGAATGGGGATTGGAAGAGCTAGGCCTGCATCTATATTGTTGCATCTAGCTAACAAGACCCTAAAAAGAGCTTCTGGTATCTTGGATAATGTGCCGATTCAGGTAGGGAAATTTGTGTTCCCTGTAGATTTTGTTATTTTGGATTGAAAGGTGGATGAAGAAATTCCCATAATTTTGGGAAGGCCGCTCTTGGCCACAGTGAGAGCTCTCATTAATTATGAAATTGGGGAGATCAAGATAATGTTGAACGATGAGGAGATAATATTCAAAGAGTGCAACTCCATATTACATGTTATTATCTCATCTAGTTTGTTAGATGTGCCAGCACAAAAACTTTTGCAGGTACTCAAAGAGTGCAAGACTGCCATTGGGTGGACCATGGCCGATATTAAAGGGATGAATGCAGCATATTGTATGCATAAAATTCTACTAGAAGAGGGGCAAAAATATTCCAGGGAGCACCAAAGAAGGTTGAAACCCAACATAAACAAAGTGGTGAAGAAAGAGGTGATTAAGTGGTTTGATGCGGTAATCATTTTCCCCTTCTCTAACAGCAACTGGGCTATCCCGGTGCAATGTGTTCTTAAGAAGGGTGGTATGACGGTGGTCAATAATGATAACAATGAGTTGATATTAACAAGAACCGTCACATGCTGGAAAATTTGTATGGACTACAAAAAATTAAATCTGGCCACCCGAAAAGACCATTTCCCACTTTCCTTCATTGATCAGATGCTTGACAGATTGGGAGGGAGGTCTTACTTCTATTTTCTGGGTGGCTACTGAAGGTACAATCAAATATCCATTGCACCAAAGGATAGAGAGGACATCCTTCACATGCCCATATGACATTTATGCTTTTCAGTGGATGTCCTTTGGCCTATGAAATGCACCCGTCATAGTCCAAAAGTGCATGATGGCCATACTTACTGACATGGTAGAATTCTTAATGGAGGTGTTCATGGATGATTTCTCAGTGGTGGGAAACTTATCCGACGAGTACCTTATAAATCTGACCCGAGTGTTGAAACGATGTACTGAGACTAACCTGGTACTTAGTTCATGGTACAAGAGGGCATAGTATTGGGACACGGGTATCAAGCAAGGGAATCGAGGTGGATCGTTCTAAAGTTGACGTGATAGCAAAGCTGCCAACCCCCACTTCAGTCAAGGCAATCAGGAGCTTTCTCGGGCATGCCGGTTTCTACCAGATATTCATAAAAGACTTATAAAAAATTGCCAACCCCCTCAGAAAGTTGTTAGAAAAATATCACCCTTATTTTCTGATGATTGCATGTAGCATTCGAGGAGTTGAAAAAGAAGCTAGTCACAACACCCATCATTGTTGCCTCCGACTGGGAGCAACCATCATGTGTGATGCTAGTAATCATGCAGTGGGGGAAATGATGGGACAACATAAGGACAAGCTAATGTACCTAATCTACTATGCTAGTAGAACATTAAGTGGAGCCTAACTGAATTACATTGTGACTGAAAAGGAGATGTTGGTTGTGATGTTTGCGTTCGACAAGTTTAGATCATACCTGATTAGCTCTAAGGCAATTGTATATACTAATCATACAACTCTCAGGTACTTGATTGAGAAGAAGGAGTCCAAACCGTGCCTGATTCGTTGGGTGTTGTTACTGCAAGAGTTCGACATTGAGATTTATGATTGTAAGGGCACAGAAAACCAAGTCGATGATCATCTATCATGACTTGAAGGAGCTGAAAACTCAGTTGAGGTTGAGGATATTCTGGAAACCTTTCCAGATGAAAAACTACTTGCTACAAGACTTGAGGTAGTGCCATGGTATGCAGACTTTGCAAATTATATAGCAAGCGGTATAGTTCCCTATGACATTTCCTCTGTGCAAAAGAAAATTTTTATTGTGACTGCCACATGTATTACTGGGATAAACCTTATCTATTTCGAATATGTGTTGACATTATATCCCTGAGATAGAACAATCTTCTATTTTGCAGGTATGTCAGGCATCAGCGTTTGGCGGGCATTTTGGAGGAGTCAGGACGGCCAAGAAAGTGCTAGAAGTCAGGTTCTACATGCTAACAGTATATAATGATGCACATCAATGGGTAAAGGGTTGTAATAAAAGTCAGCGAACCAGGAACATTTACCGTCGCAACCCAATTTAAGAGGTTGAAGTGTTCGATGTCTGGGGGATCGACTTCATGCTCCTCTTCGTCAGCTCCTTTAGCAATAAGTACATACTTGTTTTTTGTAGATTATGATTCCAAATGGGTGGAAGCTGCAGCACTTTCCACCAATGATGCAAGGATTGTGCTAGGGTTTTTTAAAAAGAATATATTCACCTGTTTCAGGACCCGAGAGATATTATCAGTGACGGGGACACTCACTTCTGCAATCGAGCCTTGGAGAAATTGTTAGCAAAGTACGATGTACGCTACAAGGTGTCAACCCCGTATCATCCTCAGACTAGTAGACGGTTCGAAGTGTTGAATAGAGAGATAAAGAGTGTACTGACCAAGACTTTGAATACCACGAGAAATGATTGGGCAAAAAAGTTATATGATGTACTATGGGCGTACAGAACTGCTTTTAAAAACCCAATTGGTATGTCACCATATAAGTTGGTGTTCGAAAAGGCCTGTCAATTGCCAGTGGAACTAGAACATAGAGCTTGGTGGGCAATGAAATAATTTAATATGTACATTGCGGCTAACTAGAGTCATATAATGCATTATCTCGACGAGTTTCAATATCTTGCTTTTGAGAGCACAGGGTTGTACAAGGAAAGAATGTAGAGGTTGTACGACAAGAAAATTGTTGAGTGAAATTTCAGTCTTGAAGACATGGTATTGTTATATAAGTCAAGATTAAGGCTATTTCTGGAAAAACTCAAGCCACGATGGTCTGGACCATTTCGAGCGAATAAAGTATTCCCCTTAGGTGCCGTAGAGATTACCTCAGAGAAAGACTTGCATACATTAGAGTCAATAGGGAAAGATTGAAACCATATGTAGGCATATATGAACCCAAGGAAGTGTCATTTATCCATATGACTAAACCTCAAAGGTCGAGCGAGCTTTAAATGCTCTTATTTGTGTCGTGTAGTGACGTTAAATCGGGCGCATGAGGCAATGTTGTAACTATCGTGCCACGACATTAACTAAGGCACTAGTTGGGAGGCAACTCAATGGTAGTTAGTAGCTATTAATTTTGATTTTGGAAGTACTAACCAATGTAAGTGAGCTTGGGCAGGTGATAAGTCCATCAGACGTGAAAAAAATAGGGTAAAAATGGAAACATTTCGCTCCCAGGAGCGCGCTCGCGCTACAAGCCGTGCATATGGGCAAACATTCTGCCTCGGCTTCTCCATCACTAGCACTACCTCTCTATAACCATGCTACTAACTGAGCTAGAAATGCGACCGCGCTAGTGGTCGCGCATAGGGCCAAGTACACTGTTTTGACTAGCGTGACCGCGCTCGTACCACACTACGACCGCGCTAGTTCAGCCTCTTAACTTAACATTTTGTTTTATTTTTATTTTGTATAATTATTAAATATTGTTTCCTCTAACTATTTCCCACCCCCACTCTAATTACTCCCATCATCTTCACTCCCAAAATCCCCCACAACCTCTACTCCCTTCTTCTTCAAAAATTTCCTCTTCTTCATTCCCAAATTTCCCAAGGCTCAAGCCCAACCCTCCCCTAATCTTCTTCATTTCTCATCATCTTCTCTCACTATAAGGTCTCTCATTTCACCAATTTTCTTTTTTTCTTTCAGATTTTTGTTTTTATTTTTTACTTATGATGCATTTTTTTCTTTTCTTAGTAGGAATTGGTAGTATGTGTAGTATTATGGGGGTGGTGATGCTGGTGGAGTTTTATCTTAACTTAGTGGGTGAACTTGGGAAACTTGTGGTGATATTGGGGTACAACATATTTGAAATTAGGTGTGGGTATATACAAATTTTCTTTTTCTTTTTATTTCAGATTTTTGTTTATTTTTTTTACTTATGATGTATTTTTTTTCTTTTCTTAGTAGGAATTGGTAATGTGTGTAGTGTTTGTGGGTGATGATACTGGTGGAGTTTTATCTTAACTTAGTGGGTGAACTTGGGGAAATTGTGGTGATATTGGGGTACAACATATTTCAAATTGAGTGTCGGTATATACTGCCCAAAAGGTGTTTGTTTAAATGCCTCAGTGAATATAATTGAGTAATTATGACCAATTGTGCATGTGAAGTTTGAGTAATCGCATTTAGTCACATTTTTTTGGGGTAGTGCTAATGTTATTCCTTTTCTAGGTACTATGGCTCTATCTAGGAAATGTCGCACCATAGGTTCCTCTTCCAGCAGTCAAGCTGGATCGTCCAGGGTGCGCGGATCAACTCCTGCTCGTCCATTTGATAGTAGCAGGTTCGTCTCTACCAAGGCTCAGGACCGCTTTGCGTATAAGGCCCCTAAGAAACCAATACCGGAAAGGGGCATCCAGCTGGGCTTCCCTAACTTCTATAATAAGCTGATAAGGCGGGGGCTACAAATCTTCATTGATGAGCTGAACGAGGGAAATGAGATGGTTGTCTGTGAGTTCTACGCCAATGTAAAAAAACATGTGAATGGCGTAGTAACTGTGCGCAGAAAGGCGGTGGATGCCTCTGTTAAGGCTATATGGAGGATATACCAGCTGCCCCCTTATGTGGATCGATATAATGACTATTATGAAGGGTATGTCAGATCACAGACACAGTGAGAGATGTTCTTTGAAATAATCTGTGTACCCGGAAAGGAAATTGTTTGGATGAAGTATGGTCAAAAGTTTCACACCATAGAGCTAACCTTTAAAGGGAAGTGCTGGTTGTATGTTATCAAAAATCGCGTGATCTCGTCTTCCAACACTACGAAGGTGAATGTTCCTTGAGCGACTCTGATTTAGTGCTTTATAAACGGTCACAACTTTGATGTTTCCAAGGTGATTCATGAGGAGATGTTCACCCATTGTCCAGTGCAAAGATATGGGCTCTTCTTCTCTTACTTAGTTACTAACTTTGCCGGGCAACTCAAGTGCTGAAAAATCTAGATGTGGATGGGAGAGTGATAAAAGATCACAAGTTTCGAGAAGATAAGGTCACTACTGGGAAGGAGCAGGTTGAAGCGGGTGGTGATGATAGTGATAAATTTAATGACTTTGAGGAAGAGGAGGCTGATCAGGAGGATGTGAGGGCCGAGCCATAAGTCCATGAGCAAATTGCAGAGACTGCCGCACCATCTGGGGTGCAACACCATCTAGGCTGCTCAGATTACCCGGTTCACAGATTTAGAGCAGAAGGTGGCCGGATTTCGTACCTCGGATGATGACTTGGGTAAGTGTTGACGTGGTGGTTGCCCAGTAGGTGAAATCGGAGAAGAAAATATTGGGTTAGCTGAGAGCTATGGGTCTTGCTTGCTATCTGAACCCAGACACGGTCTCCGATCAAGAGTGATCATTATGGGAAGTTCCTTTACCTCACAGTTCTTCATTTTGTATGTCATGAGGACATGTCTACTTTTTAAGTATGGGGTGGGGTTACTTCAATGTATGTGTGTATATGTAACAACTTCACTGTTTGATGTTTTCTTTGTTTTTCTTGATTGTTTTTGGTGGTTTTGAGTAGTAGTCAAACTAGGTAAGTTGACTTGTCCCGATGACAGATCTCTTTCGATGCGGTTCTTGAGGGTCTAAGTCTACGTGAAAAATCTGGAAAAAAATAGAAATATGTTGGAATCTTCCTGATGACGGATATTCTAGACAGTTTTCATGAGTGAAGTCTAAAGAAAATACCAAAAAGATTTTTTAGGTAGAGTAGTAACTTCCCATTGGTTTTTCTTTAGGCCACGACTCTTTTCCAAGGGTTTTGCTTGAACCGGGTGTAGTTAGTTTTTGTTTATTTTGTTTCTAGTTTTAATTAGTATTGATGGGCTATGAGCTGAATAGAAAGAGAAACCCTTGGAGTTGATACACCTGAACACACTAGACATTAGAGTGTAACGCCTTAATCTCAGTGGTTAATTCTTGCTAGAGTTCCTTAAATTGTATGTTTGTAACTGACCTGAATACTCAAGCGAGAGTGTCTTTATAAGACAATCTGGAGGAAGTCATGTTCCATATGTGTGTGAGTTGTACTATGCTCTACATTTGATGCATATAACTTTCCCTGTGTGTTTGCAAAGTGAAATAGTAGCTTTATTCGGTCTTAAAAGTGATATAGATATTTTTTTGTTAAGACATATATATAAAGTAGACCCACCTAATGTAATACATCGTAGTTAACCCCGTTGAGACTATAGGCTTATTTCTTTGGCAACTGCATTACAAAACTTACCCAAATGTTTATACAGCCCATCTGTTTGAACCCTATTACCTCCCAAGAGCACTTAAATGGTTATGAAATATGCAAAAGCTAAAGTGTGGGGTGGTGGTTTGGTTTTTGAGTTTAACCGATAAAATAGAAAAAAGGTGCAGTATCTGAAAAAGTAAAAGAATAAGCACCACTTATAAAGAAAAAGAAAAAAAAGAGAATGAGTAAATGTAGTATTTGATAAGTCGTGACTTGATACCAGTGCACCTAATGGAGCGGGATGTTATAAATAGAAATGTAGTGGAATATCTGGTTGACATAAGTATTATCTAATGTTAATGTGATTATATTAAAAGTGTTTAGGAAAGTTAGTCACTATATACAAATATATCCTACCCGTCTTTTAGCCTGCATTACAACCAAATGAAGTCCTAATTGATCTTATACTGAATGGGCTCGATTAGTAGAGTAGTACATTATGGGCAAGCCTATGGTGCATCTATGGGGCATATGAATTTTCTTTTGGAGAGTGAGCGAATTTTGACTATATAAGTTCCTAATTATTCTTAACATTATTATTCGTGTAACTACTTTCTTGTGTAATATGAGGGCATATGATTCACGAAGGAAAGGTAAGTTTTGACTTTTGTATAGAGTAATTTGAGTAAGTACGAATATTATACGGCACATGAGAGTCGAATTTTGAGGCAAAGATTGTACACTCCTAGACTTAACTTTGGTGATTTGTTCTTGGTATGATATGTTAGGGGAAAAGCTTAGTGAAAGAACCTTTATAGAGTGTGGTGGATTGCTCGAGGACTAGCAATGATTTAAATGTCGGGTGTTGATAATAGGCTAGATTCATTTAATTTGGTGATTGTTTATGCCTCACATTGACTATCTTTCACTGTTCTAGGATAGTTAAATGATGATAAATTAGCTCTAATTGTGAATTTCATGTTATACAGGAGCAAGTTGCGCTTATGAGGACTTAGGACTATATGGAGCTAAATTAAAGAAAGGGAAGCCCCTCGGAGCTGAGTACGTTGAAAGAAGAGATGAAATGATGATCCAGCTTAGCGCAACCATTAGCGCTCCTACAAGCGCGACCACGCTAGCCCAGGAATTCAAGGTAGAATACTATGCCATATGCGCGATCATTAGCGCGCCCACTAGCGCGACCATGCTAGTTCAGTTCGGAACATATAATTCAGGAGTAGACTTAAAAGATCGGGGGTAATTCCTCTAAACCTATAAGAGGTCCAGCTTGCCCAAAGGGACAAGATGAAGGTTTTTACAGCTTAGTCGAAGGCAAAGAGAGGCAAGAGGCAAGAAGGATAATTCAACATCGAGTTCTTCCCTTCTTCCTTTTATATTTTACAATTTATGATGAAATTTGCTATTGTTATGATAAAAACGATTATGAGTAGCTAAATATTTAGTCTAGGTCTTTGATGTAATATGTTGAAGGATGAACTTCGTGCTATATTAATATAGTTTGACCGGTTTAATCTCTATTTGTTCAACTGCATTCTTGTTGTAGTTAATTGATAGGATCCTCAATTAGTTATGTCTATCTAGTATGTATTACTTGGGAGAGAGTGCATATTTAGGTAATTATTAAACAACACCACTCCGAAAGTATATGAGGAATAAATAACTGAGGGATTAAAGGCGAGATCAGGGATAACGAAACCTTGGATGCGATCTAAAGTGAATAAAAGCCAGCTAGCATAACCCGGAAGAGTGCATCTAGTAATTATCGTAATTATTCGTGATATATTTAAGGTAATAAGAGTGCTCATGATCAATAGAGACGATTAGGCAAATATATGCGAAACATAATAGAAAAGGATTCCATCAATAAGGGAAATCATAACCTTAGATCCATTATCTTATTTGCATATAACCCAGTCATAGTTAACTTTTAGTTTACTTGATTTGATTCAGTTATAGTTAGTAAAAACATCTCCACTTATTATTCAAAATATCTAAGAAGTTGATTATGAAGAACTTAGTGAGTCTAACAAGAGTAATTGGTAGGTTAATTCCATGTGGATTCGACTCTGGGCTAAATACTCGGATTATATTTGCAGCGACTGTTTTGTCCTTTTTATAAGGCATAGTTGGGCATGATCATAGATGAATCCTTTTATATCATTAGCATAGAGAATCACAGAGATAGATCCCAAAGATTACTTAGATTGTCTCAAAGGGCCTACATTGAAAGAATTCTGGAAAGATTCGAAATGAAGAACTGTTCACCTATAGCAATACCCATAATTAGAGGTGATAAATTCTCATTGAATTAATATCTACAAAATATATTGGAAAAGGATCAAATGAAAAGCATTCACTATGTTTCGCTTGTTAGGTATGCATAAATCCGTACTATGTCTGGTATTGCTTTTGTGGTGAAAATACTTGGCAGATATCAAAGTAACCCAGTCTTGACCACTTAAAGCAGGTAAGAATGTTTTTAGATATTTACAAGAAGCCACAGATTTTATACTCACATACAAATATTCTAACTTTACTTTTGTCTTTTTGTCTTGAGCCAAGGGTCTTACAAAAATAGCCTCTCTGCTCCATCGGGGTAGGGGTAAGGTCTGCGTACATACTATTCCCCTAGACCCCACTAGTGCAATTTCACTGGGTCGTTGTTGTTGTTGTTCTTGTTGTTGTTATTGTTGTATACAAATATTCTAACTCCTTGGATGTGATTGAATATTCAGATTCTAATTTGGGTCAGAATACATTCTCCTTCTTACTGAAGGTGATGAGTCTTGGAGAAGTGCCAAGCTGACCACTGTTACAACATTTACCATGAAAGATAGCATGATATGAAGCTACATCAGAGGCGTTATGGTTGAAATATTTTATTTTCGGCCTTAGAATTGTCGATTTTACTTCAAGGACATTGAGAATCTTCTGTAATAATTCTGCTGCAATATTCTTTTTTAAGAATAACAAAAGTGACAATCGAAGCAAGCATATTGACATAAAGTATTTGACGTTAAAGACTATGTCAAGAAGCGATATCTGTGTTTTGAGGATGTTAATACTACTTTGATGTTTACTGATCTTATGACTAAAGGACAGACGATTATTATTTTCAAGGATCATGTAACCCACATGGGGCTTAGTAGCTCAATTTAGTCTTGCTTTGTTCTCAACAATTTGTATAAATATAATGTTTATGTTGATATACATGACGTTGCACGCTGTAATTTTTTATATATTATTTTGTGATCATTGGATAAATAAAGTTGGACTTTTAATTATTTATATTAAGTTCATTCATAAAGTTTTTAGACACTTTGTTAGAATATATCGTGCATTGTAATACATGAAATGAAGTATTTATTTAAGAGCATGACCGACATGATTCATGTAATAATATGTTCTAGTTAAAGTGATTATTGCATAACTTTTAGTTGAGTGATAAAGTCTATGTCCGTATTGTTATAACTATCACTCATAAAGGATCGCCTGATTATAATATGTATACCAAGTGGGAGAATGCAAGAATTACAAGTCTCTTTAATAAGACATTTGTGGAGCACATATAATAGTAATTAGTTCAATTAACTTGTCTTCCAAGTAATTAACTTATCAGACAATATTTGATGGTTATGCATATCTAGAAGTTCTCTTGATGTAAGAAAACTATTAATGATCGAAAATTTTATTTTATGGAGAAGTTCTTAAGGTTAAAAGTTTTGTCTAGTCCCTAGCCTACGTATATATAAACGACTCTATCAGTTTGGTATCCTACGATATGCACATACTAAAAGACTCCCGGGTTTATTATGTCAATCTTTCAAAGGTTATCTACAATACCTAAACAACAATGGCTGAAGGTACGATCCTATCAATATTTCGCTGCATAGGCTTTGTGTATGTGTTTAAATTCTACATAATGCCAATGCCAACAATTTAAATGAAAATCATATAGTTTTCTTATGATCAAACAATTTTAAGATCCTTGCCATTTATTATTAAGTTTAGTATATAATCATCCAATTAATTTCGTTAAAAAAGGAAGAGAAAAGAATACTAAACTACATCCTGAGATACTAGGAAATCATAGCTATTGTGAGTGACAAGGAATTGGAGTCTCATTAGGTTTTATTTTAATAGACTAGGTGTTTGGAAAGAGCTTGGCTTGATAGGCTGCTTAGTAAGTCGGACTTGAGTGACTTTTTCATGAAAGGATCCATGCGAACGACCTTTGTATGGTCTGGCTTCATATTATAGACTGACTTCTTCGGCCAAGCCCAAGCTGATGTCGCCTTGATAATTACTAGTTTTTTACCTGGCAAGCCCAAAGACATCATTTGGTTCGGGAGATTTGCATCTATATTCGTTTTTTGTGTCACAGTTTAACTTGTGCCTATTTTACAAAAAAAATTGTAAGTATACCCACTTTTTCGCATAATTTCAGCATACGGAGTTGAAGTAGCAACGACAATCACGTAAAACTTCAACATTTTAGTAGCCAGGCTTGAAGTTCAGCTCTAGAGCTGAAGTTTTTGTTTTGTAAATTTTATAACTGGCGAGAGCTGAAGTTTTGTTTTGTAACCGGGAAACTTCAGCTCTAGAACTGAAGTTTTTATTTTATAACTGAGAAACTTCAGCTCTAGAACTGAAGTTTTATTTTATAACTGAGAAACTTCAGCTATTACTGGTCCAAATGCTCTACCTCCTTTTAGATTCTTTCGACTTCTCATGACCGCTCCTACTACGGATGGTACTAACCCATGGACTGACCTGGTGATCAGCTTCAACGAACTCAACGTCCAATTCAACAGCCAAATTCAGAACTTGCACTCATGTTTTCTTCCCGTTTTCTCTGCAAGAATATCTCTAGAGCTGAAGTTTTTGTTTGGTAACCGGAAAACTTTAGCTCTAAAATTTCAGCTTTTCCCCAGTTATAAAATAAAAACTTCAGCTATTTTTGTTTGGTAACCGGGAAACTTCAGCTCTAAAGCTAAAGTTCGCCAGTTCGAGCTGAAGTTTTTCTTTTGTAACTGGGAAATTTCAGTTATAGAGCTGAAGTTATTTAGTTTATTGTATGTTTACTACCTCAGATGACACTATTTTCACATAACTTCAACTATAATTATGGCTCCACTTTCTAAATAACTATATTTGCAGTTTTCTTGGTTATATATATAGTACGGTATTTACGGAATCAATTGCAGTTTGCCAAATAATTGAAGTACGAGAACGAATAACAAAGTAACTTAAGATTTTATTGTTGCCTCAAATGGTCCACGTCAAATTACAAAGATAGGTGCTTATCATTGATTAAGAAAATAGGAGTTGCCATTTTATGTAATAACTTGTGCAAAATAAAAAAAACACTAATTTTTCTGCTAAAAACGAAAAGCATGTCTGAATGAATATGCAAGAGTTTCTCTAGTGCATTGACTCGAAAATAAGATCAAACATGACTAGTAGACTAGATTGGAAATAACAGGAGGAGGGGGAGAAGGAAAAAGTGGGTACAAGTTAAAAGTTTTTAAAAAAATGGATATAAATTAAATAAGTGTGACCAAATAAGGCGCCTTGTGCAATTATTACTTTGGTTTGGTTGTATCATTCATTTGTGTATAGTCATTATTATTGATGTTTAATATTATGGTCTTAGATATCGAGCCATGTACGCGTTGCTTGACTAGTTCTACCTTATTATATACCAATAAAGAGTATACCAATACAACATGGGTAATTTGTACATCATAGATATTAAGTATTCAAATTATCTCCCAAGTAACAATAATATTAAGTACCTCAATGGTGGTCAACTATCTCCCTATCCCATATGACTGCAATAATTAAGATCAGTTAAAATATGTTCTAACTCATCAATAAAGAGTTAAAGAGTATGTTGAATTATCAATTATGTGTGAAGTAACTGTAGAGCCTTCAGCGTCAGAAAGCCTCGTAAGGACAAATGAGTCACCCCTTGATTGCATGCCATAATAAAACTCCAACTAGAGATGAAAAATAATGGGAGCATGTAGCTACACCAATGAGAGTCTCAATAGTTCAATAGTCTCAATAAGCACCTAGTAAGCCCTGCTACCTGTATAGGTCACAATATGAATTCCAGATAATTAATGAAATTAATTATACCCTAAGCTTATTCGGAGTTAATAAACGATATGATCACTTATTAATTGACATGCCCGATCATCGGTTGATGCACTTGTTAAGGCTACGGCCCATTTACCATCATAGGGACGGGACCTCCGCGTAGTCATGGCTATCACTGCCAGCTCACACATCTTGTATCTATAAATACAAAGAGAAAGAGCCCTAGAAGGGGGAGAGGGGCTACTTCTCTTCTTCACGACTATTTTCTAAGAAAAGAGAGAAGATCATTGTAAGGCTCTAAACCTCTCCATGGAGAGGCAGACCAAAGCAATATTACAAATAAAAGATCTCTTCCTTCCCCTCCTTAATAAATATCATTTGTTTCGTGCATTTTTCATTTAGTCCGTTAATTATTACGATCGGCTATAATTGACTCTTGATCTATTTCGATTGTTTATAAGCTTGCAATGCGTATAATAACTTTGAGCTAAACACTACCTATCGGCAAACTCCTAATTCATGAGCAAACTCGTATTCCATCATATCATTGTAAGTACGATAACATATAACGGACTTCAGGCTGGCTGTAACACAAACATAAATAGGCTTTAGGCAGTTCAATCAACATGCAAAAATAACATAGAAAATTTACATCACCCGGCCAAATAATTTCAAGATAGGAGAGTGATGTATAACACCAACCGATCTATTCAATATCTGTTACGACCCATTTCCATAATTGAACATGATGACACCTAATATCATTACCGGGCAAGATAGCGCGAAAATATAAATAAGTTCTCATTTTACTTTTATCAAAATAATTGATGTAATTTCTTAAGTTAAAGTTAAAATTAATAAGTAATAACCAGTAATATACCCAAAAGTAATTTTACAATTCCCAAAAGTTGTGGGCATCTAGTAGAATATACAAAAGAATAAATCTATCTTACTGTTCGAAATGGAATTGACAGTAAAAATAAATAAAGAGAGACTCCATCAAGTTGCTGAAAGGCACAGGAATGGAGCAACTCACCGTGAAAAGTCTCGGAATGTGGGATGCGCACCAGATTGATAGCCAGACGTACATGCCTCAGAGCCTGTACAATTAAGTACAGAAGTGTAGTATGAGTACATAAAAAATATGTATCTAGTAAGTATCCTGTCTAATCTCGAAGAAGTAGAGACGAGAGGTCGACTGACACTTACTAGGGTCACATAATTTGAGAGATGAATTATACTGAGCATGGATAGAACAAATAATTAGCAGTGTATAGAAATAAATAACAGGTCCTCTCCTAGATAACGTCACAGTTGGCCGCATCTGCAGAATTGGCCAAGCGGGCTGGGACCGCTTCTGCGATCTTGAAGCCGATTCTGCGACAATGGAGCCGCTTCTGCAGTTTTGGGCCTCACCTACCTTGGCCGAATATGCGAGAGGACGACCACTTATGCGATATCACAACTGCGGCTGACCAACCGCATGTGTGGTTTTAACATATAATTGGAGGTACAACTCCTTCCCAAAATTTCCAACTTCACTCGAGCCTCATCCGATTGACGTTCGCGGCACCCGGGCCCCTCCCAAACATACCGACAAGTCTAAAATCATAAAATGGACCCGCTCAAACCTTCAAAACGTCCGAAACAACCGTAAATCTAAGAATCACCCCCTAAAACCAATTGGATCAAACTTATGAACTTCAAGTTCTTAAATTCACTTCTAACGTGCCGAAACGTACTTATGCTACTCGAATTGACACCAAATTTTACGGGCAAATCTTAAATGTTATATTCGACCTGCAGTGGGCCCCAGAACCAACCTACGAGCCCGATACCATCATAATCAATCATTATTTAGTTTCGTTAAATCCTTATAATTTTAGTTTAATAATTTCTAATGAAAATTCATTACTCGGTCTAGGGACCTCAGAGTTCGATTCCAGACATACGCCTAGGTCCCATATTTTCTTACGGACCCTCCGGGGCAATTAAAACATGAATCCTGGTCCGTCTGCTAAAAATATTGACCAAAGTCAAGCTTAGCCTTTTAAGAAAAATTTAAGGAATCAAATGAGTATATTTCGACCCAAATTGTTCCATATGCCGAACCAACTATCCTTGCAGGTCGTAAATTAGTTAAAGCAATTGCGGGAAGTTTTATTTAGGGGAATGGGGTTCTAAAAAGCAAAACGACTAATCGAGTCATTACATTCTCCACCTATCAAACAATCCTCGAACGGACATACAAAAGTACCTAAGGTGCTAAATAAATGTGGGTATCTGCTCCGCATGTCCTCCTCAGACTCCCAGGTCGCCTCCTCGACTGGTTGGCCCCTCCATTGGACCTTCACCGCTGAAATTCTCTTGGATCTTAAATAGTGATCATGTCTATCAATAATGGCCACTGGTTGCTCCTCATAACTCAAACTCTCATCCAGTTGAATAGTACTGAAGTCTAACACATGGGACAAGTCGGCATGACACCTCCGAAGCATAGACATGTGAAAATAGGTGAACTCCCGATACACTGGGGGGGGGGGGGTAAAGCAAGCTCGTGCAATCTCCCCAACTCACCTCAACACCTCAAATGGGTCAATAAATCTTGGGCTTAGCTTTCCCTTCTTCCCAAACCTCATAATACCCTACATTGGGGAGACTTTCGAGAGGACCTTCTTGCCAACCATGAATGATACATCACACGCCTTTTGATCCACGTAACTCTTCTGTCTGGACTAAGCTGTGTGAAGCCTCTCCTGAATTGTCTTTACCTTGTCCAAGGCATCTTACACCAAATATATACCGTATATCTCACCAGGCTCAAACCACCCAATAGGAGAATGACACCGCCGACCGTATAAAACCTCAAATGGAGCCATTTCAATGCTGGAATAATAGTTGTTGTTGTTGTTGTACGCAAACTCTGCCAAAGGCAAGAACTAATCTCACTGTCCTCCAAAGTCAATCACACATGCTCTGAGCATGTCATCAAAAATCAAAACTATCCGCTTCGACTAGACGTTGGTCTGAGGATGGAATGATTTGCTAAGCTATATACGGGTCCCCAAATCACTCTGAAGAGCTCTCCAGAAATGGGAAGTGAACTGAGGGCCTCTATCTGATAAGATTGAAACAGGCACACCGTGCAACCTGACTATCTCCCGAATGTAGATCTGAGCCAATCTCTCCAAAGTGTAAGTAGTCACAACCGAAATAACGTGTGTCGACTTAGTCAACCTGTCAACAATGACCTATACTACATCAAACTTTCGCAAAGTGTGGGGAAATCCAACAACGAAGTCCAATGTAATGCGCTCCCACTTCAACTCTATTATAGGCATCTGCTGAAGTAAGACACCCGGCCTCTGGTGCTCATACGTAACCTCCTAGCAATTCAAGCACATAGCCACATACTCCACTATGTCTTTCTTCATTCTCTGCCACCAATAATGCTGTCTCAAGTCATGATACATCTTTGTCGCACCCGGATAGATGGAATACCCGAACTGTGTGCCTCATTTAGTATCGTCTCCCTCAAACCATCAATATTAGGAACACATGGGCGACCCTGAAGTCGCAAAACACCATCCTCGCTAATATAAACCTCCTTGGCACTACCTTGGAGCACGTCTCTCTAAGAACCGCCAAATGTGGATCATTGAACTGTCGGGCCTTGATCTATCCTAATAATGAAGACTGAGCAACAACGCACGCAAAAACTCGACTGGGTTTTGAAATATCCGGCCTCAAAAGTCTATTAGTCAAGGACTGAATGTATCCGGCCTCAAAAGTCTATTAGTCAAGGACTGAATGTCCAAAGCTAGTGGCCTCTCCTCTGCTGGAATGAATTTCAAGCTACCCATACTCTCTGCTTTCTTGCTTAAGGTATCCGCGACCACATTTGCCTTGCCCGAATGATAAATAATGGTGATGTCATAATCCTTCAGTAATTCAAGCACTCTGCGCTGCCTCAAATTGAGATTCCTCTATTTAAACAAGTGTTGTAAGCTGCGATGATCAGTATAAACCTCACATTATACCCCATACAGATAATGCCTCCATATTTTAAGATCATGAACAATCGCGGACAACTCCAAATCGTGCACAGGATAATTCTTCTAATAGATGTTCAACTGATGCGAATCATATGCAATAACTCGACCATCTTGCGTCAATACGCATCCTAATCCAACGTGCAAAGCATCACAATATACCATAGACATCCCTGAATCAAAAGGCAACACAAGAACGGGTGTTAAAGTCAAAGCTATCTTGAGCTTCCGAAAGCTCACCTCATAATCGTCGGACAACGGAAATGAGCACCATTCTGGGTCAATCTGTTGGAAACACGTTCTCAATGCAATATACTAAAACGTGTGTTCTTTTGTATAGGTTTTGATGAATGACAAACGAAGCGAAAATTCATATATGACGAAGTTCAAGAAACAAGCGCACAATTGATATACAACGAGATTCAAGCTCAAGACAAAGTTTTATAGTTTAATTGAGTCATTCTTAATTGTGATCTTGATCCTACAACTTGACTCGTAACATGGCTTCTCTCATAAAACTATTTTCCAAAATCATGCATATTTAATTTAATGTCAAATGATTTTAAATCATGCATATTTACAGTAGTCAAAATAATTTTTAGACATGCCTTAAAAATCTGAACTAAGATAATCGATTATGTACTTATGATAATCGATTGTTTTAAGCCAAGACTGCATGACAATCATTGTGAACTAATGACAATCGATTGTGAGAAAGACAGTGAGCATCAGGTTTTTTTAAACCTGCACGACATTCGATTGTGAACTAATGACAATCAATTGTGACTGAGGCAGTGTCCATCAAAGTTTTTCAAAACTCAGAATAATCGATTATGAACTAATGGTAATCGATTATGTTGAGACAGTGTCTTCCAGTGATTTTCAAATTTATTAAATAATCGATTGTTACATTGGACAATCGATTGTCAAAGAGACAGTGTCTAAAATGTTTTTCAAAAACTGATAAGTAATCGATTGTTGACTTTGTGCAATCGATTGTGAAGCTGACCGTTGTCGTAAAGTTTTCAAATACCGTCAGGTAATCGATTATTGATTCTGTATAATCGATTGTTTTGATTAAAATCCGGAAAAGATTTTTTGAACATTATTGGGTAATCGATTATTGATTCTGTATAATCGATTGTCTTGATTAAATCCGGAAAAGATTTTTTGAACGTTGCTGAGTAATCGAATGTTGATTCTGGACAATCGATTGTTTGTGGTAAAATCTGGAAAGGATTTTTTGAACGTTGCCAGTAATCGATTATGGATTGAAAGTAATCGATTATCAAGCGTAAAATCTGGGATTGAATTTTGATCTGACTGGCAGACAATCGATTGTTGGGGTTTGACAATCGATTTTCAGTGAGTAAAATCAGCAACTCTTAATTGGCAATTAGGCAACGGTAATGCCAAGTTTTTCAACTATAAATACAGCTTCATTTCAGTGTTTTAAATACAACAACATACAACAACTGATCATTACATTGCTATAAGATTGCATACTTTTGTTTATCATTTTATATTCAATTTCATAAAGCTTTTGAGAGCCATATTCTTGTCCAAAGTTGTTGTGATCTAGAGCTTACTTCTTTTACTCATATCTACTCATTAAGGAGTATTTTGTTTGAGTGTTTAGTGTTTTATACACTTGTAAGAGAATTGTGATTCTCTTGTTGTAAGGAACTTGTGTTTCCTTGGTTGAAGTCTTGGAGTGTTGTATCTCCGAGCAAAGGTGTTAAGGCTTGTGTCCTTAAGTTGTAAAGGTTTGTTGAGCACCCCTAAGCTTAACAAGTTAGTGGAAAATCTCGAGAGAGTCTCTCGGGGACTGGACTAGCCACGTGTTGTGGTGAACCAGAATATATCGGTGCGTTCTTTCCTTTTTGTTTATTTAACGCACTTATTTATTTCCTGCAAATTTTAATTTCCGCAAGTTTACGCTAAATTTTATTATAACGCTATTCACCCCCCCCCCCCTCTAGCGTTAAGCGTATTTTCTAACAATTGATATCAGAGCCCAACTCTCTGAAAACTTAACAGTTTGAGAGAACCATCCATGGCTTCTACTCGTGATTCTTTTGCAGGAATTGATGAAGGACAGTGCTCCACACGACCACCTCTATTCAACGGTACAAATTACACGTACTGGAAGGAGAGGATGAAGATCTTCATTCAGTCCAACAGCTTTCACCTTTGGAAGGTGATAATGAAGGGAAACCAAATTCCAACAAAGAAGGTGGAAAACGAATGGGTTCCCAAGTCCGAGGATGAGTATGACGCGGATGACATCCGAAAGGTTCAAAATAATGCTAAAGCAATTAATTTATTATATTGTGCTATTAATGCTGACAATTACAGGAAAATATCGTGTTGCACAATGGCAAAGGAGATGTGGGACAAGCTAGAAGTTACGTACGAAGGTACGGACCAGGTAAGGGAAGCAAAAATTGATTTCCTAACTCATTCTTATGAATTATTTCACATGAAGGAAGGTGAAAAGGTGGACGAAATGTTTGAGCAATTTTCAATAATCGTAAATGACCTACATGCTCTCAAGAAAACATTCACGGATAGAGAGCTCGTGCGAAAAATTCTTAGAAGTCTCACACCGGCATGGAGATCAAAGGCCGATGCAATTCAAGAATCCATTGGCGTTTCAAACGTCACCATCGACGCACTAAGAGGTAACCTTAAGACCTATGAATCTACTATTCTTAACCCTTTTGTTGATGATCAAAGGAGGCAAAGAATAGCTCTAAAGGCGAGCACAAGCCAACTGCAAATTGATGAGGAAGGAGACAACGAGTTTGGACTCGTTATCAAAAGATTTCAAAAGTTCATGCGCAAAGAGTATGAACGCAAGGGCAAAAAGCAAGGCGAACAAATCAAGTGCTATGAATGTGGTGAAACCGGGAACATCAAATCAAATTGCCCAAACATCAAAAAGGAGAAGAAACCTTTTAAAAAGCAACGTGCATACATTTCTTGGGGAGGCGACTCCGGAGATGAGTCAAGCGAAGGAGAAGAAGACGAAGCAGCAAATCTTTGCCTTATGGCACATGAAGACAACAAAGATGAGGTATGTCAAATTTCGTCTAAAAACTTCTTTACTCTTGAAGAAATGCGAACTGCTTTTGATGAATTATATGCTGAGTTTATTAAGGCTTCAAAAACTGTTAAGGGCATAAAAGAAAACGCTTCATTAAAAGAAAAGGATTTTGAAAAACAGCTTTCTTTGAAAGAAAAGGATTTAGAAAAACTAGTTTTAGAAAATGAAAAGCTGAAAGAGGAAAACAAATTTTTTGGAAAAAGAAGCGCCGATAAGCCCGAAAGTTCTACAAAAAATTGTTCTTCTTGCTTGCATCTCAAAAATGAGGTAGATAGACTCAAAGGTACCTTAGATAAGTTTAATTCTTCCCACAAGAATTTGAATGAGGTCCTTGTAAATTTGAAATCAACCAAGCATGGCATAGGATTTAAGAACGAGGTTAAAGAAAAGGTTGAAGCCAAACCCCAACCACCTAAGGCTCAACCTAGGACTAATAAAACAAATGCTTATCCTAGAAATGACTTACCACCTAGAAATAGTTACCCTAGAAATGATGCATATTTTAGGCCAAATGTTGAACCTTTGAGAAGACCTAGAAACGGCCTTCAACCGAGAAACAATCACTCTAGAAATGCTGCCCATCCTAGAGCTCATAGTAGGAGAAATAATTCTCATGAAATGCGAAATAGTCATAGTGTAAGAAATTTTCATCCGTCCAGTTACTATGACCTAGAAGGATGCATAACCCAAATGTGACTTGTCATTATTGTAGACGTATTGGTCATATTGCTCTTGCATGCTTTACACGTCATAGACATATTACTCAATCGCATCATTATAATATGCCTAACCCCCAAGGACCCAAGATGGCATGGGTACCTAAAGAACATTAATCTGTTTTGTAGGTGTGCTTGAAGGGATCAAGTGTACTATGGTACCTTGATAGTGGATGCTCCAAGCATATGACGGGAGATGAATCCAAATTCCTTCAATTAGAGCACAAAGAAGGAGGAAGTGTTATCTTCGGTGATAATAATAAAGGAAAGATCATCGGCATCGGCTCGGTCGGTAAGGATGAAAATTCCTCTATTAAGCATATATTACTTGTTAAAGGATTAAAGCATAATCTCTTGAGCATAAGCCAATTATGTGACAAGGGAAATCTTGCTTTATTTGATTCGGATGGATGCTTAGTGTTCAGACGTAGTGATTTCAAAATTATCCTCCGTGGTTTTAGAGTGGATAATATTTATATGGTTGATCTTGCTAATTCCTCACCCGATTATGTTGATTGTCTTATGAGTAAAGAGGATGATACTTGGCTATGGCATCGTAGAGTAGCACATATCAATATGCATCTTTTGAACAAATTGATTTCTCAAAACTTAGTTGTTGGTCTTCCCAATTTAAAATTTGAAAATGACTTTATTTGTGACTCGTGTCAAAAGGGGAAGCAAACAAAAGCATCTTTCAAATCTAAAATCATTGTTTCAACTTCTAGACCATTGCAATTGCTTCATATGGATTTATTTGGTCCCTCTCGCATTGAAAGTCTAGGAAGAAATAAATATGCTTTTGTGATTGTTGATGATTACTCGAGATTTACTTGGACTTTATTTCTTGCCAATAAAAGTGATGCTTTTCAAAATTTTAAATATTTTCTTAAGCGTGTTCAAAATGAGAAAGAAACAACCGTCACTTCAATTAGAAGTGATCATGGGGGAGAGTTTGATCACAATCTCTTTGCGGACTTTTGTGACGAACTCGGAATCGAGCATACCTTTTCCACTCCACGTACACCACAACAAAATGGGGTGGTGGAAAGGAAAAATAGGTGTCTCGAAGAGATGGCTAGAACCATGCTCGACGAAGCTAAGATACCCAAACATTTTTGGGCGGACGCCGTGAGTACCGCTTGCTATGTTCTAAATAGAGTAGTAATTCGGCCGATACTCATGAAAACCCCCTATGAACTTTATAAGGGTAGAAAACCAAATATTTCCCATTTTAGAGTTTTTGGTTGCAAATGTTTTGTTCATAACAATGGCAAAGACCAATTGGGTAAGTTTGATGCTAAGTCGGATGAAGGTATTTTCATTGGATATTCCTCACGTAGTAAAGCATATAGGGTCTATAATAAAAGAACCCAAATTGTGGAGGAATCCCCTCATGTTGTATTTTCCGAAAATAATGCTCGCTTGGCGAGAAAGGATTCCGGTTTTGATCTTGCAGGTATCTTAGATAGCTTGAAAGACAAAATACAAGAGGAACCACCCAAGGAAAATAAAGATGAAACTGAGGAACAACCAACGGAAGAAGCGCCACAATTGGAAAAAGAAATGAATATGCCTAACGAGTGGAGGACAATCAAAGATCACCCTCTCAAACAGGTAATTGGCAACATCGGAGACAAGGTAAGTACCCGAAACTCTCTCAAAAATACCTTAGAACATACTGCTTTTGTTTCTCAAATTGAACCCAAAACCATCTCAGAATCAATTGGGGATGAATTTTGGACCTTGGCAATGCAAGAGGAGCTTAACCAATTCGAACGCAATGACGTTTGGGATTTGGTGCCAAGACCCGAAGGTCATACCATAATTGGTACGAAATGGGTTTTTCGCAATAAACTAGATGAAAATGGTATAATCACTAGAAACAAAGCTAGGCTTGTAGCAAAAGGCTATAATCAAGAAGAGGGTATTGACTATGAGGAAACATATGCTCCTGTAGCTAGATTAGAAGCTATTCGCTTATTGTTTGCATTTGCCTCTTCTATGAATTTCAATTTATATCAAATGGATGTGAAAAGTGCTTTTCTAAACGGTTTTATTCAAGAAGAAGTTTATGTTGAACAACCCCCCGGATTTGAAGATTTTAAATCTCCCGATCATGTTTTCAAACTCAAAAAGGCTCTTTATGGATTAAAACAAGCTCCCCGAGCTTGATATGAAAGATTGAGTAAGTTTCTTTTGGAAAATGATTTCATTAGGGGAAAAGTTGACTCAACTCTCTTTGTTAAGCATAAAAAAATGATATTTTGTTAGTTCAAATATATGTAGATGATATTATATTTGGTGCTACTAACAATGTTTTATGCAAGGAATTTTCCGATTTAATAACAAGCGAATTTGAGATGTCTATGATGGGTGAGTTAACATTCTTTTTGGGATTACAAGTAAAGCAAATGAAAGAAGGTACATTCATTTGTCAAACCATATATTGCAAAGAATTGCTGAAACGATTTGAGATGAACAATGCAAAAGAAATGGCAACTCCCATGAGCACATCCGATCATCTAGACAAAGATGAGAAAGGTAAGGAAGTCGACACCAAAAAGTATCGAGGTATGATTGGCTCTCTTCTTTATCTTACTGCTAGTCGTCCGGACATCATGTTTAGCGTGTGCTTATGCGCTCGTTATCGTGTCCGAAGGAGTCTCACCTTACTGCGGTAAAACGAATTTTAAGGTATCTTGTTGGTACTACAAATGTGGGTCTATGGTACCCCAAAGGCTCTTCATGCCAACTTGTTGGCTATTCCGATTCCGATTTTGCTGGATGCAAATTGGACCGCAAGAGCACGAGTGGCACTTGCCATTTGCTCGGTAGCTCTCTCGTTTCTTGGTTTAGCAAGAAACAAGTAAGTGTTGCGTTGTCCACAACCGAGGCTGAATATGTAGCCGCGGGGAGTTGTTGCGCTCAAATCCTATGGATGAAACAACAACTCTTGGACTATGGCCTAAGTCTTAATCATATCCCTCTTAGATGTGATAATACTAGTGCCATATGCTTGACGAAGAACCCCGTTCTTCATTCGCGAACGAAACACATTGAAATTAGACATCATTTTATTAGAGATCACGTTCTCAAAGGCGATGTCGAAATTGAATTTGTTGAAACCAAAAACCAATTGACAGACATCTTTACGAAGCCTTTAGAGAAAGAGTCCTTCTTCCGAATTCGCAGTGAACTCGGGATCCTTGACTCCACGTTGATCTAAGTCATGCATTGCATTTTTTTTTACATGATTTCTACCTTGAGCGTCGGAGACGTCTAATTCTTTTTTTTGCAGGTATCGCCCTAAAAGTAGGGGGAATTATAAAGCATGACGCGCAAGAATCGAGTCTTCTTCAGAAAAATCTGTTTCCCTCATCTAATAATCGATTATCTCGTATCAATAATCGATTGTAATGTTATCATTTGAGCTATTATACTCTCTTTAAATAATCACACCTTCTTTCCAATAAATAAACAAGGTTTATTTCATCTTTGGCATCTTATTATTATTATTTTTGCTAATGGCAAAAGGGGGAAGATAACGGGTATGATGCACTCTCAAGTTATAAGCTTAAATTGAGGGGGAATTCTCAAATTGAGGGGGAACAAATTGTATATTTGTTACATGTATATACTTGTCTTGAATCGTCAATATAAATTGCAATATAAATTGCTTGTCTTGCATATCCCGCTTAATGTTTGCCATTATCAAAAAGGGGGAAATTGTTGGAAACACGTTCTCAATGCAATATACTAAAACGTGTGTTTTTTTGTATAGGTTTTGATGAATGACAAACGAAGGGAAAATTGATATATGACGAAGTTCAAGAAACAAGCGCACAATTGATATACAACGAGATTCAAGCTCAAGACAAAGTTTTATAGTTTAATTGAGTCATTCTTAATTGTGATCTTGATCCTACAACTTGACTCGTAACATGGCTTCTCTCATAAAACTATTTTCCAAAATCATGCATATTTAATTTAATGTCAAATGATTTTAAATCATGCATATTTACAGTAGTCAAAATAATTTTTAGACATGCCTTAAAAATCTGGACTAAGATAATCGATCATGTACTTATGATAATCGATTGTTTTAAGCCAAGACTGCATGACAATCGATTGTAAACTAATGACAATCGATTGTGAGTAAGACAATGAGCATCAGGTTTTTTTAAACCTGCATGACAATCGATTGTGAACTAATGACAATCGATTGTGACTGAGGCAGTGTCCATCAAAGTTTTTCAAAACTCAGAATAATCGATTATGAACTAATGGTAATCGATTATGTTGAGACAGTGTCTTCCAGTGATTTTCAAATTTATTAAATAATCGATTGTTACATTGGACAACCGATTGTCAAAGAGACAGTGTCTAAAATGTTTTTCAAAAACTGATAAGTAATCGATTGTTGACTTTGTGCAATCGATTGTGAAGCTGACCGTTGTCGTAAAGTTTTCAAATACCGTCAGGTAATCGATTATTGATTCTGTACAATCGATTGTTTTGATTAAAATCCGGAAAAGATTTTTTGAACGTTATTGGGTAATCGATTATTGATTCTGTATAATCGATTGTTTTGATTAAAATCCGGAAAAGATTTTTTGAACGTTGCTGAGTAATCGATTGTTGATTCTGGATAATCGATTGTTTGTGGTAAAATCTGGAAAGGATTTTTTGAACGTTGCCAGTAATCGATTATGGATTGAAAGTAATCGATTATCAAGTGTAAAATCTGGGATTGAATTTTGATCTGACTGGCAGACAATCGATTGTTGGGGTTTGACAATCGATTGTCAGTGAGTAAAATCAGCAACTCTTAATTGGTAATTAGGCAATGGTAATGCCAAGTTTTTCAACTATAAATACAGCTTCATTTCAGTGTTTTAAATACAACAACATACTACAACTGATCATTACATTGCTATAAGATTGCATACTTTTGTTTATCATTTTATATTCAATTCATAAAGCTTTTGAGAGCCATATTCTTGTCCAAAGTTGTTGTGATCTAGAGCTTACTTCTTTTACTCATATCTACTCATTAAGGAGTATTTTGTTTGAGTGTTTAGTGTTTTATACACTTGTAAGAGAATTGTGATTCTCTTGTTGTAAGGAACTTGTGTTTCCTTGGTTGAAGTCTTGGAGTGTTGTATCTCCACAAAGGTGTTAAGGCTTGTGTCCTTAAGTTGTAAAGGTTTGTTGAGCACCCGTAAGCTTAACAAGTTAGTGGAAAATCTCGAGAGAGTCTCTCGGGGACTGGACTAGCCACGTGTTGTGGTGAACCAGAATATATCGGTGCGTTCTTTCCTTTTTGTTTATTTAACGCACTTATTTATTTCCTGCAAATTTTAATTTCCGCAAGTTTACGCTAAATTTTATTATAACGCTATTCACCCCCCCCCCCCTCTAGCGTTAAGCGTATTTTCTAACACAATCTAGTCAGAGGTGATACAATATATGAAAAGCCATGCACGAATTGTCTGTAACAACCTGCTAACCCTAGGAAACTCCTGATCTCGGTCACTGAAATAGGACGTGGCCAATTTCGGATTGCCTCAGTCTTCTTGGGATCCATGTTAATGCCCTCTCTTGACACAACATTCCCCATGAATGCCACTGACTCTAGCCAAAACTCACACTTGGAGAACTTAACATATAGCTTCTGCTCTTGCAAGGTCTGAAGCACTAGTCTTAAATGTTACTCGTGCTCCTATAGGCTACATAAGTATATCAAGATGTCGTCAATGAATACGACGACAAAGGAATCGATATAAGGTCTGAAAAACCTGTTCATCAAGTCCATAAATGATACCGGGCATTAGTCAAGCCCAATGACATCACCAGAAACTCATAATGGCCATATATAGCCCGAAATGCAGTCTTCGGAACATCCGAGTCCCGAATCTTCAACTGATGTACCCCGACCTCAAGTCAATCTTAGAGAATACCCTAGCACCCTACAACTGGTTAAACAAATCATCGATGCGTGGTAATGGATACTTGCTCTTGATGGTGACTCTGTTCAAATGGCAGTAATCAATGCACATCCCCATAGTCCTATCCTTCTTATTCACAAATAATACTGGTACAACCCAAGGCAATACACTGGGTCTAACAAACCCCTTTTGCTAAAAACTCCTCAAATTGTTCCTTCAACTTCTTCGGGGCCATACAGTACGGTGGAATAGATATAGGCTGGGTGCCTGGAGCCAAATCAAAACAGAAATAAATATCACGATCCAACGGCATTCCAGGAAGATCAGAAGGAAATGCATCGAAATCTCGAACTACTGGAATTGAATCAATCATCGGAGACTCTATGGTGGTGTCCCGAACATAAGCCAAACACCCCTTCTCGACCATATGTCTGGCCTTTAGGAACGAGACAACCCAACTAGATGTATCAATTGTGGAACCCATCCATTCTAACCTTGGCAACCCTGGCATTGCTAATGTAACAGTCTTGGCATGGATATCTAGGATGGCGTGATATGGAGATAATCAATCCATGCTTAGGATGATTTCAAAGTCGATAATATCAAGCTACATGAGATCTGATCTAGTCTCCAAACCACAGAATGCGACCATACATGATGGGTAGATTCGATCCACAACCACAGAATCGCCCACAAAGGTGGACACATGAATAAGAGTGCCCAAAGGCGTAGGAGGAATAACCCTGAAACGAGCAAACATAGATGATACATATGAATAGGTGGACCCTGGACCAAATAATACTGAAGCATCTCTACCACAGACAAAAATAATATATCTGATGACGGCATCTAAGGCCAATGTATCTGGCCTAACCAAAAGGACATTAAATCTGGTTGGAATGCCGGCTAGATGGCCTCCACCTGACTGAGCATTAGCTGGCTGACCTCTCCCTGCCTGGACTCCACCTCTAGGACGGCCTCTACCCTCTGTTCCCGCCTCTGGGAGGCTGAGCAACTGGTGCTGAAATCATACACTGATGATCCTGATGTACTGCCCTGCCCCCGAAGACTGGGGCAGGTCCTCTTCATGTGACATGAATCTCCACACTTAGCAACCCCTCGGCACCATAGCCTGTTGCCCTGAAGTCTGAGCCTGCTGACCCGAATATACACTAGAAGAGCCCTGAATGGATGGTGGGCGATACTGAAGTGAGTACTGGAAGAACCCTGATGACCAAGATACCCGCGGGAGGAACCCCGAATAGCTGGTGGGGCGTTAAGAATTCTCCGGTATCACATTGAAATAAGGTGTCACTGGAGCACCTCAAGGAGGTGGTGATGCTAATACGTGGGCCTACTGGGCTCAAAACGGGGGTCCATGCTAGCTCAAATACTAGGGTGTAACCCCGCAAAAAATCCCTGCACTATGTCTGCATTCGTGGGGAGTATCATGAGTGCATGGAGAGACAACCCAGAAAAGTTTGCCTCATAGTCGGTCACGGACATCTGACCCTACTCGAGATGCTCAAACTGATACCGCAACTCTTCCCTCTTAGAGGGTGGGATGTACCTATCCAAGAATAATTGTGTGAATTGACCTCAAGTGAGGGGAGGATAATGTTATACCACATTTTAGCACGAGTCAAACTAGAGTATAACATATTGGTGATTTTCAAATATTTATTAATTAAAGATAGTTGCCACCTAATTATTTCTATGGTGAATTAGGACACCTATTTTATGAATATTCGCTCTGTATATGATCTACTAAACTTTAGAGATTCCAAGGTAAGAGTTCAACTAATCTAAAGGGAATGTTTTCAAGGCACCCTTTAAATCCATTTAAAATGGTTAACCGTCCGGACTTATATTTATTAAATAAGACAAAATATTAAAAATTATCCAAAGTCCATGTGTCCCAAAAACCTCGCACTCTCACAAGTCCAACCATATAAAAATCTCCCAATTCAGAGGTCAAATGCTCCCTCAAATCCCAATTGTTTAGTCAAAAAACTTCTATTCAAATTCCTCTATTTTTGGACCGTAATTTGAATTTAAAAGATGAATTTAACAACTAAATGATGGATTAAAGCTAGGAATGATCATAGAAACGTTACCTAATAGTCTCTTCTTCAAAACTCACTCGAAATCGCCTTGGTCCGAGCTCTCAATTGGTTTTTCAACTTATGAAATTAAACCCTCGGATAAATCTCTTAATACACAATGATTTACGCTTTTGCAGACCAGGGACCGCTTTCGTGGTCAAATAGTCGCTTCAGCGGTTTCACTAAAGACCTCAATTTCCTCTTCTGCGGACAAATGTCCGTGTCCGCGGTCACCGCTTATGGGGATCCCTCTCCGCTTCTGCGGTCCCAGACATATTCCCATCAGACCGCGTCCGCGACTCCAACGTCGCGTCTGTGGTAACCGCTTATACGGCTACCCTTTCGCAGACGCGGAAACAAGAGAAGCAGCAGCAAAAATTCATATAGAATCCCAAAATCCACCCGTCGAGCATCCGAAACAAACCCGAGCCCCCCTGGACCTCAACCAAACCAACAAACCCATCCCTTAACATTATTCGGACTTACACCAGTTCTTAAATCACCTAATGCAACGCCAGAAACACTATTTAATCAAAGATTTGAACCTAAAACTTGCAAAACTTAACCAACTCACTTCCGATTCAAAACCTAACGAAAACACATCTGATTGACCTGAAATTTTGCACACACATCCCAAATGATATGGTGGTGCTACATCGACTTCCGTAATCCCATTCCGACCCTTGGATCAAAAATTCACTACCGGATCGGAAACTTCAAAATTCTAACTTCCGGCATTTCTAACCTAAATGAGCTACGGACATCCAAAATACATTCCGAACACGCTCCCGACCCCGAAATCACCTAGCAGAGCTAATGGAACCATCAGATCTCCATTCCGAGGTCGTCTTCATACTGTTCTGATTACGGACCATTTTTCAACACTTAAACTCTCATTTAGGGACTAAGTGTCCCAAAATACTCCAAATTCTATTACCGAACATCCCGGCAAACCAAAATAGTAGAAATGAACTTAGGGAAAATAGTTAATGAGGAAACATGGCATAAATTCCAAAGACGACCGGCCGGGTCGTCACATATAACCCATTTTACTACGGGTCAAACTTGAATATAACATATTGGTGATTTTAAATATTTATTAATTAAAGAGAGTCGCCACCTAATTATTTCTATGGTGAATTAGGACACATATTTTACGAATATTCACGCTGTATATGATCTACTAAACTTTAGAGATTCCAAGGCAAAGTTCAACTAATCTAAAGGGAAGGTTTTCAAGGCACTCTTTAAATCTATTTAAAATGGTTAACCACGCGGACTTATATTTATTAACTAAGGCTAAATATTAAAAATTATCCAAAGTCCATGTGTCCTAGAGAAAACATTTGATATTTTCAAATGACCTAAAAGTTCACGTAAGGTAAAAAGGATCAAAATCTCGTTTTAAGCTCCAAAAGCAATAACAGAAAAGTTTATTCCCTTTTGAACTTGTAAAAGAAATCACATTTTTTACCTGATTAAGAGAATAAGCTAAATTGAGCTTTCAAAGGACATTACTTTTAAGGAGCTTACTGATTTTGAACTATTACACCTAACAATGTTATTCAATACAACCAAACAAACCTGAATTTTAACCAGAACAAGATGAAGTATGTAATTTATTAAATAAGATAGACAAAAATAGGTTAGTTAATTGACAGCACAAGTAAAGATGTGCAGCCACTATTTTTCTTCTCTCCTTCTCCTCTCTTTTTCGAGAGCCTAAATATACTTTAGGAACAGAAGAGACAATAAGGAGGGGTGCGTGTTCCATGTCTAGAAGCAGCATCGATTCTTGTAGTAGAACTCCTTGCGGCTCCGGTGTATCATGCAAAACAAAAGAAAGAGCAATACGATTAGAGGAGGAACATCTGTTTACAAATATTTCGTAATTTTCAACTTGTTCTTAATGGCTGCAATGGCTTAGTATTTATAGGCGGATTCTAGAGTTCTTTGGGCAAGATTTTTATCTCTAATGTTTGAAATTAAGAGCATGAGATTTTGAATGGTAAAATAGTCGTTCATCATTTAATGAAGGAAATTTGAGCAGATTTTGTTTCAGCTTTGTCTGAAACTTTGAGCAGATTTGTTTGAAAGAGTTTTTTGGCATTTCTCTTTCAATTCAGCAACAAGGTCAAAAAGGTGAGAGGAAAACTTTATGGGAAAGAGGAAAGTAAAGAGAAGGAAGTGGGACGTTTTTTTCTTTTTTTTTTTGGGGAAAGAAGGCATGTCTTGAATTTTAGTCAAAAGGTGAAGTGGACAAAGCTAATGGTATGAGATAGATGTTGATAAAAATAATATTAAATAAATAGTGATGATAATAATAGTAACATAGTAGTAGTAATTAAAATAATAATAATAATAATAATAATAATAATAATAATAATAATAATAATTTTTGATAGCAACAAAAATATCATTAGCATAATGAAATTATAATACTAATAGAAATAATATCAAAGATAGTAATAGAATAATAATAATAATAATAATAATAATAAAATATTGGTCGTGATCGTAGTAACAATAGTAACACTAATACTAATATCGAGCTAATACTAATACTAACAATAATAATACTTAGTAATAGTTATAATGTATTAATACTAGTACTAATTCCAATAATAGTAGTGGTGGTGGTAGTAATAGTACTTGTAATAGTGATATAAAGTAAACAATAATAATAATTAGTTCTAGTTGGTGCTAAAAATGGTAAAATAACTATTCTTACATTATTATTGATATTAGAAGCTCAAGTAAATAATTTGGAAGAAAAAAGGGAAAAAATTGGATGTCAGATAACCTGCTGCCTGCCAAGAACATAGGACTGCCACCATCTACAGGCCCTACCCTCCAACTGAAGAGTAGTGAAGTTAACTCCATAGGACTCCAATATCCTCATGTTGTGTAGTCTGTTCCTGCACCTATCAATGAAATCTACGGCGTCCTCATGACGCTCACCCCCGAAACTGAAGGATGAAGTCTAGTCCATCTATCCAATAACTTTTGTGGGTCACCATCTATAGCTGGTCTGGGCTCGGGCATCATTGCAGCAACTGGTTGAGCCCCAATTTATGGTTAGTGCACCCGGAGTCTGATATACTGTAGTTGCATGACCAGGATCCTGAGCAGTAGGGGTATGTTCTCCCCATCCTGCCTGTGATGTAGTTGGATCTGATGGAAATAAACCAGCCTGAGTCATGGTATCCATGAACCGCAGCATACGGACCATAACCTCCTGGAAATTCGGTATTGTCATAAAGTCCGCCAGGGTAGGCTCGGCTGTGGGCACCTCACCCTGCTCCTCAACGATAGGATCTCCCAAAGGATCTGCTGGTAGTGCTACCGGGACAGCTCTGGGACACCCTCATCCCTTACCTCAGGCCGGTGCCCTCACCCGGCCTCTACCTCGGCCTCTAGCAATAGGGGTTAGGGGGAGAAACTCCTCCCGGGTGTGGAACATCAGCCGTGCGTGTCCTCACCATTTTGAGAGAATAAAAGAGACAAATTTAGTATACCAACCACTACACACGATAAGAAATGAATAACGAGTAGTTTTCCTAACATTCTATAGCCTAATAAAGATAAATACAAACGTATCTGTACAGATCCACTAGACTCTAATAGGTTTGCCCATGACTTGTGAGACCTACGTGAACCTAGTGCTCTGATACCATATTGTCACGGCCCATTTGTCACGGCCCAAAATCCACCAAGGATCGTGGTGGCGCTTGACACAGCTGTCAGGCAAGCCAATCAAATTACTTAAACAAAATCTCATTTTAACACTTTAAAAATCTAGGATTTCTTCCTCTATATTTAGGAAATTTTAAAGAATAGTTTTCAAATAAAATTTAAAAGTTAATAAATTAATACAATATTTCAAACCCTCCCAGAACCCGGAGTCACTAATGCATGAGCATCTACTGAATAAAGAAATAATATACAACCTTCGTCTGAAACACAGTGGACGGAAAGTAAATACAAAACTGGAGAGAGACTACCATAGCTGCGACCGTCTCGAATGATGCAGCTCAACTAGTCCCAAAATCCTCCGCTCCGATATGTCTAGAAGACCACTTGATTCACATATATACCTGTGCAACAAAATGCACAGCAAGCATAGTATGAGTACAAAAATAATATGTACCTAGTGAGTATCCCGCCTAATCCCGAAGGGGTAGAGACGAGATGGTCAACTTTGACACTCACTAGTAGTCCAATGACTATTTATCCTCAACAAATATATTAAGTAGTGGATTCATTTTATAAACATGTTTCAAATCCAAATAGGGGAAACAAGTAAACATATGATTCTTTCATGGAATATTTCCTTAGATTTCTTATTATTTTTAACAATGTGATCTTGCCATAATGAGGCATAAAAACACTCAAATAAGTTCAGGCAGCAATACCAGCATGCGCAAATGACATCGAGGTGACGACCCGATCCAATAGAAATATAATTGTGCACTACCGCGGGTCAGACGGCTCGAACCAATAGATGCATATATTTTCTCCGCTCATGAATCATCCATGCGATGCGGTAAAGTAAACAAATAACCTGATCGCGAATAATCCATGCGACGCAGTCAATAAATACTCTGCTCACGAATCATCTATGCGACGCAGGTACACACAGGAATACATGCTCAAACAATCAATTAAGAGTTTTCGGGAACTATTTACAAATAAGAACAAATCTTCTTTTAACAATTTTAGAAAAATGAGGCTTAATCATTTTTTGAAACTCATTTACTAGTTCAATTTTATTTAAGCAATTCAAATGTTGACAAGGTTAAAAATATTTCATGTATATCATGCTTTTGGGTCCTAGTCTACCCGGACAGTATCATAATAGTAGCTACTCACGGACTCTCGTCACCTCGTGCATACGTAGCCCCCACAATTAGGAGCACATAATCAATTTAACTCACCTATGAGGTAATTTCCCCCTCACAAGATTAGAAAGGAGACCCAACTCGCTCCAAAGATCCATAACAGACATTCTACATTCTTTCACAGGCTTGAACCGATGCAAAATGCTCCAAAACTAGCCAAATAACGTCAAACTAATGAGAATATACTTAAATATTCACTAAAAATTCAAATTATACAATTTCCCAACTCCACTTTGTGATATGACCAAAATGCCCTCGTGCCCACGTGCCCGGAATCCAAAATATTTTGAAGATAAAGGTTACCCATAACCTTAGGAACTCAAATATATAATTTTCTCTTAATTTCATACTCAAATCCGTGGCTAAAATTCAAGAATCTCAATTTCTATATTTTTCTTCTAAAACCTTGATTTTCCTTAATTTCACATGTCAAATCTACTCATAATCTATGAAATTAACATATGATGTAAAGAAATTGTTGGAAATCATGTATATCTATGATGTGTGCGCTTTGGTTGTATGAGCATGATTTTCAGGTATAGGTTTTGATGAATGACAAACAATGAAGTCAAGCGTCAAACAACGTTATAATATGACAAACTATCAAATGGCGAGAAGCATATTGATGACGGGATTGCATAGACAAGCCAAGTCGAGCCAAAGAGTTCAAGACCGAAGACCCAAGACGTAGGTCGTTAGGTAGAACCAATGTAAGAACAACGTTTAAGTTATCTTATCTTTTGGCTCAACATTAGGTCATCATAAATATGCATAAAATCATTTTATTAAAGTAAATCATTTTATTAAATCATATATATCATAAATTTTTTTAATATACTTCAAACAAAATGATTTTAACGTTTTCATTTTTAACCAAAATGGGTTTTGAAGTAAGTTTTCAATTCTGGTATACACAGTGTATATCAAGTGTATATCAATGGTATATAATCGATCCGTTGCCAAAGTTTTGAACACTGGAACATAATCGATTATATGAAGTACACAATCGATTATATGAAGTCAACAATCGATTGTCTACTTTTAACAATTGATTATTTTGAGACAGTGTGCAACCGAAGTTTTTAAACATCAAAACAATCGATTGTCTTGTCATACAATCGATTACCAACAATCGATTGTCACCTTCATACAATCGATTATATTTTGACCGTTCCCACAATCCTAAATTGATTTTTGAACGTTGAAGAACAATCGATTTTTCAGGTTTAACAATCGATTGTTTGGCCTAAAATCAGGAATCTTTTTTGAACGTTGGTCAGACAATCGATTGTCACCTCCAAACAATCGATTGTTTGAGCACAGAATCAGGGATTTTATTTGTCAATTAAGCAACGGTCAGCACTACTTTTTCACCTATAAAAAGAGGTCTTTTGAGCTGATTTTAAACACACAACTCTTGCATATATTGATATACATATTGATCATTTTCAAGCATCATTTTAGAGCTTTTGTTGAGCCATTTGATAGAAAACTTTGTGTTGTTCATAGAGCTTATTTTGTTTCTCTTTATCCACTCTATTGAGAGAGTATTTGTTGTAAAAGAGAGTTGTTTTGAGAAGAATATATCTTCTCATTTGTCGGGTTTGCTAAGTACCCAAAGTCTTAGTGGTTGAAGTCTTGGGGTGAGGTATCCTCAAGCAAGTGAAGTCTTAAGGTGCAGTATCCTTGAGCAACTGTAACGGTTTGTTAAGCACCCGTAAGCTTGACGAAGATAGTGGAAATCTCGAGAGAGTCTCTCGGGGACTGGACTAGCCACGGGTTGTGGTGAACCAGGATATATCGGTGCGTTCGTTCTTATTTATTTACTTATCGCACTCATTTATTTCCTGCAATTTTTAAATTCCGCAAGTTTACGCTATTTTTATTATAACGCTATTCACCCCCCCCCCCTCTAGCATTAAGCGTATTATCTAACAGAAATTACTTACCTCTTTGATAATGATGGAATCCCTCCTCAAATGCTCTAAAAAATCACCCAATGAAGTGAAGAAGTGAGGGAAATAGGCCAAAACTCGGAATAGAAAGGCACTATCCAGATGCATATGTCGAATTTGCGAATAAATCTTCGCAATTGCAAACCCCCCTCAGAATTCCCAGACTTCGCAATTCCCAAAATATGTCCGCAATTGCGAACCCCCCTTAGAATGCCCAGACTTCTCAATTCCTAACATTTGTTCGCAATTGCGAACCCCCCTTGAAATACCCAGAGTTCGCAATTCCCAACATTTGTTCGCATTTGCGAAGACAGCAGAACCAACAATTTTTCCCGACACAAAAATGACCATAACTTCCTCATACGAAGTCCAAATTTGATGATTATTTTTCCTATGACTTCGTAATTTTGATACAGATTTAATGGTTAAAAAAACTGAATTTGGAGCTCATTTTATTAATACGGTACCCCTTTATGTCCAAAGGAGAAAACTTGAAATATCGAATAAAAGCGGAATCACAACCCGAAACACACTCGAGGCCCCCGGGACCCCGACCAATCACACCAACCAGTCTCAGAACACATTACGGACTTGATCGAAGCCTCAAATCACATCAAAAATGCTAAAACCATGAATCAATCTCCAATCCAAGCTTGAAGAACTTTGAAGTTTCCAACTTCTATTTCTGATGGCGAAACCTATTAAATCACGTCCGATTGACTTCAAATTTTGCATACAAGTCCAAAATGTCATAACGAAGCTACAAAAACTTTCGGAATTCCATTCCGACCCTCGCATCATAATCTCACCTATCAACCGGAATTCGCCAAAATACTAACTTTGCCAATTCAAGCTTAATTCTACACTGGTCATCACAAAAATATTCCGGACATACTCCAAAGTCCCAAATCACCTAACGAAGCTATCCTGTGACAACCCGACTCATCTTCTTTTGTATTTCAGCCTCGTTATCCCCGTATTATGCTTCCCCGTGTGTTGATATATATATGTTTGGTGACTTTGAAGTGTGTTCGGTTGGATTTGGTTAGAAATGAGACCAATAGTCTCTTTAAGGAAAGCTAAAGTTGGAAAAGTCAACCGGATGTTTACTTGTGAGTTAACGGGCTCGAAATGGATTTCCGATGATTCGACTAGTTTGGGACGGTGATATATGACTTGGGAGTGAAATCAGAATTAAATTTGGGTCCCTTTGGCCTTCGTTTTCATGGATGAGGGGCGCGTTTGTGTAGGTTATTGGTCGTGTGAAGGGGGTCCCAGGGCTATTGCCGCCCGCGTTCGCGATGAATGAGGTGGCACTGGTGTACGCGTTCGCGGTTGTGCACCGCGTTCGGGTAGAAGGAATTTTGCCCAGTGTTTAAATGGCCATCGCAGATGCGACTTGGCCACACGTTCGGGTAAGAGGGGGGCGTCTGGGCAGTGTGTTCAATTAAGTTATTTCATCCGCAATCAAGGGCCATATTTCCTCCTTTTTTACAATACCTTGAGAGCTCATTGACGCATTTTGAAGGGGATTTCAACAGGAAGTGATTGGAGGTAAGTCTCGTGGTCTTATTACGTCATTTTATTGAAGAACCAACCATAAATTCTCTAAATTTGGGTGTAAAAGTTAATGAACTATGGCTTGAAATTTCAAATAAAAATTGGGAATTTTGAGGAGCAATTGGACTCCGATTTTGATGAATTTTATATGTACGGATTCGTGGTGAGACGAGGGTTCTGAAAATGTGAATTTCGTAATTTTTTGAGAAGTGGGCCCGGGGCTCGGGTTTTGCCAACTTCGTGTTTTTGGGTGCATTTCGAGTTATTTTGATTGGGTTATGTTCCATTAGCCTATTTTGACGTATTCTTATTAGTTTTATCAGCTTTGGTATCCGCGGAGGTTGATTTTTCGAGGGAAAGGCATTGCGAGCTAGTTTGCGGCCGGCTTGAGGTGAGTAATGGGTGTAGATGATGACCCAAGGGTTTGAAATCCTGGTATATCACATTGTGACGCTGTATTGAGGTGAGACACGTACTCTACTGTGAGTGTGGGGTCGATTATGATTGGGGATAATGGCTTAGTCCGACCGAGTGGTATTGTACTGTGATTGTTGGCTATAAATGAGCTGGTAAACCTCCTAATTGGATGGTTATGAACATACTTGGGCTGCTTGCCGGTTATTTTGATCCCGTGAGGATCGTCATCACTGTTTCTATGAATTATAGCATGTTTCATGGCATCAGTTCTGCACTAGAACACTGTTTAAACATGATTTGGCAAATATTGACATTTGACACCTAATTCTAAAACTTCTGATTAGCGAAACTAAAAATGGTAAGATATATGTGCCTGTGAGGCTTGCACGCATATAGCTGGACTGATACTGGATCGGGCTACGTACCACAGGGTATGTTCTATGAAATTGCGCTTGGATTGTAAGAGCCCCTCCGGAGTCTGAAACCCCACAGTGAGCGCGGGGTACCTTCGTTATTTATATATGTCATTGCATATACACACACATATATTAATTTGTAATCAATCTGAGAAATAAATAAAGTTCTCTACTCATTGTCATTCAATTCATTTTTTTTTACCTAGTATAGAATAAAAACCATTGATGTTGCAAAAGTGATGACAAGTGTTTTATTATTTGTAAGTCAACTAAGTGAAGAAATCCTCTAAAAGGATATTACTTCCTTTTTAATTTTTTCAGTACACCTACAAGTTTGAATATGTAAGCTAAAAGAATAAAGTTCATTTCTACATTAATAAATCCACCAATATAATATTTGTCTAGATTTCTTCAATTCCATTAACAATATTTGGAACCGAATATACTTTGCAAAACTCAGATAGGTAGAGTTTAAGAATACATTCTAAGTATGGAACCAATCTAATTGATATTTTCTTGCATTTTTTGCACAAGATTTTGTAGAAGTTTTAGTCGTCTTGGATTTGTGAAAACAGAAAATAATACATCTCAATTAGAATACAAATACTTTACGATTTATCTACAAAATATCTACAAACTGGGTATATTGAATTTTAATATTTCAATTCCCATTCGATTGTAGTTTATTGGGATTTTCGATATAATTGCATTTTTTGCAGAAGATTTGTTGAAGATTTAGTCGTTTTTGATTTGTGAAAACAGAAAACAAAGCATCTACAATTAGAATACAAATAATCTATAATTTATCTACAAAATATCTACAAACTAGGTGCATTAAATTTTTAAATCCCAATTCCTATTCAGTTGTAGCATAATTGGGATTTTTTACATAATTACATTTTTTCATAAGATTTGTAGAAGTTTTAGCCGTTTTTTATTTAAGAAAACAGAAAATAAAGCATCTACAATTAGAATGCAAATAATCTACAATTTATCTACAATTTCTACAAATTCAGTCAAAATCAAGTTTAATCTTCACCAAAATCCCTCAAAATTGAGATATAAACTCCAAACCATATTTCCGATTATTTTCAACAACACCCAATCCAAACGAATAATTTTTAAAAATCCAAATTTAAATTTAAAGCTTTCAAGCTTTTTAATGGCTGTCAATGGTGGAATTGTTGCTCTCTTTTCATTTGCTTTGTATTACTGAAATTTGCGATTGAGAAATAGAGAGAGATGTAGAAAGAAGTCGGATATATATATATATATATATATATATATATATATATATATATATATATATATATATATATATATATATATATATATATATATATATATATATATATATATGATATCTAGATAATTTTCTGTATTAATGATCTAGCAAATTATTAATCATTTCGTAGATTTTCTAAATTACTTTTACAATGATGAAGATATAAATAAAGTTAACTATTCTGAGATATTGATAGTAATTGGACAATCTGCTGATAAATATAAAAATATAGATATATTAATCTTCAGCACCGGCCACTGGTGGACTCAAGAGAATACTTCCTTGGGGAAAGATTATTATCAAGAAGAAAGTCACGTGTAAAGCGAATTTGATGTCCATAAGGCATTTAGAAAAGCTTTAACTACATGAATATTTAATGAATGGTACAATAATTGTATAAAAATTGTGAATATGGCGAGTAAATATGAAACTATATATATTTTTGACAAGGCAAAATATATAATCTACCCAGCAAACTTTGGACCAAATCCCTATTACACATCAGTTCTATACAGGTTTTATTTCCACACCAAACCTTTCAAAAGTGTGTCAATTACGCACCACTTTAGCTATGTGGCACCCGCATGTTCTTCACATCAAACAGGCGCGTAAATGCTAAAAATTTTAATTCAGACGTGTCTAATTTTTTTTTATTTTTCTTTTTACACTAGTTAACAAATAAATATAAAAAGAAAGAAAAAATAACCCCCTCTGCTCTTGTCTTCTTCCCCGCCTCAACCCCCAATTTCCCACCCCGTGTGTCTTTTAGTTTCCCAAGATCCCATCAGTCGAACCTGTGGCAGCTCGCCCATCTGTGTCGCTACTTAGAGTTTGTTAGTTCAATTTCTTTGTCACTAGTATCCCATTTGTTTGTGTACACAATCAGAATTTTAGAATTTGCTTGTGAGATTTCTGTTGTAAGTATGAAATTTAATCGATGTTTGGAGTCGTTTCTGAGTTTGAGTCGTGTGGAGGTTGCATTGAAGGTTTAAGTCTGAAATTTTGGTCTGATTTGTGCTGATTCCGTTAAGGTCATCAAGCCCTATTTACTGTTCTAGTTGTGGTCATTTTCCGATTTGGTCTCATGTGTTACAGTTTGAAGTCATCAATCAGGTTCCGATTTCTCCATGTTTATCCCTTTGTTATGTGTTTCCTTAAGTTGTTCTACTGTTGATACTGAACAGATGAAATTCTTACTTTGAGTGCTTATTTCAATTTGTATTATGTTTGTGACTAGTGTTATTGTGCTAACTATGGTAGAACATTTTGTTTTGTGCCTTTGTTGTTATTGTTTTTTTGGGTCTTACTGGAAATGTTTCTCAAGAAATAATATAAGACAAGGTGGGGAGGACGAAGATGGGGGTATATATGTAATTTTAAGTGTCTTTTTATTAAAGTGGTGTGTAATTGACACACTTTTGAAATGTTTAATGTGTAAAATAAAACCCGTGTTCAATAGGTGTGTAACAGGAATTTGATCCAAAGTTTAATGGGTAAATTATGTATTTTACTTCTTTAATATAAGATTTTATATATCATATAGGAAGGAAAAAGTTACTTATTTTTATATTTTGAGTCCAAAAGATAATATTTTGATTTCGGGCTCACCAAATAAAAGGCCTCGTAAAAACCGGCAAATACCTCAAAAAAAATTTCCTCACTCCTGAGACCGGTCAAACATCACAAAAAAAACTTGAGAAAACGACAAAAAGTGGTAGGATAATAAAATAAAATAATAAGGTGATTGTTATTCCTTACACATCCTTTGTACTTGCCTCTCCCATCTGCAGTCTAGTCGTGGCAAAGTTTAAGTGTGAGTCAATCCAGAAAACTCTCGCACTTCAATCTTACGTGTCAGCACTCTATTGGTTCCTTAATAGATGCCCCGAGAAAACCGAATCTGCTATGAATTTTGTTTTTTTCTAAATTTTTTACTTTTTCAAAAGAAAGTACTAGTAAGTGTTATTTCGCTTTTAATGTATTTAAAGTTTTACTAATTTTATTATCCCCTTTGTATTGTTAACTTTTCCGAAGAAGACGTAAGGATTTCGAAAATTTTTCATAAAAGTTTGTATATATAGATAGATACTGGTACACGGGTTGTTTGTTTTTGTAAAAAGGGGGAAAAAGTTGGCTAAATTAGGGTTTGAGTTATTTTGAGGGTTTGAGTTATTTTGAGGGTTTGAGTTATTTTGAGGGTTTGATTCGTTGGTGGCCATGAGGAAGAGGCTCGATACCCGATTCCCCGCTGTAAGTCTCACCCCCACCCTACCCCAACCCACCCCACCCCACCCCACCCTTTTCTCTTTCTGTTTAGTTACTTCTCTTTCTGTTTATGCGTTGTTCTGTTAGTGTTTTTGATTGTCTATTCTGTGTGTTTTTTTTTCTTAATTCAAAGAAGTAACTGGGGTTTTGTAAATTTGAAACTTTAGAGGCTTTATTATTTCCTGTGGGGAAGGGGGGGGGTGGGGGGGGGGAGGTAAAGCTTTGAGCTTTTGATGTATTGGTGATCTTTGAGAGGTTATTGAATGAATAGAACTCTCAAATTGGCAGGGTTGGATGTCTACTATTTACTTGTTGGGGGAAAAATTGATTATGAAGGTGTAGCTTGAGTTTGACTTTTTGTTTTGGTTCCTGGGGCTTGCCTTGTGTTCATGCTTATATGTATTTGCCTAGTTTGGTTGTACGTGAATCATCCTCCTGGGCCCCCCCCCCCCCCCCCCAAAAAAAATTAAAATTAAAACAAAAGAGAGAAAAGGGTTGAAGAAACTTCTTTGTAGGAGTTGAGGTGCATGAATTATGGACTTCTGGTCTCTTTAATCCAGTGGTTAGGACATCTTAACAGTAGAGGAAGAAATATGACCATGCTTAAGCAGTCAGCTCCCCATCATATGCGTTGAAGGTATAATAATTGTTCCTTTTTGATAAGTAGGTATAATAAGTTGTTCTTTGGTCTAATGGTAAGAGTGCAACGCAGCATGTTAGGGATTTGAACCCTGCCTGAGAGAAATGCCTGGTGATTAAGTGAAGGGTAAAGGTGTGGGCCCATGATCCGTCGGGTTTTGAACTGTGTGCCGTTGGCCCTTGGTAATTTCTTGGTTAGTGAAAGAAGTTGTTCCTGATAATTTTTGGAGCACATCTTTGCCCGTCGTTCTGCAACCTGCACAAAATCAATACCTTGAATTGGTTTAGTTAAAGAGGTCGGTAACTTGGCTTCTGTAGTGTTTTCTGCTAATTCCACATTTGTATTCAATTGGGCTACTAGACGATAGGAAGGCGGTCAGAGTACCGTGACGCTAACCTTGTGAATGACCCTCTAAAGTATGAAAGTTTATGTTGGTCATGTTATTCATCGTGCAGGTATAGATGTTTTTGGGTGGAAATGAGTTTTAATTGACTGGTTATAGTACTTTAATATCATAGAGCTGTTACCTGCCGATCATTGCTTTGACTGAGAGAAATTATTTTTTTGCTTGCCTTTGGACATTAATGAGTCTTCTGAGCTATACTAACAGATGCTGATCTTAACTCAACTTTGATTGTTTTACCTGGAAAGTGGAGGGTCCTTTCTGTCAGCTCTTTGAAGTTGTAATTGTAGCTCCGCAACTGAAATTCACCTGTAACATGTATTAGGTAGAGATGCATGATATTAGAACTGTTAGATGCATATCACTTGTTAAATGCCCACTATATACAGCAACAACAACATACCCAGTATATTCCCACATGTTGAGTCTGGGAAGGGTAGTGGGTATGCAGACCTTACCCCAACAATACAAACTAAATGGGGGAAATGCGCACGAAACAAAAGTTTGGTGTTGCATGGTAGTCTGTTTCTCTCCTGGTTCAACAATATCGTATACTGATATTTGGTTTCAAGAATGAATTTTTATGATTGTAATTTGAGACTTTCGCTCTTTTTATTATTTTAAAATATTTGTATGGTGACATCTGAAGGTGAATGAAACTGCTTACAAGTTTCATGAACTCTTGTTATGGACTTATTGTTTCTGTTGATGAAGTTACTGAATCAAAGTTTCTAACTGTTCTAATACTCGTTGGCATTTATTTGCAGGCGGGGATTAAAAAGATTATGCAAGCTGATGAAGATGTGGGGAAGATTGCCATGGCTGTTCCTCTTTTAGTCTGTAAGTATTTTTGGAAGTCCTTTTCACAAAATTTATTTTAGCATTTTGAATCAGCTGGTTTTGAGAGCTATTTACCCTTTGTCCTTTGCTTCTTGGTATCAATTTTTGTGTGTGTTTAGTTTTGTTTATCCTAACTTGTATTTTGTCAACGGTAATATTCAGCAAAAGCTCTTGAGCTCTTTCTGCAAGATCTTTGTGACCGAACATATGAGATCACCCTCAAGAAAGGAGCAAAAACAATGAATTCATTCCATTTGTAAGTTCAATGAACTGTTTTTATACACATCATACCAGTTCTCTGGCTATCATCTAACTCAGTCCCTGTACTTCATAGGAAGCAATGTATCCAGAGCTTTAATGTGTTTGATTTCCTCAAGGATGTAGTGAGCCGGGTTCCTGATCTAGGCGGGTCAGATGGTGGTCCCGAATCAGCTACAAAAAGAAGGTAAAAAAATTGTACTTCCCATTTTCTTGCCTGTGATGGTTTTCAGGGCGATGAATTTGTATCATTAACAGCTGTTTGCTGATGCAGGAAAGTTGTTGAAGAAGATGATCATGACAGTGATGATGATATCAAAAGGAGTAGTCGCATGGTATGGATATTATTTCTTTTAAATAATGTTGGGTATAAAATTTGGGTTTTCCATAATTGATGGTCCATTTGTTAGTTTAGACATCAAGACCACGCTACCAACTTTTGACATGCAAAGCTGTATGTGGTCTGATTTCTTCTGGGTAAAACACCATATCAGCGCCTCTTGTATAATAGTGATATTATTTTCATTTTTTAATCACAGCATGAGACTGCACACACCAGCGGTAGTGGGAGGGGACGAGGCAGGGGTAGGGGTAGAGGCCGTGGGAGAGGTGCACGAGCAGTAGAGCGAGGAGACTCCAATGTTATTGAAGACCCTGCTGATGTTTCAAATCAAAATAATGAGAAGCAAAAGCAAAATGATGAAAGGATGGACTATGTAGCAGAACCAGCAGAATCAAAGAACATTTCGGCTGGTAAATGCCCAGAAGTCCCTGCTAGAAACTTCGATCTCAATATTGACTTAAATGAGAGTGTGGAATCCACAGCAATACCAGCTGAAGCTCCTTCGACATCTAAAATGCCGCCTCCTGAAGTGAAGCATGAGGAAATCCCTGGATGGTCCTTGTCTGAGATGGAAAAGATGGCCATTGATCCGATTCAACTGGCCAACTTAAACAGAGGGTTAGATGAGGAAGAGGAAGATTATGATGAAGAGGGATAGGGATAGTTTTTCTAATGTGTTAGAGCACTTACTAACTCAAATACAAGTAGGCTTTGTTCTAGTCTTGTAGGAAAAAGGGTATAGTTGTCATTGAAGCTCAGATTTCTTGGGTATCTCTAGTTGACTTAGGCACCTGTATTTATAGTCGTTCTGTATTGTTCAGCAACAGCATCTTAGGAGACATGTAATTTATCTTTTTTCAGAAATATAATCTAGGTTGGAGGGTTACATTCAGTGTCCTCTATTTTGCTTTTTATTGCTGAGATGTATCAGAATCTGCCGATGTGGATAGCATTCTTGACCTTTATTAATTTGGAGGACACTGATATTTTTCCAAGCGTGATCTTGTTCTTTTGTCTCATTTTCCCTTGTCTATCCGAATTTCGAAAGCCTGAGCTAGTGTCTTGCTCTGGGCAAGTGGAGTTTTAAAATTATTACGACATTTTTGGCTTTTTTGGGCAAAGTTATTAAAATCTAAGTTGGGTTTGTTCTTATTTGGTAAAATACATAGTTTACCCATCAAATTTGTACCGAAATCCTTATTACACACTTTTTTTTCACGACTAATTTTTTACACACCTAACCTTTTAAAAGCGTATAAAAAATGCACCTTTTTTGATTACGTGTCACTCGCGTGTTTTTTACACATAAAGAGCGAGTGGACAATTAAAATTCTGTGTCTAAAGGCTTATTTTGACAACACTTGTCCAGCCTTTTTGTATTTTTATTTTTCTAAATCCTTTTCTTTATTTTTTTAGAATAAAAAATTTATTATTCTTTTCCATATTTTTTTCATTACTGCACCATTACCTCTTATACCACCATACCACCAAATATTTTTGCCAAGATTTAGAAGAGGATAAAAAAAATCAGAGATTCATATTCAATATAGGAGTCACTGAATGACGATGACACCGTTGAGCTTCCATGGTGGCCAAATGCAGAAGGAAAAATCCGTGAAGTTCTTCATATGTGTTTTGTGAGAATTTGTGGGTTCTAATTGGGCTTGTGGAGCTTCTTCCATTTCAACCATTGATGGGTTGGGAATTTTGAGTTCTTGAGTTCTTTTTTGTTCTCCTATTGCTTGGTGGTACTCAAATTATATAATCGATTGGTCAATTTGAAAGACGGAAGATACAAATACAATGGAATTTAAAGAAAAATATTTAATCAGTAGTGTGGTGATAGAAATTTAATGTTATTTTAATGATTTAAAAAACTAAAATTAAACTTTGGGCGGTTGGGGGTTGTGGGGGGAGGGGGACAGCCATTGTGGTACAACCTGGGGAAGATGAAGAAGATGGAAATAATTGTAAATTCAACTTTTTTGAAGTCAATAACATGTGTCACCTTATTATTAGTGTGTGATTACACTTGAAGAGAAATGAGTGGTCCGGTACTTAAGAGGTATGTTTTTGACATGCTTTTAAAAGTTTGAGTATATAAAAGATAATCAGTGAAAAAAAATATGTAATAAGAATTTCGATGCAAATTTGATGAATAAGTTTTGTATTTTGCTTTTTTATTTCTACGTAACATTGGATACAGTGTCGGTATAAGTTAAGTAGGGAGTTGCTGTTAACGTGTCATGGCAAATCAACTTGGATTTTATATCTTAATGGTAATGGTTCACGATTTGATTTTTTGTTTGTTTTCCATTTATGGAAGTTGAGATTTATTGATGTGATGTGGAGAACTCTCATACTAAAATGCCCTCGGCTGGAGAACTCTCATACTAAAATGCCCTCGGCTGGAGAACTCTCATACTAAAATGCCCTCGGCTGGAGAATCCCCATACTATGTTTTTAAATTAGTAATAAAGTAAAGAGTCGTATTACAGGATGTGATTCATTTACACTAACAGCAAGCAACAAGCATCACATCACATGTTAATGGGGTAATTCAAAGGTGCTCCTATTGGGGCATATACTATTAATCAAGCGTTTAAATATAATATATTTTAATAATTATTTATATTGTTATAAAAGTATGAATAAAATATTGAATTACAAAAATATTTTTTTAATATTAAGCATGATAACTTATAATAAAAGGATATAATCAAAATTTTACATATTAATCTTGTAATTTTATTAATTTTAGGACATAATACTATACGTTAGAAATTTTATATAATTACCTTTAGGAATCATATATATTACTATAATTATTTTCGAGCATAAATATATAATACGATGGGCTGATCCACGCTGAAGCCCCATTGTCTAGGAGTCCGAAATTATATATTTTACATAAAATTCTTGGAAATTTGCTATATAATGAAAATGAGCACCCACAAGCAAAACTTGGGTCTAGGTGCTTTGGTTTTAAGAAAGAGTTAAGGTCACTCTTAGCTCTATGTCAGGAGAAATTAAAAAATGGTCAAATTTATAATTGGTCATTCAAAAATAACTTAATTTCAATAGTAATCGAAATTTAGTCACTTTTCATATAAAGATAAATTTGAGCGAAGATATTATTAAAATTCGCAAAATACGTCAGCATATTATGCGGGAGTTCCAGCATAAGTATGCTAAAACTCCCGCATTTGTAACTTTATGATTCATAAAAGAATGAATAATTATTTTTGAAGAGAATGCACATGAAGGTTACTTTCAATAAAGTGGGTGTAAGTAAATTTTTTACTAAGATGTGTCAAAACATTAAAAAAATAAATACACGGAGAAATTTTGGGTGCCACGATTGTTGAAGTATGCATTCATTGTCTAAAAGTAAAATTCTTATTCAAGTTAAAAAAACTTTAGCGTACATAAATTTATGTCACTAAAAAAGCGTTAGAACACAAATTAAAATGGTTAGTATATTATATTAAGAATCAAAATGCTATAGAAGTGTTTAAGAAAGCACAATCAATAACAAGTTTTCAAGACTATATTATAAAGAGTCGATGATGGTATAACGAGATTATTCTTTGTAGATGTCCCCGGCAGAGTCAAAATAATATTTTTATATCATGCATTACTCGCAAATATCATATCAAGAGGCATGACACTGCTAGCAATAATAGCAAGTGGTATACCAGCAACAATTTTATTGTGAGGCCACCCACTTTAGATTTGATATTCCTCTTCAATCAACTTAAATAACCATCACAAATATATCAAAGTAGAGCAATAATGCTAAATTAAGGAAAGAAAAATTAATAATATGGAATCTTTTGATGATAACCATCACAAATATATAAGTTTTGATGTTATCTTTTCAATTAAATTCATGTATTATACTAATATTTTTCTCCATTTAGATGATTGTTATATTATTATGCATAAAAATTTTCTCAATAAGTAAATTTTTATTATTTCTTCATATAAATAAATATTTAAATCATCATGTATCATTATTAACATGCATCGCACGTTCATAAATACTAATTATGGTTAAAAGTTTAAGTAAGAAATTGTTGGGATATATACTATTAACCATGAGTTTTGTTTAAATATATTATTTATTACAAAATAATTGTTTATTTAGTTTTGATAAAGTTTTAAATAGATCATATATTAGTATGTGTCCTTTGCTTATATAGTAGACGATTTAGTGTATAAAGTTTATGTCACGATCCGAATTTTCCACCATCGGGAGTCGTGATGGCGCCTACTGTCGCAGCTAGGCAAGCCAACTTAGCATACCTTTTTCAGTTAATTTTCCAACAAGATAATAGTAAAACAATAAATTCAAGCGGAAGTCTTAATATAATATCAAATAAAGAAATTGCGGAAATGATTAACAACATCCTCTACCCAAAATCTAGTGTCACAATATTCACGAACTACTATAAGATACTACAAGTACGGGTCTGAAGCAAAATTCATAGGAAGCCTGTTTCGATAAAATGAAAACAAACGGAACAGAAATGGATGAGACTTAGGACCCGCAAACGCCAGCGAACTACATGGGAGTCTCTGGACTAAAGGCACGCTCCCAAGCTACTGTTGCGGTCCGTAAGCTGTCTCCTGACCTGTGCACAAAAGGCACATAAGTGTAGCATCAGCACAACCGACCCCATATGCTGGTAAGTGTCTGGCTAACCCCACCAAGGTAGTGACGAGGCTAGACCGGACCTACCGCAATCAACCTGTACAGATATATGTGCAATAGCGGAAAATATACGAAATTTAAACAGATAATAGGGGGGACATGCTGTAGGGTGTAACATTTCAGGTATATAACCAACAAACAACGAAATGGAAACTGCATAATTAACATCAACAAAAGAGAGCCAGTAAATCAACCGTTGCACGGCACCACCTATCGTGCTTTTACTCTCGCCCTCATCAAGATAACCAATTAAAGTGTACGGCATCACCCATCGTACTTTATCACTCTTTCTCACCCAATCAATAATATAAAGTAAATCCATAGTTACACAGCATCACCCATCGTGCTTAATCACTCTTCCTCACCCAGTCTATTGTATGGAGTAAATCAATGGTTACACGGCATCACCCATCGTGCTTTATCGCTCAGCCTCACCCAAGCAATAATAATAAGTAAATCAATGGTTACACGGTATCACCTATCGTTCTTTATCGCTCAGTCTCACTCAAACAATAATAATAAGTAGATCAATGGTTACACGACATTACCCATCGTGCTTTATCGCTCATCCTCACCCAAACAATGATCACAAATAATAGGGCGAGGGTATAAATAACATGATTAATCATCCAGGAAAGGGAGAACATTTCAGCAATAAGTCCCGGCAAGGAAAAACAATTCAACAACAAGTCCCTACAAGGGAAAAATACCACACTTCTTTTTAACTCATTTCCTTCTCAATTGTCACTTTATAATTCATTTAATAAATAATTAACTAAATTGTTTCACCCTTTTCAAATTTAGAAACAGTTACGACTCTTGGTCATACTAGACTCGGGCGCATAGCTAACCGTCACCATATCTATACACCGACTCCACATAGCACATAACAAATATTGTCCTAATCCTATTCCCTGAAGCCAAAGTTAGAACAAACACTTACCTCAAAAGCTCCAAACTCAACTCACGCATGTAGGATAGCTTTACCCATCGAATTCGCCTAAAAATCGGTCGAATCTAATCACAATTTACTCAAATGTATCAACAAATGCTAGTTAAATCAATTTGAATGCATAAGAATGAATTTCTCAAAGTTTTACCCAAAAATTCCTAAAATGCCCCCAGGCCCACGTGGTCAAAACTCGAGGTTCGAACCAAAACCGGGTTACCCATTCCCCCACGAGTTCATATATGCAATTTATTTTGAAATCGGACCCCAAACTGAGGTCCAAATCCCCAATTTTAAGAAAACATATGTTCTATCCCAAATCCCCATTTTTACCCCTTGAAAGCTTTTATTTTAAGATAAAATTATGATAAAAGATGTTAGAGATTGAAGAAATTGAGTAACAGTTGACATACAATTGATTTGGGAAAGAAGGAGTTGAGAGAAAATCGCCAATGGAGGTTTGAGTTTCGAAAATAAGAAGAATGAGGTTTAAAATCATCTAAGTATAGAATGCACAGTTGCAGATATCGCAATTGCAAAGATTTGTTCGCAATTGCAAACAATGCAGAAGAAAGGGCAGATGTCGCAACTGCGAAGAAATGTTCGCAATTGCGAACAAGGCAGATTTTGGGCGGAACTCGCATTTGCGAGAGAAAGTTCGCAATTGCGAACTCATGACTTATGCTGGGCAATCGCATTTGCGAAGAAGTCTTCGCATTTGCGAAGATTGGGCTGGTAGGAAGGGGATCACATTTGCGAGCTTTTCTTCGCATTTGCGATAGGAGCAGGCCAGGGGGAAATCTTGCATTTGCGAGGCTGGCTTCGCAAATGCGAAGCATGCAGATACCAGCTGCCCCAACATGCAACAAAATGAACCTAACATCTATCCAAAACTCACCCGAGCCATCGGGGCCCCAACCCAAACATGTACACAACCTCAAAAACATCCTACGGACTTACTCGTGCGATCAAATCGCCAAAATAACATCATTGGCATAGAATCAAGCCTCCAAACTCATGATTTTCATTTCAAAGTTCATAACTTCCAAAATTTTCCATTTTTAGTCCGAAACATGTCAAATGACTTCCGTTTTCAACCAAACTTTACAAATAGCGCTTAACGCTCATTTAAGACTTGTGGCGTCGGAACCAAAATACGAGCCTGATACCATCACTTTCTAACTCATTTTCATTTCCATTTCTCATATAAATTTCAGATAAACAATTTCTTTCAAAAATTCAATACTCGGGCCTGGGACCTCGGATTTCAATTCCGGGAACAACCCCGAGTCCCATATTTTTCTATGGATCCTCCGGGACCGTCACATCACGGGTCTGGGTCCGTTTACCTAAAATATTGACCAAAGTTAACCATGTAAATATTATTATCAAAATTCATAGTTTTTAACACATAATTCATATATTTCAACATAAAAATTATTTGGCTTCGCGTCCGGACTGTGCACACAAATTAAGGCAACCAAATAAGAGATTTTAAGGCCTCGAAAGCACAAAGAAAGGGAGAATTACAGTTTAGCTTATACACGTAAGATTAAATCATCGGTTCTTATAAGTATAAAGTTTGAGTTCACAATCTAATGATGGAATTGGACAAAGCATCAGGATTGTAGCACAAGATTAAATATAATTTATCTTGATTATGAGAATAGTTTAATTCCAACTTTTTGTGCTAGTATATTTTGTGTGTAATGAACGGGCCACGTAGAGATAAGTATTTTATACCGACTTAATAAAATAAACTCTCTAGCCATTAAATGTACTTATACTCTTAATCTTGATATAATTATTATTAGTTGTATACATTATTATTATTTTGATTTATTAAAAGATGAGATTCTTTCGTGGGTCAATATGCCTGGTAAATTGGATAGTATAATGTACATTGACAAAGTAATAGTTAGTTGATAGAATCCATGTCTTGGTTTAGAGATTGATGATACACCTTTATGAAAGCTTATAAGTTTTTATGTGTAAACTTGGCTGATAAATTTTGTATCCGACACATGAAATAAGTTAAACGAAAGTCTAAAGGAATAATCAATAAATTAAATCATAAATAATTTAATTTAATTGATTAGTATATGAATCTTAACATAGGGAGTTAAATAAGATTTAATGGATGAATTTTAAAATTGAAGAAGGAGTACAATTATAAATTTTTAGTGGAATAATTCATAATTAATTATGATGGATATTAATTTCGAAAATTAGAAATTAATTCCATAATTGTAGCCTTGCTAATTAAATTTTGTTGGTCCCTACTGTGCCTAAATAATAGGAAATAAAGGAATCCTTTTTTGGTGGAAAAGAAAACCCAACAGGTTTTGGAAAATGGTTTAACCCTTAAAACTTGTACTATAAATACATAAGATTTTCCTCCTAGAAAAAGGAGTCATGGTGGCCAAAGATTTCAGCCACATTTTCCTAGAAATTTCGCCCACACAAAATTACTATTTTTGAATATTATTTGGGTAATACAGAAGAAGACCATTGAACGTTGGGAGATCGTGATCGTGCGGGTGGTAGAGAATTCATTGAGAGATCGTGCGGGTGGTGGAGAACTCATTGAGTTGCTGTGGAATTCAATGCCCACGTAATAAAAGAGCTTTGTTCACGCTTCAAGAGGTAACTCGTGAAATCACGTTATGCTGATTATCTAGATTACATGTGATTTTGGTACTGAAATTGCTTCCAATACTTATTATAATCTATCAGCTCCAACAATAAAAAAAACCAAAAATGTTCAATTAATTTGTACAAAAAAGGAACTTGTACAGTTGTACTCCTTCAAATGCTCTACTGTCCTCTCCATATTGACACATGATCCCCAAAGAAATTATTCTCTTTTCCCTTTTCCTTGTGATTTTCATCCTAGTGCATTGCATCGGGAAGAAGCAATCCTTTTGCTCTTTCCATATCCATCAGTCTCGGTTTGCAAAATGGGACTCTTGCTCGTACATTAGTCTAATCGTTCTATTCAGACGATATATTTCTTTTGTCGTGCTAGCTTTTTCGGGAGGAAATGATCAAAATGGTCCCTAATATATTAGGGTTGGACTATTTTGGTCCTTGATATACATACACCCATTGATGGTAATGGTTTGTTAGGACCCGCCTTTGAACATCAGGCGTGGCAAGGATTTGGGCGTAATGACCTTGTCATTGGCCTATGTGCGGGCAAAACGATCATGCGGGCGATAGGCTGTTGTGGGCAAGTATTTGCCAAGGCCTTGGCACGGGCAAGGCGCGGTTGGCAAAGGCTTGATGAGGCAGCATGGGCCAAAGTGGGGCGGCAAGGCACGACATGCACGCCAAAATCAGTGGTATGTCACTTTTGGGTTGTGGCAGCTATGTGCGGGCTAAGCTAAGGCGAGGCGGAAATGCGGGTTGATGACAAAGGCTTTCAATAGCTAATTCAAGGCTATGGGAAAGAAAATACAAGCAATGGCACAAGGGAAATGAGGGTTGACACGAACAAGGAAGAAAACTAGGCCAAGGCGGTGTGCGGGCAGCAGCAGCGCCGGACGTGTGCGGCAGAATCGTGGCAGCGGGTTGCGGGAAAGACATTGTCATGGAACAATGTCAAAGTGAGCTAAGGCATGGCACAAATCATGCCTTGGGCGAAATTCAGCTGGCCAAGGAAAATGGCACATGCAATGCACATGGAAAGCGGTTGGCGGTCTGATTATTGCTTGTATAATGACCCCATTTCGTGTATAATGTGTCCTAAGTAGTTGGGGATGTCAACTACATGTTAGGGGCAAAATTTAAACTTAGCCCGACAAGTGGCAAAAGGTGTAGACGACAAGTGTCATGTGCTGTCAAGTTTAAGTGCTGTCTATATTCTATAAATAGGGCCTTTAACTTAGGCAGAAGTAAGGGAGGGAATTTCGTGGGAAATTCTAAGTGGAAACAAGAGAGAAACGTGAGGGTTTCTAGTGTTTCAGAAAGGGGCTAAGGTTTGGCTTGGGCAGATTTTAGTGTTGGCCAAGGACGACTTGTGTTCTTCGTCAAAAGTGGGCTGTAAGCAGACGGATAGTTCATAGCAAATGTGAGGGTCCTTTGTATATTTTCAGAATTAATGCAAAGGTTGAAAATTTGTCCTGTATATGCTTGTGTTCTTAATTTCTGATTGTTACCTAAAATTTCGTCTAAGCCAAACTTGCTGAAAATTGGCAAAGTGTTTCGGAAAGGCTGAGTCAAACGGGGGACTCGACTGCTACGCGGGTGTGATTTTGAACTTGATCAAAAACGCCCCCGTGACAGTAATGGTAATAGTCCTTAATGTATGTAAAAAGTGGAAATGTTATGCCCTAAAACTAATAGTTCCTCCTCATGTATCCATTAAACTTAGTGAATTCAAAGCACAAGAATCCCCACCAGAAAGTTGTGTTGCGTTTTATTAAAGGGTAATGGAAGAGGCACCTCTTGGATTGTACCTCTTCATCTCACCCTTTCGTTTTCTATAAATTTAGAGGCTTGGCTTCATTTTTTAGATACATAAAAGAAAATTTCTCCACTCTCTTTTCTATTTGCATTATTTTCAAATAAACATAAGTGTCAAGTGTGATTTGCTTTGTCAGTTAAGTTTACTGAAACTAATAGTTCCGATTGCCAGTATTGCAGAATAGTTATTCCGTTCTATCCTGGGAGGAATTAATCCAAAATCTTGGGCAACTGTGAGGGGATTAAATTCCTTAAGGACACACACTCAACTTGTAGGCTCGAAATTATTTTACGATTTGTTTATTGAACTAACATTTGTGTGCTTCTCTGATTTTTTGATTTTGAACACAGAAATATCAAAATGGAACAGCCTGAAAGGTTTTTGGTTCCTGAAAAAGAAAAGAAGTTGTGTCGCCTTGTTAAGTCACTTTATAGACTAAGACAAGCACCCAAACAATGACATGCAATATTTGACCAAATAATATTGTCAAATATTTTCAAAAATTAATGAATGTAAACAAATGTGTTTACATTAAGAATACTTCAAGTCATATAGTCATTATTTGATTATATGTAGATGATATGTTGATAAAATATTTAAAATATGGGGGCTTTTAGCTTATGCATGACAAAAATCAATGTTAGACGTAATGTCTAAATAATATAATTTTTGAAACCCGTTGATATAGTAGTTGGTAAATTCATTAGTTGTCTAGTCTTAATGAAGACTAGTTGATATCAACTACTAATTCAGAAGTTGGTCACGTGCCTTTCTCGAAAGATCATTTTCTTTATTGAAGATTTATATTGTTTAATTCTTTTATGAAATAATATCACTTTGAAGGTTGTGATTTTCGTAGAAAGGTACGCCTGTACGTTTTTGTATGGACATGACCATTCATGAACTAAAGTATTAATACGTTGGTCTATAATGAGAAATACCAACCGATGAACATAACCAAAATCTATTGCAAATTGGATTTATTTCATGAATAGAGGTGCTATAATTTCCATATCATATAGGCGTATGAATAAATAACATACAAATGCTTGAAAATGACGGGTGAATGATAAATGTGTTATTAAAAGGCTATGATCACAACTGATGCCAATCATTCCAGTTGTTGTTATAATATACTATTACTACATCAAGTGTAGTTAATAATCTGATATACAATTGAAAGTCGAGACGTATTAGTCTACGATATAAGAAAGTTGCATTGAACTTTCATAACAATCAAACGAGTTTTGAAGTATTATAAATATACTCCAAATTATGCTTTGCACTACAATAAGTCTCCCACGATAATAATGGGATATAGTGATGCAAATTAGATCACCTGTTAAACCGATCCTAATCCATTGGTGGCTGAGCGATATATTGAAAATCGTCCAAGAAAATGTGCATTGACCGCTCTACAGTAGAGGATGATTTTATAACCATAGACAAGGCCGGTGAAGAAGCTGAATGGCTCCGGAATTTCTTGGAAGATATTTCATTTTTGGCTCAAACCTTTGGCACCTATATGTATACATTCTAATATTCAAGCGGCAATAGGTAGGGCAAGGAGCGTTATGTATAACGAAAATTCTCGTCACATTCGACGAAGACACAATACCGTTATACAACTACTCTCTAGTGGTGTTATCATGATTGACTACGTAAAGTCAAGAGATAACGTATCGGATCCACTAACAAAAGGCCTATCTAGAGAGGCAGTTGAAAGATCATCAAAAGGAATGGAGCAAGGCCGAGGACAAGTCATTGTGGCGGTAACTCTACCTAGAAGGTTGGAGATCCCAAGATCTAGGTTTAATGTGATCAAACAAAGTCACTAATGATGGTTCAACATTGTCAAATAAAATTTCTTTTTGGTCCATTCTCGTGATAAGACAATGTTCAGTACCAAGGATAAAGAGTTAAGACAATTTAATGGTTTCTAAGTTTGATACAGAGTATATTAAATAGTTTATCTGCGGGATAACACGTTTAGGAATCACTATGTAAGTGTGAAATGTAAGCCGCTTCAAGGAGAATTCTGTAAGGCCAGTTCTATACGCACTTATGAAAAGTTCACTACAGAAAGTTCAAAGGGAAACCTACTTATCCAGAAGCGATTAATCCTTACTTGCTAATCACACAATATTTTCATGCATATTTTTTCACACATGTCCATTCCCCATTCATGTGGGGGATTGTTACAGTTTTATTAAGGGGTGTGAATGGAAAATGGAAGAGGCATCTCTTGGATTGTACCTCTCTCACCCTTTCGTTGTCTATAAATTTAGAGGCTTGGCCTCATTTTTTAGATGCAGAACAATCTGAAAATTTCTCCCCTCTCTTTTCTATTTGCATTATTTTCAAATAAACATAAGTGTGAAGTGTGATTTGCTCTGTCTGTTAAGTTCGCTGAAATTCTATAGTTTCGATTGTCCGTGCTGCAAAAGAGTTATCCCGTTATATCCTAGGAGGAATTAATTAATTCAAAACCTTGGGCAACAGTGAGGGGATTAAATTCCTTAAGGACACATAAGCAACTTGTGAGCTCGAAATTATTTTACGATTTATTTATTGAACTAACATTTGTGTGCTTCTATGATTTTCTGATTTTAAACACAGAAATATCAACAAGTTGAGAATCAGATGGGACTTCATTTTTTCTCGGACAAAACTCAATTCACATGGCTGCAAAAAACCATCCGAGGATTTGCCAAGACATGGGTTGGATATTTCAGTTCTTGATTTTGTTACTTGAGGAAGTTAGAAAATAGCTAAAGAAAGATCATGTTTTCCACCTGAAAAGCTGATTTGATTTATAAATATCAGCATCCCCACGGTTCCTCATTCCCAATTTTTGCTCATATGTTGAGCTTATCTTTTTCTTTATTTTTGTTTCTATGGCTCGAAAAGTATATGTACGCGTAGCTTTCATCACTATTTCCAGCTTCCTGTTTATTCTATTGGTTTATTCACTTTTTTCAATTGTCAAATGGAAGAGCACAGGAGATACAATTTTGGGGTTTTTTCTTCTTCAAATTTTTAGTTGGGATTTCCTTCACCCATTTATATTTATATTTATTTATACATGCAATAATTTATCTTTTTACATACCATACTCTAAGGACCATTTCCATTAAGGGGCATATATCAAGGACCAAAACAGTCCAACTCGTTTTTTCGAGTACAACAACATAGCTAGTGTATGGAAGTGAGGTCTGTAAAGAATAACATATACGCAGACCTTATTTTTACGTTGTGAAGGAATGGACCATTGGCTCAAGAAATTGGTTCCACACGGTACTCGCCTAATGAAGTGTTAATGCCAGATAGATCGTTCGGAGCAAGCCAACTTTGAAATTAAGAAACTCTGCTAATTGTTCAATGTTGTCCACCTCATCCAATGAAATGATCTCACATTCCTTTTGGTAATTCTCAACCATGCGACAGCTTAAGAATCATTGTAGTATGCTTTCTATGGAGTTGATTCATTTCAGCATGTCAATGACTATGTTACCATCTGAAAATAGTAAATGGGTAAGTTTTAAAATATCTTGGCTCCCTTTGTTCTCTATGAAGTCCTCTAGACAGCCTTCTATGCTCTTTCTAACTAATGCATAGGGATGGCAATGGGACGTGACAAAAGTAGGGCGGGGAAAGGCGGGACCTTAATGGGGCAGGGCAAGGCAAAACAATACTTAAACGGGTCGGATAGGACGAGGTCAAACAATTTTTTAGCAAATTTTAAATAAGGCAGGACTAGGAGAGTTAAGGAGTTTTAGCTTCATTGAAAAGGTCAAAAAGTTGTAAAAACTTGATAGAATCTTGCAAAATGAAAAAAAAATTGAAAATGAAGGAGAGTCTAAACGGGGCATGGCATAGCATAAACTTGAAAAATACTAAATAGGGCAGCACGCCACTACTGGAAAAATAGCCTATGGCAACGGTTGCAAAATCGTCCCCACAGACTACCAAACCGTTGCCGTAAGGAATTGGGAACGGTTTACAAACCGTCACATTAGTCGGCGTACCTATAGGTCTATTGGAACGGTTCCTTCAACGGTTTGCATCACCGTGATAATATATTAGTCTATCGCAACGGTTTTTCCTTCCTCTATTGGAACGGTTACTTTTTCCAATTGTCACGGTTTTAAACCATTACTATATTTTTTATGCAATGGTTTTAACCGTTGTCATATTATTTAAAGAAACACTTATATGAGCTATTGCTACGGTTATGTTGGATATAGCAACAGTTTCTTTGAGCTATCGTAACGGTAACATTTCATTTTGGAACAGTTTATGGGACCTATGGCAACGGTTTACATTGCTTATTGGAACACCATTTGTGTCATATTGCAACGGTTCTAGTAGGCTATTGTATCAGTTTAGTTAAAACCAAAATATAGTACCTGCTATAAATAGATATTTATACATATAATAAATTATAATAACACAAATTTAAATACATCATAGAATGAAACTATTAATAATACAAAATTATCCATCAAGCAAATAATATCCATAAAGCAAATGTTCTACCTCATGAGTGCATATAAGTTTAATACATTTCAAGAGTGTAAAAAAGTTTCAAAAAATATTGGTAACAAAAGATTCCTAAAACATTCATCGATAACAATTCAAAATTCATCTCAAGTAAAGTCTATATCTTCATCGTCTTCATCATCCAGTTCTTGATCTACTCCACCTACAAAAAAGGATAAATAAAGTTATTACCCTTCAGGAGTACCCGGTCTAAGAATACTCAAACATTTAACATATTTCGTTCTTCTTTTATTAATCCAACTTATTCATCTCAACAAACAATACACAACATTATAACAATCTGATATTATTACCAAGGACCAAGACTTTCAAACTAACAAGTTGTGATGGGAAAATAAAGAATAATGGTAGGTTGATATTATAACAATCAACTTAATACTTGTAAACACATGTTGTGCCTCAACTGAATTTTAGCTATTTTAGGTGTGAACAACAGGCGACTATATGTTCTTTGATTTTAATTCGCCGTCTAAATCTAATGACTCGCAGCTAGAAATCAAATGTGTCCTCAAATATCATCTTTATATAGTTTCACTTTGTTCAGCGCTTTAAAATGAGTTGCAGGACTTATCTTAATTCTTAAAGAAGAAAAACAGGAGTTATCCTGAACGACTTGAGCTTGTTTGCCTCTGCTTTAACAAATGGTACTTTTCTTATATGGTTTAGCAAACATAGTTTTATATCAATTAAAACCAATTTGTTAAAGCTGCTTGTTGTGTTGCCTGTCACAGGTTAGGTCTTTGACATCTTGTATTAAACTTTTTTAAGTCTTTGGACATTCATATAATGGCCAACTCAAATTGTGGAGCCTAAAAGATTTCTCGATATGTGCATGTAAAACATGTTCAACCACAGTCAAAACTGTAAAATTAACGGCTCTTGCAGCAAAAAGATGTTGAAGTGGAGCTGCTTACTTGATTTCATTTCACGTTCCACCAATCTCAATAAATACTTTGTGTCTTTTGTCTCCTAATCTTTTGCTTGATTATTAACCCTTATGATGTAAACCTGAAATTCCAAGTACAGAAACAATAAAAGTACAACCCAGTATAATCCCACTTAGTGGGGTCTGAGGAGGGTAGTATGTACGCAGACCTTACTCCTACCCTGGGATAGAGAGGCTATTTCCAAATAGACCCCCGGCATCCTTCCCTCCAAGAACTTCCCACCTTTGCTCTTGGGGAGACTCGAAGTCACAACCTCTTGGTTGGAAGTGGGGGTCGCTTACCATCAGAGCAAGCCCCTCTTGTCCAAGTACAGAAACAATGTAGGAGTAAAACTCTGGGGGAATGTCCAACTCACAGATATGTATTTTAGATGTATTCATAAATTCATCTAGTTATTGAAAATGAGGATGAAATGATAGCAGTATTCTCAATTCAGTTTAATTTACCTTAAATTTTGTTGGCTCAATCAACTGAAAAACTAGTGCATCACCATCAAGTAATTCATGATCAATGGCGAAACCCCTCCATCCACCACTCATCCCCGTCTTTAATGCAAGGTATTTTGTCTCAAACTCATCTTCATTTTCGTTGATCAAGGTGACAAATTCATCACGTTTAGGGAGATGTGTCTTGCAAAAATGAACGGGCAGACCCTAAAAAGAACCACACTAAAAATCAATAAACTATACAAAACTGTAACATAAAATTTTTTAACGGTGCTCTAAGTTTTAGAAAACAACTCTAAGTGAGAAACTTTATAACTTTTCAAGGAATACCAATAAACAAGTTTATCATCTTTATTTCACTTACCAGCCAAAAGCCGCCAGTAACATGTGATTGGAGCATAGGTTTCACAAAACTTGGGAAATCAGCATCTATCTCTGATTGTAACTCAGCCCCGTCTTTAAAATCATATTTTCCTTCAGTTGTGGGACAATTCCACTTTATAATTTATATATACTGTAAACTATCTAACATATAATGGAGACAGTGTCATGAGGGCACACTCGAGTGTTTCAAAGCAGTTGTGATATTGTCATGATATAGTATATGTTTCAATGTTTCTGTCAGCCAAATATTGCTGGTTTATCAAGAGAGCACATTTCAAATATTGACATCAAAGGGCAACGACTTCGATTACAGTAATCATGTCCTAGCTTCTTTGTTTCTGTCTATGACATTCAAAAAAGAATCGCCTTAATTGATCTTATTAGATGCTGCTAAATTCCTCATCTCTTTGTTTAACTTTGAAATGCTAATAGCTCTTTCAACTAGAGGTCGCGTAAAAGCTAGAATGTCCTCCTATAAATTCCATTCTGACCTAATTTATGTGTCATGATCCCTTTAGATTGATTTCATCATAAGCGTGGACATCATGTGTTTATCACGAAAGAGCCATATCTTACTACCACTATACAAATATACAAATATAGCTGGACCCAAACTGTTACACTTCTTGTACAACCTTTCTCTGTCACTCCCTTAATACTGTGTACTCCTTCAACTCACCTGCATGGACAGAATGGTATAACACTTACATTTAGAAACAACAAAGTAATCATCATCCCGCACAACAGAAGAGATGAGGTGAGGTTCATTCTGTATAAATCTGAAGCAATACAAGATATCGAGTTACTTTATTATTCACTGATACAAGAACTGATTATTAATATTTACTGTATTAATATCGAGTTACTGTGCTACTGTGTTAGTATGGGAAGCAATCCATCGAAACCAATACTTGTTCTCCTTCCAAAAACGGACGCTGATATTAAGCCAACCAATGAAACCACAAAAATTCAAGCTGAGGTTTGACGGCAAAAAACTACTAGGAGATTGTTCTTTAACTGCATCATCAAGATAGTATAAGCTTAGCATCAGAAAAAGGTGATTTGTTTTACAGGTTGAAGCCAATGTTATACTGGGAAGATATTTCGATATGATTCATTTTTGTTATTTTGAATTTAGAAAGATTTTACAGTGTGGATACTGATATTGAAATTCAAATAGGATTTAGCTTTTTTTCTTTTCATTAGTCTGTTCTTTCAAAGACAAGAGGGGTTGCTCTGATGGTAACCAACCCCCACTTCCAACCGAGAGGTTGTGAGTTCGAGTCTCCCCAAAAGGAAGGTGGGAAGTTCTTGGAGGGAAGGATGCCGGGGGTCTATTTGGAAACAGCCTCTCTACCCAAGGGCAGGGGTAAGGTCTGCGTACATACTACCCTCCCCAGACCCCACTAAGTGGGATTATACTGGGTTATTGTTGTTGTTGTATTAATCTGTTCTTTTACAGTGCATAGACAAGATGAGAAACAATACAAACTTTACGTTGTGGAACTAAGATTGCTCCAGCATTCAATATTTCAAGTCCAAGAAGAAGTAACTCTACCTACTGAACTTTCCAAGCATTAGACTATTGGAGAAAATAACTATTCAGCTAAACAAGAAAGAAAAAGAAACTTGAACAAAACCAGAAGTAGATAGCTTTTTTAATTCCCTCCAACACTATGACCAAGAATATTCAATGGAGTAAATTAATCAATAAGTATATGGAAAGCTATAAGCTGTTAGTAAACTGTATTTGTAAAACAATTCTGGAAATATAAATTAATATAAACAGAAATTATGATAAACAGAAATGACATAAAATAAAATGATCATAAACAATTCGAGCCCACTGAATTCACAGTGTCTCCTTAAGGAATTTAATCCCCTTTTAGCACCCAAGGTTATGGATTATTTCCTCACAAGATAGAACGAATTACACACTGGTGTAGTGGTACTTCAAACACAGTGTTTCAGCGAACACAAAGATCAATAGCAAATCACACTTACTTTTTGCTTTATTTGTATGCTAAAAGCATGCAGAAGAAGGAGAGAAAACTCAGAAATTCGTAGTGAAATTCTGAGCAGAATATTATTGTATTTATAGCCAAAATTTGGGCTGGAATCTGAAGAGGTGAAACTCTTCAGAATGATTGTTTCTGCAAAACTGCCACAACATACATGTCATTACATAAAAGGCTATTTACTCAACAATAAAGAGCGAAAATAAAGAGGAAAAATTGATGGGTAATTTAATATTAATATTCTATTATTAACAAATATTTAATAATACATTTTTGTTAATATTTTACTATTAACAAATAAATTTGGTCCAAAAAGTTAATCAATCAATCATTTGACCGAATCCGAAGTCGAAGACGAAGCCGAGTCGAGCGAGCGACGACGACAGCGCGAGGCTTGCTTTCTTCTCAACTCTTTAAGAGCTAGAAGAAGAGAAATTGCTTATAATTCCATAAAAATCTCTTCCTCTTCCAATATGGGACAATGTCTATATGCCAAGAGAGGGAAACTTGAAATTTCACTCAAAAATTTTATTTTCCTCCATTTCTCATTCACCCTCTTTTAAGTATTTAATTTATTAATTAAATACATAAACCCAACAATCCCCCACATGAATGGGAAATGGCTATATCACGGAAGTATGCATGAAAAACTGTGTGATTCGCAAGCAAGGATTAATTGCATCTAGATAAGTAGGTTTCCCTTTGAACTTTCCGTAGTGAACTTATGTCGGATATACTCGATCAATCGGTAGATTTGATATCTTTGAATCGTTGAACTTTGGTGTATACCTAGACAACCACAAGTCATACAACCAACCCTTAACCGTCTTTGGTTCTCATTGTTGTGTTCGTTTCAGCCATGAACACCGCCTGGTTTCATAAGTGCGTAGAGAACTGGCCTTACAAAATTCTCCTTGAAGCGGCTAACACCTCACACTTACATAGGTGATTCCTCAATGTGTCATCTCGTAGATACACTATTTGATATACCCTGTACCAAGCTTAGAAATCATTAAAAAATAATATTTTATCCTTCGTACTGAACATTGTCTCATCACGAGAATGGACCAAAAGTTTAGTAGACAATGTTGACAAATATTTAATAACACAATTTTGTTAATATTTTACTATTAACAAATAAATTTGGTCCAAAATGTTAATCAATTAGTCGATCATTTGACCAAATTCGAATCCGAAGCCGAGCCGAGCGAGCGACGACAGCGACGGTGCGAGGCTTGCTTTCTTCTCAACTCTTTAAGAGCTAGAATAAGAACAGTTGTTTATAACCCATAAAAATCTCTTCCTCTTCCAATATGGGACAATGTCCATATGCCAAGAGAGGGAAACTTGAAATTTCATTCAAAAATTTCATTTCCCTTCATTTCTCATTCACCCTCTTTTAAGTATTTAATTTATTAATTAAATACATAAACCCAATAACCCCCCACATGAATTGGGAATGGCTATATCACTGAAGTATACATGAAAAACTGCGTGATTCGCAATCAAGGATTAATTGCATCTAGATAAGTAGGTTTCCCTTTGAACTTTCCATAGTGAACTTATGTCGGATATACTCGATCAATCGGTAGATTTGATATCTTTGAACCGTCGAACTTTGGTGTATACCTAGACAACCACAAGTCACACAACCAACCCTTAACCGTCTTTAATTCTCATTGTTGTGTTTGTTTCAGCCATGAATACCGCCTGGTTTCATAAGTGCGTAGAGTACTGGCCTTACAAAATTCTCCTTGAAGCGGCTAACACTTCACACTTACATAGGTGATTCCTAAATGTATCATCCCGTAGATAATCTATTTGATATACCCCATATCAAGCTTAGAAATCATTAAAAAGCCTTAATATTTTATCATTTGTAGTGAACATTGTCTCATCACGAGAATGAACCAAATGTTTAGTTGACAATGTTGAACCTTCATAAATGACTTTGTTTGATCTCCTTGAACCTAGATCTTGGGATCTCCAGTCTTCTAGGTAGAGTTACCGCCACTATGACTTGTTCTCGGCCACAATACCATTCCCGTTGATGACTTCTCAACTACCTCTCTAGTTAGGCCTTTTGTAAGTGGATCCGACACGTTATCACTTGACTTTACATAGTCAATCGTGATAATTCCTCTAGAGAGTAATTGTCTAAAGGTTTTATGTCTTCGTCGTATATGACGAGATTTACCGTTATACATAACGCTCCTGGCCCTTCCAATTACCGCTTGACTATCACAATGTATGCATACTGGTGCCAACGGTTTGGGCCAAAATGGAATATCTTCCAAGAAATTCTGGAGCCATTCAGCTTTTTCACCGGCTTTATCCAAGGATATGAACTCAGCCTCCATTGTAGAGCGGGCAATACAAGTTTGTTTGGACGACTTCCAAGATACCGCTCCTCCACCAATAGTAAACACATATCCACTTGTGGACTTAGAATCAATTGATCCGGTGATCCAATTTGCATCACAGTATTCCTCAATGACTGCAGGATATTTACTGTAGTGCAAAGCAAAGTCCTGAGTATGTACCAAATACCCCAAAACTCGTTTCATGGTCATCCAATGAGATTGACCTGGATTGCTCGTATATTGACTCAATTTACTTATAGCACAAGCTATATCTGATCGTGTACAATTCATGATGTACATTAAGCATCCCAAAACACGAGCATAATCCAATTGTGATATGCTTTGGCCTTTGTTCTTTGCTAATGAAAGATTCATGTCAATTGGAGTCTTTGCAACTTTAAAGCCCAAGTGCTTGAATTTTTCAAGTACTGTCTTAATATAATGAGATTGTGACAATGCCAGACCTTGAGAAGTCTTATGGATCTTAATTCCCAGAATTAAATCAGCAACTCCCAAGTCTTTCATATCAAACTTGCTAGTTAGCATACGCTTAGTAGAATTTATGTTGGCAATGTCATTACTCATTATGAGCGTATCATCCACATATGAGCGAACAATGACTATGTGATTTGGAACATTTTTAATGTACACACATTTATCACATTCATTTATCTTAAACCCATTTTACAATATTGTTTGGTCAAATTTTGCATGCCATTGTTTGGGTTCTTGTTTTAGTCCGTAAAGGGACTTAACAAGTCTACAGACCTTCTTTTCTTTACCTGGAACCACAAATCCTTCAGGTTGTTCCATGTAAATTTCTTCCTCCAACTCTCCATTTAAGAAGGCCTTCTTCACATCCATTTGATGAATTTCAAGACCATAAACTGCAACTAACGCTACCAACATTTGTATGGACGTAATTCTTGTAACTGGAGAGTATGTATAAAAATAGTCAAGACCTTCTTTTTGTCTATACCCTTTGACCACAAGTCTTGCCTTATATTTATCAATAGTGCCATCATCTTTCATTTCCTTCTTAAAGATCCATTTAGAACCCAACGGTTTATTTCCAGGAGGAAGATCAACCAATTCCCATGTATGGTTGTTCAGTATGGATTCAATTTCACTATTGACTGCCTCTTTCCATAACAATGATTCCGAAGAAGACATAGCTTCTTTAAATGTTTGAGGCTCATTTTCCAATAAGAAAGTCACAAAATCTTGTCCAAATGAAGTAGATGTTCTTTGACGTTTACTACGTCTTGGATCATCCTGGTTAAGTGTACTTTCTTTTGTTTCTTCCCGATGTCGTTTAGATCCTTCACCAATCGACTTACATTCCTTTTTATACGGATATATATTTTCAAAGAATTCAGCACTATCTGATTCTATAACCGTTTTATTATGAATGTCGGGAATCTGATTTATGAATCAAAAATCGATATGCTTTACTATTAGTTGCATATCCTATGAAAATACAATCATCATTTTTCGGTCCTATTTTTACCCTTTTGGGTTTAGGAACTTGCACTTTTGCCAAATACCCCCATACTTTAAAATAATTCAAGTTAAGCTTCTTTCCTTTTCATTTCTCATATGGAATTGATTGTGTTTTGCTATGGGGTACTCGATTTAGTATTCGGCTAGCCGCAAAAACGGCTTCCCCCACAAGTTCTGTGGCAAACCACAACTTATCTAATGCATTTATCATCTCCTTTAATCTCCTTTAATGAACGATTCTTTCTTTCTGCAATCCCATTGGATTGGGGTGTGTAAGGGGCCGTTATTTGATGAATAATTCCATATTCTAAATATATTTGTTCAAAAGGAGATTCATATTCACCACCCCTATCACTTCTTATCATTTTTATTTTCTTGTTAAGTTGTGTTTCAACTTCATTTTTGTATTGCTTGAATGCATCTATTGCTTCATACTTACTATTAAGTAAGTAAACTTAGCAATATCTAGTACTATCGTCAATAAAAGTTATGAAATACTTCTTTCCACCGCAAGATGATATTGACTTCATATCACAAATATCTGTGTGAATTAAGTCTAAAGGATTTGAATTACTTTCAACTGACTTATAAGGATGTTTAACATACTTGGATTCCACACATACTTGTCATTTTGATTTGTCACATTCAAATTTAGGCAATACTTCCAAATTAATCATTTTCCTGTAAGGTTTTATAATTAACATGACCCAAACATATATGCCATAATTCATTTGACTCAAGCAAGTAAGAGGAAGCTGAAATTTTATTATTATTCTCCACAACCATTACATTTAGCTTGAAAAGGCCCTCAGTGATGTAACCTTTGTTAAAACACGTTCTCAAGGCACTAAACTAAACGTGTGTTCATATTTGTAGGTTTTGATAAATGACAAACGACGCGCAATTGACATATGACGAGGTCCAAGCACAAGCGCGCAATTGACACATAACGAGGTTCAAGCACAAGACGAACAAAGATCATGATCAAGCAAAGAAATAAAGTTATACATGAGTCGTTCTTTAATTGTGATCTTGATCCGACAATTGACTCAAGACTTGGCTTCTCTCGTAAAATCATTTTTATCAAATCATGCATATTTAATTTAAAGCAAAATGATTTTCAAACATTTTATTTTAGCCAAAATGATTTTTAAACATGCCTCTCAAATCTGGACAAAGATAATCGATTATGTACTTTATGATAATCGATTATGTTAAGACAATGTACACCAGATTTACAAAGCTGAACAATAATCGATTATGTACCTTATGATAATCGATTATGTTAAGGTAGTGTCCATCAGATGTTTCAAAGCTACAAGATAATCGATTATGTACCTTATGATAATCGATTATGTTGAGGCAGTGTCCATCAGATTTTTCAAAGCTATAAAATAATCGATTATGTACATTATAATAATCGATTATGTTGAGGCAGGGTCTATCAAATTTTACAAGACTGTAAAATAATCAATTATGTACTTTATGATAATCGATTATGTACTTTAATGCAGGAATAGGTGAAGGGCAATGCTCCACCAGACCACCACTATTCGATGGCACAAACTATACGTACCGGAAGGAGAGGATGAGAATATTCATCCAATCGAATAATTTTCATCTATGGAAGGTTATAACGAAGGGAGAACAAATTCCAACCAAAAAGGTTGAAAATGAATGGGTTCCAAAATCCGAAGATGAATACGATGCGGATGATATCCGAAAAGTGCAGAACAACGCTAGAGCCATCAACTTATTATATTGTGCTGTAAATGCTGATGATTACAGAAAAATATCATGTTGCACAACGGCTAAGCAAATGTGGGATAAGCTGGAAATCACGTACGAAGGTACGGACCAGGTAAGAGAAGCTTTTATTGATTTTCTAACCCATGCATATGAACTGTTTCACATGAAGGAAAGCGAGAGGATCGATGACATGTTCGAACGATTTTCAAAAATCGTCAATGACCTACATGCTCTTAAGAAGACCTTCACGGATAAGAAACTTGTCCAAAAAATTCTCCGAAGTCTCACTCCGGAATGGCGCTCCAAGGCCGACGCGATTCAAGAGTCTATCGGCGTTTCAAATGTCACCATCGACGGACTAAGAGGTAATCTTAAAACCTATGAATCTACTATACTTAACCCTCCGTTTAATGATCAAAGGAAACAAATAATCGCCCTCAAGGCAAGCACGGCTCAACCTTAAAATGATGAGGACTCAAACAACGGAGATAACGAGTTCGGACTCGTTATTAAGAGGTTTCAAAAGTTCATGCGAAAAGAGTATGAACGAAAAGGCAAACAACAAGGAGATCAAGTAAAGTGCTATGGATGCGGAGAAATCGGGCACATTAAATCAAATTGCCCAAATGTCAAAAAAGGAGAAGAAACCCTTCAAGAAACAACGAGCATACATATCTTGGGGAGGTGACTCCGGAGACGAATCAAGCGACGATGAAGAAGACAAAACCGCAAATCTATGTCTCATGGCACACGAAGACAATCAAGAAAAGGTATGTCAAATTTCTTCAAAAAATTTCTATTCTCTTGAGGAAATGCAAAACGCTTTTGATGAACTGTATAGTGAATTCATTAAAGCTTCCAAAACTGTTAGAGACGTAAAGAAAAATTCCTCTTTGAAAGAAAAAGATTTTGAAAAACAACTCTCTTTGAAAGAAAAAGATTTGGAAAAATTGATTTTGGAAAATGAGAAGTTGAAAGAAGAAAACAAATTTTTCGGCAAGAGAAGCGCCGACAAACCCGAGAGTTCTAGTAAAAATTGTATTTCTTGCATGCATCTAAAAGATGAAGTAGAAAGACTTAAGGGCACCCTACATAAGTTCAATTCTTCTCATAAAAATTTGAATGATGTTCTTGCCAATTTGAAATCGACCAAACATGGCATAGGTTTCAAAAACGAGCCCAAAGAAAAAGTTGAAGCCATCCCCCAACAACCCAAGGCAACCTAGGATAAATAAAACAAACATTCATCCTAGAAATAACCATCCTAGAATCAATATGCATCCTAGACCAAACACTAGAAGAAACTTTGAACATTTTAGAACGCCTAGAAATGGCCTTCAACAATCGCAACCTAGACATACTCGACCTAGAAACAATTATTTTAGAAACGCTGCATATCCTAGAAGAAACAGTAGGAGAAATGATTTTCAAGGATTGCGCAATAGCCATATTGTCAAAAATAGAGCAAACAATTTTTGTACCTCCAACTACTACCAACCTAGAAGAATGCATAATCCTAATGTCATTTGTCATTATTGTAGTCGAATAGGACATATTGCTCCTGCTTGTTTTACTAGACACAGACACTTAACTGCATGTCAAGCACAACAACATTTTACACCTAACTCTCAAGGACCCAAAACAGCTTGGGTACCAAAAACTCATTAATTTGTCTTGTAGGTATGTTTGAAGGGATCAAGTGTACTTTGGTACCTTGATAGTGGATGCTCCAAACACATGACCGGAGACGCATCCAAGTTCCTTCAACTAGAACACAAGGAAGGAGGAAACGTTATTTTTGGAGATAACAACAAGGGAAAAATTATCGGCATTGGCTCGGTCGGTAAGAATGAATCTTCTTCCATTTAGCATATATTGCTAGTTAAAGGTCTAAAACATAATCTCTTGAGCATAAGTCAATTATGTGACAAGGAAAATCTTGTTTTGTTTGATTCGGAAGAATGCTTAGTTTTTTGTCGTAGTGATTTTAAAATTATTCTTCGTGGTTTTAGAATTGATAACATCTATATGGTTGATCTTGAAAGCTCTTCATCGGAGTATGTGAATTGTCTTATGAGTAAAGAAGATGATATGTGGTTATGGCATCGTAGAGTAGCTCATATCAACATGCATCTTTTAAACAAATTGGTTTCACAAAATTTAGTTATTGGTCTTCCAAATTTGAAATTTGAAAATGACACTATTTGTGATTCTTGTCAAAAAGGGAAGCAAACAAAAGCATCTTTTAAATCTAAGAATATTGTTTCAACTACAAGACCTTTGCAACTTCTCCACATTGATCTCTTTGGACCATCTCGCCTTGAAAGTCTTGATAGAAATCGTTATGCTTTTGTTATTGTTGATGATTATTCTAGATTTACATGGACACTATTTCTTGCTCACAAAAGTGAGGCTTTTCAAAATTTTAAATGTTTTCTTAAGCGTGTTCAAAATGAAAAGAACACAACCGTCACTTCCATAAGAAGTGATCATGGGGGAGAGTTCGATCACAATCTCTTCGCGGACTTTTGTGACGAACTCGGTATTGAGCACACCTTCTCTGCTCCACGTACACCACAACAAAATGGAGTGGTGGAACGGAAAAATAGGTGTCTCGAAGAGATGGCTAGAACCATGCTCGATGAGGCTAAGATTCCCAAATAATTTTGGGCGGATGCCGTGAGTACCGCATGCTACGTTTTAAACAGAGTAGTCATAAGGCCAATACTCATGAAAACTCCCTATGTACTCTATAAGGGAAGGAAACCTAATCTCTCCCATCTCAGAGTATTCGGTTGTAAATGCTTTATTCATAGCAATGGAAAAGATAATTTGGGAAAGTTTGATGCCAAATCCGATGAAGGAATTTTCTTGGTTATTCATCATATAGCAAAGCATATAGAGTATTCAATAATAGAACCGAAACTGTTGAGGAATCCCCTCATATTGTGTTTTCCGAAAATAATGCTCGCTTGGCGAGAAAGGATTCTGGTTTTGATCTTGCAGGTATTTTAAACACAATAAGTCCTCAAGACAAATTACAAGAGGAAAATCCAAAGGAAATTCAAGATGAAATCTTGAAACAATTATCGGAGGAAGCGCCACCACTGGTGAAAGAAACAAAACTGCCTAACGCGTGGAGGACAATCAAAGACCATCCTCTCGACAAGGTAATTGGCGACATTGAACAAAAGGTAAGTACTCGAAACACTCTTAAGAACACCTTAGGACACACTTCTTAAGAGATCACGTTTTCAATTGGTCAACATCTTCACACAGCTCTTAGAGAAAGAATTCTTAATTCTTGACTCCACATTGATCCAAGTCATGCATTGCATTATTCTTTTAAAAAAATTTACTAACTTGAGCGTCGGAGGTGCCTAATTTGTTAGATAATACGCTTAACCGCTAGAGGGGGGGTGAATAGCGTTATAATAAAATTTAGCGTAAACTTGCGGAAATTAAAATTTGCAAGAAATAATTAAGTGCGTTAAATAAACAAAAGAAAAGAACGCACCGATGTATTCTGGTTCACCACAACACGTGGCTAGTCTAGTCCCCGAGAGACTCTCTCGAGATTTTCCACTAACTTGTCAAGCTTACGGGTGCTCAACAAACCTTTACAACTTAAGGACACAAGCCTTAACACCTTTGCTCAGAGATACAACACTCCAAGACTTCAACCAAGGAAACACAAGTTCCTTACAACAAGAGAATAACAATTCTCTTACAAGTGTACAAAACACTAAGCACTCAAACAAAACACTCCTTAATGAGTAGATATGAGTAAAAGAAGTAGGCTCAAGATTACAACAACTATGGACAAGACTTTGGCTCTCAAAAGCTTTATGAAATGAATATAAAATGATAAACAATAATATGCAAGCTTATAGCAATAGAATGATCAGTTGTTGTGTGTTGTTGTGTTTAAAACACTGAAATGAAGCTGTATTTATAGTTGAAAAACTTGGCATTACCGTTGCCTAATTGCCAATTAAGAGTTGCTGATTTTACTCTGTGACAATCGATTGTCACGAAGCCACAATCGATTGTTTGCCAATCATACCAAAAATCAATCCCAGATTTTACGCTTAACAATCGATTGTCCAAGATCAACAATCGATTATTGGCAACGTTCAAAAAATCATTTCCAGATTTTACGTAAAACAATCGATTATACCAAATCAATAATCGATTATTCAGCAACGTTCAAAAAATCTTTTTCAGATTTCAATATCAACAATCGATTGTACAAAATCAACAATCGATTACCTGACGGTATTTGAAAATTTTACGACAACGGTCAGCTTCACAATCGATTGTGCAATGTTAACAATCGATTATTTATCAGACTTGAACATCATTTTAGACACTGCCTCGTGACAATCAATTGTTATATACTCACAATCGATTTTAATAATTTTGAAAAAGTCTGGAAGTCACTGCCTCAACACAATCGATTGTCATAAGTTCACAATCGATTATTTTGTGACTTTGAAAAATCTGATGGACACTGTCTCTTCACAATCGATTGTCATTAGCTTCACAATCGATTATTCTGAGTTTCGAAAAACTTTGATGTACACTGCCTCATCACAATCGATTGTCATAAGGTTCACAATCGATTGTCATGCAGGTTTGAAAAACCTGATCCTCACTGCCTTAACACAATCGATTGTCATTAGTTCACAATCGATTGTCATGCAGTCTTGGCTTAACATAATCGATTATCATAAGTACATAATCGATTATCTTAGTCCAGATTTTAGAGGCATGTTTAAAAATCATTTTGACTGAAGTAAATATGCATGATTTAAAATCATTTAGCATTAAATTAAATATGCATGATTTTGTAAAAATGATTTTACGAGAGAAGCCATGTCATGAGTCAAGTTGTCGGATCAAGATCACAATTAAGAACGACTCATTTAAACTATAAAACTTTGTCTTGTGCTTGAATCTCGTTATCCACCAATTATGCGCTTGTACTTGAACTTCGTCATATATCACTCTGCGCTTTGTTTGTCATTCATCAAAACCTACACATAAGAACACACGTTTTAGTATATAGCCTTGAGAACGTGTTTCCAACAATTTCCCCCTTTTTGATAATGGCAAACTTTAAGCGGAATATGCAACTTAAACAATTTATAATGACGTTTCAAGACACGTAAAGATATGCAATAAGTATGCGATTAGTTCCCCCTCAATATATGAATTCCCCCTCAATTTAAGCTTATAAATATTGAGAGTGCATACCCGTTATCTTCCCCCTTTTGCCATTAGCAAAAATAATATAAGAAGATGCCAAAAATGTAAATAAAACTTGTTTATTTATTGGAAAGAAAACGTGATTACTTAAAGAGAGTACAATAACACAAGTAATAGCAGAACAATCGATTATTGATACGAGATAATCGATTATTTAGACGACAGAGACCGAATTTTCTGAAGAAGACTTGATTATTGCGCGTCATGCTTTATAATTCCCCCTACCTTTAGGGCGATACCTGCAAAAATTTGTTAGACGTCTCCGACGCTCAAGTTAGAAATCATGTAAGATAAAAAGATGCAATGCATGACTTAGATCAACGTGGAGTCAAGAATCCCGAGTTCACTATGAATTCGGAAGAAGGACTCTTTCTCTAAGGGCTTAGTAAAGATGTCGGCCAATTGGTCTTTGGTTTCAACAAATTCGATTTCGACATCGCCCTTGAGAACATGATCTCTTATAAAATGATGTCTAATTTCAATGTGTTTTGTTCGCGAATGAAGAACGGGGTTCTTCGTCAAGCATATGGCACTAGTATTATCGCATCTAAGCGGGATATGATCAAGACTTAGGCCATAGTCCAAGAGTTGTTGTTTCATCCATAGGATTTGAGCGCAACAACTCCCCGCGGCTACATATTCAGCCTCGGTTGTGGACAACGCAACACTTACTTGTTTCTTGCTAAACCAAGAAACGAGAGAGCTACCGAGCAAATGGCAAGTGCCACTAGTGCTTTTGCGGTCCAATTTGCATCCAGCAAAATCGGAGTCGGAATAGCCAACGAGTTGGCATGAAGAACCTTTGGGGTACCATAGACCTACATTTGTAGTATCAACAAGGTACTTCAAAATCCGTTCTAACGCAATAAGGTGAGACTCCTTCGGACACGATTGATAACGGGCGCATAAACACACGCTAAACATGATGTCCGGACGACTAGCAGTAAGATAGAGAAGAGAGCCAATCATACCTCGATACTTCTTAGTGTCGACTTCCTTACCTTTCTCATCTTTGTCTAGATGATCGGATGTGCTCATGGGAGTCGCCATTGCTTTTGCATTGTTCATTTCAAATCGTTTCAGCAATTCTTTGCAATATTTGGCTTGGCAAATGAACGTACCTTCTTTCATTTGCTTTACTTGTAATCCCAAAAAGAATGTTAACTCACCCATCATAGACATCTCAAATTCGCTTGTCATTAAGTCGGAAAATTCCTTGCATAAGACATTGTTAGTAGCACCAAATATGATATCATCCACATATATTTGAACTAATAAAATATCATTGTGTTTATGCTTAACAAAAAGGGTGGTGTCAACTTTCCCCCTAATGAAATCATTTTCCAATAGAAATTTACTCAATCTTTCATACCAAGCTCGGGGAGCTTGTTTTAAACCATAGAGAGCCTTTTTGAGTTTGAAAACATGATCGGGACATTTAAAATCTTTAAAACCGGGGGGTTGTTCAACATAAACTTCTTCTTGTATAACACCATTTAGAAAAGCACTTTTCACATCCATTTGATATAAATTGAAATTCATAGAAGAGGCAAACGCGAGCAATAGACGAATAGCTTCTAATCTAGCTACGGGAGCATATGTTTCTTCATAGTCAATACCCTTTTCTTGATTATAGCCTTTTGCTACAAGCCTAGCTTTGTTTCTAGTGATTACACCATTTTCATCTAGTTTGTTTCGAAAAACCCATTTTGTACCAATTATGGTATGATTTTCGGGTCTTGGCACCAAATCCCAAACGCCATTCCGTTTGAATTGGTTAAGCTCCTCTTACATTGCCAAGGTCCAAAATTCATCCCCAATTGCTTCGGAGATGGTTGTTGGTTCAATTTGAGACACAAAAGCAGTATGTCCTAAGGTGTTTTTAAGGGAGTTTCGGGTACTTACCTTTTCTCCGACGTCGCCAATTACCTGTTTGAGAGGGTGATCTTTAATTGTCCTCCACTCTTTAGGCATTTTCGTTTCATTCTCCAATTGTGGCGCTTCCTCCGTTGGTTGTTCCAAGATTTCATCTTTATTTTCCTTAGGCGTTTCCACTTGTATTTTGTCTTTCAAGCTATCTAAAATACCTGCAAGATCAAAACCGGAATCCTTTCTCGCCAAGCGAGCATTATTTTCGGTAAATACAACATGAGGGGATTCCTCCACAGTTTCGGTTCTTTTATTAAAAACCCTATATGCTTTGCTACGTGAGGAATAACCAATGAAAATTCCCTCATCGGACTTAGCATCAAACTTTCCCAATTGATCTTTGCCATTGTTATGAATAAAACAATTACAACCGAATACTCTAAAATGGGAGATATTTGGTTTCCTTCCCTTGTAGAGTTCATAAGGGGTCTTCATGAGTATTGGCCTTATGACTACTCTATTTAAGATGTAGCATGCGGTACTCACGGCATCCGCCCAAAAATATTTGGGAATCTTAGCCTCTTCGAGTATGGTTCTAGCCATCTCTTCGAGACACCTATTTTTCCTTTCCACCACCCCATTTTGTTGTGGTGTACGTGGAGCGGAAAAGGTATGCTCGATACCGAGTTCGTCACAAAAGTCCGCAAAGAGATTGTGATCAAACTCTCCCCCATGATCACTTCTAATTGAAGTGACGGTTGTTTCCTTCTCGTTTTGAACACGCTTAAGAAAATATTTAAAATTCTGAAAAGCATCACTTTTATTGGCAAGAAATAAAGTCCAAGTAAATCTAGAATAATCATCAACAATCACAAAAGCATAACGATTTCTTCCTAGACTTTCAATGCGAGATGGTCCAAATAAATCCATTTGAAGCAATTTCAATGGTCTAGAAGTTGAAACAATATTTTTGGATTTGAAAGATGCTTTTGTTTGCTTCCCTTTTTGACAAGAATCACAGATAGAGTCATTTTCAAATTTCAAATTGGGAAGGCCAATAACTAAGTTTTGTGAAATCAATTTGTTCAAAAGATGCATGTTTATATGAGCAACTCTACGATGCCATAGCCAAGTATCATCCTCTTTGCTCATAAGGCAATCCACATATTTGGGTGAGGAATTAGCAAGATCAACCATGTAAATATTATCCACTCTAAAACCACGAAGGATAATTTTGAAATCACTACGTCTAAACACTAAGCATTCATCCGAATCAAATAGGGCAAGATTTCCCTTGTCACATAATTGACTTATGCTCAAGAGATTATGCTTTAAACCTTTCACAAGTAATATATGCTTAATAGAGGAATTTTCATCCTTACCGACCGATCCGATGCCGATGATCTTTCCTTTATTGTTATCCCCAAAAATCACACTTCCTCCTTCTTTGTGTTCTAGTTGAAGGAATTTGGATTCGTCTCCCGTCATATCTTTGGAGCATCCACTATCAAGGTACCATAGTACACTTGATCCCTTCAAACATACCTACAAAACAAGTTAATGCGTTTTAGGTACCCATGCCATTTTGGGTCCTTGAGGGTTAGGCATATTATAATGATGCGATTGAGTGATATGTCTATGTCGTGTAAAGCATGAAGGGCAATATGACCAATGCGTCTACAATAATGACAAGTCACATTGGGGTTATGCATCCTTCTAGGTTCATAGTAACTTGATGGACGAAAATGAATTACTCTATTTTTATTATGACTATTGCACATTTCATGAGAACCATTTCTCCTACTATTAGTTCTAAAATGAGCAGCGTTTCTAGAGTAATGGTCATGTCTAGATGTTCTAGGAGGTTCAAAACTCCTTCTAGTGTTTGGCCTAAAATATGCATCATTTCTAGGGTAGTCTTTTCTAGGTGGTAAGTCATTTCTAGGTCTTCTAAAATGTTCAACATTTGGTCTAACATGCATATTTGTTCTAGGATTGCTCTTTCTAGGATAAGCATTTGTTTATTAATCCTAGGTTGAGCCTTAGGTGGTTGGGGTTTGGCTTCAACCTTTTCTTTAGGCTCATTCTTAAAACCTATGCCATGCTTGGTTGACTTCAAATTAACAAGGACCTCATTCAAGTTTTTGTGAGAAGAATTAAATTTATCTAAGGTACCTTTAAGTCTATCTACCTCATTTTCAAGATGCATGCAAGAAGAGCAATTTTTAATAGAACTTTCGGGCTTGTCGGCGCTTCTTTTTCCGAAAAACTTGTTTCCTCTTTCAGCTTTTCATTTTCTAAAACCAGTTTTTCTAAATCCTTTTCTTTTAAAGAAAGCTGTTTTGAAAATCTTTTTCTTTTAGAGAAGCATTTTCTTTTATGCTCTTGACAGTTTTTGAAGCTTTAATAAATTCAGTATATAGCTCATCAAAAGCAGTTCGCATTTCTTCAAGAGTAAAGAAGTTTTTAGAAGAGATTTGACATAACTCATCTTGCTTGTCTTCTTGCGCCATAAGACAAAGGTTTGCGGCTTCGTCTTCTTCTTCTTCGCTTGATTCATCTCCGGAGTCTCCTCCCCAAGAAATGTATGCACGTTGCTTCTTAAAAGGTTTCTTCTCCTTTTTGATGTTTGGGCAATTTGATTTGATGTGCCCGGTTTCACCGCATTCATAGCACTTTATTTGCTCGCCTTGCTTTTTGCCCTTTCGTTCATACTCCTTTCGCATGAACTTTTGAAATCTTTTGATAACGAGTCCAAACTCGTTGTCTCCGTCCTCATCAACTTGAGGATGGCTTGTGCTTGCCTTAAGCGCTATTCTTTGCCTCCTTTGATCATCAACAAGAGGGTTAAGTATTGTAGATTCATAAGTCTTAAGGTTACCTCTTAATGCGTCGATTGTGACATTTGAGACGCCAATGGATTCTTGAATTGCGTCGGCCTTTGATCGCCATGCCGGAGTGAGACTTCTAAGAATTTTTCGAACAAGTTCTCTATCCGTGAATGTCTTCTTGAGGGCATGTAGGTCATTTACGATTATTGAAAATCGTTCGAACATTTCATCCACCTTTTCACCTTCCTTCATGTGAAATAATTCATAAGCATGGGTTAAGAAATCAATTTTAGCTTCCCTTACCTGGTCCGTACCTTCGTACGTAATTTTCAGCTTGTCCCACATTTCCTTTGCCGTTGTGCAACACGATATTTTCCTGTAATCGTCAGCATTTACAGCACAATATAATAAATTAATTGCTTTAGAATTATTTTGAACCTTTCGGATATCATCCGCGTCATATTCTTCTTTGGACTTGGGAACCCATTCGTTTTCAACCTTTTTGGTTGGAATTTGATTTCCCTTCGTTATCACCTTCCAAAGATGAAAGTTGTTTGCTTGAACGAAAATTTTCATCCTCTCATTCCAGTACGTGTAGTTTGTACCGTTGAATAGAGGTGGTCGTGTGGAGCATTGTCCTTCATCAATTCCTGCAAAAGAGTCACGAGTAGAAGCCATGGATGGTTCTCTCAAACTGTTAAGTCTTCAGAGAGTTGGGCTCTGATACCAATTGTTAGATAATACGCTTAACGCTAGAGGGGGGGTGAATAGCGTTATAATAAAATTTAGCGTAAACTTGCGGAAATTAAAATTTGCAGGAAATAATTAAGTGCGTTAAATAAACAAAAGGAAAGAACGCACCGATGTATTCTGGTTCACCACAACACGTGGCTAGTCCAGTCCCCGAGAGACTCTCTCGAGATTTTCCACTAACTTGTCAAGCTTACGGGTGCTCAACAAACCTTTACAACTTAAGGACACAAGCCTTAACACCTTTGCTCAGAGATACAACACTCCAAGACTTCAACCAAGGAAACACAAGTTCCTTACAACAAGAGAATCACAATTCTCTTACAAGTGTACAAAACACTAAGCACTCAAACAAAACACTCCTTAATGAGTAGATATGAGTAAAAGAAGTAGGCTCAAGATTACAACAACTATGGACAAGACTTTGGCTCTCAAAAGCTTTATGAAATGAATATAAAATGATAAACAATAATATGCAAGCTTATAGCAATAGAATGATCAGTTGTTGTGTGTTGTTGTGTTTAAAACACTGAAATGAAGCTGTATTTATAGTTTAAAAACTTGGCGTTACCGTTGCCTAATTGCCAATTAAGAATTGCTGATTTTACTCTGTGACAATCGATTGTTAGGAAGCCACAATCGATTATGTGTCAATCGTACCAAAAATCAATCCCAGATTTTACGCTTAACAATCGATTGTCCAAGATCAACAATCGATTATTGGCAACGTTCAAAAAATCATTTCCAGATTTTACGTAAAACAATCGATTATACCAAATCAATATGGTGTAGAATAATCGATTTCTCTAAAGTCGATAATCGATTATCACTTCTTTTTGTCTTATGCTTACTATGGCGGAAAATCGATTAGCAAGTATCACTAATCGATTATTTACGTTTTATGTTTATTATGCCGGAAAATTAACATAATCGATTATGCAACACTACAATCGATTATCTAACAGTTTTTGCTTTGCAGGTTTTTTGGATGGTAAATATAAAAATTGATTATCAATTTTTATAATCGATTTTGTTGACATTATTTTTCAGGTGTTAATTGTGACAATAATCGATTTTTTAAAACTGTATAATCAATTACCGTCTCGGCTATTCATTACTGCACTTCCTAAAATAATCGATTATCTCAAAAGTATAATCGATTATTTCCCGTGTCAGAAAATCACTGTGCACTCTGTGTCAGAATAATCGATTACCATAATTCAATAATCGATTATCCTCAGTCAGTATTTCAAAATTGTTACCGTTTCTGACCGTCTTGTCTCTTAAATTTCTGCAGATTTTCATCTTCAATGCAATGCCATCCTTCTCATTATAAATAGGTGCTATAAGTCTTCAATTTCTTCACTCAACCATCAAACTTATTTCCCAAACTCTCAAAATTTCTCAAATTTCTTTCAAAGGCTATTACTACTTATTCAAAATGTCGGACAGAAACTCCAAACGTGCTCGTGCCGTCAAAAATGTTGCCTCCTCTTCCGCCACTCGTCCACCACTTTATTATTATAAAGATGGCTCCTTCTTACGATTCAACAGTGAAGAACAACTTATGCGCTTCGCTGAAAAGTTTGAAAATCGAGAAATCCTCCCTCCTCGATTTTCCACTAATCGATTTCTTAGTCAAAGCGCCCCTCCATCCACAGCAAATATGCTCCTACAAAGCCAACTCCTTGATTTCCTATACCTTCACACCCCTTACATTCATCCTTCCTTAATTCAAGCCTTCTATTCAAATCTCGAGAAAGACGAAGATGATGAACTCTTCTCGACCGTCAATGGAATTCACATCCCTGTATCTGAGACAAATATTCAAGCCATCACTAAACTTCCGCGCAATGGGGAAGACATTTTACGCTATACTAGTGAAGAAGGCGCTCTGTTTGATGAACAACTTCTTTTTACTCAAATCAGCATCAGTGAATTTTTTCAATCATACAACTATATCTCATGAGGATTCAAAACTCATGCATGCCATCATCACCGGAGCTCGCATCAATTGGTGCAAGTTCGTCAAGACTCATATGTATGATGCTATTGGGGAAGATAAACCTCTCCCTTATGCTTTTGTCGTTATGACCCTTCTTGTTGCATCCGGTGTCGACACTTCCGTCGGCCCTCACAAAAAGGCGACGAAACATTGGGAAATACAAGAATCTTCATTTCCAAATATCGGTGAGCATCCACCTCCTCCTCCAACTCAGCGACGTCGTCCTCCGGCCCCGTCCGCTGTATCCCTCAATTCCATTTCCGAGCAAATTGCGTCTCTGTCCACCTCCATGACTCGCATCGATATGAATGTCACTCGTCTCTCCCATGAACTTCATGGATACTTTGACCATGTCAATTATCCATATGCCCAAATTGTCTTTCGGGAAGATGTACCGGATGCCGAGCCGGAAATTAATAATGATAATGAATAATTTCTTTCTTTTTCTAGCTTGCTGTTCTATGTTTCATTGTCTCTTTTTATGTACTCGGATTTTTGGTTAATCAATAAACAAGTTATTTACTAATGTTTTTTTGCTAATGTCAAAAGGGGGGAAGAATAAGGGCTATGCACTTAATATTTATTGGCATAAATTGAGGGGGAATTCATATGTTGAGGGGGAACTAATTGCATATTTATATACTTGTCTTGGATCGTCATTATGAATTATCTAATATGCATATCCCGATATTGGTTTGCCATTATTAAAAAGGGGGAAATTGTTGAAACACGTTCTCAAGGCACTAAACTAAACGTGTGTTCATATTTGTAGGTTTTGATAAATGACAAACGACGCGCAATTGACATATGACGAGGTCCAAGCACAAGCGCGCAATTGACACATAACGAGGTTCAAGCATAAGACGAACAAAGATCATGATCAAGCAAAGAAATAAAGTTATACATGAGTCGTTCTTTAATTGTGATCTTGATCCGACAATTGACTCAAGACTTGGCTTCTCTCGTAAAATCATTTTTATCAAATCATGCATATTTAATTTAAAGCAAAATGATTTTCAAACATTTTATTTTAGCCAAAATGATTTTTAAACATGCCTCTCAAATCTGGACAAAGATAATCGATTATGTACTTTATGATAATCGATTATGTTAAGACAATGTACACCAGATTTACAAAGCTGAACAATAATCGATTATGTATCTTATGATAATCGATTATGTTAAGGTAGTGTCCATCAGATGTTTCAAAGCTACAAGATAATAGATTATGTACCTTATGATAATCGATTATGTTGAGCCAGTGCCCATCAGATTTTTCAAAGCTATAAAATAATCGATTTGCACATTATGATAATCGATTATGTTGAGGCAGGGTCTATCAAATTTTACAAGACTGTAAAACAATTGATTATGTACTTTATGACAATCGATTATGTTAAGACAGTGTAGTCCGAAGTTTCCAAATATAAAAGATAATCGATTATCCATATAACATAATCGATTATGCAAATGACCGTTGCCAAAGTATTTTTAAACTCTGAAAGATAATCGATTATATACAATCTGATAATCGATTATGCTAAGTAAAATCTGCATATGATTTTTTGAACGTTGTCAGATAATCAATTATACACAATCTGATAATCGACTATGCTAAGTAAAATCTGAATATGATTTTTTGAACATTGTCAGGTAATCGATTATACGATTTGGATAATCGATTATTCTGCTTAAAATCTGGGAATGATTTTTGAACGATTGGAAAATAATCGATTATGCAAATCAGATAATCGATTATCTTAGCACAAAATCAGCAATTCTTGATTGGCAATTAGGCAACGGTTGTGGGGGTTTTGAACACTATAAATACAACTCAAAATCAGTCTTCTAAGTACAACAACTGATCATATTCTTGCTAAAGCTTGCATACTCTCATATACATCATTTTATATTCATTTCATAAGTTTTTGAGAGCCAAACTATTGAGGAAAGTTGTTGTGTTCTTGAGCGTATTTATTTTACTCATATCTACTCTTAAAGAGAGTCTTGTCTTGAGTTCTAAGTGTTTGTATACACTTGAAGGGAAGTGTTAATCCCTTGTGGTTGTAAGAAGGAACGTTTTCATTCCTTCAGTTGAAGTCTTGAAGTGTGGTATCTTCGAGCAAAGGTTGTTGAGGCTTGTGTGACTCAAGTTCTCAGTTTGTAACGGTTTGTTAAGCACCCGTAAGCTTAACGAGGTTAGTGGAATCTCGAGAGAGTCTCTCGGGGACTGGACTAGCCACAGGTTGTGGTGAGCCAGGATAATTTCGGTGCGTTCGTTTCTTATTATTTACTTACCGCACTTATTTCAATCCTGCAATTTTTAATTCCGCAAGTTCATATTGTTTTTTATTATAACGCTATTCACCCCCCCCCCCCCCCTCTAGCGTTAAGCGTATATTCTAACAACATTTTCCTACAAATATATCATTCTTACTTATTACAACCTTATAAGAAACAAAAACACACTTAAATCCATTCTTAACAAGAAGTCCAGTAGAGACTAAATTTTTTCTAATTTCGGGAACATGAAGGACATTGTTCAAAGTCACCACTTTGCCGGAAGTCATTTTGGAAAATATCTTCCCACATCCTTCAATCTTGGCCTTTGGAGCATTTCCCATGGAAATTGTCTCATCAGGTCCAACGGGATCATAAGTAGCAAAAGCTTCCTTGACAGCACAAACATGGCGAGTGGCTCCAGAATTAATCCACTACTCTTTAGGATTTCCCACCAAGTTGCATTCGGAAAGCATGGCGCATAAGTCATCAACATCATCATGCTTTTCTACCATGTTTGCTTGACCCTTCTTCTTGTCTTTCTTCGAAGCACGGCACTCCGTAGATTTGTGTCCGGTTTTTCCGCAGTTGTAGCAGTTTCTACTGAACGCTTCTTACTTGGGTTGTATTTCGTACCAGAAGCTTTCTTTCTCTTCTTGTTCTCTTCAACAATATTTGCTCCCATTATTGTTGAACTTCCACGGCCTCTTTTTCCAGCAGCTTTTTTTCCTCTTCAATTCTCAATCTAACAATGAGATCTTCAAGGGACATCTCCTTGCGTTTGTGTTTCAAGTAGTTTTTGAAGTCCTTCCACAAAATAGGCAACTTCTCAATTATTGCTGCTACTTGGAATGCTTCATCGATGACAAGACCTTCAATGAAATTTCCATTAATAAAAATACTAAGATTACTACTTTTAACATCAATATTAATTTGATTTATACCTTCAGCAAGGAGATCGTGAGTAATCACTTGCATTTCTTGGACTTGAGTAATAACAGATTTGCTATCTACCATTTTATAGTCCAAAAACTTTGCAGCCACAAACTTTTTTAACCCGGCATCTTCAGTTTTATACTTCCTTTCAAGCGCAGTCCACAGTTCTTTTGACGTTTCCATGCCACTGTAGACATCATACAAAGCATCCTCCAACATTCTAAGAATATAATTCTTGCACAAGAAATCTGAATGCTTCCACGCCTCAGTTATGAACAAGCGTTCATTATCAGGAGTATCATCGGACAGCACAGGAACATCTTCCTTGATGAACTTCTGAAGACTTAAGGTAGTCAAATAAAAGAACATCTTTTTGCTGCCAGCGCTTGAAATCAATCCGAAAAATTTTCGGGTTTCTCTGCCGGTGCCAATGCTGCCAGTGTTCGGCTCGTTGATGCATTGGCTGTCACCATTGGATCTGTCACCATTGGAACAACTTGGTTCTCACCATTGGAACACCAACGTTAAAATCACGTAGATTTTAATAGAGTACAAAACCACAAAGGTTTTACTTTCGAGAAAACAATAATACAAATACAGAAATATATTAAATTCCTTAAGCTTGTTAGTAAACTGTATTTGTAAAACAACTCTCCTTAAGGAATTTAATCCCCTTCTAGCACCTAAAGTTATGGATATTTTCCTTCCCAAGATAGAACGAACTACACACTGGTGTAGTGGTACTCCAAACATGAAATAACACATTTTGTTAATATTGTACTAGTGGTACTCCAAACGTGAAATAACACATTTTGTTAATATTTTACTATTAACAAATAAATTTGGTCCAAAAGGTTAATCAATCAATTGACCGAAGCCGAAGCGAGCAACGACAATGGCGCGAGGCTTGATTTCTTCTCAACTCTTTAAGAGCTAGAAGAAGAGCAATTGCTTATAAACCCATAAAAAATCTTTTTCTTTTCCAATATGGAACAATGTCCATATGCCGAGAGAGAAACTTGAAATTTCACTCAAAAATTTCATTTCCCTCCATTTCCCATTCACCCTCTTTCAATTGACCGAAGCCGAAGCGAGCAACGACAACGGCGCGAGGCTTGATTTCTTCTCAACTCTTTAAGAGCTAGAAGAAGAGCAATTGCTTATAAACCCATAAAAAATCTTTTTCTTTTCCAATATGGAACAATGTCCATATGCCGAGAGAGAAACTTGAAATTTCACTCAAAAATTTCATTTCCCTCCATTTCCCATTCACCCTCTTTTAAGTATTTATACAACAACAACAACAACCCAGTATAATCTCACATAGTAGGGTCTGGGGAGGGTAGTATGTACGTAGACCTTACCTCTACCCTGGGGTAGAGAGGCTGTTTCCAAATAGACCTCCGGCATCATTCTCTCCAAGAACTTCCGACCTTGCTATTGGAAAGACTCGAACTCACAACCTCTCGGTTGGAAGTGGGGGTTGCTTACCATAAGAGCAACCCCTCTTATCTACCCTCTTTTAAGTATTTAATTTATTAATTAAATACATAAACCCAATGTGGTCAGAAAATTACTTTCCTACTTCTTGTGCAGTTCAAAAGCTTAGCAGGTCACAGCTTGCATGTTCAGCCCTACCCAATTGTCATCCCTAAAGCGCAACAATCATTATAAGCAATACATTGGAAAAATTGAGCGTCAATTCCACGAGAACCATGTAATACATACTATCAGGATGATCTTGTTATATATTTTGATTATATTGTATATTAGATTTAGAAGGAGTGGATCAAACAAGTTATATGATTATGAACAGGTAAAATGAGAGCCGAGAGGTTTGTACACATAAGATAAGTAATTTAGGATAAAGAGTTAAGTTCGACTTGGAATAATTTCGGGAAATCAATTACCCGATCTAACCTTCAAGTAGCCTTGAGCAACCTAACTTCACTTATTTATTCAATAAACTTTACTCCATGCATGGTTATTAAAATTTATTCATTGCATTAATAAAATCACAAAATTATATTAAAGTCACAGAATTTTACATGTTGTATCGATGAAGTTACAATGCTATTTTTTATTACTAAAGTCTTGAACTTTACCTGTTGGATGAGTGAAGTCACAAGACTATCTTTTTATATCATTAAAATAACTAAACTATATGTAATTTCTTACAAATAAAAATTACTGGGAAGTAAAAAATTTGGCTCCGAAAAACTTACTGGTATTTTTCTGAATATCATATCAAATTTCTTTGTCTGGACCACGAGAACTTATATCTTGCTTTGTTGCTTTTGGTATCTTCTTTTAGTTACTTTCAAATCTTCTTCATAGGTTGAGATGATGGGCAGTCGAACTAATTACGTTGCTTTGTGACCTTTAAAGACATTTTTTATTTATTTTATAATTCTCTGTTCAAGCAGAACAAATCACAGTTTACTGAACCAATTAAACCAAAATCAAATTGCAAAAAAATCGAAAATACTAATTTAATTAGGTACGGTAATATTATAGCATGTAAGGTAGGGGGTAAATGGTTCGGTTCGGTCGGTTATTTTATAAAATTGGTACCACATCATTTTTTTGGTTATTTTATTATGAATAATTAAAATTGGACATTTCAAAACCGTCCCAATCATATCAGTTTCTCTTTGATATCGGTATGGTTCGGTCAATTTTTGTTATTTTTTAAAAAATATCATGTAAAAATCAATAGTAGGAGTAGAATACAATAACGCACATACTTTTATAAGACTTAGCAAAACTTTCTTGATATTTTTACATTTGAAAGGGTGATAAATTAAGAAAATATGAAAGATGGCTAGAGTATAGATCCATCAATTATTCTACAACGACGTAAAAGAAACTAAGCAAATTAATACAAAGAAAATATAAACCACACGAGTGGAAAGATGTTAACCAAGCTGAGACTGAAACTCAAGAATAAAGTCTATAGAAGATTGAATATTCAAAAAGATAAATCTAAATAATATGAAAGGAAGCATATCCAATACATTATAGTTTGCTACTCATAACCGCTACAATACCTTGTGTCTTAGCTTGCTAGTGGGTATGTTGGAAATAATTTAGTTTCAATACGAGTAGCATAATACATTTGGGAATTAGGATTTTGAGTTTAATTGCTTGTTGGCTTGTAACTGTTTTAATAATTCCAAGGCCAAGGAATTTTTTAATGCTTTGTTATTTTTAAATTAATATATAAATATATTTTTCACATGTAAATTTATTCGGTACGGTTCGTTATTTATTTTAAAAAAATACAAAATCTATCCTAATTATAGGCATGATTATATATTATATAAAAACTTACAGTTTTGTTAATAGAAACCTGAAAATCGATTTGATACGGTCCAGTTCGATCGATTTAGTCGGTTTTTAAATGTTTATTAGCACCCCTAATGTAAGGAAATTGAATACCAAAACTGCAAAACACAATATGAATAAAGTTTGGAGGCCTTCCTATAAGTAATAATCGAGCTGACAATTTTATTAATTGTATCAATTACTATAATCTATTTGGTTTAGGCTTCCATGGTAGTCGATTTACTTGGACTAACAAATGAAAATTTGGTAGTATAATTTTAGAACGACTAGATCGTTTTTTAGCTAATTCTGGGTGGTTAACCTTGTATCCAGATGCTATAGTAAAACAACTTCCTCGTACATTTTCTGACCATTGCCCACTTCTAATTACGTTAGATAATACCCTCAGTATACAACCAAGAATCTTTAGGTTCGAGATCATGTGGGCATCACACCCAGAATTTCATGAGTTAGTTAGACACATTTGGGAAGGAAATCAATCCTTACTAGACACTAAGGCTGTCAACCGGTTCCACCGGTCCGGTCCGGGTCGATTTTTTTCGACCCGTTCGGGCCGGGCCGGTTCCAAACAGTACCGATTTTCACCGGGCTGGGTTGTTAGGGGTCAAGATTGAACCGTACAGGTTGTAATTGTCCGGGCCGGGCCGGGTTTCGTTATTTTGTGTATTTTTTTAGAATTATGTATAAATATTAAGTTATATTAATACTTTGTAATAATTGAATGAACACAACAAAAGATGGGGAAAAAATTGCACTTATTGCAAGTGCTACTTTATTTCTTAAATTCAAATCGAAAAACTAAAATGTTTCTTAAGTAGTAAAAACTTTACATCTTTTGTAACAAGTAGTAAACTAGTAGTAATCGGAATCATCAGATTCTTTGCATTGCCCTAGCAAGTTCATCGTAATCAATATAAACCGATTGACCTTCTTCTGGCGTGTTAAATTCGGATGGGTTTCCATGCGTTAATATATCTCCAAGTTCTTCGTCTTCTGGGCTATCAAGATCTTTCTTTCCTTGATTTCTTCGTTCCGATCTAATCTAATCTCTTAAACATACTAAACTTCAAAAGCATTGCTTCCCAATGAGTGGCGTGTGTCTCCAAGTTGTTGTCTTGCTTGGCTAAATGCACTCTCGGATGCAACAGTGGAAATTGGCACATTCAGGACATCCCGAGCCATAGCGAAAAGAACGGGAAATTGCTTTGCATTTTCATGCCATCAGCCTAACAGTGAAAATTTCTTGGTGCGAGGCTCCTTTTGCTTCTGCAAGTAAAATTGAAGTTCATCAATATTCCTGCTACTACTTTGAATGTTAGAAAAAGTTGAAAAAATATTAAAACTATCAATGCCTTCTTCATCATCTACATTAGAACTGCTACATTGCATAGCGGGATTTACATCTGTTGAAGCACGAGAATTATCATATTGAGTTGCATAATAATTATATAGATGTTGTAAATGTTCATTTAGCTTGTTCATAGAATCATACAAATTTGGGCTTTCAGTGTCCCCAATCTCCATATAAGTATATAAAGCATTCATTAATTGGTGACAATCAGACATTTTAATAGAAGGATTTAAAACTGCACCAATTAAGTAAACTGGAGGAATTGTAAAGAAATATTTTTTGAATTTCGCTTGCATATTTACAACAACATCCGTATATTTATCTTTCTTCTTAAATTCATATAGTAGCAAAGAAATTTCAACTATATGTACTAAAGCCATAGTAACAGTTGGGTAATATGCGCCAGAAAACACAACAGTAGCAGTATAAAATTTATGTAAAAATTTAACAACATCACTAATGACCTCCCAAGTATCAGTTGTTAACATACGCCTAGGATCAGTACAATGTGCATTAGCAACTTTAGTTATAGGAAATCTATATTTGTAGCAACATTTTAAAAATATATATGTATAGTTCCATCTAGTTACAACTTCGTCTGGCATGAATCTAGGTGTAAGGTTATACTGGATACACTTATTCTTAAATTCTTTTATTCTAGATTGTCTATTATTTCCCTGAATAACTCCAACTGCTCTTCTAACTTGAGTAATCTCAACTGAAAATAAATCGAGCCCACTTTTAACAATTAAATTGTAAACATGTCATGCACACCTAACATGAAAAATATCAGCAAGAGGTGGTTGCAAATGCAATTTTAAAATTGAAACTGCAGCATTATTGTTTGAAGCATTATCAAAAGACATACACAAAACTTTTTGGTTTAGATTATAAAATTTAACAACTTCAATAATTGTACTACTTATAAATGCAGCAGTATGACTCTGATCTTCATCATATTTAAAAGCAATAATACGTTTTTGCATACAAGTATTAGCATCTGTCCAATGACATGTAATTGTTAAATAATCATTTCCATTAACAGCATGGCCAATATCAGAAGTTAGACATACTCTAGAAGGAAGGTGACTAAACAAATAACGTATGTATGTTTGATATTGGCCGTGAAGTCTAAAGATGTCTGCTCTACAAGTACTTCTAGGGATACCTTTAAACAAAGGATTGTATATCCTTTGAATATACATAATAAGATAAGAGGAAGAAGCAAAAGAAAAAGGTAGACAACCCAAAGCAATCATTTTCGCTAATTTCTCTCAATCCCTCATTTTATCATATTTTAGGAGACCTCCGGTAGTAGGGTTAATTGTTGTTTGACTTCCATCCCCATTAGCTCCTCATTCTATAGGATGGATAGTCGACAGATGTCTAATAAGTGTCCCAGTTCCCCCTAAAATACCTCCAGTCAAATGTTTAAACGTTTCGTTACAAAGTTTGCACTTAACTCTATCAGTACCTTCTATTATTTCAAAAAATTTCCAAACAGGATTTCTTTTTTTACGAGTAGAAGTTGGAGCCACTGGTGGTCTTCTACCCCTTGTTGCACTAGCAACTCCAACTCCAATACTATCAACATTTCCACTACTAGGTGTATGTGGTATCTCATCTGCTATTCCAATTTCATTATCTTCTATTCCGTAATCTTCTTGTAATTGTTCATAATCAATTTCTACATCTTGCAAATTAGGCGATGATTCAGAAACATGTGTTATTGGGTCATTACTATTACTACCAGAAGCTACAGGACTACCTCTTTTTTTACTTCCACCCCTACCAGTAACTTTTCTACACGCTCTTTTAGCAGCATTCAACATATTGTAAAAATTAATATATAAGCTACAATCAAATATGCAATTAAAATATTAAATAAGAGAAAGAGTTGGAGAGAGTGCACCGAATACGACAATAAATTGAGCACTTGATTACGCAAATCCGGTGTTACCACGAACAAACGTCAAGCAAGTATTTCAATGTTGAGCACTTGAACTTCAAGCTTAGAATTCCGATTTCCGAATGAGAAATTACGATAAATTAAATTCGGGAAAACAAAGACAATAAAATTATAAAATTAGAATATGAATTCTTGAAAATTGAAGAGAAGAGAGTGATTGATAATTTGAGAATTGAGAGAGAGATTGATAATTTTGAGTGAGGAAATGAAGAAGAGGGGAGGGTATTTATAGATTTTAAGAATGGTTAATAATGTAATTTAATAAATACAAAAAAAAAAACAAAAAAGTGGCCATTTCTGAAAATACTCCCGTTGGCCAACGGTTCTGGACCGCTGCCAACGGTCCTGTGGGGCCCACATGTGCAGAAATTTTAAAATAAAAAAAAAATTTTGACCGATGTACCGGTCCGGATCGACCGGTTCAAGCACTGTTTGGCTTACTGGGCCGGTTCTGTCCCGGGTCCTACTTCTAAAATCCTAACCGTTCTAACCCGTCCCCCCCAACCCAGCCCAGCCCACCCCTTAAGAACCGGGCCGGTCCGGTCCGGTCCCGGGTCAAACCGGCCCGTTAGACAGGTCTACTAGACACTACAAAATTATTTCAGCTAGTAGTCACCCGTGGGAATAAGCAGCATTTTGGGAATATTTTTCAACAAAAGAGAACATTGTTAGTTAGACTGGCAGGTATCCATGCTTCTATACACTATCCTACTAGTATTTTTGTACAAAACTTGGAGACGCCGCTTTCTTTGGAATTCAATAAATTGGAGGAAGAATTTTGGAAATTAAAACCACGTATTAATTGATTAAATAAGGATGATGCGAACACAAAGTTTTTTCACTTATCTACCTTACATAGGCGTCGACGGAATATAATATATAGCTTAAGGGATGGGGTTGGGAACTGGATTACAGCCCCTTGGACCTAAATCATCATATCCTTGATTTTTATCAACATCTTTTTACAACAAGTCAACTAAAGTCATCTTCATGAGTTTAATGAATTAAACTACTATAGGCTCACCACATTTCAAATACACCATTTGGAGGAGCCACTTGATCCCAGGGAAGTAACAAGTACTTTATTTAGTTTTAAGCCATACAAAGCACCTGGATCAGATGGATTTCATCCATTTTTCTTTCAAAAATATTTGTCATATGTTGGCACTAAAGTTACCTTGTTTTGCCAAACCATTTTTGAAACTAAAATATTTTCCCCAGAGTTAAATCAAACGTTTATTTGCCTTATCCCTATGGTAAAGAGCCCTGCCACAATCCAACAATTTGAACCTATTAGCTTATGCAATACTCTTTATAAGTTAATTACTAAGATCATTGTTAATAGACTAAAGCCTATTATCCATAAAATAATAGGGCCTAACCAAACTAGTTTCCAATAAGGGAAAATAACTTATGATAATGCAATTATAGTGCAAGAAGCTTTAAACTATTTCAAAAAGGTAACAGGGAAATCTTCCCACATGTTATTAAAATTAGACCTGGAGAAAGGCTTTTGATAGGCTAGAATGGGCTTTCATAAGGAGAACTCTTCTATTTTTTATTATCCCTCTTCCTTTAATTACTTTAATTATGTCCTGCGTGTCAACATCTTCTATTTTCATACTAATAAATGGCACTAGGACTCAATTATTCACTCCTACAAAAGGGATTCATCAGGGTGACCCTCTATCCCTGTATCTCTTTATAATGTGCATGGAAATGCTCTCACGTAGTATCTCACTATCGGTTGATTACGTGCAATGGAAATCCTTTGATTTTACAAAGAAAGGCCTGTTAATATCACATCTCTTCTTTGCAGATGACATTATTCTATTCTCCAAAATATCTACTAAGAGTTGTCATGCAATCATTGATGTGTTAGAATACTTCACTAAGGCATTTGGCCAAAAAATAAATTTTGACAAGTCTAAAGTTTTTTTCTCAAAAACAGTCCACAATCCGACCGGTTGTATGTATCTCAATCCTTTGCTATTAAAGAAGGAACATCTTTTGGCAAGTACTTAGGTTTCCCGATGTTTCAAGGCAGACCAACTAATGCTGATTTTCAGTTTCTACTAGACAACTTCAAAAAAAAATTAGTTGGTTGGAAGACTAATTTCCTTACTATGGCAGGTCGCACTACCTTGATTAAATCTACTTTAAACAACCTTCCAAATCACATCATGTAATATATTCAAATTTCAAAGTATATTACTAATAAAATGGAGCAGTACTAGCGTAATTTTCTTTGGAGAACAACCTTCTTAAAGAAAAAAATACATCTCGTTAAATGGAAAGTGGTCACAACTCCAAAAGAATAATGCTTTGCTAGCCAACCTAGCTTGGTGAATCTTTCAGGCACCACAGGCTTTCTGGTCAACAATCCTTCTTAACAAATACCTCCCTAGGAAAAATGTCCATACAAACTCCCATACTTGGAGCAATGTCATTAAGGGCTGGCAGTTATGTCAACAAGGTCTTCAATGGAGGGTCGGAGAAGGTAATCTTGTTAATGCATGAAAAGATCCATGGTTAGGGTCGGATACAACTTTACGTTCACTTGTTCAAGGCCCATTAAATATTCATGAAGATCAGCTAAAAGTGGCTCAATTAGGCTCATTACATGGATGGAATTTGACCTCACTTTCTTTTGACTTAAGCACTGATATCACTCAAAGCATTAACAATAGTTATCCTTCTCATCTTAATCAAAATATGGACTGCATGTATTGGGGTTTGACACAAACGGGAGTCTTCACAGTGAATTCTATGTATAATGCTCTTGAATTGGGTCATCAAAACATTAATAATTCCCAAAACTTTTCTTGGATTTGGAAGCTTCCTATACATCCGAAAGTCAAAAGTTTTATTTGGCTCTTATACCATGACAGGCTTAGACAAGAGGTGTTGCTCTGACAGTAAGAAACCCCCACTTCCAACCAAGAGGTTGTGAGTTCGAGTCTCCCCAAGAGCAAGGTGAGAAGTTCTTGGAGGGAAGGATGCCGAGTTTCTATTTTGGAAACAGCCTCTCTACCCAAGGGTAGGGGTAAGGTCTGCGTATACACTACCCTCCCCAGACCCCACTAAGTGGGATTATACTGGGTTATTGTTGTTGTTGTTATTGCCATGGCTGGCTTCCAACGAGACTTTACTTAGAAAAATATTACGATTATCTCGTATGCCATCTATCACTTCTGTCAAAAAGAGGATGAATCCATTCAGCATATCTTTCTACACTGTGACAATGCTAAGGCCTTTTGGAATAATCCGGGAATTTCTCCTTTTAATCATACAATAACAAATAATACGAATACGCACACTTGGGTGCATAATCTTATAAAATCAACGAACTTCACTCCTCCTTTGAATATTAATCCAACCACCTATATTCCTCTTAGTTTATGGAACATCTGGGTCACCCGTAATAAAAATATTTACAATAAGACTAGGAATGGGGTACCTTTAAAAATGGTTACCCAACAAGCGATAGAATCATATTATTTAACATCTTCTAAGCTGCAAATTTCTTCTAAACACAAACCTCCTAAAGATGTTAAATGGAACCCTCCTAAATCTCAAACCTACAAGCTTAATACTGATGGGGCCTATTCACGTGACCATGCAGGTATAGGTGGCCTCATTAGAAACTCGATAGGTGACTGGATTTTAGGCTTTACGGGTGTTGCACCATGCCAATCTGCTATATTCTCTGAAATATATGCTTTGCTGCAGGGATTGAAATTTACATAGGAGAAACATCTAACTCCAATTATAGACAAGAGGGGACTTCCAACCGAGAAGTTGTGAGTTTGAGTTTCCCCAAGAGCAAGGTGGGAAGTTCTTGGAGGGAAGGATGCCGGACGTCTATTTGGAAACAGCCTCTCTAACCTAGGGTAGGGGTAAGGTCTATGACAATTGTAAATAGTAGTAGAAACTCGGATCTTAATGCTGGCACTATAGTTTGTAATAGGGAGCCTCTTAGGCCCCAATCCTATTTATAACTAGTAATATATTATCTTTCAGACTAAAAAAAAAAAGAACTCTTTTCCCCTCTTATGTTGGACCGCAAAAAGAAAAAAAGCAGTTCTATACAGTTCTCATGGTTAATTTTATGATTAATAATGTTTATTTACAATAACAATAAAAATTAAATTATTTTTATCACATTAAATTATCTAAATTCTTACTGTTGTAAAATTTTGTGACTTTTACTATTATGATGATTAAAATTCAATGTGATAAAAATAATTCCTTAACTTTATTACTACATTGGATAATTTTCAATTAATTTATTTAATGATAAAAAGGTGGCCTGGTAGAAAACTTAAAGATACTTACATATTCTTATATTCATATTCATATTCAAATTCTTAGTTTCTGATCACTTCCGTCATATCAATTCGAGTTTAAGAATGGATTCTCCGCCGGAGAACGCCGCCGCCAATGGCATGAAGCCACTGGTGTCATTCTACTCCGATTACCTTCGGAACCAAATGCGAAGCCTCCTTCCCGCCGCTTCCAGCTCGAGTTTCCTCAGCAGAATTTCAAACCTCTACCGCGGCGGCAGCAACACTCGCTCCAGAAAACGACGCCCTAGAAAGACTTGCCTCCCCCTTCCTTTGCCTTCCCCATCTACTTCGCCTGAATCCTCTGTGTAAGTCGTCTATACTGTTTATATATAGCACACTGTATGAGCAATCAGAGGCGGAGCATGATTTGAAGTTTATGGGTGCTGCATTTGCTACCAAATACACAGCTTGTTTTAGTTACTGGGTTCGCATTTAAATGTTTATACATATTAATGGATTTCCTAGTAAATATATAGTCGAAGGAGAAGTTACTAGGTTCGTCCAAACGCGTACCTCATTCTCTAGCTCCGCCCCGGTGAGCAATATTATTTTTTGGGAAATGTTTCTAATGGTAGCTCCATACTCGAACAAATATGCAGGATTGTATCTGAGGCATCTAGAATTTTTGATGTCTTGGAGGACATCATGGAACAAATCTTTCTAAATTTGCACTACATCCAAAAGAACCTAGAATTTTGGCAATCTAAAGCAGAGGTTAGTCATCATAAGAATTTAGCTTATATAGATAATTTTCATGAGTGACAGAATTGAAGTTTTATTATAATTTTCATGAGTGACAGAATTGAAGTTTTATTATAACTTTGTTCCCTTTGGAAATTTTTTGCTCTAAATCTTTAGATACGTTTAACATCAGGGATCAAATGCTCAAAAAGCTTACTTCATGGTATGTGAGCGAGGACCAGCTGCATTTATTAATGGCATAGTACAACTGATTCATGGTTATGTTGGAGATGGTTCGGGGGTGCAGCACTCATATTGTATGGCATCGTCATACATATCTGAAAGGATAAATGTCCTGATTAGCTTAAGATACCATTTAGCTACATTTTTGGCACAGGTACGTTGATTTTTTACTTGGTGTCTAGGTTAACATTAAACATGTAATGGAATTTCACTTTATTTATATGCTCTTTTATGTTTTGATTTGGACTTGCTATCTATTTTCTCCTTTCACGATCATTTTCTTATATGTCAAACATGGTTTTGTATGAAAGACAATGGGCTTCGTTAGAAATCTTAAAGATTGGCTAGGCTGCTAAGCGGGAGTCAAAAAGATTTCAATTTTAGGCGGCAACCGGAATATGTCCCATATGAATCAAGCTTCCAGACTTTGTTTGATTCCCCAATTAATGTACTCGATCTTTTTGGCATTATGATTATTTAGTGCACTCGTTATTTCATCCTTCATGAACCACATTGCTCCAGCGTACATCCCATTTTTCTGTGTTATCAGAGGATACGGTATGACTTCATTCTCATTACCTTTTTCTCCTTTATATTCCTTCATCTATAAACTGGTTTCCTTTAGTGAATGCTTTCAATGTGAAAGAAAAACAGAATCAAATAGAGCTAATCTAAAGTTTATTAACATGGTTACGCTTGAAATTAATTCTCTGTGCACCATCATACTCCTTTGTTTCACTTTATGTGAAGGCATTTGACTTGACATGGAGTTTAAGAAAGGCTTGAAGGCTTTTGACTTCCTGACGAGATCAAGCAATTTATGGATTAATGTAATTTTGTACTAGAAGAGCGTGGGTAGGGTAAATTTGGAGCGGTTAGCTGGGTTATTTAATATCATTTTTAGGACGGTAAGTATGCCCGAAAAATGGAAGTGGAGTACAATGATTCTGTTGTACAAGACAAGGTTGATATTCAAAATTGCAACAACTATATGGGTATCAAGCTGCTAAGCCACATTGTAAAATTTTGGGAAAATATGGTGGAGATGAGGGTGAGGAGGAGTGTGTCTATTTTCGAGAATTAGTTCGGATTCATGCCGGGGCAATCTACTACATAATTTATTCATTTTGTAAAGAGATTGTTGGAGTAGTATAGGAAGAGGAAGATGGACTTGCATATGATATTTATTAATCTAAAAAATACATACAACAAAGTGCGAAGTGATGTTCTACGGAGATGTTTGGAGGCTAGAGGTGTACCTGTTGCATACACTACGCAATCAAAGACATATATGATGGAGCTAAGACTCGGGTTAAGACAGTGGAAGAAGATTCGAGATACTTCCTAGTTGTGATGGGGTTGCACCAGCGATCAACCCTTAGTCCATTTTTATTTGCTTTGGCAATGGATGCATTGACGCGACATATCCAATGATAGGTGCCTTGGTGCATGTTATTTTGTAGATGCTATAGTATTGGTTGACGAGACTCGACATGTTGTTAACGACTTAACGCTAGACTGGAGGTTTTCAGAAAGATCCTGGAGTTTAAAGGTTTTAGGTTGAGCAGGATCAAAACATAATATTTGGAGTGCACGTTTAGTGATATAACTCATGAGGCTGACGTGGAAATGAGGCTAGATATACAAGTCATTCCTAAGAGAGGAAGTTTCAAGTATCTCAGGTCCATAATTCAAGGTAATATGGAGATTGGTAACGATATCACACACCGTACTACGCGGGGGTGTATAAAATGGAGGTTCACATCCAATATCTTGTATGATAAGAATGTGATACCAATGCTTAAAGGTAAGTTCTACAGAGTGATGGTTAGACCGACGATATTATATTGGGCGGGTGTTGGTCAGTCAAGAACTCTCATGTCCAGAAGATGAGAGTAGCAGAAATAAGGATGCTGAGATGGATGTGTGATCATACTTGGAGATATATGGTCAGGAATGAAGATATTCCGTGCTAGGTGGGGTAGCCTCCATGGTGGACAAGATGAGGGAAGTGAAGCTGAGATGTTTCGGACACGTGAAGAGGAGATGCACACATGCCCCAGTGAGGAGGTATGAGAGATTGGCATTAGTGGGTCTAAGGAGAGGTAGAGGGTTGCCAAATAAGTACTGGGAGAGGTGATTAGGCAGGACATGACTCATCTTTAACTTACCGAGGATATGATTCTTGATAGGAGGGTGTGGATGCAAAGATGCCCCATTGAGGAGGTGTGAGAGATTGGCATTATTGGGTCTAATGAGAGGTAGAGGGGGGCCAAAGAAGTATTGGGGAGAGATGATTAGGCAGGACATGACTCATCTTCAGCTTACCGAGGACATGATCCTTGATAGAAGAGTGTGGAGATCGAGAATTAGTGTAGAAGGTGAGTAGTAGTCGAACGTTTTTCCTTTCCTAACTGTAGGACTAGTATTATTCTCGTATTTCTATATTCTTATATTTATATTAATACGTGATATTTTTTCTGCTTCGGTTTTCTTATTATCTTGCTTCTGTTACTGCTTCTTTTTTCATGGCTTCTTCGCTACCGTGTTTTTGTCATAAATTGCTATGATTATGAGCACCTTGAGTCGAGGGTCTGTCGGAAACAACCTAACTACCTTTACAAAGTAGAGGTAAGGTCTGCGTATACTCTCCCCTTCACAGGCTCACTTATGGAACGACTTTGGGTATGTTGTTGTTGTTGTTATTGTTGTTGCTTTCCTTTGTTTTTTGGTGTTAAATCAGACAAGAGAAAATATTGTCTTCGCTTCCGCATTTAACGACCAAAGCACAAGTGTCACATGTCTTTACCATTGAAGTAACTTTAATTACTGTGTGACATAAGCTAGCTTTCAATTCATATCTTCCATAATTTCTGTTGTAGGGCTACATGGAGGTTGACAAAGCTGGAGATGAATTAGTCAAAGACCCTAAGAGATCATTATCCTCATTACTGGTTGCTGTAAATGAACTATTTCTGAAATTGGAGGCATCAATTGGTCACTTCCATGCAATGCGCCAGGTGAAAAAAAGCTGTGTAATGTTAAATTGTCTACTTAGATGTCTGGAAACGGCATATGCATTGGTTATACTAGTAATTACACTATTTCTTTTTCACATATTTTTACCTACTTCTGCAGAAATCTTCTGTTGACGAGTGCTATTCTTTTCCCTTGATCTTGGAGAAACTTCCAGTAGTAAATCAAGAGGGGTCTCGTTGGACTGATTGCGAGATTAAAGATGCTATCAATTTGATTTATCAAAACCTAGATAAGTTGGACTCCTATATATCTGCAATAGTAAGAGCTCTCTACCAAATTTATGCCCTTTGACTTGCAATCCGATAGTTTTACAATTTTATCTTCACCATCTGGATGTATTCTTATGTTTAAAAACATAGATTTCCTTCTAAAAACACACAGATTTATTTTCGTCACTATCAATTTATCAATTTTTACTACTAGTTCTATCAAAAGAACTATACTCTCTCACATAATTATCAGGCCATGACCATTATGGTGGACGAGTGCCATACGGTGATAGCTGGGTAATGATTATATTGCGCTTCTGTAGACCCAAATAAAAAGAGAAGGAAGTGGCAAATTAAAGTTACCTAAACTTTTAGCTTTTCTGAAGTAACATCTCTTTTTAATTGCAGACGTTATCTTAGCTGTGACTCGTTGATTTGTTTTCGGAGTGAATTATCTTAGGTTGGCATTTATTGAAGCTTCTTTTTCACTGAGAATCTAATTGGTTGTATAAGAGATGTGCACATGGTTATCTTAAATTCAATATATAAGGAGACAATCTATGCAAGGGGGGAAACATGATGACTTTGCTTCTGTTTGTTTTCAACTCCTTGCTGAATTTAATCTGGAAAAGTGATTCTTATTATCTTCCAATTCCAAGTCGCTGCCTTGATACAGAGTCAATGCAGATTCTGGATTTAAACTTTATGGGTTCAACCTATAAGTTTTTTAGCATTGTACCCATTATATTGTTAAAGTTATAGTTTCATATCAACTATTTGTTGCAATTTTAGTGAATTTTAACAAATAAATTTATGTTCCACGTCGAGAATATTGAGTTCAGATGAACCCGGTACTAAGGAGCTGGATATGCCCCTGGTACAGAGAATTTAGAGAAAAAATGATACTTCGAAGAGATTTTAGGGTTATCATTTGGCTTTACGGAGGAATATACCAATGGAATATATTTGAGAGTTGATAAAGATGAGGGCAACCCCAAGAGCAACCCCACTTCCAACCGAGAGGTTGTAAGTTCGAGTCTCCCCAAGAGCAAGGTGGGAAGTTCTTGGAGGGAAGAATGCCGGGGGTCTATTTGGAAGCAGCCTCTCTACCCAAGGGTAGGGGTAAGGTATGCGTACACATTACCCTCCCCAAACCCCACTAAGTTGGATTATACTGGGGGGTTGTTGTTGTTGTTGTTGTTGTTGTTATAAAGATGAGGGCAATGGGTGAACGGAAAAGGTCGAAACGGAAGGTGATGTAGGAAAATGAGAAAGATTAGGAGGATTTGAATCCAATAACTGAAAAGCTTGATCAGTTATTATAGTTAGCGAATAACACAGCAGTGTTTTTGCAAAGGATTGTGGCCATCTGTTGAATTCGTCACAGTTTCAATTGGGGGCTGTTCCTGCAGGCTTTAATCTCCTGATGCCTCTAAATTTTTTTCTTTTCCTCTTATGGGTTGTAGGTTGTGTGCAACTGAAAATGTGTGACACACACACATATGGGGGGGGGGGGGGGGTTTACTCGCATGCAGCCATCTATCTTGCTTATTGCTTTATTTGAGACTATAAGGCGGACAGTGGACTCTTACATTAGGTAAGGGAAGAAGGAACTGAACTAATTTCTTATATCAAAGATATGGTATTCTGGATTAAGATAAAAAAATGGGATCCCCAATAACCAAAAAGGAAATTTAATGGGTTGGCTAGATTTCAGCAAGAAATTAGCCGTGACAGCTGATGGGTAAAAAATTGATAAGTATGCGTGGATTCTTATTATTTTTTTTTTTGGGATTTTATAGCCATTTGATTTCCAGAGCATACAAATATTTGTAAAGGCCATATGTTCTTTTGTGGTCTTTCTGTTATTTGTCTATTCTTTGAAGGGCTTAGATTTTTGTGATTCATCAACGTCTGTAGGTTACCATTCACAGAAAGCCCAGGAGAGTCGCTCGTTACTGGATGCGCTATACCTTTGGGATTGTTGGCATCACTGTGTGTTCATTGTGGCTTCTGCGGCACAGCAGTTTAGCAGGTAGCTCTGACATTGACAACTGGATTCATGAGGCAAAGAAGTCAACAGTTAGCTTTTGGAATGACCATGTAGAGCAACCGGTAAGCTGCTTCTATTTACTATTTTTGACTTGGTATCCTTCCAATGATAGTTGAGATCGAAATAGCTATTCTGAGTTCCTACTTGACATTGCTGAATGTGCTTTGTGTCATTAGCTTTCAGAGTCTACTGGGATTTGTTTATATTATCACGCTCCAAGTTTACAAGCCTTTGTTGACATTTCTAAATTGTTTACATCTTATGTTTTTTTGGTGCAAAGTTAATGTTGTAAATTAGCATAGATGTTAGGAGAATTATTAATAACTAGAGAACAGAGAAGATGCTAGGACAACAAGGCAATATGGACGACAGTGCCAGTGTGCTTTCTAGATAGCATTAAAAGAACACATGTATTTCATATACTTTTTGGTGTAGGGAGAAAATACCAATGTGCTTTGTTAATTGGTAATGTGATTTAGTGTATAAACTTTGACATTGTCTCGGTATTTTATTACTAAAATATTTTTGATTTTTCAAAATATAAAACAGTGTTGTCAAAAGCGAAAAGCGCAAAGGATCGCTAAGGCTCTGTTGGAGCTTAAATCGCAAAGCGCACTTAAAGTGTGGGCTGCACTAGAGAAAACCGCACTATGAAGAATTTTTTAAATGTATTTATGTAATATATTTAGAGAACATAATAGATGCATAAATGATAAATATATATAGCTTATAATGAAGTAAAACTTCAATCATCAACTTAAATCTTAATACAGAAAGATAAACCCATTCTTGATTCTACTTATAAGAACTAAAATAATATTCCTCTATATAATCTTCCTCAATAAGGTGATTCTCATTGGTGTCACTAGAACTATAGCCTCCAATATATTCTTCCCGTGACTCATCAGAAACAGTCTCATCTTCTATGTCAAAGGCTCAAAGCGTGGAGCTTGGGAGCTTTAGTCATTAGTTGTAGTAACTCCCGACTGTCTCGTTTGTCATCTTGTGTATGTCAACACGTCCTTACTACCCGATGCTCTTGCAACATCAACCCAAGTCAAGCTATCATCACCACATACCAACTCATCTTCTGCTTCTACTTTAAAATCCATCTTCCGAACCAGCCACTCATTATTATGGTCAATGTTATTCAATGAAATTGGATCAATAACACTCCACAAGTCATAACGGACTTTTAATACATGATTATACTTGACATATACTAGATCATCCAATCTTTGATGCTCCAATCTGTTCCTTTTTGTGGTATGGATCTGTTGCATGGATTATCTTAATACTAGTAATTCAGTCTAATTGATTAAGTATGCAAAGAAAATGAATAAATAAGAAGTATATCATTACGAGTACTTACATGCTCAAATACGCTCACACCTAGCAGCACTAGCCCTTAAACCCAAAATTTTAATGGCTAATTTTTTGAGATGAGGAGCTGAATTACTATATATAAAAAGTGTGATATTGACAATCGTTATTTCTAAGGTAATGTAACTATGTAAGTATTCAGTAATATTACAAAGATAAATTAATTAAAAAATTAAAGGTTAATATTTCACTTTCCAAGAGATCTTGTCGTTCTAGATCTTTTGCAATTGGAAGGCCAATTATTGTTCAACTTTAGTGTACGGTAGTATCTCAGATATAATATTGTCTTGTACTTTGGTGCTTGAAACCAATTTTTCACTACAAGCACACAACCCATCTGTTACTTCTCTATAATTTTCAATAGCTGGATTTTGATAGAAGTACTCTAGATTTAGAATATGTCCAGCTGCATGTATTGGATGATTCAATTGAGATTGCCATCTTTCATCAGTAATCTTAAAGATATCTTTATACTTTGCAATATTACCTTCAAATGCCTTTGCAATAGTCTCCTTAGCTCTATCCATGGCTTCATAAATGTATCCCATTGCAGGTTTTTTCTCATTATCAGCTAATTGCAATACTTTAACAAGAGGTACCATTATTTTCAAAATATACACAACCTGGTTCTAAAGTGTTGTCATCAAGATGGTATGAGTTACACTTTTTCCCTTTGGTAACTTAGAACATCTACTAATCACCCATTTGTTAGATTTTAAGATTACTTGCAAATTAGTTTTTTTGACAACGCAACTGTTGCAAAGTCAGAAAACTCGTTGCAAATCGAGTAATCCCACATTTCACCAACTCTTTATTTTTAATGAAATCTCTCATCCTATGTAATAGTCCTAATTCCCCATAAATGAAACCGACCAGGGCAATTGCTCTTTGAAGGGCCTTCTTAATCTTTGGAATTTTCCCTATGTCTTCCAACATAAAATCTATATAGTGGGCTACACATGGCGTCCACTAAATGTCTTTTTTTTTCTCTGCAAGAGTTGACCTATAGAAAGAAAGTAAATAGATATGTTAAAATTTAGAAATCAGCTATAGAAAAAAAGTAGATAGATATGTTAGAATTTAGAGATCAGAACTTTGAATCGATATTAGAAAGAACATAAACATTTAAAGTAATAAATTCTTACCGACCAACACAAAGTTGCTACCATTATCACTTATCACTTGAACCACATTATGTTCTCCAACGCGCTTCACGTATCTATCAAGAAATTCACATAGTTTATCTCCGGTCTAAACAAATGAGGAAGCATCTATCGACTCCATAAATACTGTTCCATGTAGATAATTCACCAAAAGCTTATCAAAGTTTTTTATTTCTTATCTAATCATCCATTTGCCATAATGGAACATCCATACTTCAGTCATTCTTCTTTATGTTCGCGTTTATAATCTCATTGGTTAATTCACCTCTTTCCTAAGTAACGGAACCCTTAATTCGTGGTAGCTTGGAAACTTCAAGTTTGGACCATACCTTCCTATAGCCTCAACTGGTTCCTTAAAATTTTTAGAGCGAGCAACATTGAACGGGATCCCATTATCGTAAAAGAAGCGAGTAACTTTTTGAATTGTCGTTGCTCTTGCGTCTTTATCACATGAATCTTTGATATTTGTTTGCCCAAGTGTTCCTTGCTTTTGTAGAAACACAACCATGTGTTGCGGGCAGCCCAATTTGATTGCCCAATCGCCCACAATCTTGGGCTAGTGAGCCAACATAAGGCCAAGAGTCCTAGCTTGGCCCAATTCCGGAAAATTCTAGAAGTCTCTTGTCCATTTGAGCTTGAAAATGCTCTAGAATTCTCCATAGAATTCCAGCACATGTACATAGCTAGAAAGTGGTAGAACTTTCTAGACTCTCTAGAATTCTCCATAGAGTTCCAGCACATGTACATAGCTATAAAGTGGTAGTACTCTCTAGACTCTCTAGAGCTTGGCAAGCCTCCCCTATAAATATGGGATGGCATTTGGCATTTGCACAACACACAACAACAAGAAGAAAATACTACAACAAGCAACTCAAGCATTGTAATTCTCTCTTTAGTGCAATACAAGTTCTCATTTGGCTTCATTGCTTTCTTCTCTAGTTTGAGAAGCTCTAGGCTTACTTAGCAACCTTTGACAAAGTTGTCTAAGTGCCGCACGGGTTAGCTGCGCAAAATACTCATCGCGTGACAAGTGGTATCAAAGCTAAGGTTTGCACACACGCAAGTTAGCTCACAAGCAATGGCCAACACTTCGAACATAGCACAAGAGGGTGTTGTTGGTGTGGATGTTCCACCGGAGCCAAACCGCGGCCGTGAGGGAGAACGAGGCCAAGGCAAGACTCGTAGCAAGTTCAAGGCCCCATCTGTGGATGCGTTGGAGCCTCGTGTGAACACTCTCGAAAATATATTGTCAGCCACTCGTAGCAAGTCCAAGGCCCCATCTGTGGATGCGTTGGAGCCTCGTGTGAACACTCTCGAAAATATATTGCCAGCCACTCAAGAAAGCCTCGAAGGATTGGAGGAACGAGTGGATGGTCTCGAGGGGGAATGCCGAGTTCACGGTGGCAACAAAGGCACTCATCCAAGAACAAGCGAACATTCTGCGAGGGGAGTTTCGTTCATTTCATGACGAGTTGCTAAAACTTCGTAGTTTTGTCCAGGACGAACTACGTGCTGTCCATGCGGAAGTGGATGAAATCCGCTCGGATTGGGCATGGCACAAGCGCACACTCTCCCCAAGTCCAGCTTCCGCCAACTCGAGTGATGCGCGCCGCATTGACGTGCCAAAGCCCGACACCTATGATGGCATACGAAATGCAACCATCGTGGACAACTTCCTATTTGGACTTGATCAATACTTCGATGCTGTTGGTGTACGAGATGAGGCATCGAAAGTGGGCACTGCACCCACTTATCTTAGAGGCGCTGCACAACTATGGTGGCGTCGCTAGCATGGCGAGATAGGCAAGGGAATCTGCACTATCGACAATTGGGCCGACTTCAAGCAAGAACTCCAGAAGCAATTCGCCCCAAACAATGCGGAAAAGGAAGCGCGAGTGCTCTTACGTCGCCTCAAACAATCGGGTAGTATGCGAGACTACATCAATGAGTTTACTACCCTCATGTTGGAGGTAAGCGACATATCCGACAAGGATTCGCTCTTCTACTTCCAAGATGGCCTCAAGGATTGGGCCAAGACCGAGCTTGATAGGCGTGGCGTTCAAACGCTTGACGACGCCATCGCCGTTGCGGAATCGCTCACCAAATACTCTACCCAATCTAAAGACAAAAAGGCCAACCAAGGCAAAGGTGGGGGAGAGAGTCGCAAGGACAAGGGCAACAGCCGCAAAGATTGGGGGCAGAAAAAGCAGCCTAGCAACAGGAGTGGGCAAGGTAAATCGGAGGACAAGAAGGAGGCACCGAAACCGCGAAGCCCATGCTTATATGCAATGACCCTTATTGTGTACGCGACTGTCCGGAAAAGAAGTCGCTCAACTCTCTTGCTGCCCAACTAAAGAGCAACCCGACAATGTCCTCGGAGGAACCCCAACTCTGCATGGGTTCTCTCCAACGCCTCCGTGCACTTAATCGCCAACAGCCCACACCTATCAAGAAAGGGCTCATGTATGTAAGCGCAAAGATAAATGGCCTGTCCGTTCGCGCGCTGCTAGACACGGGAGCGACACACAACTTCGTGTCTGTAGACGAGGCCAAGCGCTTAGGCCTCAAGGCCACCAAGGAAGGAGGCACAATAAAGGCGGTAAACTCACCCGCCAAGCCAATTGCGGGAATTGCACAAGGCATGCACTTAACACTCGGAACGTGGAGTGGAAAGCTCGATTTCTCTATTGTGCCCATGGATGACTTTAAGATGGTCCTTGGCATGGAATTCTTCGACCAAGTCCATGCCTTCCCGCTGCCCGCTACAAACGCCCTAAGCATACTTGATGGGAGCAAGGCATGCATGGTACCCGCGGAAAGAGGCAAGTCCGAGGAGAAGACACTCTCCGCCATGCAATTCAAGAAGGCTTTCAAGAAGGACCCAAGCTTCTTGGTCTCCATTCGGGAACTAAATGAGGAAGGAAATAGCGGAATGTCGCCAAGCCAAGTCCCTCCACAAATTCAAGCCATCCTTAATGAGTACAAGGATGTGATGCCGCCAGAGCTTCCGAAGAAGCTTCCACCTCAGCGAGAGGTAGATCATGCGATCGAGCTGGAACAAGGCGCGAAGCCACCAGCCTTGGCGCCCTACCGCATGGCGCCACCCGAACTTGAGGAGTTGCGGAGACAACTCAAGATTTGCTAGATGCGGGATACATCCGTCCCTCAAAGGCCCCATTCGGTGCACCAGTCCTCTTTCAAAAGAAAAAGGATGGATCGCTGCGGATGTGCATCGATTATGTGAGCGCTCATCAGCGGGATTGGGTGAAGTTACTCGGCATCACCCAATTTTCTTATAATTTGCAGCGAAGTGAGGCTACGGGCAAGAGTCCATTCGAGATCATCATGGGATTCCAGCCCATGACCCCCAATGCCATAGCCTCGACTTATGAAGGAAAAAGCCCCACGGCACATAAGCTCGCCCGCGAATGGCATGAGGAAGCGGACATCACGCGAGCCTACCTCGACAAAGCCGCAAGAAAAATGAAGAAATGGGCGGATACAAGGAGACGACATGTTGAGTACAAGGAAGGTGATCAAGTTATGATCAAGTTCCTTCCCCAACAATTCAAGACATTACGGAAAGTCCACAAGGGGTTAGTGAGACGATACGAGGGACCTTTCCAAGTTGTTCGACGTTTGGGCAACGTCTCGTATCAACTCCAGCTTCCACCAAGACTCAAGATCCATCCGGTCTTCCATGTGAGTCTTCTCAAGCCATATCACGAAAACATTGGAGACCCAAGTCGCGGAAAATCGAGGCGTGAACCAACCGCCGTTGTCACTGCATTCGACAAAGATGTGGACTACATCATTGCGGATCGCGTGGTTTCGAGAAAGGGCGTGCCAGCACATAACGAGTACTTGGTAAAGTGGAAAGACCTTCCCGAGAGCGAATCCACATGGGAACGAGAAGAAGGTCTGTGGCAATTCGCTGAGCACATCCAGAATTTCAAGCACGAGAGCACGACGAGGACGCCGCGAGCTTAGGTGGGGGAGGATGTTGCGGGCAGCCCAATTTGATAGCCCAATCGCCCACAATCTTGGGCTACTGAGCCAACATAAGGCCAAGAGTCCTAGCTTGGCCCAATTCTGGAAATTTCTAGAAGTCTCTAGTCCATTTGAGCTTGAAAATACTCTAGAATTCTCCATAGAATTCCAGCACATGTACATAGCTAGAGAGTGGTAGAACTCTTTAGACTCTCTAGAGCTTGGCAAGCCTCCCCTATAAATATGGGATGACATTTGGCATTTGCACAACACACAACAACAAGAAGAAAATACTACAACAAGCAACTCAAGCATTGTAATTCTCTCTTTAGTGCAATACAAGTTCTCATTTGGCTTCATTGCTTTCTTCTCTAGTTCGAGAAGCTCTAGGCTTACTTAGCAACCTTTGACAAAGTTGTCTAAGTGCCGCACGGGTTAGCTGCGCAAATACTCATCCCGTGACACATGGGTCCCTTTCCTTTGGCCAATTTCTTAATAGAGCCACTAAGAAAGCTTCCTCCAACTCTTTTCTTATGAATGATCTCGTGGACTTCATCTTCTCCACCAACATCGTCTTGATAATCAAACTCATCAAGTCTAGAAAATTCGTTAGTATAGACTTCCCTTCTTATTTCTTCTTCCTCGTATAATTTTGCAATTCCTTTTCAGCCTCATTTAAGCATATTGCACATTTGCTGCATTCCTAAAGTTCCCAATAAATTGTTGTTTTGCCTGATTAATTCCATGGTTGTTTTTTCACAAAAATTGCATGTGACTCTTGTAGTGTAATTGGGATCCTTCAAATAATTATTTTTTTATTTTTTTATTTTTTTTTCAGCGTTAGAATGAATCTTGACTGGAAATATAATCATTTGAAGGATTCTAATGACACTACAAGAGTCACTTGCAATTTTGAAAAACAACCACAGATGGAATTAATCGGGCAAAACAATATTTGATTGGGAACTTTAGGAATGCAGCAAAGTGTGCAATGCTCAAAGAAGGTTAGAAAGGAATTGAAAAATTACATGAGGAGAAAAAAAATAAGAAAGGAAGTCTATACTAACGAATTTTCTGGATTTGATGAGTTTGATTAGAAGACGATGCTGGTGGAGAAGATGAAGTACACGAGATCATTCATAAGAAAAGAGTAGGAGGAAGCTTTCCTAGTGGCTTTAGCAAGAAACTGGCCAAACAAAAGGGACCCATGGATGTGTTACAAAAGCAAGGAACACTTAAACAAATAAATATCAAAGATTCATGTGATACAGAAGCAAGAGCAATGACAACTCAAAAAGTTGCTCGTTTCTTTTACGATAATGGGAATTCGTTCCATGTTGCTCGCTCAAAAAGTTTTAAGGAAGTAGTTGATGCTATAGGAAGGTATTGTCCAAACTTGAAGCTTCCAAGCTACCACGAATTAAAGGTTCTGTTACTTAGGAAGGAGGTAAGTTAACCAATGAGATTATAAACAAACATAAAGAATAATGACTGAAGTATGAATGTTCCATTATGGCGTATGGATGGTCAGATAGAAAACAAAAACTTTGATAAGCTTTTTAGGTGAATTCTCCGCATGGAACATTATTTACAGAGTCGATAGATGCTTCCTCATTTGTTTACACCGGAGATAAACTATGTGAATTGCTTGATACATACGTGAAGAGCATAATGTGGTCAAGTTATAAGTGATAATGGAAGCAACTTTGTGTTGGCCAGTTTAAAATGTTTATGTTTTACTTTCTAATATCGATCCAAAGTTCTGATTTCTAAAATTTAACATATATATCTACTTTTTTCTATAGTTGATTTCTAAATTTTATCATATCTATTTACTTTTTTTCTATAGGTCAACTCTTACATAGAAAAAGAAGACAGATATACTGGACGTCATCTGCAGCCTACTGTATAAATCTTATGTTGGAAGATATAGGGAAAATTCCAAACATTATGAAGACCCTTCAAGGAGCAATTGCGCTCGTCGGTTTCATTTATGGGGACTCAGGAGTCTTAAATATGACGAGAGATTTCACAAAAGATAAAGAATTGGTGAAATGTGGGATTACTCGATTTGTAAAGTTTGAATTGTCAAAAAAATAATTGTGAGCAATGTTAAAATATGAAAATAAGTGATTAGTAGATGGTCTAAGTTACCAAAGGGAAAAAGTGTAGCTCATAGCGTCTTGATGACAACATTCTAGAACCATGTTGTGTATATTTTGAAAATAATGGGGCCTCTTGTTAAAGTGTTGCGATTACAGAAAAAATCTGCTATGGGTTACATTTATGAAGCCATAGAATAGAGCTAAGTAGACTATTGCAAAGATATTTGAAGGGAATATTGCAAATTATAAAGTTATCTTTAAGATTATTGATGAAAGATGGCAATGCCAATTGCATCATCCATTATATGCAGTTGGACATTATCTAAATCCAAAGTACTATCAAAATTCAGCTATTGAAAATTATAAAGAAGTAACAAATGGTTGTATGCTTGTATTGAAAAATTGGTTCCAAGCACTGTAGTACAAGATACGATTATATCGTAGATACTACTGTATACTAAAGCTGAACAACAAATTGGCCTTCCGATTGAAAAACGATCTAGAACGACAAGATCTCCTGGTAAGTGAAATAGTAACCTTTAAATTTTTAATTGTTTTATGTTTAAAATTTTACTTAATAATTATATAGTTACATTAACTTAGAAATAACGATTGTCAACATAACACTTTTTATAGTTGAATGGTTGAATTTATATGGTAATTCAGTTTCTCATCTACAAAAATTAGCCATTAGAATTTTGGGTTTAACGGCTAGTGCTTGCTTGGTGTGAGCATATTTGAGCATGGACGTGCTCGTAATAATATAGTTATTTATTTATTTCTTTTCTTTGCATAGTTAATCAATTAGACTAATATTAAGATAATCCATGCAACACATCCATACAAAAAAATGAACAGATTGGAGCATCAAAGATTGAAAGATCTAGTGTCTGTCAAGTATAATCGTGCTTTAAAGGCCTGTTATGACTTGCGGAGTGTTATTCATCCAAATTCATTGGATAACATTGATCATAGTAATGAGTGGCTGGTCGAAGATGGGTGTTAATGTGGAAGATGATTTGGTGTTCGGTGATGTTGCAAGTGTGTCAGGTAGTGAAGACGTGTTGACATACACAAGGCGACAAAAGAGAGAGTCAAAAGTTATTACAACTAATGCCTCAAGCTCCACGTGTTGAGTCTATTGACATAGAAGATGAGATCGTTTCTGATGAGTCAGGGGAAGAGGAGATTGGAGGCTATTGTTCTAGTGACACCAGTGAGAATCACCCTATTGAGGAAGATTATATGGAGGAATATTATTTTAGTGCTTAGAAGTGGAATATATATATATATATATATATATATATATATATATATATATATATATAAAAATTCTTCATAATGCGCTTTTTTCCGTGAAGCCCACCCTTTAAGTGCACTTTGCAATTTAAGCTCCAACCGGGCTTTTCGCTTTTGACAAGACTGGCTGCTGCTTCTCTTTAAATAACTATTCCAACGCAATCTCCACTAGGACTTGTTGATGGTTTTCGGTGCTGAACTAACCTAATCTATATGCAATTATTTGATTTTATGTCTTCTCATTTTCATCAGCTTCTCTCTATCAGAGACGATCTTTTTGATACGTTCAGGAAGAGGCAAAAGGGTGCAATGGAACCTGAAGAGGTGCAGTTAACTGCTGACTCTTTACACAGGTTAGTTTAAGTCATCACAACTCCTATGAGGTGATTGATTAGCGGACCTAGATGCATGCATTTTTAATTACTCCTTTTTTGTGGATTTGTTTATAGTTAATCCAAGAAAAGTAATTGATAAAGGGAAGATTCTAAAATACACTCATTATATTGATCTCTTGCAATTAATCTGACCTCTAAATCATTTTGCTTCACCCCACTTTTTAGTAATGATAACATGACACAAAAAGTATTCTAACAAGGAAAAGGAGGATAGCTTCGATGAATGCTCTGAACTCTCGGCTGTAACAATGATTACAAAAAAAAAAAAAAAAGAAGCTCTGAAGTTGGACAGGCCCAAATGAATATTTTATCAGCTAAATAAACAGTCTATTTATTAATTATCCAAGTGGACATACACAGGCAGTAGAAGTGTTAATTTTTGAAGGCAATGAGGTTATAGAAAGTTGTAATAACGATAAAAGTGAAAAACCAGAAGTATGAGTGCATGTTGAATTTTCATCAGTCACCATTAAAAGTACTTGCATTATGGTGAAAGAGGTACCGGGATGGGGAACAGGAGAAAGGAGAAGTATAAACGCAGAACTTTTGTCATAACTGACCATCTTAGACCTTTGTAATTTCGAAATCTGATAAACATGAATAAGTTGTGGTCCTGATGTCATGGAGGTGACAAAAAATGCCTATGTAATTGAGTGCGGACTTTTTGAGAATGCTGGGTAGACATTCCCAGCAAACGTAATGTATCTGTGCAAGATTGGTGCTTGAGCTAGGATGTTAAGCGTTATGAAGTGTCATGATAAAGGAATACTGAGAAGCATCTTCATTTTGATCACTGGTGAAAGCTAGTTCCGAAGATCAATATTGGTTGCACTTCTATTCATAAATTTAGAAGATTAGACCCAGAAAGACATTGTTGGATTATTTAATTACGCTGATAATTAATAAATTTAGAAGATTAGACCCAGAAAGACATTGTTGGATTATTTAATTACGCTGATAATTAATTATATACTTGGTCTTTTGACCAGAATAATGGAATCTGCCAGATACTGTCCTAAATATTCTGCTCATCAAGATTTTTAACCTAATAATGTTGGTAACTTATCTTTACTACACATTATTTTGACCTAATATAACTGAGCTTCGTATTAGCGCTTCCTTCTGTAATCTCTTCTGTAGTACTTATCAAAAGGAGACCAGCCTGCTGCATGGTTTTGTGTTATTCTTTACGGTTGCCTCTTGCCTTTACTCTTGCTATCAGGAACATTTTTCACTGTCAACTTCTTCTTTAAAGTGCAAATAATGTAATTTCTCCAGTCCATTGATTGTTTTGGCACAAAAAAATTATGATGCTGTTGATTTGCAGAATGTTGAGAGCTTTTACTGAGCAGTCAAAGGGGGAGAAGCCTCTGCAAAATGCAACAGATCAGAAAATGCTTGAAATAGTAATGGCAAGGTGGGACGTCATTCTGGTCTTTGTGGTCGCTTGTTTGATTTGTGAAGATGTTGAATCATACTACAGCACACAGTAGAGAAGGGTTAAATAGATTCCTTTTATGCCATTGTTATTTTCTAACTTCTAAGAATATGCCTGTTTTAGTTTCATCCTTTCTGATGCTAAGAAACATATGCTATTAAAGGTTTACTTTTGGTTGCTTGTCGTTACATGTTTACCTAATTTTTATTTTTTGGATGAGGAGATAGAATTCAAGGTTTCGCGGTAGACATGAGTATTAAGGGCAAAGTATGTGGACCTGTTGAGCATTTGTTGTATGGCAGTTGAGCTAGAAGGTCAGAAAGAAGGCGAGAAGCACAGTAGATAGTTTAGATATGTGTTTGCCCTTGGGGATTTCAATTTTCTCCAGAATGTGGGGTAGAAAAAAAGAGTACTAAGAGAGTATGATGAAGGCCATGGAAGAAGACAATAGTCAGCAGATATGATGAAGCACATATTTGTGAGAAAACACGAGAGAAAATATATTATTGATTAATTATGACAATGATACAATGAGCCATATATATATAATACATGTCATACTCCTAATACATATGGGATTAGGGTTATTTACTACCATTTATTCACTGAAACTAACACTTCCCCTCAAGCTGGTGCATATAAATCATATGTACCGAGTTTGTTACATATATAACTAATACCGGGACCAGTGAGGGACTTGGTAAAAATAATAGCAAGCTGATCATTCGACTTCACAAATTTTATAGCAATATCTCCCGAGAGTATCTTTTCTAACAAAGTCACAATCAATCTCGATGTGTTTAGTTCTCTCATAGAACACTGGATTTGACGCAATATGAAGAGCAGCTTGATTATCCCACACAAGTCCCATCTGACTAATCTCACCAAATTTCACGTCCTTGAGCAACTGTTTGATCCAAATTACCTCACATGTGGCCATAGCCATTGCTCGATATTCTGCTTCTGCACTAGACCGAGCAACCATATTCTATTTCTTGCTCTTCCAAGACACCAAATTTCCTCCTACTAAGACACGATATCCAGACGTAGAACGTCTATCAGAAGGTGATCCTGCCTAATCAGCATCTGAGTATCCAACGATCTGCTCATGACCTCGATCTACAAATAATAAGCCTTTGCCTGAAGCTGATTTTATATACCGAAGAATGCGGACAACTGCATCCCAATGACCATCACATGGAGAATCCATAAACTGACTCACAACACTCACAGGAAAGGAAATGTTAGGTCTAGTTACTGTGAAGTAATTTAATTTACCAACCAACCGCCTATATCTTGCAGGATTGCTAAGAGGCTCCCCCCGTCCTGCCAGAAGTTTAGAATACGGATCCATCGGATTTAAACAGGTCTACAACCTGTCATTCCTGTCTCCTCAAGAATATCTAAGGCATACTTCCGTTGTGAGATCACAATACCTGAGCTAAACTGAGCAACCTCAATACCCAGAAAATACTTTAATCTGCCCAGATCCTTAGTCTAAAAATGTTGAAAGAGATGCTGTTTCAACTTGCTAATACCATCCTGATCATTGCTGGTAATAACAATATCGTCAACATAAACGACCAGATAGATACAGAGATTTGAAGCAGAATGTTGATAAAATACAGAGTGATCAGCTTCACTACGAGTCATGCCAAACTCCTGAATAACTGTGCTAAACTTACCAAACCAGGATCGAGGAGACTGCTTTAGACCATAGAAGGACCGGCGCAACCGACATACAAGGCCACTAGACTCCCTCTAACAAAACCAGGTGGTTGCTCCATATAAACCTCATCCTCAAGGTCATCGTGAAGAAAAGCATTCTTAATGTCCAACTGATAGAGAGGCCAATAGCGAACAACAAACATGGATAGAAAAAGGTGGACTGATGTAATTTAGCCACAGGAGAGAAAGTATCACTGTAATCGAGTCCAAATATCTGAATATATCCTTTGGCAACAAGATGACCCTTAAGTCGATCAACCCGGCCATCTGGACCAACTTTGCTGCATACACCAAACGACAATCAACAGTCGATTTACATGAAGAAAGAGGAACAAGCTCCCAAGTACCACTTGTATGTAAAGCAGACATCTCGTCAATCATAGCGTGTCGCCATCCGATATGAGATAGTGCTTCACCTGTAGACTTAGGAATGGAAACAGAGGACAAAGATGACACAAATGCACAATGGGATGATGAGAGACGATGGTAACTTAAACCGATATAGTGAGGATTAGGATTAAGCGTGGACCGTATACTTTTCGTAGTGCAATCGGTTGATTAAGAGGAGACAAGTCCGCAGTAGTAGCAGGGTCAGGTGCAGGATGTGAATCAGCTGGGCCTGATGCTGGTGGCGGACGACGATGATAAGTCAGGAGTGGTGGATTTGTAGAAGATTGAACTCGACTGGGTAGTGGCACTGGAGCTATAGTTGGTGGAACCGAACTAGGTGGTGGTACTGGAGCTATAGTTGGTGGAACTGGACTAGGTGGCGGCACTGGACTCGTTGGTGACACTGGAGTTATAGGTGGTGGAGCTATAACTGGAACTGTAAGCGGTGGAGCTATGGAGGAAGATGAATGGGAGATAGGGACTGAATCTCCAAAAGGAGGAACAAGTAGCACCTCAGAAATATCTAAGTGATTAACTGGACCTGTGAAGTATGATTGGGTTTCAAAAAAGGTAACATCAGCAGACATAAGAAATCGCTGAAGATCAGGAGAATAACATCGATATCCCTTTTGCGTTCTCGAGTAACCCAGAAATATGCACTTAAGAGCACGAGGAGCTAACTTATCTTTTCCTGGAGTAAGGTCATGAACAAAGCACGTATTCCCAAAGACACGGGGTGGAAGAGAGAACAAAGGTAAGTGGGGAAACAGGACAGAGAATTGAACTTGATTTTGGATAGCTGAAAATGACATACGATTAATAAGATAACAAGATGTGAGAATTACATCCCCCAAAAACGCAGCGGAACATGAGATTGTATGAGTAGGGTAAGAGTTTTCAATAAGATGTCTATTCTTTCTTTCAGCTACCCCATTTTGTTGGGATGTGTACGGACAAGATGTTTGATGAATAAGCCCATGTGAGTTAATAAACTGCTGAAATGGGGAAGACAAATACTCTAGGGCATTATCACAATGAAATGTGCGGATAGAAACTCCAAATTGATTTTGAATTTCAGCATGGAAGGTCTGGAAAATAGAAAACAATTCAGATCGATTTTTCATCAAAAATATCCAAGTGCACCTGGAATAATCATCAATGAAACTGACAAAGTAGCAGAATCCTAAGGTAGAGCTAACCCGACTAGGACCCCAAACATCTGAATGGACTAAAGTAAAAGGTAACTCTGCTCGATTATCAAGACGACGCGGGAAATGGGAGCGAATATGCTTATCGATCTGACACGACTCACACTCTAGAGTGGACAAGTGAGATAAGCCAGGTATCATTTTCTGAAGTTTTGACAAACTGGATGTCCTAACCGTTTATGTAATAAATCATGTGAGTCAGAAACGGGAGAAGTTATTGGAGGAAGACAAGATGCGAGTCCATATGATTTTGCAAGGATAAGGTAATAAAATCCATCTGATTCACGTCTGGTACCAATGATCTGCCCTGTATTGCGTTCCTATATAAAAACAAAGTCATCAAGAAATAAAACAGCAGATTTAAGTGATTTGGCTAAGCGACTAACGGCTATGAGATTAAAAGGACTACCAGGAACATAAAGAACTGAGTCTAAAGGTAAGGAAGGAAGCGGACTTGCTTCACCTATTGCCGTTGCCATGACCTGAGACCCATTGGCCATTGTGACTGTTGGAAGAGATTGAGAATATGAAATACTAGTGAAAAGAGATTTGTTACCAGAAATATGATCAGATGCACCTGAATCAATGACTCAAGACATAGAAGGTGAAGATTGGGAAACACCAGTCATGCTACTATTTGTTGGAACAACGGAGGTTAATCCTGAAGATGTGTGTTTACGTGCCTTGTACTGAAGGAACTCAATATAATCTGGTAAAGAAGCCATCTGGATTGGATTTATTGCGAGTTAAAGGCTTCAAGTACGAATTCCATTGTAATATTGTGCCGGAAAAAGCAGAAAATTGCCGGAAAAATCAATATTCACGCCGGAAAAATATAAAAGTTGTCAGAATTTTATTTAAATTGGATGGGTAGGCTCGGATTTGTGAGGAGAGGACACTATCCTGAAGAAGCTTTTTCAAAATCTGGCCGGAACAGTGTTCACGCGCCGGCGGGTGGGGCGCGTGGGTCGGATCTGCTGGGATGTTTCTGGTGCGTGAGGGCGCGTGAAGAGTAGTTTTCCGGTGGAGTTTACTGGGGTTTGGTAGGATCTCTCTTGGGAACCTTGTGGTGGTGTTGGATTTTGCACAATACTGATAATTAGTGACTTTGACACAATTAGTCACTTAGGTCATCGGAAAATTGCACGGTGACTGAGTGATTTCTTCCCGGATGTCGTTGGAATGACGCGCAATGATAATTATCTCACAAATACTCTGATACCATGTGAGAATGCACGGGAGAAAATATATTATTGATTAATTATGATAATGATACAATGAGCCCTATATATACAATACATGTCCTACTCCTAATACATGTGGGATTAGGGTTATTTGCTACTATTTATATAATGAAATTAATCAGATTTGTGCTTCTTATCAAATTAATAATCAGATAATTTTTTGGGGAAATTTGATTACTCATTAGTAACTATAATTTGGTAACCATGCAGATAATAGTATATGTTATTCTCTATTCATCTGATGCATGTCACATCTTTCTGGCTGATAGTATAGATGTTACACTACTCATTAGCCTAACATTACATCTGAAGTCCTTAATTGCTTGCTTCCTTGCTAATTTTTTAGCATGAGGAGGATTACATCTAGGCGTATCCTCTGTTCGGTTCGTTTCAGATAGTTTCGTTCTGCTATGACATTCAAAGAGTTAATCTGACCGACATATTATACATGTAATTCTTGTAGTTGAACTAGAGTCTACTAGTCTTCTATTCAAAATTCCATGGCTTTAGTAATAGAAGAGGGGACTAGTATTCTTCTAAGAATCTTGCTACGTTTTGAAGTAGGAAAGCTTATCCAATTTCTAATAGTATTAAGAACTATATTAAATGGTCTTTATCCTCAGCAATTATTGTTCCTGTTTCCTTAAATTGTGGTGCCTCATACATGGAGAATCTGTTCTATATCTTTGTCATTGTACTTGCCATTTCAGCTAGTCGAATCTATCCATTGTAGATGGAACAGGGTTTTTGTCCATATTGACAAGTTACAGGATAACAAGAGGAAAAACCTTACATGGTGTTGGTTTGATTCAAGGTTGGGGTATCCGTTAATAAATAAGTTAAGGTGGAGATATCTGTCAACTTTAGTTAAGAAACTGGAAGGACTCTTTCAACTCACAAATGATAATCCTAGCTCTGTCCTTTTCAGTTTCAAGTAGTTTGGTAGTTTTCCATGCTATGCTGAACATTTGTGGATTAGTGCATACTAGATCATATGCTAGGAGATCATGTCTGGAGCAAATTAGTTTATAGCTAATATCATGTAAGCGGGGTTTCTTAAATTTTGGGTATGAAAAGGAACTGATGCATCCAATTCAAAATCTCTTCTCGGGGGAGCTTGCTCGTGCTCTTCTTATCCAGGTTATATACTCCACTCTGTTCCGACTAGTACTTTCTAGTATTGGCATGTAACATATGTTTCTGCATTACAGGTCCAGAAGCTGAAGCTTGATATTGAGGAGTGAGTCTGTGCAACTTCCTAAAAATGAAACGTCTTGGTGTTCAAGTTCTGGTTTCCTGATCTGGTTTCTGTATGTCTAAAACAGGGCTATGCTGGAGCTGGATCAAATTCTTAGGGCAAATGAAATCAACTTTGCTATTTTAGCTGCTTTGCCTGCTTTCTTCCTCTCCCTTATTGTGATCATGGTGATGCGTGCTTGGATTAAACAGGTAAGATGGGTAAACAACAATAAAAGAGTTAAAAGTTTTAGCTCCCATATCTTAAAGCTTTACATCAAGATTAGAGAATCATAAGCAGTAGAGAATCATAACAATTTTATATACTGTGTAGGATAGAGTGGATACTGAGTTCTCTCGTACTAACATATGATTGATTTACTTTGAGAAAACTAGAGCACTTAGCCAACCAGAGACTTTGTAGTTCAACTAAGTAGAAATTGTCCCTGCAATACGACTATATCTTAACTCTCAATCCCAAACAAGTTAGGTTGGCTATATGAATCCTCACTGACCATGTCCCTCAGCTTAAGCTTATGTCCAGATTTATACAAAATTAAAATAAAAATTATTTCTCAATTCTTTTTTTATAAAAGAAGTTCTAGAATCCTGTATTCTTTCTACTGAACAAAAGACACCTAGAAAACATAGGACCTAAAGTAAGTGTATTAACATGACATGACTAAAATTCAATTCCAGCTAATTGGTATCGCATATATAGATCATATTTTCTGTTGTACCCTATTTTCACCAGGCCTACATGATTACAAGAGATTGTAAGTCCTTCGAAATAATGCCCCTCATCCCTTTTTAACACCTTCACTCATTATGGTTCCACACTTATGGACCAGTGCATTTAGGACATGACCAAACCATTTCAAGCGGTCTTCTCTTGTTTTATTCTCAATGTGTACTACTTGCACCTTCTGCTGAATGTTTTTATTTTAATCTTGTCTAATCTTGTATAATACCTCCGTCTTAGCATCCGCATCTCTACAACACTCTTCTTGCGGATAGGTAGACTTTAGCGGCCCATATTCTCTCCAATATAATATTGTTGGTCTTATGAGAGAACGTTCGGCCGCCAAAGTCCTCAACATACGGCAGACATGCAGATGCTACGATGAATGTGGGGTCATACAAGATTAGACAAGATTAATAATAACCACATTCAATAGAAAGTACAAGTAGGACACATTGAGGACAAAATGATTGAGGATTGCACGAGAATTTGAGAAATAATCCATACAATATTTGAATTTTAATGAATTGTTTGAATAGAATATAGTTAACAGTTGTTTGTGACTGCTGAAAAAAGAAAAAACTAAGCAGACGCAACAGCTTCAATGGATTTTGATTGAATTCATCGCTGTCTTTTCCCCTTCTAATTCAGTCATTTTAGACGAGGTGATTATCTAATTATTGGAAAGGAAAGATTATTTAATTTTCAAGTAAAAAGTTATCTGTTAAAGTTGTTTCACTGATTCAGTCATTACCCCCTTATGGGTCATGAGATGTCATGCAAATCCTATTATGCCGTTGATTTTTGAATGGAACCAGGATACGAGAGCAGAAGGCAGAGGAAGGGTTGCACGAATTCAACGACGACTGTTAATCGTTGAAGTAGAAAGAAAGATTATGCAATTGGAAAGATGCAAATATCAAGGACGAGTGAGGATCTCTGTACTTTTTGACTGTCGTTATATGATTAAACTATTATAGTTACAATTTTCCCTATTCTCTGTGCCATTTGTTGTAAACTGTGACCTATCATGATGCACATAAATATATAGCATATATGCTTTTGACGCTTGGGGTTACAAATTGGATTATAATGCATTTGCTCTTACTGTATGTTCTGAAGTAGCACAAGATTCACATTTGTCTCAAGGGTTAATGAAGAAGGAATATTTTTATATGGAGGGGAACCTGTTGATGTTACTTCAACATGCTGAACTTGAGTAAAGTTGAGGGGGAAGATGAAAATGTATCAGACACCCTCTTATAGCTAAAGGGTCATGCCCAGTTAGCTCTAGTAAATTAAGGTTTGTCAAAGTCCGTTTCCTGTTGAATCAGAGGCAGTGTTCAGGAAAGCGGTGCGACTGGTCATACGCTTCAAGAGTTAGAAGCGACGCAGGTACGATAAAGCGTGCGCTTCAACCCTAAAAGCGTGAAGCGGAAGAAGCGATGGAAGCGTGCGCTTCTTGAAATTAACAGCCCTATGCAGTCTTTCTTCTTCTTCTTCAACCAGTCTTTCTTCTTCAGTTCTTCTTTTTCAACATTACAACAAACAAGCTAGGGTATTTCTTCTTCTTCTTCTTAAACATTACAATAAAAAGAGGGCAACTTTCAAGTTTCAAGACTCAAGAGGTATGTTTTTATTTTTATTCAATCTTCTTCTTCTTCTTCTTCTTCTTTTTCTTTTTCTTTCTAAACGTCCAAATAGCGAATTTTTCTAGAAATTTTCTGCCCATAATCTGGCCAAATTTCTTCCAAAATTTCTACCAAAGTATACAATTACATGTGTTGTCTAGGCCATATTTAGTTTTTTTTTTTAAAAATTCCGCTTCACTTCGAAAAAGCGGGCGCTTCGCTTCTCGCTTTTCGTGAAATGGGGTTTGTCGCTTTTTCTCGCTTCACGCTATTTTGAACACTGATCAGAGACAAATCAGCTCTCTTATTCATGTCTTTCTCAGTAGTGATTAAGAACACTAAGCCAATAACATGCCCACTTTCTCCATCTAAGGTATTTCAACAAGTCATCCTCTCCTCAGAGCAGAATTCTGAGCCAGCCAACTGCCTCTGAAAGTCTCATATTTCTTCCACTTCCATATCATTTCTAGCTTGACATTATCAAATAAGAAATTATTGCTGTCATTCCGTTTTCTCTAGCAGCTATGTAAAATGGTAAATAGATATCTCTAGGAGGTCGATAAAGATGTTTGCTAGACTGCTTGGCCCAATCCCTCCATGCATTCCCCCACCCAAAAGGGAAAACGAAAGGATAAAAAGAAAACCAGGCGACTTCCTGAGTCTTTGAGGCGTTCTCTGTGATTTCAACCATGATTCTTCAACAAGTTGCTTAACGATTGTTTACCTTCTCCATTTCTCTTCTCTTCCCTGCACTTTTCAGGAAAAAGATGCACAATGCATGTATGGATTGGCGTTATATAACCTTGATCGCTTATACTGTGCTGTGGAAGGCCATGCAAGGGCAACCGGTGAATGGATAAGGTTTATTTGTCTTTATCTTAATTTTATTTGCCCATGAGATTTCTTTCTAATCTACTATCAGTCACCTGAAATATTTCTCTCATTTCACTTCTTTCCAATCTAATATTAGTCGCCTAAAATATTTCTCTATTACTTTTCAGTCTTAACAGTTTGAGGCAGGATATTATTGACTTGGCAAAGCCAGATACTCAAACTGCACATAAACTCAAGATCACCTCACGCATGGAGCGGGTATATGACTGCTTGCTTCCTATTCCAAAAAGTCCGTAGTTCAGATAATCTTCAAATTTGCTGTTTACTGGAACATACTTAAGAACAGCTTTTACTTGGTATAAATATTAACGGGGAATCCGCACATCCATTTTTTTTCTTTTCTCTGGGTGATATTTTATACTTGAATGTACATCTTTGTTTGTCTGTGTAATTTAGAAGGTTGTCTCTTGTCCTCTGAGGGTGATAAACGGCTCTTTCTATCTCTCTCTTCTCTTCTCTCTCTCTCTTCGATCCCTTCCCCAAGCACACACCATCAGCTCCACCACCACCATCTGGCGAGTCGCCGGAACCTCCAGGTAACCACCAGGTAAGTACCCCTACCCCACCTTCGCCCCCCTTACCCCACTGCCTGGAACACTGTTCCGACAGTGTTTCGACATCCCTCGGGGGTTTCTTTGACTCACCTCCCACACCATGGTGACACACAGTGTCAGGCGCACATTTCCTGCAAATTTCGTTGCCGGAAACAGCCGCACGCGCCGCCACGCGCCGCCACGCGCCGCCCACGCGCCGCCCCTGTCCTCCACGCGCCGCGCGCGTGTGCCCACTTCCCGGCACTTTTTCCACCGGCTTCTTTTGGACAGTTTTCTCCCCCCATATTTCCGACCCACTTGGTACTCTCGGAATTTTTCACTGGTCACTTTCATCCTTTATTGTTCATTTAGCCACCTTGCTTTTCGCCGGAAATTTTACGGCAACTCCTACTCTTTTCCTTCTATTCTATCCCCTGCTTTTTGTGGGTGTGTTCTGTTTTCTTGGACAGGTACCTATTTCAACGGCGAGGATCTCCGACAACTACCGTCCAAACTCTCATTCAGACTCACGGCAGGACGCAATAGAGCCGCGCACTTTGCTCAGATTCAGGAGAACTCGGGCGCAGCAAAGCACACTTCCAGGTTTTTCCACCGGGAGTTGGTACCTCCCACTCTCTTGCTTATTTTGTGCACATTCTTTACGTATTTTAACTAGCATTCCGAGTGTGGTCTATTCTGTTGTTATCTAGTTTGCTACATCTGCTTTTTTAGCTTTAGTGCGTGTGTGCCACTGGATAGTGGCCGCGGCGAGTGATGATATCGTAAGGTCATGTCCTCAGGAGGGGGGGTGGTAGCGGGGGTGTGTAGGGGTGCAGGGGGTGGCATTTCGGGTAGGGCAGGAGGTAAGGGTGGGAAGAGGGCGGCGGTCGCCCATAGATTAAGGATTGGGTCTTGGAACATAGGCACTCTGACGGGTAAGTCCATCGAGTTAGCGAAGGTTCTCCAACAGAGAAGGGTTAACATAGCGTGCCTCCAGGAGACTAGGTGGAAAGGGACTAGGGCGCGGGACGCTGATGGGTTTAAGCTGTGGTACTCTGGGCTCGAGAGGGGTAAGAATGGAGTGGGCATCTTGGTTGATAGGGACCTAAGGGAGTCTGTGGTCGAGGTTAGGCGAGTGAACGATAGGTTAATGTCTATTAAGCTGGTTATTGGGGGTGGGGTCCTCAATGTTGTCAGCGCCTACGCGCCGCACGCAGGCTTAGCCGAGGAGGTTAAAAGGCGCTTTTGGGAGGACGTGGACGATCTGGTGGGGAGTATTCCCCAGTCGGAGAAGTTAGTTATTGGAGGGGACTTCAATGGTCATATTGGGGCTGAGGCTGGTGGCTACGATGAGGTGCACGGGGGCTTTGGTTCGGGGCCAGGAACGGAGGAGGCACTTCGCTGCTTGAATTTGCCAGGGCTTCCGAGCTCCTGATTGCGAACTCGTCATTCCGGAAGAGGGAGGAGCATTTGGTCACCTTCAAGAGTGCGGCGGCGAGGACTCAAATTGATTACATCCTCATCAGAAGGAGCGACAGGGGTTTGTGCAAGGATTGCAAGGTTATTCGGGGAGAGTCTCTTTCAACTCTTCATAGGCTCCTAGTGATGGATGTTGATCTCTGGGTGAAGAAGAAGATGAGGGGCGCCCGGGGTCAACCGAGGATTAGATGGGGAGCTTTGTCTAAGGAGAAAGCTCAGGAGTTGGAAAGGAGGTTAGTGGAGGGCGGAGCTTGGAGAAGTTATGGGGAAGCGGACGCTATGTGGTCAGCGACAGCAAACTTGGTTAGGGGGGTAGCACGGGACGTGCTCGGGGTTTCCAAGGGATATTCAGGTAGTCATCAGGGTGATTGGTGGTGGAACGAGGTAGTCAAAGGAAAAGTGGAGGTGAAGAAGGCGGCGTTCGCTAGGTTGGCAGGGAGCACAAGCGAGGAGGAGCGGAGAGTGAACAGGTTGTTCTACAGGGAGGCGAGAAGAGAAGCTAAGATGGCAGTCACGGAAGCTAAAAACGCGGCGTTCGGTCGCATGTATGAGGAACTAGGGGAGAGAGGTGGGGATAAGAAGTTATTCCGGCTGGCTAAAGCAAGGGAAAGGAAAGCTCGTGACCTAGACCAGGTCAGGTGTATCAAGGACGAGGATGGTAGAGTTCTGATGGGGGGATCGCAAATCAAACAGAGGTGGCAGGCGTACTTCCGGGAACTTCTTAACGAGGAGGGGGATCGGAGCATAGAGCTAGGGGAGTTGGGGCATTCAGAGCGTCATAGAGACCTTGGGTACTGCAGGCGCATTAGGGTGGAGGAGGTCTTAGGGGCGTTGCGTAGGATGAGTAGGGGTCGAGCAACCGGGCCTGACGAGATCCCGGTGGAGTTTTGGAAGTGCATGGGTAAACCTGGAGGGGAGTGGCTCTCTAGGCTATTCAACGTGATCTTCAAGACTAAAAGGATGCCGGATGAGTGGCGGTGGAGTACAGTGGTGCCCTTGTACAAGAACAAAGGGGACATCCAGTGCTGCAACAACTATAGGGGTATTAAACTAATGAGCCACACGATGAAGGTTTGGGAGAGGGTGATTGAGGCGCGAATGAGGGAGGCGACGAATATATCTGGGAACCAGTTCGGTTTCATGCCGGGCCGCTCCACCACTGAGGCTATTCACCTAGTCAGGCGGCTGGCGGAACAATTCAGGGATAAGAAGAAGGACCTGCATATGGTGCTTATCGACTTGGAGAAGGCGTATGACAAGGTCCCGAGGGAGGTGCTATGGAGGTGCTTGGAGGCGAAGAATGTGCCAGAAGCCTATATCAGAGTTATCAAGGACATGTACGATGGGGCTAAGACTAGGGTGAGGACGGTGGGTGGCGATTCAGACCATTTTCCTGTGGTAATGGGGCTCCATCAAGGATCGGCGCTGAGCCCCCTGTTGTTCGCCTTAGTGATAGATGCTCTAACCCGTCATATCCAAGGGGATGTGCCTTGGTGTATGCTCTTTGCTGATGATATAATATTGATAGACGAGACGAGCGCCGGTGTTAGTGAAAGGTTAGAGGTATGGAGACAGACCCTCGAGTCTAAAGGTTTCAAAATAAGCAGATCTAAGACAGAATATCTGGAGTGCAAGTTCAGCGACGAGCCGAGTGGGGTGGGCAGGGATGTGATGCTTGGTTCTCAGGCCATCGCCAAGAGGGACAGTGTCCGATATCTTGGGTCTGTGATTCAGGGGAACGGAGAGATTGACGGGGACGTCACCCATCGGATAGGAGCAGGGTGGTCGAAGTGGAGGCTTGCTTCTGGGGTCCTGTGTGACAAGAAAATCCCACACAAACTCAAGGGGAAATTCTACAGAGCCGTGGTTAGACCTGCGATGTTGTATGGGGCAGAGTGCTGGCCCGTGAAGAACTCCCATGTTCAGAGAATGAAGGTTGCTGAGATGAGGATGCTTAGGTGGATGTGTGGGCACACCAGGCTAGATAAGATTAAGAATGAAGTTATTCGACAGAAGGTAGAGGTGGCCCCGGTGGACGAGAAGATGCGGGAAGCGAGGCTGAGGTGGTTCGGACATGTACGGAGGAGGGGTCCCGATGCCCCGGTGAGGAGCTGCGAGCGGCTGGAGATTGTTGGTGGTCGGCGGGGTAGAGGGAGGCCTAGGAAGCATTGGGGAGAGGTGATTAGGCAGGACATGACTAGTATGCAGGTTACCGAGGACTTGACCCTTGATAGGGGAGTCTGGAGGTCTAGAATCAGGGTTGCAGGCTAGGGGCTCTTAGAGTCCTTCGTTCGCCCCACCCGGGGTTGGGTGTGGGATAGTAGGGTTACCCGTAGATGACTAGTGTTTTAGCGTAGGTCCCCTCTTGGTTGGTAATATGATAGTTGTCGCTTGTTATTGTCGCATGCGACGGTATTTATGTTTCTTATGTTTACATAATCATTCACGTTATTTCTGCAGGATTACTTATGCTTTGTTTTGTTATTGTGTTTTGTCTTGTCTTGGTTCCTAACTTTATCTTTGTTTTCCAATGCAGCTCTTCATTCTGTCCTATGCGCCGAGGGTCGCTTGGAAGCAGCCTCTCTGACCTTTTGGGTAGGGGTAAGGCTGTCTACATATTACCTTCCCCAGACCCCACCTGGTGGGAGTATACTGGGTAGTTGTTGTTGTTGTTGTTGTCTCTGGGTGATATTTTGTCCAACGCTCGGTGTTTGCTGCTTTAGTTGCAATGTCCACCAATTTCGAAATTGTACAGCTGAATATAGAAATCCTGGTACCACTCACCACCGAGGACATTTTTGTTTCTCATGACTTTTCATTTGTGATTTGATATTATTTGTAAGTGTACAGAGAATTATTCAGTGGCGGACACTGAAATGGGATTAAAGAGCAGTTGCTCAGAAAAAAGATAACCCCATGGGCCCAAAGAGCATTAGCTGGGGTTGGTCTTTAAATATTATCACTGGTTTTTAATGTATTTAAAAAATAATGATTTTTTTTCTTATACCATATATGAAATCTTATTACCAAAAATGTGCATAGTTTTTAATTTATCTGTCCTGTCTATATTTTTCCTATAGTTATTATACCAATCATTAAATACTAATAATTAATAGTAGTTGAATCTTCCTAATTTGTCGAGCTAAAATTGAGGAATAGAATATTCTAAAAAGATTTGGCGTAAATCAAATCAAATCATATTCTTCCAGATATTCATATTTAGGCGCGCTACAATTATGGAAGTAAATATTCTTCTAGATATTTTCCTCCATTGATAGCCATTAAAAAGCTTGAAAGCTTTGAATTCAAATTTGGCTTTTCAAAAATTATTATTTGTTTGAAAATAATTGGGAATATGGTTTGGAGTTTATATCTTAATTTTGAAGGGTTTTTGGTGGAGATTATATTTGGTTTTGACTGAATTTCAGATTGAAACTCGAAGACGAAGACATATTGCAAAATTGTAGATTATTTGTATTCTGATTGTAGATGCTTTATTTTTTGTTTTCACAAATAAAAAAGGGCTAAAACTTCTACAAATCTTCTGAAAAAACGCAATTATGTCAAAAACCACAATTATGCTGCAATTGGATGAGAATTGAGATATAAAAATTCAATGTACCTAGTTTGTAGATAGTTTGTAGATTATTTGTATTCAAATTGTAGGTGCTTTGTTTTCTGTTTTCACAAATAAAAAAACGACTAAAACTTCTACAAATCTTCTGCAAAAAAACGCAATTATGTCGAAAATGCCAATTATGCTACAATTGAAATGAGAATTGGGATATTAAAATTTAATGTATCTAGTTTGTAGATATTTTGTAGACAATTTGTAGATTATTTGTATTCTGATTATAGATGCATTGTTTTCTGTTTTCACAAATCCAAAACGGCTAAAAATTCTACAAAATCTTCTGCAAAAAAGAGTCTACAATTTATCTACGATTGCGGCAATATAACTTATGTCATGTCTTCTTTTTCTTCTTTTTCGAGTTTCAATCTGAAATTCAGCCCAAGTCTAAATCTTCACTTAAACCCCTCAAAATTGAGATATAAACTCCAAAAGATATTCTCAATTATTTACAGCAACACCCAATCAAAATAAATAATAATTTTTGAAAACCCAAATTTGAATTCAAATCTTTTTAATGGTTGTCAATGGTGGAATTGCTGCTATTTTGTGTCTTTGAAGGTTTGGTTTTTTTCATTGAGAAATTTGAAACTTAAGGTAAATGTGTGTATGAAATTTGAAGATTTGACTTCAATTTTGATGAACTTTGTTGTTCTTCATTGATGAACTTCAACTGGAATAAAATGGGGAACCAACTTTGTTGAACGTTTCTTCAATTTTCTGTGAATTTATAGGTAGTATTTGGTTTCAGAAGATGAAAAATGGTAAAAAGAACATGGGAATGGGTAAAACGTGGGTGGGACTGAGGGGTTCGGAGAGAGAAACGTGCAGATTCCTTTAATTAAGGAGTAAAAAATGTGCACAATTAATTATATCCTTAATTAATTATGGTATAAAATTGGTAATTTAGTATACTCAGTGTAATTAAGTCAACCTTAAACATTGATGGTAATAGTGTTTCCTATGTGGCATAGGAATGTAAAAATCTCTAAAAAATAACGTCTGAACCACCGCAGCCTCTACCAGATAAGTAAGTTAATATTGGCATGTTTGTGTTTATTCAATTATTTACTAAACTCTACCAATTGACGTAATTTTGTGTTATTGGTAAATGACCTATCTATTAAATTGTTCATAGTCTATCCGATTAACATGATTTTGTGCTTATTCAAGGGTTCAACAAACTCTACCATGTTAGTGTGACTTTGTATTATATGCATTCGACCTATTTGTTAAATTGTTCATCAAAGTCTACCCGATTGAATCTCCAAATACCAACACAAACGATCCTCCGTCACCAATTAGTCAAATAACATCGAACCAAGAAGATCCACGTTGACTTCTTTAAAACTTTTTAAGGACCAATTATAAAGTTTTGAAATATTCAATGCAAACTACTAAATCGATGTATAAACTAGATGCTTGTTGTTTTAACCAGTTAAACTGCATTTGACTTTGGTGTGGATTTCATTAATTAGGAAGATTATCATTCAGTCGGACAAAATCCAAATTCAACTTTCTTTTTTGGGGGTTCAAGAGGAGAATTGAGCTTCCAACTTGCAGGTAGTTTTGTTGTCTCAATGCTTTCTTTTTTGTTATTCTTTATTATTATTATTCCAACATTTTCTCCTTTTGTCCTGATGATTTTCCCTTTAAGGAGATTAGCAAAATGTGTCTAAAGACGAAAGCATTGTCCCAACAAAGCAATGCATGAACATATCCCATTCGTATTCAATATTCTGTTTCATATGTTAAAAGCAAAAAGATAATAAAAGAACCAGAATGCAAAACAAAAGAAAATTTGTCCACAGCAAAAATCTTACAAGTTGATGGTTAAATGACTCGGTCTTAGATGGCTCTTCTTTCTTTGCTTGGGACAAATAATTGGGATTCTGATTTTAAAAAATCTTAGTAGATCAGTACTCTTACACTCCTACTATCTTGGCCCTTCATAATCCCCACATATGCATATGTACTTTGATAATTGCAAAAGACAAGAAAGAACAATTCACCATCTAATATACACAAGAGCTATTCAAAATGAATTAGACCTTAGATAGTATACTTTAACATCAGCATCACACAAACCATCATAATCGAGAATGAATGTGGTCCGGGCCCTTTCCCGCACCCCGCGCATAACGAGAGCTTAGTACATCGGGCTGCCCTATTTATATAAACCAACTACATTATAATCATAATGAAATTTGTTATATCCAGAACCGAAGAGTAAAAATAGGGAGAAATGCCACTATTGTGATGCTCAATTGAAGATTCTATCTTCCAGCTACATATTCATATCATGCAACATGCTGATACAAAATCCTAGAATGGGCTAAAGATCAATGCCAAAGAGGCAAGTTTTGGGTCATAACTAGCTGCTTCAATGCACTAATAAACTACAAGTTCCTAGAATAATTTAGTCCATAAATGTGTTAATATTTTCTGGTATGAGAGGCTGTCAAATAGCTTTAGTAAGAAATAACTAGAGTATATGACAGAGATAGTCAGCTTAGTACAAATGGAGCTTCTTTGCTCAAGTTGTTTCAGGTTTAATAATTAGTTGAAATCCAAGTGCTGCAAGTTGGTTCAGAATAACTTAATAGGCATGTGCTTGCTCTCCAGAAACAGGGGTTATGCATCTTTCTGGTGCTCGTTACATGCTCCCTTCAAGGGTGATTAGCCTAGTAAATGTAGCTGCAATTTTTAGAAATCATAAAAACATTGGAACCATGAACAATTAAAAGCGTAAAAAGAACCAAAAGATGCATAAAGGTAATTTGGGAGGGTTGGAGAAGGCCACAGACTTTTGACTTAAGAGTGTTACAACTTCAATTAATCATGACTAAGATTACCATAAATATAGTAGCAGATGGAATGTAACTTCTAGTTAAAAAAAGCAAAATATAACTTCTATAGACTTTCAAGGGAAGGAGAAGCTTGTTCAACCTTTTGCTACAAAGAACCTTGTTTTCAAGGCTTAAGCTACTTACAAAATAGGATATACAATTAGGGAACATAGGTAAATCATGCTCTATTGACAGAATTAACATGAGCACGTCACAGTAAACATTGAGAAGAACAGGATAAACAATGCTTCATCGTTTTGATCCGCGAAATCAGAAGGGGTGGATTAGTTGTTCATAACATCAGCTTTGACTTCCTGAAAGTTCATTAGTGCATAACAACTAACAAAGCACCTCACTGATATGTCACAAGCCACAACTCAAATGACAAGTGAGAATCCATGTTTTGTTGGCTGATATATTACTCTCTTCTGCTTATCCGATTTCATCAAATTTTTCAGAATTACCAAAGAGTGAAAGATTCATTTTATTGAAACTTTTTGAACCTAATGGTTGAACACTTCTTCTGATAGGAAAAACTATTTTATCTGGTCTACTTATCAAAAGAAAAAAAAATTACTTTATCTGGTTTAATGGTGTGTTTGTGCCCAAGGGGAGATGCAACAGAGAAGATGATTTGGGGACAGGAGCAACTTATGTTCATTGCGACTATCATTAGAATAGAAATGCCTCAAATGCTTTTCTACTGCAATAGAAAGACTCCATCGTGCTAATGAATAAAATTTACCTATCTCTCAAGAAAAAGAGAATTAACTTATCATTAAAAAAACCATCATTGCCAGTCTCTAGAACTTCTCTCTCATTGTTGTTTAGTCTTTTAGTCATACCAGTACTTTCAACCTTATGGTAGAGCAGTTAAATCTCCAGCAACTTTAAGACATCATCATATTTCATTATCAGTGACACCCCCCCCCCCCCCCCCCCCCAGAAAAAGAATAACAATTGGCCAAATTTGTTGCCAGCTTTTCGCTTCTCCTTTCTCACATTTGAAGACTTCAATCTAATCTTGCTCTTCTTAAACTTTTCTGATTCAACATTCTCTCTAAGTTTCTCCAAAGCTTGAGGATAAGGAAAAAAGGGGTTCAATTAAAAGGACAGAGAATATCAGAAGAGTATAATTGCAGAACTTGTGCAAATATTTATTTTCACCGAAAAGGCTAATATGTGATCTCGAGTTGTGTTCTCTTCATAATTCTCAACTACATCCATATTGACCAAACAATTAGTGATGCAGAGAACTTCCAATATGTTGAAAATGAGAAAAGAGAAGTACCTGAGGAATATACAGAGTTGAGTGACTCTATTACTTCAGACGACACAGAATAAGTGGGGCAAGAGACACAGTCAGCTTTTTGCAACAGCTTCTTGAACCGCTTAACCTGAAATAATTAGCATTTGAGACTCCATATTCAAACAATAAAGAACAAAGCTAGGAACATTTGCTGCAAAAAGCAAAAGAAAGTTTAGTGATTTGATGTCCCAAGTCAATGTCCTCCACCAAAAGTTATGTCTCGGAAATGGTTAAGAAACCTGGTGGTATATGTAGTTAATAGTCAGAGATAAGATAATATATTTTGAAGTATGTTCATAAATCATACTTATTATCTCAATACAACACTGCAATTACTGTTACAGTTAGGAGCATAATATGAAGACTGAAGGAGCAAACCGACAGTGGAGGACGTCTTAACTTTATGGAAGCTTATGAGCTTCAAGATCAGACTTCTTTTTCAATTTTGTGACCATTTGATGGTTGGGAACCAGCTCAAGTAGTCATAATTCTACTGTTAGGGTACCTCAGTTAATCCAAGATGAACCCCCCACCCCCCAAAAACAAAACCAAAAGAAATAGTACTAATTGTCCTAATATCACGCAACAATAAGATTTACTACATCAAGTAATTTAGAAAATGTTACAGACAAGAGGGGTTTCTCAGATGGTAAGAAACTCCCACTTCCAACAGAGAGGTTGTGAGTTCGAGTCTCCCCAAGAGCAAGGTGGGAAATTCTTGGAGGGAAGGATGTCGGGGGTCTATTTGGAAACAGCCTCTCTACCCCAGGGTAGGGGTAAGGTCTGCGTACATATTACCCTCCCCAAACCCCACTAAGTGGGATTATACTGGGTTGTTGTTGTTAGTTCCCTTCAGGGCCGGAACTTATAAATCATTTTACAAACGTAGATCATTTAAAGTTAGAAGGCAACCAACTTTAAACCTTCACCTCATCTCACTAAAAATCATACCTCGTCTTTGTGTAATAAAGTAAAGCAACATCCACTTTGGCCTGCTCTTGCCGTTCAACCCGCCCGATGAATAAATGTTTTTATATACGCAGGCATATCATAGTTTACGACATTTCTAACTCCTTCAACATCCATTCCATGAGTCATAGCATCAGAGGAAATAAGCACTTGCACTTTTCCTGCCCGAAAGGCGTTCAATGTCTTGCTGCAGGACAAAAGTTCAAAATATGAAATTGGACTATTGTACACTTGAATAAACAACAAGAAATACCACAACGTTTACACAGGTATTCTTGCACGACAATATGTTTCCTAAATAAACGTAACACCGCCTTTATACAACATCAAGTATAAGCATGATGACCAAAAAGTTTCTTTATTCTCTACTTCTTTTTCTGCTTTTTAGAAAAGTTCTCCATTTAACCCAGTTCCCAGAGTTCAAAGCCACAATAAACTCGGATTGCGACCGAGACAGAACAACACCAAACATGCCCCCTTTCTAAACCTATAAAGATTGACAGCGGTTAATAGTCACTTGGATTAGGGTAGATAGGATTTCTTGTGAGATGCAGACATTCTCATATGGCCACACAAGATTGTCTTGTGAGAAAAGTGTCTCTGATGCATAATTTTGGGAGTAGGGAAAACTATCCCTTTTGTCAAGAATCTAAGATTTTTACACTTCTAAAATATTACCTTGGAAACCGATAAGCAAAATAGAACTTATAACAGTACAATAGTACATCAAATTTTCCAGCAACCTAGGTGCTCCTTGCATCACTACCTTCAGTTAGCTTCAGTAACATGTGTGCTCATGCAAATCATCTTTAGTACAGCTGACTGCAAACTTGTCTAGCAAATCAAATAATGTAAAAGCTCAGAGCTAAATTAAAGTTGTTAAGAGAATACAGCTACAGTACCTTCTTACAGATTGACGTTGAAGACGAGAATATTCCTTGAACTCAATTTGCAAATTGTCGAAAAACTTAAGCAAGGTGCATAATCTATGAGTGGACTCCACAGATGATGTGAAAACAATTGATTTCTCCCCTTGCAGACTTTGAAGAAGGGAAACTAGATAAAGTGGCTTGAGCTTCGATTGACATATCTACACAGAAAGAAGGTAAATTCACCAATATCAGTCATCTTAATAGAAAGTTCAAAAGCAAAGGATGCAAAAATAGCAGCAAGTCCAATGGGAGTGAAAAGTGATAAGTGAGAAGCACACTTTTTCAAACTGAACACATACCTGATATACTTGAATATAGTACTTCAAACACTAAATTGCAATTGAAATTGCTAACTTCAGCATCCAGTATCCGACAATGAAAATATTTATCCAACAGCTCAAATTAAACATCATTAAAATGTAATTTGGAGAGGAGTCCCAACAATCAAAGAGCAAAAAATCCTTATTCTTTATTTCTTTTCCTCCCTTCTTTTAACTGGGAAAAAAGAATGGTTTTTTCTTTTTCATTTTTCAATGTCAATCGAATTGCTTCTCACTGGATAAATTACTTTCTGAAGCACATTGCTTTCTCATAAGGCGATAACCCTCACATCGCATTGCTCTGTTTCTTTAAGCAATGGAACCCTCAGCATTACTTCGTCCCACTAAGCAACTAAGTGATGGTTTTTAGATAAACTCTCACTTTGTATCATAGACAAGAGGGGTTGCTCTGATGGTAAGCAACCCCCACTTCCAACCGAGAGGTTGTGAGTTCGAGTCTCCCCAAGAGCAAGGTGGGAAGTTCTTGGAGGGAAGGATGCCGGGGGTCTATTTGGAAACAGCCTTTCTACCCAAGGGTAGGGGTAAGGTCTGCGTACACACTACCCTCCTCAGACCCCACTAAGTCGGATTATACTGGGTTGTTGTTGTTGTTGTCTCACTTTGTATCACGCTGTCGCTTTAAGCAACAAAGTGATGATTTTTAATAACAGTGGTGTGGAGATGTAGGGAAGACATTCATGTATGAGTGTTTAAAGACAATCCATGAGGTAAATACACAAAACAGTTTAAGCCAATGCTTTTAGAGAAAATAAGGTGTTGCAAAACAGAGATTTATTTGAAAGATTACACTGGAGCAATAACGTCTGCTATGTGAGCATATCTTTAGAACACAAAACAAAGTTCCTCTCAAAATAACATAGCTAAATTAGTAAATGCCTTAAGAGTTAGGAGCCAACAAACTGTATGATTTTTTTTCTTTTGATAGGTTAGGCAAACATGAGTTCTAATACTCGTTAAGATAAATTATATGCAATAGTAAACACATTTCAGGCACATCAGGAAAGAGCTGATAATGTATAAATAGAGATTATTTCATTCAAGTAGCATAGTCCAACCACTTTAAATGATTTGAGTTCTTCAGGCAGCTTAATGTCTTTCTCCAGTCATCAAAAGAAGAGGGTGATGTAAATCAAGCTGAGCAAGTTTACTTGGGTCTTGTGTTAGTGTGGCTGATAAAACCATCTTTGCAAGCGTTGGATAGGCTTTGCCCTTGAACCCTCTTTCTGTGCCCCTGCATTTGTTTTAAAGCAATGCTTAAAATAATCCCACATGTGAAATGGACAAAAAGAAAACAAGACAGTGAAATGCCTATGTGCACTTCGATCCCAAGGAGCAAACTCAATGAACCATCACTCGATCAAAGGTCCAAACCTTCTAGCAAACTTGCATCCACTAACACAAGCACTTAGTTTCAGATAAAAAGTGGATACATTTTCATGATCACAAGAACCAGCAGCTCCATAATGAAAGGGTTTGACAGTCAAAGATATAATGCAATTGCCATAAAGCAATCAACCAGACTTGAATAATCAGATATTCACTTCTAGTATGATTAGAAAATTGTCATATCACGACTGAGAGAAGATGTGCATCTAAGACAAATTCCACATTTAAGCAATTCATAGGAGGGGGGGGGGGGGGGGGGGAATAGAACATACACTCTCATGATGATTGTCTTCAATGAACCATAATTGCAAGGAAGAAGATCATCAGCAGAAGGGAAGTTCCCATCTATTGAAAAGCTGGTCAGCTGGATGACAGTAAGCAGCAGCAACAACAACAACAACCCAGTATAATCCCACTTAGTAGGGTCTGGGGAGGGTAGTGTGTACGCAGACCTTACCCCTACCCTTGGGTAGAGAGGCTGTTTCCAAATAGACCCCCGGCATCCTTCCCTCCAAGAACTTCTCACCTTGCTCTTGGGGAGACTCGAACTCACTGTTAGATATGTAGATATAGTAGAACTCTAGTTATAGTAGAACTCTAGGTTATTAGTATTATATATAGGGCTCATTGTATTATGTTTAATCTCAGTTGTATTCTTCTCCCGTGCCTTCTCACATGGTATCAGAGCCAGGCCCATCCCAATTATTGTTACCGATGTTAGGCCCTCATTTACGTTGTCCACGCTCCAGAGATCTGGGCGTGGGGGGAGGTGTTGAGTTGTCCCACATCGGAGGGATTTGAGGTCATTGGTCTCCTTATATGGCTTGGGCAATCCTCACCTCATAAGCTAGCTTTTGGGGTTGAGTTAGGCCCAAGGTCCATTCTTATCATGGTATCAGAGCTTTGGTGAGATAATTATCGTTGTGCGTCATTCCAACGACATCCGGGAAGAAATAACTCGGTCACCGTGCAATTTTTCGGTGACCTAAGTGACTAATTACGTCAAAGTCACTAATTATCAGTGTTGTGCAAAAACCAACACCACCACAAGACTCGGAATAGAATTCCGACCAAACCCCAGAAATTTCTCCGGCAGACTCCCCGTCACGCGCCGCCGCAGCTGTCGGCGCGTCAGACCACGCGCCGGCGCGTGGGGCTGCTTCCAGCCAGTTTTTGGCTTCGCTCCAGAAGGACAGTTTGGTCGGCCTTAATTTCCGACCCTACCCATCCTTGTTCCGTTCGATTCCGACAACTTTCAGTTTTTCCGGCGACTTTTCCGGCAGCTACAGAGACTTTCCGGCCAGAATTTCAAAAAGTTTCTTCAGGACAGTATCATCGCCCTCAAATTCCGAGCCTACTCATGTTTTTACTTTTCAATTCCGACAACTTTGAAGTTTTTCCGGCATCTACAGTGATTTTCCGGAAAAAAAAAAAAAAGAGAGAAAAAAAAACAGTTTTCCTTCATCTGTTTCAGCAAATTTTCAGCGATGTCTTTGGGAATCGATGCTTTCGGGTCTAGAAACCTGGGTTCGATGTTAAACTACATATGTAACAAGCTCGGTACATATGATTTATATGCACCAGCTTGAGGGGGAGTGTTAGATATGTAGATATAGTAGAACTCTAGTTATAGTAGAACTCTAGGTTATTAGTATTATATATAGGGCTCATTGTATTATGTTTAATCTCAGTTGTATTCTTCTCCCGTGCTTTCTCACATCCGTGCCTTCTCACACTCACAACCTCTCGGTTGGAAGTGGGGGTTGCTTATCATCACAGCAACCCCTCTTGTCTTATTGTGTAAGCAGCCAGGACAGATAAAACTAGAATTTCCCAGATTTCCTGGGGAGTTGTATTTATTTCCAAAATATAGGAGGAGGATGTGAGCCTTACCTCCAAGGATTACAACATAGTGATATGCATCCGACAGAGGTTGTTACAAAAGTTTACGCCGCTGTTAAAGTACAAGACATTTACTACTTAGCTAACAAAAAAATTTGCTTTGTCATATTAAGCCTAACAGTAGGTGATAAGAATGGACCTTGGACCTAACTCAACCCCAAAAGCTAGCTTATGAGGTGAGGATTGCCCAAGCCATATAAGGAGACCAAGGACCTCAAATCCCTCCGATGTGGGACAACTCAACACCCCCCCTCACGCCCAGATCTCTGGAGCGTGGACAACATAAATGGGGGCCCAACATCGATAACAATAATTGGGATGGGCCTAGCTCTGATACCATGATAAGAATGGACCTTGGGCCTAAGTCAACCCCAAAAGCTAGCTTATGAGGTGAGGATTGCCCAAGCCATATAAGGAGACCAAGGACCTCAAATCCCTCCGATGTGGGACAAATCAACAATTTACATCATCCTCTTCTTTTGACGACTGGAGAAAGACGTTACAAGCTGCCTAAAGAACTCAAATCATTTAAAGTGGTGGGACTATGCTACTTGAATGAAATAATCTCTATTTATACATTATCGGCTCTTTCCTGATGTGCCTGAAATGTGTTTACTATTGCATATAATTTATCTTAACAAATATTAGAACTCATGTTTGCCTAACCTATCAAAAGAAAAAAAAAATCATACAGTTTGGTGGCTCCTAACTCTTAAGGCATTTACTAATTTAGCTATGTTATTTTGAGAGGACTTTGTTTTGTGTTCTAAAAATATGCTCACATAGCAGAAGTTATTGCTCCAGTGTAGTCTTTCATTAAATATCTGTTTTGCAACACCTTATTTTCTCTAAAAGCATTGGCTTAAACTGTTTTGTGTATTTACCTCATGGATTGTAAATACTCATACATGAATGCCTTCCCTACGTCTCCACGCCACTGTTATTAAAAACCATCACTTTGTTGCTTAAAGCGACAGCGTGATACAAAGTGAGAGTTTATCTAAAAACTGTGAGAATATGTAAATAGTAGTAAAATAACCCTAATCCAATATGTATTAGGAGTAGGATAGGTTATGTGTAAATATATGGCTCATTGTATCATGTTTAATATCAATATATCATATTTTTCTCCCGTGCTTTCTCACATGGTATCAGAGCCATCGGTGAGATAATTATCGTTGTGCTTCATTCCAACGACATCCGGGAAGAAATCAGTCTTCACCGTACAATTTTCCGGTGACCTAAGTGACTTTTTACATCAAAGTCATTATTTATCAGTTTTGTGAAAAATCCAACACCGCCATAAGGTCCGCGAGAGAATTCCGACCAAACCCCAGAAAACGTCACCTGAAAACACCCACCCACGCGCCCCCACGCGCCTGCCAGAGTTCTGCCGCCGGCGGCGCGTCTGTCCCACGCGCCGGCGCGTGAGGTCCCTTCCAGCCAGATTTTCAAAACTTTTTCTTTCAGACAGCCTGTTCCCTGGTGTTTCCGAGACTACCCATATTTTTACTTTTCAATTCCGACCACTTTGAATTTTTTTCAGGCATCTACAGTGATTTTTCCGGCAACTACAGTAATTTTCTAGCAAAAACAGTATTTCCTTCATCTGTTTTAGCAAGTTTTCATGATGTCTTTGGGAGTCGATGCTTTCGGGCCTAAAAACTCGGCTTCTGGCAATTCCGGTGTTATGATTACCTCAGAACCTTTAATGGGAGGTTCAAACTACCTAGCTTGGGCTTCGTCTGTCGAGTTGTGGTGTGAAGGTCAAGGTGTTCAAGATCAGCTAATCAAGGAGTCTAGTGAAGGAGATGAAAAGGCCAAAGCACATTGGGAGAAGATCGATGCTCAATTATGCAGTATTTTGTGGCGATCTATTGATTCCAAGTTGATGCCCTTGTTTCGTCTATTCCAGACATGTTATTTGGTTTGGGAAAAGGCTCGTACTTTATACACTAATGACATATCTTATTTCTATGATGTGATATCGCGGATGACAAATTTAAAGAAACAGGAGTTAGATATGTCTACTTACTTGGGACAAGTACAGGTAGTTATGGAGGAATTTGAGACGTTGATGCCAGTTTCTGCTAGCGTTGCAAAGCAGCAAGAGCAACGACAAAAGTTGTTTCTAGTTCTTACTCTTGCTGGGCTTCCTAATGATCTCGACTCAGTACGCGATAAAATTTTGGCTAGTCTGACTGTCCCCACAGTTGATGAATTATTCTCTCGATTACTTCGCCTTGCTACGGCACTAAGCCACCCAGTGAGCTCATCACAGACAGTTGATTCATCTATACTCGTATCCCAATCAATGGACAATCGGGTATCTCATACTATGGAGAATAGACGGGGAAGTGGTCGTTTTGGAAGATCTAGATCCAAGTGTTCTTATTGTCATAAACTTGGTCACACTCGTGACGTGTGCTATTCTTTACATGGTCGACCACCCAAAAATGCTTATGTTGCTCAGACCGAGCCTACAGGTAACCAGAGATTTTCTGTATCTAAAGGGGAGTATAATGAGTCCCTTAAATATCGAGCAAGTAAGCAGACATCTCCACAAGTAGTCTCTGTTGGTCAGAATGATACTTCTGTTGCTGGTAAATCTTTTGCTTGTGTTTCCCAGTCTAGTCCTCTTGAACAATGTGTTGTGGACTCAGCTGCTTCTTATCATATCTCTGGTAATAAATCCCTTTTGTCAGATATTGCATATTCATAGTTTCTTCCAAACGTTACTTTAGCCAATGGGTCTCAAACTAAAGCAAAAGGAGTTGGACAAGCGAATCCCCTACCCTCTGTCACTCAAGATTCCGTTCTTTATGTCTCTGGCTGTCCTTTTAATCTTGCATCTGTTAATCGTTTGACTCGTGCACTCCATTGCAGTATATATTTTATTGATGATTCTTTTATTATGCAGGACCGCAGTACGGGACAGACGATTGGAACAAGGCTTGAATCAGAAGGACTGTACTACCTTAACTCATTAAAATCCTCCAAGGCCTGTCTAGTTGCAGATCCTCCAGACCTACTTCACAGTCGTTTAGGACATCCTAGCTTGTCCAAGCTTCAGAAGATGGTGCCTAGTTTGTCTAGTTTATCAACATTAGAGTTTGAGTCATGTTAGCTCGGGAAATATACCCGAGCCTCCTTTCCTCGTAGTATTGAGAGTCGTGCAGAGTCTATTTTTTCTTTAGTTCATTCGGATATATGGGGTCCTAATAGAGTCGGTTGAACCTTGTGATTTCGTTATTTTGTTAGTTCATTGATGATCATTCAAGATGTACTTGGATTTTCTTAATGAAAGCGTTCTGAGTTGTTTTCTATATTCCAGAATTTTTGTGCTGAAATTAAAATCAATTTGGTGTTTCTATTCGCACTTTTCGCAGTGATAATGCCTTAGAATATTTGTCCTCTCAATTTCAGCAGTTTATGACTTCTCAAGGAATTATTCATCAGATCTCTTGTCCTTATACCCCTCAGCAAAATGGGGTTGCATAGAGAAAAAATAGGCACATTATTGAGACTGCTCGCACACTTCTCCTTGAATCTCATGTTCTGCTGCGTTTTTGGGGCGATGCAGTTCTCAAATCTGGTTATTTGGTTAATCGGATGCCTTCATCTCATATCTAGAATCAGATTCCGTATGAGGTATTGTTTCCCCAGCCACCCTTATACTCTGTTCCCCCTCGTGTTTTTGTGAGCACTTATTTCGTTCATAACTTAGCCCCGGGAGAGATAAGTTAGCTCCTCGTGCTCTCAAGTGTGTCTTCCTTGGTTATTCTCGTGTCCAGAAGGGCTATCGTTGTTATTCACATGATCTTCGTAGGTACCTTATGTCAGCTGATGTCACATTTTTTGAGTCTAAACATTTATTTACCTCTTCTGACCATTCTGACCATCTTGATATATCTGAGGTTTTACCTATACAGGCCTTTAGGGATTCTACTATAGCTCCTCCTACACCTTTCGCTACAGAAGTCTTACCCATTCCAACCTCTGGAGAGTCTAGTGTGGCTCCTCCTGGACTCCCTGCCACAGAAACTCCACTCTTGATATATCATCGTCCTCCTCGCCTAGCATCCGGCCCGGTTGATTCACGTCTTGCACCTGACCCTGCTCCTACTGCGGACTTGTCTCTTCCGATTGCACTTCGGAAAGGTATACGGACCACCCTTAATCCTAATCCCCATTATATCGGTTTAAGTTATCATCGTTTGTCATCACCCTATTATGCTTTTCTATCTTCTTTGTCCTCTGTTTCCATCCCTCAGTCTACAGGTAAAGCTTTGTCTCATCCAGGGTGGCGACAGGCTATGACTCACGAGATGTGTGCTTTACATACGAGTGGTACTTGGGATCTCATCACTCTTCCTTCAGGTAAATCTACTGTTAGTTGTCGTTGGGTGTATGCAGTCAAGGTTGGTCAAGATGGTAAGGTTGATCGTCTTAAGGCTCGTCTTGTTGCCAAGGGATATACTCAGATATTTGGGCTTGATTACAGTGATACCTTCTCTCCCGTGGCTAAGATAGCATCAGTCCGCCTTTTTCTATCCATGGCTGATGTTCGCCATTGGCCCCTGTATCAGCTGGACATTAAAAATGCGTTTTTACACGGTGACCTTGAGGATGAAGTTTATATGGAGCAACCACCTGAGTTTGTTGCTCAGGGGGAGTCTCGTGGCCTTGTATGTCGCTTGCGCCGGTCACTTTATGGTCTAAAGCAGTCTCCTCGAGCCTGGTTTGGTAAGTTAGCACTATTATCCAGGACTTTGGCATGACTCGGAGTGAATCTGATCACTCTGTATTTTATCGACATTCTGATTCGAGTTTCTGTATTTATCTAGTGGTCTATATTGACGACATTTGTTATTACCGGCAATGACCAGGATGGTATTACTAAATTGAAGCAACTTTTCTTTCAACACTTTCAGACTAAGGATCTGGGCACACTAAAGTATTTTCTGGGTATTGAAGTCGCTCAGTCTAGCTCAGGTATTGTGATCTCACAACGGAAGTATGCCTTAGATATTCTTGAGGAGACAAGAATGACAGGTTGTAGTCCTGTTGACACTCCGATGGATCCGAATTCTAAACTTCTTCCAGGACAGGGGGAGCCTCTTAATGATCCTGCAAGATATAGGCGGTTAGTTGGTAAATTAAATTATCTTACAGTGACAAGACCTGACATTTCCTTCGTGTGAGTGTTGTGAGCCAGTTTATGGGTTCTCCGTGTGATAGTCATTGGGATGCAGTTGTGCGCATTCTTCGGTACATAAAAACAACTCCAGGTAAAGGTTTAGATCGTTGGATACTCCGATGCTGATTGGGCAGGATCGCCTTCTGACAGACGTTCTACTTCTGGATATTGTGTCTTAGTAGGAGGAAATTTGGTATCTTGGAAAAGCAAGAAACAGAATGTGGTTGCTCGGTCTAGTGCAGAAGCAGAATATCGAGCAATGGATATGGCGACATGTGAGCTAGTTTGGATCAAACAGTTGCTCAAAGAGCTGAAATTTAGTGATGTTAGTCAGATGGGACTTGTGTGTCATAATCAAGCTGCTCTTCATATTGCGTCAAATCCAGTGTGCCATGAGAGTACATCAAAATTTTCCAGCAACCTAGGTGCTCCTTGCATCACTACCTTCAGTTAGCTTCAGTAACATGTGTGCTCATGCAAATCATCTTTAGTACAGCTGACTGCAAACTTGTCTAGCAAATCAAATACTGTAAAAGCTCAGAGCTAAATTAAAGTTGTTAAGAGAATACAGCTACAGTACCTTCTTACAGATTGACGTTGAAGACGAGAATATTCCTTGAACTCAATTTGCAAATTGTCGAAAAACTTAAGCAAGGTGCATAATCTATGAGTGGACTCCACAGATGATGTGAAAACAATTGATTTCTCCCCTTGCAGACTTTGAAGAAGGGAAACTAGATAAAGTGGCTTGAGCTTCGATTGACATATCTAAACAGAAAGAAGGTATATTCACCAATATCAGTCATCTTAATAGAAAGTTCAAAAGCAAAGGATGCAAAAATAGCAGCAAGTCCAATGGGAGTGAAAAGTGATAAGTGAGATGCACACTTTTTCAAACTGAACACATACCTGATATACTTGAATATAGTACTTCAAACACTAAATTGCAATTGAAATTGCTAACTTCAGCATCCAGTATCCGACAATGAAAATATTTATCCAACAGCTCAAATTAAACATCATTAAAATGTAATTTGGAGAGGAGTCCTAACACTCAAAGAGCAAAAAGCCCTTATTCTTTATTTCTTTTCCTCCCTGTTTTTAACTGGGAAAAAACAATGGCTTTTTTCTTTTTCATTTTTCAATGTCAATCGAATTGCTTCTCACTGGATAAATTACTTTCTGAAGCACATTGCTTCCTCATAAGGCGATAACCCTCACATCGCATTGCTCCGTTGCTTTAAGCAATGGAACCCTCAGCATTACTTCGTCCTACTAAGCAACGAAGTGTGTTTTTGTGAGAAAGCACGGGAGAAAAATTGATGTATTGATATTAAACATGATAGGATGAGCCCTATATATACACATAACATATCCTACTCCTAATACATATTGGATTAGGGTTATTTTACTACTATTTACATATTCTAACACTCCCCCTCAAGCTGGTGCATATAAATCATATGTACCGAGCTTGTTACATATGTAGTTAATATGATGACCAGTGAGGGACTTGGTGAAAATGTCTGCAAGCTGATCATTTGACTTTACAAACTTTGTAGCAATATCTCCCGAGAGTATCTTTTCTCTCACAAAGTGACAGTCAATCTCAATGTGCTTAGTTCTCTCATGGCACACTGGATTTGACGCAATATGAAGAGCAACTTGATTATCACACACAAGTCCCATCTGACTTACATCACTAAATTTCAGCTCTTTGAGCAACTGTTTGATCCAAACTAGCTCACATGTCGCCATAGCCATTGCTCGATATTCTGCTTCTGCACTAGACCGAGCAACCACATTCTGTTTCTTGCTTTTCCAAGATACCAAATTTCCTCCTACTAAGACACAATATCCAGAAGTAGAACGTCTGTCACAAGGCGATCCTGCCCAATCAGCATCGGAGTATCCAACAATCTGCTCATGGCCTCGATCCTCAAATAATAAACCTTTACCTGGAGTTGATTTTATATACCGAAGAATGCAAACAACTGCATCCCAATGACTATCACATGGCGAACCCATAAACTGGGTCACAACACTCACAGGAAAGGAAATGTCAGGTCTTGTCACTGTAAGATAATTTAATTTACCAACTAACCGCCTATATCTTGCAGGATCGTTAAGAGGCTCCCCCAGTCCTGGAAGAAGTTTAGAATTCGGATCCATCGGAGTGTCAACAGGTTTACAACCTGTCATTCCTCTCTCATCAAGAATATCTAAGGCATACTTCCGTTGTGAGACCACAATACTTGAGCTAGACTGTGCGACCTCAATACCCAGAAAATACTTTAGTGTGCCCAGATCCTTAGTCTAAAAGTGTTGAAAGAGATGTTGTTTCAATTTAGTAATACCATCCTGGTCATTGCCGGTAATAACAATGTCGTCAACATAGACCAGTAGATAAATACAGAGACGTGAATCAGAATGCCGATAGAATACAGAGTGATCAACTTCACTCCGAGTCATGCCAAAGTCCTGGATAACAGTGCTAAACTTACCAAACCAGGCTCGAGGAGACTACGTTAGACCATAAAGTGACCGGCGCAAGCGAAATACAAGGCCACGAGACTCTCCCTGAGCAACAAACCCAGGTGGTTGCTCCATATACACTTCATCCTCAAGGTCACCGTGTAAAAATACATTTTTAATGTCCAGCTGATACAGGGGCCAATGGAGAACAGCAGCCATAGAGAGAAAAAGGCGGACTGATGCTATCTTAGCCACGGGAGAGAAGGTATCACTGTAATCAAGCACAAATATCTGAGTATATCCCGTGGCAACAAGACAAGCCTTAAGACGATCAACCTTACCATCTGGACCAACCTTGACTGCATACACCCAACGACAGCCAACAGTAGATTTACCTGAAGGAAGAGGGACGAGCTCCCAAGTACCACTCGTATGTAAAGCAGACATCTTGTCAGTCATACCTGTCGTCACCCTGGATGAGATAATGCTTCACCTGTAGACTTAGGGATGGAAACAGAGGACAAAGAAGATAGAAAAGCATAATAGGGTGATGACAAACGATGATAACTTAATCCGTTATAATGGGGATTAGGATTAAAGGTGTTCCGTATACCTTTCCGAAGTGCAATCGGAAGAGACAAGTCCGCAGTAGGAGCAGGGTCAGGTGCAAGACGTGAATCAACCGGGCCGGATGCTGGGCGAGGACGACGATGATATGTCAAGAATGGAGTGTCTTGTGCAGGGAGTCTAGGAGGAGCCACAGTAGACGTTCCAACGGTTGGAATGGGTAAGACTTCTGTAGCGGAAGGTGAAGGAGGAGATATAGTAGACTCCCTAAAGGCCGGTATAGGTAAAACCTCAGATATATCAAGATGGTCTGAATGGTCAGAAGAGGAAAAGAAAGGTTTAGACTCAAAAAATGTGACATCGGCTGACATAAGGTACCTATGAAGATCAGGTGAATAACAACGATAGCCCTTCTGAGCACGAGAATAACCAAGGAAGACACACTTGAGAGCACGAGGAGCTAACTTATCTTTCCCAGGAGCTAAGTTATGAACGAAACAATTGCTCCCAAAAACATGAGGGGGAACATGGTATAAGGGTGACTAGGGAAACAATACCTCATGCGGAATCTGATTCTGGATGGGAGATGAAGGCATCCGATTAACCAAATAACAAGATGTGAGAACTGCATCGCCCCAAAAACGCAGCGGAACATGAGACTCAATGAGAAGTGTGCGAGCAGTCTCAATAATGTGCCTATTCTTTCTCTCTGCAACCCCATTTTGCTGAGGGGTATAAGGACAAGAGGTCTGATGAATAATTCCATGAGAAGACATAAACTGCTGAAATTGAGAGGGTAAATATTCTAAGGCATTGTCACTGCGAAGAGTGCGAATAGAAACACCAAATTGATTTTTAATTTCAGCACAAAAATTCTGGAATATAGAAAACAACTCAGAACGATCTTTCATTAAGAAAATCTAAGTACATCTTGAATGATCATCAATGAAACTAACAAAATAACGAAATCCCAAGGTTGAACTAACTCTAGTAGGACCCCATATATCCGAATGAACTAAAGAAAAAACAGACTCTGCACGACTCTCAATACTACGAGGAAAGGAGGAGCGGGTATGTTTCCTGAGCTGACATGACTCACACTCTAATGTGGATAAACTAGACAAACGAGGCACCATCTTCTGAAGTTTGGACAAACTAGGATGTCCTAAAAGACTGTGAAGTATGTCTGGAGGATCTGCAACTAGACAGGCCTTAGAGGATGTTAATGAGTTAAGGTAGTAGAGTCCGTCTGATTCAAGTCCTGTTCTAATCGTCTGTCCTGTACTGCGGTCCTGCATAATAAAAGAGTCATCAATAAAATATATTCCGCAATGGAGGGCACGAGTCAAACGACTAATAGATGCAAGATTAAAAGGACAGCCAGGGACATAAAGAACGGAATCTAGAGTGACAGAGGATAGAGGATTCGCTTGTCCAACTCCTTTTGCTTTAGTTTGAGACCCATTAGCTAAAGTAACGTTGGGAAGAAACTGTGAATACGCAATATTTGACAAAAGGGATTTATTACCAGATATATGATCAGAAGCAGCTGAGTCCACAACCCATTGTTCAAGAGGACTAGACTGGGAAACACAAGCAAAAGAATTACCAGCAACAGAAGTATCACTCTGAGCAACAATGGCTACTTGTGGAGACGTCTGCTTACTTGCTCGATATTTAAGGAACTCATTATACTACCTTTCAGATACAGAAAATCCCTGGTTACCTGTAGTCTCGGTCTGAGCAACATAAGCATTTTTTGGTGGTCGACCATGTAAAGAATGGCACACGTCACGAGTGTGACCAAGTTTATAACAATAAGAACACTTGGGTCTAGATCTTCCAAAACGACCTCCTCCTTGTCTATACTCCATAGTATGAGAAGCCCGTTGTCCACGGATTGGGATACGAGGATAGATGAATCAAATGTCTGTGATGACCTCACTAGGTGACTTGGTGCTACAGCAAGGCGAAGTAAGCGAGAGAATAATTCATCAACTGTGGGGACAGTCGGACTAGCCAAAATCTGATCGCGTACTGAGTCAAAATCATTAGGAAGCCCAGCAAGAGTAAGAACTAGAAACAGCTTTTGTCGTTGCTCTTGCTGCTTTGCATCGCTAGCAGAAACTGGCATCAAGGTCTCAAATTCCTCCATAACTGCCTGCACTTGACCCAAGTAAGTAGACATATCTAATTCTTGTTTCTTTAAATTTGTCATCCGCGATATCACATCATAGAAACGAGATATGTCATTAGTGTATAAAGTACGAGCCTTTTCCCAAACCAAATAACATGTTTGGAATGGACGAAACAAGGGCATCAACTTGGAATCAATAGATCGCCACAAAATACTGCATAATTGAGCATCGATCTTCTCCCAATGTGCTTTGGCTTTTTCATCTCCGTCACTAGACTCCTTGATTAGATGATCCTGAACACCTTGACCTTTACACCACAACTCGACAGATGAAGCCCAAGCTAGGTAGTTTGAACCTCCCAGTAAAGGTTCTGAGGTAATCATAACACCGGAACTGCCAGAACCCGGGTTTCTAGACCCGAAAGCATCGAGTCCCAAAAAAGACATCTTTGGATTATCAACTGAAAACTCACTTAAACTAAAACAGAAACTGAAAACTGGAGCTGCCGAAAAAACTGGAACACTGTATCGCCGGAAAAAATACTGTAGCTGCCGAAAAAATTCAAAGTTGTCGGAATTGAAAAATAAAAATATGGATAGGCTCGGAATTCAAGGGCGAGCAGACTGTCCTGAAGAAATTCTGGCCGGAAAGTACTGTAGCTGCAGGAAAAGTCAGTAAAGTCGCCGGAAAAAACTCAAAGTTGTCGGAATCGAACGAAAATAGGATGGGTAGGGTCGGAATTTAAGGGCGAGCAAACTGTCCTGAAGGAGTCACCGGAAATTCTGGCAAGAAAGGGTGCCACGCGCCGGCGCGTGGGCTCACGCGCCGAAGGTGTTGGCGGCGCGTGGGGGCGCGTGGGTCAGAGTTGCCCGGAGAAATTTCTGGGGTTTGGTCGCCGGAAAGAGACGAGTGTTTTGGTATTGCTGGATTTTGCACCGCACTGACCAAGACTGATTTTACTTGAAAAAGTCGCCGGAAAAGGGTTCCGATGTCTGATTTTACTTCCCGGAATGGAATTTATGCGCAGCAATAAATATCTCACGATAGCTCTGATACCATGTGAGAAAGCACTGGAGAAAAATATATATAATTCATATTAAACATGATACAATGAGCCCTATATATAATACACATAACCTAACCTACTCCTAATACACTTTGAATTAGGGTTCTACTATTTACATATTCTAACAACTGTTAATATTGGTATTGGATTAACTGAAGGAGAGGAAAACGAAAAATCAAATAATCTTGTAGTACCTTGAGTTCTCTGATTATTTTTGGATCCATTGAACATAAGCGACCAGTCAACTTGTAGTAGGAGACGAAGTGCATGGAAGTTTGCGCCGGTAGCTGTCATATGGGTAGTTTGGAAGGAACGGAATATGAGAGCTTTTGAGGGTGTAGAGATTAAAAAGAACCAGCTTAGGAGTAGTATTTTATCCCTTATTTCTTTTTGGTGCACCCACAAGATTCCTTTATGTATGAAGAATGGGTGTCATTCGTAGAAAACCATCTTATTTTGTAGGTTTTCTACTTTTTGGTATACTTTTTGTATGTGACCATGTTTTGCTCAAACATTAATAAAATTATTACTTTATCAAAAAAGAAAAGCCGAAGAGAAGCCTTGTATGAAGAACCTTTTACGATGGTATTTTAACCTTAAGCATACAGCTAAATTCAAGCCTCTCTGTCTTTACTATGGACACTTGACACATAAGCTGGTACTATTTGAAGCGCCAGATTTCATTAGATCCATGTTGATTCAATGGAAGAAGAAGCTTAGAATGTCAGTCAATTACATCTGAACTGCCCCGTATCTATGCGGAAATACCACTAATACGCAGAACAACAGCTGTGGAAGTGGCTGTAAAGATGAGAGGGTGACTCCAGCAAGTCAAGAGAATGATACCAAAGGAAGGGGAAGAGAAAAGGAAGCTGAAGGAAACGGGAAACTGAAAATCAAGGGAACTAGACTCACAAAGGAAGTGTAGGAATAGGGAGAGAGGAGGAAGAAGGGGGAAGTATCGCAATAATGAAGTTGGAGGGTAAACTGACTCACATATTAAGAATTATGGTTTCTATTTGTTTGGGAGGAAAACACTAGCTACAGCATAAGGAAGAAGCACTGGGCGGAATGACCAGTTAGTATTATATAGCAGGAAAGGGGAGCAGTAGGTTCTTTTGATGTAAAGTTGCTAATTGGTTGTATTAAGCATGGGCGTTTCGACATTCTCGTATTTTGATCTAGTTAAGTGCAGCTGAGTTCACTGTGCTATAACATGTTAATATATGCTTGTGACTCCTTCCTTCGTGCTTGTTTTATGGAATAAATTGCTCTGTTTATTTATAAAAGAAACACAGATAGTACTGTGCACAACAATTTCTTCAGCCGTATAGAAATAACTTTGGGAATATTTAAAGAAGTAGCAATAGAAGTTTGCTGCTAGTTCGATGGAGGAATTTTCCTTTACTCCCACAGGTCACATACAGTCAATATTATCTAGTCTTGGCAGAGCTTGGACTCTATCCAAGCTTTATGGACTTCGTATCTAAGAAAGAGAGAAAATTTGCACAAGGAAAACATTTAGAAATCATTAGACTTGTACGGAACTGAAAAAAAATTGAAAGAACTCTCAGCAAGCCTAAGTAGATACTTCAGCTGCCAAATACAGAAAAAGACCTCTGAACTTCTTTGAGAAAATATTTTGAATTTTTTGCATTAGAAGATGAAGCAGAATAAGCTAAAGATGATTAAGGTGAAGGACTCTTCCGAGAAAGTGACTCGCTTGTGCCAACTTCCCTCTCCTCCTCATTATTGGTATCTAGCAGACTAGCATCTTCGAGGTTTGGTGTCTCATGACATTTACAAACTGTGGTGGTGCTACCTCTATAACAAACCCAGCAATACGAGCAGTTTCCATTTTCTTTAGTACGTTTTGAGAGAGACTGTTGAGGGGAAGACAATAACAATCCTAGGTAGATTTTCATGTCTTAAAATTTATTTACGTGTCAAAGATCGAGTCTAGGACGTACCTGGTGAAGAGAGTTTCTTTTCAAAATTTCTTCAATAGTGCGAAGACTCTATGCGTATCCACACCGAGACCGATCCTTGCTATCAACTCTTTAATCAATGAAACCCGCGAACAAATTGAACGAAAAATATTGTGTTGAAATTTTTCTCAAAAATCTCAACTCAAATTAGAAGAACAAGAAACACTTTTGTTGTAATTGTATTTTTTCTCTCTGGATTTGTATTGCACTCTCACTTTCACAAAGTAAGGTTTTTTCTTCTCAAGAAAAAAGTGGGAATTTGAGAATTTTCTTCTTTATCTCTTTCTCCTTGCTGGAAGGCTGTTTATGAGCGGAAGGGAAGTAGAGGTAGAGGGTCCGAAGGAGAGAGGAGATCTCTGCTCTTATCGTTAATTAGGTATGCCTCCAGATCTGAATGTATACCCTAGGCCAAGGGGTGCAATCCCCCGAGCAGCTCGCTCAGTCTTCAGATCCTATGTGTGGCACACAGACGAATCTTGCCGATGACTCTTCACAAGTAGGCGCGACGTCGATTTGAAAAGCAAGCAAGATGCCACGGACATTGTTGATATAGTTTGCTACTACTTGTGTAGCTTGTTTTTTAGTGCCGCTTACTCTACTCTATTGGGTAATTTTAGAGTGTCTTTATTGATGTTTCCTTGACAGGATTAGAATAGATTCATACTCAACATGACAATGATGAAGACTTGATACTTATCTTCGACAAATCTCAAGCGGGACGAGTCAATAGCAGATGCGGATTTTATTTAATAGCTGCGCTTACGCCTTCAACCCCGAAAAGGTCGGATTCGTGCAAAAAAGTAACATCCGAGATTTGTGAACAGACCGGCTTGGGACAGAGAAATCCTTCTATAAATACTTCGGTTTTCAAGACCGACTCTTTCAACCGCTCAGACATCCATCCCCTTCGCGCTTTTGGTGCTTTTTGATCCCCAGTTGCTATGGGGAACAAAGGACGAAATACAATCGATTCCTCCATTTAAGTGGTTCTCGCTTCTCCTTGTTCCTGTTCCTAACTCCTCCCCGGGTAGTTTATAGCATCATTCAAGTAAATACAGATTAAGATCGTAGAAACATGAGCTTGTGATATAGCTACACCTAATTCCAGACCGGTTAATGCAAGAACTATAAATAAAGGACCAAGATCGGTTCCAACCATTCTTGCTAAGGCTCCTAGCGAAAGATCAAACTTAAGAGTAAGAAAAATTTCTTGTCTTAGACTTAGATAGTTCATCCGACGAACAACTTTAGGTCTTTATTCTGTGTCCTATCCTTCCTTGCGGATTCCCGGTTTCTGAAGGAGTAGCGGCCTGTGTCTCCGGCTCTGGGAGAACTTTACCTATAGCTAACCTAGAGAGCTTTACTTTAAGATAGCTCGGGCAGGCACTCTTCTTCGGAAAGGCGCAAGGGCAAAAGCTTGCTGCTTTCAGTTCATGTTCTTTGGAAGAGAGTACGCGCTTTCGTTAGGAAAGCTCCGCAATTTCAATATCCCTTCCTCATCCCGTAAGTCTGACTGAGGAAAGCAAGCGTAACTCCAAACCTCAAATAAGCCTCGGGCGAAACATAAGACTAGAGCATTACGAGCTAGCTTCCTATAACTCTTTCTAAATCCCGACGGTTTTTCACCGAGGGGGTGGATCGAAGCGATTGCAGCGAAGAATTGATCTGAAACGAAGCACTTCGTCTATAGGCATTGTAGAAAGGATAGAATATGAGCCTAATCGTTCTTCTCGAATCGCTCCAGTACGATGGACCGGGGGGGGGGGGGGGGGGGCCGCCAGAGAAAATGCAAGTCGTAGTCCCAGCTTTTTTTCTCCTTCGATAGAGTTGGATTGGAAGAGTCAGCCTTGCAGCTCGCTCGCTGTCTACTAAATGAGCCTTCACTGCCCGCCCGGCCCCTATCTTTAATCTTAAGTAAAGTGAAGTCAAATCAATGAAGTGAACAGCCCAACCTCTTTGTTTGAAGCTTTGCCAGGAAGCTCCACTTCAACTGCACTTCCTGAAGCTGATGGAAGTACGCTCAGATGAAGAAGTCCCGGTTCCGCTATTCTTTCAGGAAAGGTAGTTCGGCGGAAAGGAATCGGAGATAAAAGAGCTCTGTTTCCAAACAGATTTGTCCATCAGTAATGGGACGTTCGTAAAGAAAAATGCTTTTTTTAATAAAACTTGTGAGTACAACTCTGTGTATCCTTTTTTATCTTCCACCTTATCTCCACAGCTTTGGGCGACCCCTTCCCCTTCCTCTTTTTTTTCGTTTCAAGCATGGACCTTAACTTAGCGAACTGGCTTAGTAAAGTAGAAATCATTAGCTGTCAACTGTTCATAGTCAGCAGTGGAAGAGGGCGTAGCTTTGATTGCTCAAGTTGCCCTCTCATGGTTGAATGTGAAAAAACAATTTATACGCCCCCTTTCTTTATTTAAGGAGATTCTATCCAATTATCAGCCCCGATGCGGAAAGGAGTAAAGAAAGAAGAGTTGAAGACGGCTTAACAGTAAGAGAGAACCCCCTCATCTCGTGGCTAGGAACATCTATGTAGATGGGATTGGATTCATAGTGCCCCAACCTATACCTTACTAATAAAAAGGGGCTTCCCTTTTTCAGCTGCATTGCACTGCCGCATAAACAATGGATCCGCTGGGCTGGATGAGCAACCTTCTATCTGGCCTCTGTACCAATAGTAGAGTGGCTTGCTACTTTCAATCAGAAAAGGAAGATTGAGCAAGGCAAAGGAGAAAGAAGTTGTCCCCTCTTCTCTGCCGCCGCCGCATATGTAGAAAAAGAAGGAGCGGAGAAGTTAGGCCAGCCAGGAGCTAAGCCCCAAGGGAAAGGTCAGCTGAACGAAGCCAGCTAAGGAATAAGAGCTGGGGAAGAGCGAGTTAGGTATGGGCTTTCTTTCACTACCAGAATCACCATTTGGCAGGGCTACTAGGACTTGGGTCTCTCTCTTGGGCGGGGCATCAAGTACATCTATCTTTACCGATTAACCAATTTCTAAACGCTGGAGTAGATCCTAAAGAGCTACCACTTCCTCATGAATTTATCTTGAATCGATTAAAATCGAAAGAACAAAAAAAAAACTTTGCAAATTTTTTCCATCACCCTTTATATAGCATCACCTACAAACCCTTTTCCTATTTGGTTGAGGTAATAATTTTCCTAGGGTAAAAGTTTATCCCAAAAATAAACTTATGGAAAAATTTTGTATGAAATTTCGAATTTTGTTTTCTTTGTTTGCCGAAAATTTTTGGAACAAAATTCCAAATTCCCACTTCCTTCTTTAACGTGGATTCCATTTCCAAATTTTTGGAATTACTAAAAAATTTTATTAATATTATTATACATCCCATATATAAATGAATATTAATTATGAGTACTAAATATATATCACATATATATTCCAATCAAGAGATATTATTTAATTTCTATTCCAAATAGAAACTTCAATTTATTCAGAATATTAATTATAATATTTGTGCTAGCAAAGAATATAATAATATTTTATTTGGACTAATAACTAAATATATTTGACTAATTAAATTCTTTAATTTAATTATCAAATAATAAGTTAATTAATCATTTAGCAAAGATCAGAACACTCGTTAGTGTGCGACCCCATAGGTTCAATACTAAACCGGTAGTAAATTGATCATATCAATATACTAATCAAGGGTGGCGTCTAGCAACACTCATTAACGACCGGATAGCATGAAGAATACAATTTACTCTCAAGAACCAGTAGAAGAATAATGTAGTAATTCCTTCTGTCCTTATAGCTCTAGATCACCCTGGGATATGGTTCAACTGTCAAATCCTAATAGGCGATCAACTATGTGTTCACGTCAAATATAATCGACCATTGAATGACCTAAGAAACTCATTTCTTCTTTCATTCAATTGCCCTGGCCAAGGTCTTAGTTTGGTCGTTTATAATTCATGACAACATGGAGCTTAAACTCATTACCAAGAGTTGACAGATTCCGTCTTGTTCAATCACAAATTCCACAAGTATTTAATCGTACCCAATATCCTTTCAACTATCGCGCTAGGGCCATAGGTGTCTAGTATCAAAGCACAATAAATAACTTGTCAATTACTATGACGATCTCAAGTCAATTCTAACCATTAGGAATTATCCAATGAGTCGGTTCAATGATCATATCTCTATATGCATCATCTACCTATGTGATTTAGTTAATGAGATCAACTAATCTTTATCCGATAAATACGATCACATAAATATTGATCTAACCGGATTACTAATGTCCAAATTAATAATCCTACGATCAAGAACAAATTTAGATTAAATTGTAAAAGACTTTGCTCTCATTATCATGATCTCTATCACGATGACAAATCTCAAAATTTAATCAAGGACCTTATCAAAATAATCAAACAATTGATAATAATGATAAAATAATATCAAATGCCATATATTTTATATCAAATGACATTCACAAAAATATGTTCAAGTTATCAAATATGATATTGGATCTAGGGCATATTTACTATATCCCTAACAATCTCTCACTTGCACTAGAGCCAATCGCTCTTGTACTTCATCCCCAATTTCCACTTATGCTTGTCAAACTCCTTTGTGCCAAGCGCTTTAGTGAATGGGTCTGCATCATTTTCCTTTCCATCAACCTTTTGAATCTCGACGTCTCCACGTTCAATGATCTCTCTTATCAAGTGATACCTTCGCAGAACGTGTTTGGAATTTTGGTGTGATCTTGGTTCTTTTGCTTGAGCAATCGCTCCAGTATTGTTACACAACAATAGAACCGCACCTTCTATTGAAGGAACCACACCAAGTTTAGTTAAGAACTTTTTCATCCATACAGCTTCCTTAGCAGCTTCAGTAGCTGCTATATATTCTGCTTCAGTCACTGAATCAGCTACTGTAGCTTGTTTGGAACTTTTCCAACTCACTGCACCACCATTTAAGGTGAATACATAACCAGAAATAGATTTGATATCATCCCTATCTGAAGAGAAACTTGCATCAGTATAACCTTCAAGTTTTAACTCAGAATCCCCATAGATTAGGAATTGGTCTTTAGTCCTTCTTAAGTACTTAAGAATGGTCTTCACCACCTTCCAATGTTCCTCACCAGGATTTGCCTGATATCGGCTAGTCACTCCAAGTGCATAAGCCACATCAGGACGTGTACATGTCATGGTATACATGATTGCTCCCACTGCACTAGCGTATGGGATCCTACTCATGCGTTCTCTCTCTTCAGGTGTTTTAGGACAATCCTCCCTACCGAGAGAAGTTCCAGTGCCTATCGGTAGATAGCCTCTTTTGGAATTATCCATGTTATACCTCTTTAGGATAGTATCAATTTACAAAGACTGGGAAAGTCCAAGCAGCTTTCTAGATCTATCTCTATTGATCTTTATTCCTAATATATAAGCTGCTTCACCCAAGTCTTTCATGGAAAACTGTTCAGATAGCCAAATCTTGGTATTTTGCGATGCCGGTACGTCATTTCCTATGAGCAATATATCATCAACATACAACACTAAAAATATAATTGTGCTCCCACTAACCTTTTTGTACACACAAGGTTCTTCTTCGCATCTAACAAAATTGAACTTTTCAATTGTTCTGTTAAATCGAATATTCCAACTTCGGGAATCTTGCTTTAATCCATATATAGATCTTTGTAGCTTACAAATTTTATTATGATCAGACGAAGATGTGAAACCTTCAGGTTGTGTCATGTACACATCCTCTTCTAGCTCACCATTAAGGAAAGCTGTTTTCACATCCATTTTCCATATTTCATAATCATAGTATGCTGCTATAGCAAGCAAAATCCGAATAGATTTGAGCATTGCCACGGGAGAGAAAGTCTCGTCATAGTCGACTCCTTCTTTCTGACGATATCCCTTGGCAACAAGACGTGCTTTGTAGGTCTCCACCTTTCCGTCTGCTCCAATCTTTTTCTTAAAAAACCATTTACAAACTATAGGTTTTATATCCTTTGAAGGTTCAACTAAAGTCCATACTTTATTTTCCTTCATGGATTTCATTTCGGATTCCATGGCATTTTGCCACTTCTCATAATCAAAACTTTGTATATCCTTTTCATAGGTCTTAGGGTCATCATCATTATGATCAACCTATTTTATAAATCATCTTGTACCAATAAATTTAATCTAGTTGGTACATGACGTTCTCGTGTAGACCTTCGAAGAGGTACTTGTACAACCTGTTCACCTTGTGTTGGATTTCGTTGTTGCTCAATTTAGTTTGGAACTGGTTCATTAACCTGTTCTTGAACTTCATTTAGTTCTTGAACTTCAACCGTTGAAGATGTTAATTTCCTTGGCAACTTCAAAACATCCAATAAAGGTTCTCAACTTGGGTCTCATGATCTTCATATTGTGTTGATTCATTAGTTTCTTGATCTTCATCAAGTGCTATTTCTCCATTATAATTTCCTTCCAAAAGAAATTCCCTTTCCAAAAGGGTTGCTCCTCTGGCCATAAAGACTTTATGGTCAGAAGGGTGATAGAAATAATACCCAATGAACCTACACTTATCAAGTTTATCAGACTGTAGTCTCTTAACATAAGCTGGACAACCCAAACTTTAATATGTTTAAGGTTAGGCTTACATCCTTTCCATATCTCATTTGGTGTTTTAGAGACTGACTTAGTGGGAACTTTATTAAGTAAGTATGTTGCTGCTTCCAAAGCATATCCCCATAAATTTATTGGAAGATCAGTGAACCCCATCATAGATCTCACCATATCTAATAAAGTTCTATTTCTCCTTTCAGACACACCATTGTGTTGTGGCGTTCCTGGAGGTGTCCAATGTGAGAGAGTCCCATTCTCTTTAAGATATCTCGTAAAATCTTCACTAAGATATTCTCCACCTCTATCAGACCTAAGTACTTTGATACTTTTACCAGTCTGCTTCTCAACTTCACTACGGAATCTTTTGAACATTTCAAAAGATTCAGACTTGTGTTTCATAAGATATACAAATCCATATCTTGACATATCATTAGTGAAGGTAATGAAGTAAGAATATCCACCTCTAGCTTGAATTTTTATAGGCCACAAACATCTGTATGAATTGGTCCCAATAATTCAGAAGCTCTTTCTCCACTTCCAGTAAATGGAGATTCGGTCATTTTTCCTTTGAGGCAAGATTCACAAGTTGGATATGATTCAAAATCATACTCGTTAAGGTACCTTTCCTTGTACAACTTGTTGATTCTTTTCTCTCCAATATGACCAAGCCTACAATGTCAAAGGTATGTTCGATTTACATGATCATCTCTTTTCCTCTTAAGATTTGAAACATGCATAATCGAATTAGCATTCGCACTAGGTAAGACATAAACATCATGTTGGAGATAGCCATTCACATATAAATTATCACTATAATAAATAGAGCAAATATCATTTCCTATATTAATGTGAAAATCACGTTTTTTTTAACATAGAAGCTGAAATTATGGTCGAAACAAATTTAGGAACATAATAACAATCATCCAACATAAGTACTTTTCCCGTAGCATTATTAAAGAAGTTGATCCTATAGCTACGGCCGCAACTTTTGCACAATTTCCAACTTGTAGATTAATTTCTCCTTTCTTTAGCCTCCTACTTATCTTGAACCCTTGCAACATATTGCAGATGTTATAACCACTGCCAGTATCTAATACCCACAGTGAAGAATTAGTGGTAGTTGAAGAAACCTTGAAAATATTTTTCATTAATGTCTCACCTTGTTTCTTGTCCTTTAGAGTTGCAAGATACTCCTTGTAGTTTTTCTTCCAATTATTTATGATAAACCTTGTTGCCTTGAACATCATTCTCTGGAGGGATTATCTTTGCAGGCTTATCGATCACATCCAAAAGCTTTTCACGCATGAGAACAATTCTCAAATTTCTATACCAGTCATCAAAGTTTGGTCCTACCAATTTGTTGGTCTCAAGTATTTCACACAGTGATATAAGAGACATATTGAAAAATTTAAAATATAGAAAAGAAAAAGCAGTAATATAAGAACATATTTGCATATATCATAAAGACATGGACTTTTATCTAAATGATATTTCCACTAATTATTTTAAACTATTTACCCTCATTATAGTTTACGAAATCTTTATTTCTTTTAGTGGAGTAAAGGAATCCTTTAACAATATGTATGAGCCCCCTGGAAATCAAGTCGTTTCTCACATATATTTTAAAGGTAGGTACTCTTACCAATTGTATCCCCATACAATATCCTTAAATAGCTCTATGTCAAATAGTCCCCTGGTAGTCAGGTCGATCCTATTGGCATAGTTGAGTTCAACCATCATGATAGCAAAGAACTTATTAAATTTTATACTCCCCCGGGTAGTCCAGGCGTCTAGTATAAAATTGAATAATTCTTTCAATCCATACATCTAATGCAATAAATAATTTTAACATATTCTCGAACTATAAGTCTCCTGGTAGTCAGGACGCTCCTTATAAACAAGAAATAAGTAAAATTAATTACCTTGATGGATAGCTCTATAGTAAAATATCTTATACTTTATTATTTAAGAACTCAAATTTTAGTAAGAAGGAATTGTTACAAAAATAATTTTTAATAACACGAAGATCGAATCTTTTATAGCATGTGAATTTAATTCAAGTTGTCTACATGCTTAGCTCTAATTAATTTACATCACATGTAATAAATAATTCAAAATTATGTAATGAACAAGCACATGGCATAAAACAAAATTCAACATCCTCTAATATATTTATCTTATATATCACATAAAAAGAATTCATGCTAGAATATTATTATTAATTAACATCTCATGAACTAATAAGAATCCAAAATAACAATAGAATCATGTAACCTATTATCGATTCCCGTTATATCTAATACAAAATTTCAAATTCAAGTTATGAACGATCTCAATAGTTACATGAATTCATATTTTATCCACAATAAAATAATATCAACATTCAAACGATTTGACTATTGTAGAAGGTACATCTATTATGGTTTGAACTCTTCAAATATAAAATTAAAATATTTCGTAAATAAATTTTAGACACAATAAACCACGGCTCTGATACCACTAACAGATTGCGTATTGGTGTTCGTAACACGCAGCGGAAGACAATAACAATCCTAGGTAGATTTTTCATGTCTTAAAATTTATTTACGTGTCAAAGATCGAGTCTAGGACGTACCTGGTGAAGAGAGTTTCTTTTCAAAATTTCTTCGATAGTGCGAAGACTCTATGCGTATCCACACCGAGACCGATCCTTGCTATCAACTCTTTGATCAATGAAACCCGCGAACAAATTGAACGAAAAATATTGTGTTGAAATTTTTCTCAAAAATCTCAATTCAAATTAGAAGAACAAGAAACACTTTTGTTGTAATAGTATTTTTTCTCTTTTTGATTTGTATTGCACTCTCACTTTCACAAAGTAAGGTTTTTCTTCTCAAGAAAAAGATTAAAATCGAAAGAACAAAAAAAAAACTTTGTAAATTTTTTCCATCACCCTTTATATAGCATCATCTACAAACCCTTTTCCTATTTGGTTGAGGTAATAATTTTCCTAGGGTAAAAGTTTATTCCAAAAATAAACTTATGGAAAAATTTTGTATGAAATTTCGAATTTTGCTTTCTTTGTTTGCCGAAAACTTTTGGAACAAAATTCCAAATTCCCACTTCCTTCTTTAACGTGGATTCCATTTCCAAATTTTTGGAATTACTAAAAAACTTTTATTAATATTATTATACATCCCATATATAAATGAATATTAATTATGACTACTAAATATATATCACATATATATTCCAATCAAGAGATATTATTTAATTTTTATTTTAAATAGAAACTTCAATTTATTCAGAATATTAATTATAATCTTTGTGCTAGCAAAGAATATAATAATATTTCATTTGGACTAATAACTAAATATATTTGACTAATTAAATTCTTTAATTTAGTTATCAAATAATAATTTAATTAATCATTTAGCAAAGATCAGAACACTCGTTAGTGTGCGACCCCATAGGTTCAATACTAAACCGGTAGTAAATTGATCATATCAATATACTAATCAAGGGTGGCGTCTAGCAACACTCATTAACGACCGGATAACATGAAGTATACAATTTACTCTCAAGAACCAGTAGAAGAATAATGTAGTAATTCCTTCTGTCCTTATAGCTCTGGATCACCCTAGGATATGGTTCAACTGTCAAATCCTAATAGGCGATCAACTATGTGTTCACGTCAAATATAATCGACCATTGAATGACCTAAGAAACTCATTTCTTCTTTCATTCAATTGCCCTGGCCAAGTTCTTAGTTTGGTCGTTTATAATTCATGACAACATGGAGCTTAAACTCATTACCAAGAGTTGACAGATTCCGTCTTGATCAATCACTAATTCTACAAGTGTTTAATCGTACCCAATATCCTTTCAACTATCGCCCTAGGGCCATAGGTGTCTAGTACCAAAGCACAATAAATAACTTGTCAATTACAATGACGATCTCAAGTCAAAGGAACGGTTACATCACATTCTTCAAGAAAATATCCTATTGACAGTTTATGGTAATTCTAACCATTAGGAATTATCCAATGAGTCGGTTCAATGATCATATCTCTATATGTATCATCTATCTATGTGATTTAATTAATGAGATCAACTAATCTTTATCCGATAAATACGATCACATAAATATTGATCTAACCGGATTACTAATGTCCAAATTAATAATCCTACGATCAAGAACAAATTTAGATTAAATTGTAAAAGACTTTGCTCTCATTATCATGATCTCTATCACGATGACAAATCTCAAAATTTAATCAAGAACCTTATCAAAATAATCGAACAATTGATAATAATGATAAAATAATATCAAATGCCATATATTTTATATCAAATGACATTAACAAAAATATGTTCAAGTTATCAAATATGATATTGGATCTAGGGCATATCTACTATATCCCTAACAGAAAGGTGCAAAAATACTATGTAGAATCCAGTTGTAGCTGGATTGTATGACTTAGAAAACACAAAAGGGATGAAATTTATAGGGGTGTGGATTAGATATCCATCTATGGTCTGGTTTAAATTGCCTAAGTCATCTTAATCGAAAGGCTTTAATTATTTTTAGCTGTTAGTGCCGCCACTTGCTTTTAATATTAATTGCAAATATAAAGATGTTTCCCATTGCTGTCACCCTCTTGATGAGATATAAAATACACATAACTTAAATACACGGTATTTGTTGCCATTGAAAGCTTCCAATTTTGAACTTTTCCTCATCGAGCTGGAGCCTGCTGATTGAATGACACAATTCCTTTCTGCATTTATTGATTCACAGCGTATGCATATTTATTGTGATTGATTGTGTGCATGTTAACAAAAGGTATCTCGCTGGAGATGCATTTGTAGCTTTCCAGAATTGTAGTTGGTAACTTGATTAAGCATCTACTAATCCCTCTATGTGGGTTATCTGCTAGAGACTTGTTTATTTCCTGCCGAATATTTATAAAAACTATATTTCATCAGATATTAGTGATCACCATTATAACATAATGTCAACACCCACGCCTTAACTTGTTTGTTTGAAGAACCTTTAGTTAATGGCGTGAAGAATGAAGACCTTTAGTTAATGGCTTTTTAACCTTAATTATACAGTTCAACTCGAGCTGCTATGGCTTTTACTATGGACACTTAGTTAACATAAGCTAGTCATTTACGAAGCTAGCAGATTCCATTTTATCTATTTTTGTTCAATGGAAAAGGAAGCTAAGAATGTCGATCAATTTCATCTGAACAGTCCCTTATTTATGTGGAAATACAGCTACTGCACTGAACAACAGCTATGGAAGTGGCTATAAGGATGAGAGGGTGACTACAGCGAGTCAAGAGGATGATACCAGGAGGAGGAACAAAGACAAGGGGGTTATGGTGCTGATATCTCATGAATCAGACAACAGTACCAATGAAAGAGGATTGAGGTTGGAGGGCGAACTTTACTCAAAAGTTCATGGGGTTGCTCTGATGGTAAGCAATCCCCACTTCCAATCGAGAGGTTGTGAGTTCGAGTCTCCCCAAGAGCAAGGTGGAAAGTTCTTGGAGGGAAGGATGTCGGGGGTCTATTTGGAAACAGTCTCTCTACACAAGGGTAGGGGTAAGGTCTGTGTGCACACTACCCTCCCCAGACACCACTAAGTGGAATTATACTGGGTTGTTGTTGTTGTTGTTCATTAGAGAATGGACGTTTTTCGTTTTGTTTTTTTTTCTTCGTATTTTTTCTTTTTGTTTGGAAGAAAAAAACAGAGAAAGAATCGGTTGTGAAAGAAATTTGGAAATTTTATATTCAATAATGTACTAATTCTAATAAACTAAATTTGATTTAATGAATTGATTAAAATATTTAGAATACATAATATAGAGCAGGTAGCGGAAATTGAATCCGCATTGTTAATTTGGAAGGCTTGGGGTAATAGTAGACATCGATTCATCATTTTTAGTGTCTCTATTTCAAAACCGAACATGAAACTTTGGTGTAGTGGTTGGAGGAAAGCAAAGCACCAGTTTAGAACAAAAGGAAGAAGCGCCGGGCGCGAGATCGGGTAGTATTAAATTGTAGGGAAGGGGACCAATAGGTCTTTTCGAGGTAAAGTTGCTCAGTTGTTTGTACAAAGTACGAATGTTTTTACATTCTCATATTTTGGTCTAAATAGGTGTAGCTTAGTTCATGGAGAGAGAGAGCATTTATTGAATGCTTGTAAGCCATTCCCGAGTGCTTGTTTTGTGGAATAATATACTTTAAACAGAACATACTGCCCATAACAATTTTTTAACCGTACAGAAAGTAACTTTTGGAAAATTTATAGTAGCAGCAACAGAAATTTACTGATTTCGATAGAGGAATTTTCATTTTCTCACGCAGATTACTTACAGATACAGTCAATATTTATCTCGTCTCAGCAAAGCTTGGTCTCGACTAAGCTCTGTGGACTCTGTAACTAAGGAAGAGAAAGAAAATTTGCAGAAGGAGAACAACTAGATATCAATAGACTGGTCAGGAAAACTTGAAAGCACCGTCAGCAAGCTTGAGACTCTAGCTGCCAAATACAGCAAGAGATCTCTGAACTTCGTTTAGAAAATATATAGAACTTTTTGCATTTGAAGCTGAAGCAGAATAAGCTGAAGTCGATGAACTCTTCAAAGAAAGTGACTCGCTTGTGCCAGCTTCTCTCTCCTCTTCTTTGATGGTATCTAGCATCTTTGAGGCTCTGTGTCTCATGACATTTACAAACTTTGGTGGTGCTACCTCTGTAACAAACCTAGCAATACGAGCATTTGCCATCTTCTTTAGTAGGTTTTGGGAGTGAGTACAGTTAAGCGAAAGGTGCAAGATGCTAGGTAGAACTGTAGTAGTGTTTGAGGATAAGATGGATTGTATGCCTTAAAAACACAAATGGGATGAGATTTATAGGAGTATTGATTAGATTATCCATCTGTGGTCTGGCTTAAATTGAGTCAGTCGTCTTAATCGAAAGGCGTTAATCATTTTTAGATGTTAGTGCCGCTACTTACTTTTAGTATTAACTGCATAGATAAAGATATTCGTCATCACAGTCATCTTATTGAAATGATATCCTCTTAAATGGGACCGCAGAATGCAATGTGTCGATGCCTTAGTAGAAAAAACAACATAACTTAAATATGCGGTTTTTGTTGCTATCAAAAGCTTCCAGTTTTGAACTTTCCTTCATTGAGCTGGAACCTACTGATTGAATGCCACTTGTTCTTTCTGCATTTAGTGTCTAAAAACTGGTTCTTTCATGTAGATGTGGATGTATTGTGCAGTCGGTGGAGGGTCAAGAAGACTAATCCTATTTGGGATTGTGAAAGCTGGACTTTCCATGAAGGATTATTCCCAAAATTCGGATATCTTACGCTAAGGCTGTATTCGGTTTCGGTTCTGGGTCTATTTAGGTTTGCGGTTTCGATTCTGGCGGTTCTAACGGTTCCGGAGCCGGCGCTACCATACGGTTCCGGAACCATCCGGTTCCGATTCTGGCGGTTCCGGTTCCGGCGGTTCTGGCGGTTCCCAGCGATTTTGAATTTTTTTTTTTAAAATCAATATCTTGTATAGTAGTCATTAGTATATTGTAGAATATATTTTATATGGTGTACTATGTTATTAGTATAGTATATATTGTGTTTGGTAATTAGTATATATTGTGTATAAGTAGTGTATATTTTGTATATAAGTAGTGTATATTTTGTACATAAGTAGTATATATTGTATTTAAGTAGTATATATTGTATATAAGTAGTGTATATTGTGTTGTAGTTAGTAATTAGTATAAATTGTATATAAGTAGTATATATTGATAAAAGAATGTTGTCATTAGTATATTGTGTTGTATGTTATATATTGTATGTTATATAAATATTCAAGGATTGATATAGAAGTAAAGACAAAGAAATATTGAGACAAAAGATATTCAAGGATATGATAAAAGAGCATATTTATTGACCAAAATGGCATATCTTTCTTAGTCTTCCTTCCCCCAATGGAAAAAAGACTAAAAGAAGACATGCCAATGTACAAGTTACATCATAATTTATGCATTATTTCCTAAACATGACTTAACTCAGTTATCCCCTGTGGTGAACGCTTCTTCTTGTTCCTTGGGGTTAATTCCATTGACAGTTGCACCCACATCATCGGCCACTTCAAATTTTTCGACATCTTTTGGAGTTCCTGGAGCTGAGCCATATGCTTCTTCCCTGTCCGAGCCATATGCTTCTTCCCTGTCCTGTGTGCCTCCATTGATTTCTCAGACAAAGCCCCTACAATAATAATGCAATAAAATCCAGATAACAAAAAAGGTCTTTTAACTTTTCAGTCATGTTATATCACTCACAATAATAGACAAATACATATACTGAGCCATATCGAATACAATGTCAAGGTCCATCAAAAGATAAGTTACTAAGGATTCAAATTGTTCAGGTATTAGAGAATTGAATTACAGCAGATGTCAGATCCTGTAGATAATGTACTGGACTTACCTTAAAAGTTGATGCCATAAGTAGAACTTGAAGCTTAGGGACTATGTCGTACGATACAATATTGAACACACCATCAAGGTGAACGGACTTCTAAGTGTTTGAAGGCACTACTTTAAATCCTGCCTTATTTGAACCACCCCATTGAGATAAAACCACCTGTTCCATTGCACCTTCTTCCAAGCCATCAACATGGTGTTGCAAAGATGGTGTGGCGTTGTCCTTTGTACCTTCTTTCTCCAAAATCTCTAGAGATGTTCCCTCCACCAATTTATTACCAGGCAAGAATTAAACTTTCGGTTTTATGTTGAGATTGTCATCAACCGGGGGAAGGGTAGTATTTTGGCCACTACTTTCACCGATTTTAGCTTTTCCTTTACCGAACATATTTTTCAACAAAAATGCCATAATAATTAGCACGTAAGAGTTGAAACGAGTTTACCGGATTGACGAACAACTTCTTGAAAATTGAAAATCGTTGAAATTGAACACTTGAAAACTTCAATTCAACAACTTCACAATGTTTCACGAATTTGCAACAATAAATTAAGCACTTGCACTAGAAAGAATGAAAGAGAGCTTGAGAGATATTGATGAATTGGTGAATAAAAATGAAAGAATGAGGGGGTATTTATAGTTGAGAAATGGGAAATAGTGTAATTATATAAAGTTTGAGGTTAAATTAAAGTTTGGGGGCCAAATGGCTATTTTTTAAACTTCCAAACAGCTACTTTTGAAAAAGAGCCGTTTGGAACCGTTTGGAGCCGTTTGGAACTGTTTGAAATTCTTTTTTTTTTTAGTTACAGAACCGTTTGGAACCGCCAGAACTGGTCCGGTTCCGGTTCCGGTTCTGGCGGTTCCGGTTCCGCGGTTCCAACGGGCGGAACCGCCCCGCCACGGTTCCAGGAAACCGCCGGAACCTGAACCGCCGGAATCGGCAGAATTATCAGAGCCGCGGTTCCGGTCCGATTCCGGTTCGGAACCGCCCCGTTTACAGCCTTATCTTACACTGTACTGTGAGAAAAATTCAAAGCGTACATTACCCAGGGTACGTCGGTGGAGACTTGTTTGATTTGATTGGTAATCGGTATGCATTTTGATTGGCTGGAACTCATGATTGCTGGTGCAACCTGAAGATCCTTAGTTTGAACTATCATTATAGTGGCATGGCAGCATTCTAAAAATGGAATGCACCAATTTTGTTATTCATTGGAGATCTTCATACTCGGATATTTTTCTTCATTTCTGCTGTATATGTGTACTTGCTTCAAATATTAATGTTTAGATACTTGTATTTTATCTATTATTATCATATTCCTGGAGTACATCGAACTTGGTACAGTTTTGCATTGTCTTATAGAGTTTCTTGAGGATGAGATAATTGCGTTGATTTACAAGAAATATTGTGGAACCTTGTGAAGGTTTGGCGAGTACTCCTATGAAAATTGATAAATATGGCGCATTCATGCAGGGTTCAGAGAAGGATCGCACCCTAAGTTTTAGGTATTCTATGATGATGCACATCATCGGCTGATTTTACGATTCGAACCCATGATCTATATGTCACAAGGAGATAATTCTACCGTTGCGCTCAAGTTACCTTCAAATTTGATGTACATATGATGCCACAGATAAGACTAGAGGCTATTGATTTTGGGCATCACCAATTAAATCACGTGCATCACCAATTAAATCACGTGCGTTAACAAGCGTCCATTTAACGATGTTGACAACTCCCTATCAGAGAGGGTACCCTTCTTTAAAATTGAGTTGTTTGGTTCGTAGTCAAAATTGTGTTCGGATTAATGCATGAATTGTAATACTCAAATTAATAATCTTGCATTGTTAAGTGCATGTACCTTTTCGGGTAATTTAGTGAAATAGGACATTTCAAGTGTCACTCTTGATTCTTTTATCCCACATATCGCGGGAGCAACAATTCAACTTTAACAAGTGTTGCCTATTGGTTGTCCCATGACCATACTTTTGACCTTAAAAGTTTGCCCATCAGACAAACTGGGTAAAAAAAACTAAGAGTAGTTCATAGTAAGACTTACCTATACTAGGTGTTTGCACCAAACGAGTTATGTTAATTAACCATAACAAATTAATTATGTTAATTTGGGTATTTATTTGATTGAATTAGCTCTAATTTATTACTGTTCGATTACATTGATATAAGTGTGTTGGAATTTCTCATGATTTTTTATTGTTGACTTCACCAACATAGATGGGTTTAAGGAGAAAGAATGAAGAAGATAAAAAAGGATTTCTTTTATATTAAAAAATTATTCGTTTTGAAATGTATTTCACGCATTATGCCATGTTAGCAACAAAACTCTAATAAATACTGTATAACTTTTGAGTGATATAAATGTTCAATAGGGAAAATCCAAATTCTAGTGTTGAAATAAAAACTTTTGGACAAATTTAGAGGATGCTTTGTACTTTAGCCAAAAGTAAATAAATGCTATTTTAATTTGAGGGTGGAATTTCTCGCCTAAATATGGATTAGGTTCATTTTGAATTAATCCATTTAATATCAAATCACACAGGGATAAACGTGTTATACCTAAATAATTAGTGAGATGTTACTATTTAAATTTTCCCATCTTGTTTGACTAGCAATAAACCAAATAAAGTGAAAGCATGTGAATAAGATTGAAATCGAGGGTTTTAAATTTTTAAACAAAACTTTAGGGGATAAAAAGAAATTTTGTCCTTCTTCTTTCTTTACTTTCAACCGAGCATAAAAAATAAAATATAGCATGGTTTATACGTGCTAATAGAAAATCAGCCACAATTTCAAAATTAATCAAAATTTAGCAATTTTTTACAAAATTAAAATCGGAACAAAAACATCCTTAACAATTAGGAAATTCCAGCATAATATGCTGGAGTTCAATTTTTTTATATATCATGGTGGGAGTATACTGGGTACTTGTTGTTGTTGTTGTTGTTGAAATGCCAACATAATATGTTGGAGTTCCGATATAATATGTAGGAAGTTTATATGTAAGAGCTCCATAACCACATATTATGCTGGAACTTTTCATGTTTTAGCTAGGGTATTTTTGTCCAAATTTTATTTTCGTATAAGATAGTGGCTATTGTTTCAACAACTGCAAAATTTGGCTATTTTTCATTAGAAGTTTAAAACTGGCTAGCCCATTCTATTTTCTATCCAAAAGCCCACGCCACACAGCCCAATCCAATACCAATCTGTCTTTATTGGGCTTGAACCTTTGCACTTATTTAAGCTCAATTAAACTTTCATTATTAGCTGACTATTAGAAAGGTAATACAAAAGAATAGCATAAATTAATGACTATAAGGCAGTCAAATATTTCTACCAATAAATTCAGATATGATAATAACAAGTATTAGTATCCGCGCCGATGCTAATCATGTCAAAAATTTAAGTTATGTATGTAAGAAATATTAAAATTTATACTTTCTTCGTAAATATAGATAGTCATTGGATATATATATACACACAAAAAAAAAAAGAAGAAGAAAAAACACCTTATAAATTATGTATTTTCTAAGAAAAATCACGTGTATATATACATACACATGTTACTTATACTCGTATTTAAAATTAAATATATATCATCAATATATATAATAAGTATATCTGATATATGTTGTTTCTATACACATATTAATGACATATTAAAATTTTAGATTTATTTTTTTGTAAGGTATTTGCTAGTAATATTCTTTGAATAATAAATGTAGTGAGAGAGATAAACAAATAAATGTTGAGAAGAAAAAATAATTGAAAAGAAAAACTCAGTTGAAAAGATTTATTGTAGATTCAATTATAATATCGAAGGCTCCATCATCAATAAGGCTAGAAATACATCCCATAATTTATGTCTTCTGTTCACTCATCAATGTTGTGCATAAATTTTACAATATGCTAGTATTGTAAGAAAATTGTTAAAAATCTCCGAGTAACCCCAGCCGAGTAGCTTCCCCAACAAATAAAAAAAAACTCTCTCAAAATTAGCCGTTTGATACCTACCGCAAATAAAAATACTGGTGTTTAAATGGAGAAAGGTAGAGAGGAGAAGCCATTATCCATCGAGTTCCGGATAGTGCGCCAATGGCCCTCAGGGACAGTGCGCCTAAGAAGTATAGCAAACTTTCATTAGAAACTATTTGCCCTTGGTTAACTACATCTGAGACATACAAAAAGTGCTTACACTCAACTTAAGCAATGAACAAGAAAAAATATACCACAGCAGGACGAATGTTGTCTTAAGTTAGTAATGATTATGCTGCCCAAAACGAGTAGTTAGGTGAGTTAGAGCAAGAGCTTTACATAGAAAACATGACCCTCTCTTGCTTCAATAGATACAGCCAGCGGAATTTTCGACCTTTGCCTTTTCTCCCTTGATTCCTCAATTGAGAGGTGCAAATCAAGAAATAGAGGTGAGTTCGAGTCTCCCCAAGAGAAAGGTGGGAAGCTCTTTGAGGGAATAATGTCGGGAGTCTATTTGAAAACAGCCTCTCTACCCAAGGGTAGGGGTAAGGTCAGCGTACATACTACCCTCCCCAGACCCCACTAAGCGAGGTTATACTGAGTTGTTGTTTTTGTTGTTATTGTAATAGCATAGATGGCAAAAGTTTGCACTTCTATCTACCTTACAATAGAGAGGACCCTAGTAAACCAAGTTCATCCCAAAATCTCTTTCTCCTGCATTCCTGTTCTATGGTACTCCCACTCAACCCTCATAATTATAGCAGCTAAATTAGCTTCTTAAAATGCTTTCTCCCAGCAATGGGTCTTGCTTATGCCAATGTTAATGTTAAAGTGAAAGAAGATTCATCCTTTGATTGACTCAAAAAATTATAAGAATTTGAATTTATTCCTGACGAACATATACAGCTAGCGATTAGCAGCAAGGAGAAGACCAAAACTGCTCTAGAAGAAAATGAATAGTTAGCTATTAGCATCAAGGGAAAAAGCCAAAACCAAATACTAGAACAGATCATTATTTCTGCTCCAGAATACCCAAGTTTCCTCGCAAGGAAAAAAGTCAATACCAAATACTAGATCAGACCATAATTATTGTTCCAGAATAACCAAGTTTCCTCTTTTTCCGTATTAAGTTAATAAGTTTTCCATGAAGAAAATTAATTAAAGAAGCTGCCTAGATAAAACAACAACCCTAAGAAGGACCCTAGCTGCAGAATTCTACGTGTTGCTCTTTAGTTTTACTCTGTCTACAAGCATAACACTCCCTTAAAGCACTGCTCCAAATGAGAAACAATTTCCAGCGATATTCAGCGTGAAGTTGAAGAGACACTATTGTTCCTCATGACTAACAAGATCTCCTAGCAATATGGTTAAAAAATATCCTTTACATCTGTGTCTTGTTCTATATTTGAAAAACAAACAGAATTTAACAATACTTGAGAAGTAAGTACTCTTACAGGTTATTTATTATTCAACTGTCTTGATCTGAGCTTTTCCACTTGTATTTTTGTTGCATGCTCAGTCCCTTCCGTAGAAAAAGGACAAACCAGACTTTTAACATAGATTTCCGCGTCTTGCCAATAATCAGAATTAATAACGTCCAAAGATTTGAAGGATTCATCCTTTGGATTGTATATCATGAAAGTTGATCCAAATACAACCAAAATTTCACCTTCATTTGACATGAAAAAGGGTGGAAAACATGGATAATCCACTTGATCATCAGGATGGTTGATGACAAACATCTTTGTCCAAGATTTAGTAACCCAATACTCCTTCATAACCCAAACATCTATATGAGTTCCCCTACGATCACAAATTATTGAAAGATCCCTTCCCAATAGTCCTAGCCAAAACAAAGCAATTTCATCTCCTCCATAGCAGGGCAGCTCCACGTTTTCCCATTTCTCATCCGCCAAATCAGAAGAAATGATATTCCCGAACATACACCTATTGGGACCAGGATCCATAGTAGCCCAATGAAGTTTCCCATTCACAAACTTACCCGGAACATTTAATAGCACTCCACTTAGACAATCAATAACACTTGTCCAAGAATCACTCTTTGGATATGAAACATATCATATCCAAAACCATATCTATGAAAATCATACGTCAATTTCTTCAGTCTAGGCCTAGAATCAGGCAACTTTTTGTACTTTCTAATCGATGGGTTCCACAAAACCAAGTCATGGTCTTCCATGACAAGACAAATCAATCCATTAACTGAACCTACGATCCGATCAGAATTAGGAAATCTCTTGTATGATCCATTGGATTTCGTGGGTTAATCCAAGTCAAAAGCCTCGATAACAGACTCATAAAATAAAGACCTAAGAGAACAATTTTTAATATTGTACTTAGATTTAAAATTCATCATAAGCCTTTGGTGGGTGTGTTAGGGATATAGTAGATATGCCCTAGACCCAATATCATATTTGATAACTTGAATATATTTTTGTGAATGTCATTTGATATAAAATATATGGCATTTGATATTATTTTATCATTATTATCAATTGTTTGATTATTTTGATAAGGTCCTTGATTAAATTTTGAGATTTTTCATCGTGATAGAGATCATGATAATGAGAGCAAAGTCTTTACAATTTAATCTAAATTTGTTCTTGATCGTAGGATTATTAATTTGGACATTAGTAATCCGGTTAGATCAATATTTATGTGATCGTCTTTATCGGATAAAGATTAGTTGATCTCATTAACTAAATCACATAGATAGATGATGCATATAGAGATATGATCATTGAACCGACTCATTGGATAATTCCTAATGGTTAGAATTACCATAAACTGTCAATAAGATATTTTCTTGAAGAATGTGATGTACCCGTTTCCTTTGACTTGAGATCGTCATAGTAATTGACAAGTTATTTATTGTGCTTTGATACTAGACACCTATGGCCCTAGGACGATAGTTGAAAGGATATTGGGTACGATTAAATACTTGTAGAATTAGTGATTGATCAAGACGGAATCTGTCAACTCTTGGTATGGAGTTTAAGCTCCATGTTGTCATGAATTGTAAATGACCAAACTAAGACCTTGGCCAGGGCAATTGAATGAAAGAAGAAATGAGTTTCTTAGGTCATTCAATGGTCGATTATATTTGACGTGAACACATAGTTGATCGCCTATTAGGATTTGACAGTTGAACCATATCCTAGGGTGATCCAGAGCTATAAGGACAGAAGGAATTACTACATTATTCTTCTACTGGTTCTTGAGAGTAAATTGTATACTTCATGCTATCCGGTCGTTAAGGAGTGTTGCTAGACGCCACCCTTGATTAGTATATTGATATGATCAATTTACTACCAGTTTAGTATTGAACCTATGGGGTCGCACACTAACGAGTGTTCTGATCTTTGCTAAAGGATTAATTAATTTATTATTTGATAATTAAATTAAAGAATTTAATTAGTCAAATAAATTTAGTTATTAGTCCAAATGAAATATTATTATATTCTTTGCTAGCACAAAGATTATAATTAATATTGTGAACAAATTGAAGTTTCTATTTAGAATAAAAATTAAATAATTTCTCTTGGTTGAAATATATGTGATATATATAATTAATATTATTTTATATACTAGATGTATATAAAATATAATATTAATAAAGACTTGTTAATAAATCTAATTTTGAATTGGATTATTAATTGAAGTTTTATCCTATTTGAAATGGGATTAATATTTTCAATAGAAAAATATTATATTAATATAAAAAAAGGAAAAAGTTTATGAATTTGAATCCAATTCTCAATTGGATTCAAAGAAGGAAAATTGTCGATTCTCTCACGTTAATTCAAAAAAGAAAAATTGTCGATTCTCTCACGTTAAAACAAAGAAAGAAAATTTGGAATTTTCACACAAAATTCCTTAAAGTTTATTTTTTGGAATAAACTTTTACCCTAATTAAATTATTACCTCAACCAAATAGGAAAAGGGTTTGTAGGTGATGCTATATAAAGGGTGATGGAGAAAATTTGCAAAGTTTTTTAGTTTTTATTTTTCTTGAGAAGAAAACCTACTTTGTGAAAGTGAGAGTGCAATACAAAGCCAAGAGATAAAATACAATTACAAGAAAAGTGTTTCTTGTTCATCTAATTTGAGTTGAGATTTTTGAGAAAAATTTCAACACAATATTCTTCGTTCAATTTGTTCGCGGGTTTCATTGATCAAAGAGTTGATAGCAAGGATCGATCTCGGTGTGGATACGCATAGAATCTTCGCACTATCGAAGAAATTTTGAAAAGGAAAGTCTCTTCACCAGGTAAGTCTTAGATCCGATCTTTGACACGTAAATAAATTTTAAAGATGAAAAAATCTACCTAGGATTGTTATTGTGTTCCGCTGCGTGTTACGAACACCATTTCGCAATCCTACATGGTGTAGTCCTTGATATTAGCGGATATGTTGAGATGGGCTTTGACAAATTCAGAGCTACATATCAAAGCAAGCCAAGATTTTGAAACACACCTGAACCGCAACAGGGATTCCACGGGAAGCCTTAACAAGATTTCAGTGATGAGTTCTGCTGGCAAAATAGGGATTTTAAAACTTGAATATTGCACAGAAGTTGATGGAAATCGAGAATGTTTTATGCGTTTGCTCTATTTTTCCATTTGGGTCGCTGAGTTTGACAAGGTAGAAGAGGGTTTTGACGAGGTTTTGTGCAGGACAGTGGAGAAGATTTTTATTTTGGATAGTCACATTTTTGTGTTTTTATAACAGCCCGTTTAAAAAATATAATTATTGCTAAATGAGATATTTAAATTATCAAATATGCTTATCTCTTTTAACTAACTTAATAAAGAAAATATCCGTCTTCAAATGCCTTATAGTGATTTTTGGTAACTTTTCTAGAAATACAACAACATACACAGTAAAATTCCACTAATAGAGTCTGAAGAGGGTAGAGTGTATGTAAATTCTACCTTACATTGAAAGAATATAGAGGCTGTTTTCGGGAGACTCTCAGCTCAACAAAAGCCTAAAATGACCTAATATGAGATACAAAATAATTTAATCATGATTTTTTAGAGATTGTCAAATAATATAAATTGAGAAAATAAATCTATTGACAATTTAGAAATAAAGAGATTGGCCTTATATAGGAGTGACAAACGGGCGGATCGAATCGAATCGGATATGATTTAGATAAAAAACGGGTAATAAAAAAATAAAATAAATTATCCGATCCAAGCCCCGTGACATTTTTTTTATATGATTAATTGGGCTAATTTTGAATTTGAGAATGTCGTGTAATTAAACTCGAGCTGCATGGTTATAAGAATGGAATGAAGTCATGGGTGCATTTATAATTAACTTTGGTATTGTTGAGTTGTCCCACATCAGAGGGATTTGAGGTCCTTGGTCTCCTTATATGGCTTGGGAATCCTCACCTCATAAGCTAGCTTTTGGGGTTGAGTTAGGCCCAAGGTCCATTCTTATCATGGTATCAGAGCTTCGACGACGATCTTTCTGTGTGTTTCGTGGTCTTGGATGAAGTCTGTTTCGAGGTTTTTGGGGGTGATTTCTGAGACCTCATGGTCGATGAAGATTTCAACCTATCGGAGACCTTTCTGAGTGTCTCATCGTGATATCCGAGTGTATTTTCCTCTCTTGAACATTCTGGAAAGATTTTATGATGATTTTGGTTGGTTGATTTTGGGTGACCTATCGGCTTCTAGGGTTTCTGACGGTTTAACCTGAGGTTTTACTGTATTCTGGTGGCTCGATTATCACTTTGTGGACGCTTTGGGTGCATTTCCGACGTTCCTGACCAGATTTCCGGTAAAGTTTGTTTTCAAGGTTACACCTAGGGTTTGATACCTAGGGTTTCTCTGTTGTTTGAAGGCCGATCTTCTCCGGTTGCGAAGAAGGAGGGTAACTCTGTCCTTATCTTCGGTATTATATGTGATTATTTGACTCTGTTCTTGTGAGCATCTGGTGTTGTCTGTGAATACTTGACCTGACTGTAGTCTGTTTGTAGGTTGTTGTGTTTGAATACCTATTTTGGTAGTATTCTGTTTGTTGAAAGTTGTTCATTTAAGCCGGTTCATTAACTATGGCTTCTAGCACAAACATTGGTGCCTCTCCTGCTGTAGACTCTTCTAGTCCCCTTTTTGTGTACTCGTCTGATGTCCCTGGGGTATCACTTGTTCCCACTCCCTTCTCGGGTAGTAGTTATGGGGGCTGGAGACGTAAAATTATTGTTGCCTTAACAGCCAAAAACAAAATCAGTTTTGTTGATGGCACATACACCCGACCTACCACCAATGTGGCTCAACAAAGGTTGTGGGATAGGTGCAACAACATGGTGATCTCTTGGTTGATTACTTCCCTTTCCCCTGCAATTGCTGAATCTGTGCAGTATGCTGACACTGCACAGAGCATATGGTCTCAACTCCAGGCTAGATATGGCACTGCAAACAGGACCAAAATCTTTGAATTGAAAAGAGAGTTGTCCCACACCTCTCAAGGGTCCTCATATATAGCTTCTTATTTCAGCAAGCTGAAAGGACTATGGGATGAACTTGATTATATGTGTGCTAATCATGGTCTAAGGTGTGTATGTGCTGCAAAAGATGGTATAGTTCAGGAATGTGATGATAATAAGGTCTTTCAGTTTTTAATGGGTCTGAATGAAGTGTATATGGGAGTCAGGAGTAATATTTTGATGATGCAGCCTCCTCCTTCCCTTGACAATGTCTATAATATTGTCCTCAATAATGAGAAGCAAAGACAAGTTCAGTCTTCCTCTCAATTTGATCCAACCTCTGTCTCTTTCAATGTACATACAAACAGGCAGCCTGTTGGATTTAACAAGGCCACAGTGTCTGTTCCCCCTCCTCCTTTTAGACAGAGAGTCAATTTTGATCAAACCAGGGGACCTTTATTTTGTAGATACTGTAAAAAATCTGGACACTTAATTGATAAGTGCTTCAAGATCCATGGGTATCCACAAAGTCCCACATTTAACAAGGGAAGGAGGCCTGCTGCTGCTCATCTGAGTACTGGTCTGGATTCTCCTATTTCTGATGGACTGTTGTCTGTTCCTCAAGGGAATCCTTCTGCTAACCATCAATCTGTTGCAAGCCTAGATGGTCAAAGCTCTGTGATTTCAGGGTTGAGCAAACATGATTATGACCAGTTGATGAACTTATTACACCAGACCAAGTTGGGGGAATCCACTGCTCAAACTCCTCCTCCCATATATGCTGCAAACTTTGCTGGTACTTTGTTAACTGAGAACCATATTTCTGATTCCAAACTTTGCTTGCTTACTCACATTAATTCTGTCACCTGGATTATAGATTCAGGTGCCTCTAATCACATGACACATGATAAACAACTACTTTTTAACATTATACCTCTAACTCTGCCATATCTTTTCACTCTTCCAAATGGCTATAAAGTGAAAGTGACTTGCACTGGCTCCTTTGCCTGAACTCCTTCCATTATTCTTCACAATGTACTGCTAGTTCCTTCTTTTAGACACAACTTGATTTCTGTTCACAAGTTAGTGAAGCAGTTACATTGTATGGTTATGTTCACTGAACATTCCTGCTTACTACACATGATACAGGACCCTTCTCTAAGGAGGCCACTGGATCTTGGTAGAGAAGCTGCTGACCTGTATAAACTAGCTTGGGTTCCTTCTTCCCCTTCTCCCCCTGTTAATTGTTCTTCTACTTCTGTTTGTCCTGTATCTGCTTCTTGTAATGATAACAAAGTTGTTTCATTACCTTCTGTGTCTTCGTGTAACGATGACATCTTGTCTGATAACAAGGATGTTTCTTTGCATTCTCATGTAAATAGTTCCACTTGTAATAATGATCTTACATCTGATATGAATTACATTTGGCACTTAAGACTTGCACATATTCCTTTTGCAAACATGAAATGCATTTCTGGTCTGTCTTTTCCTTTTGCTTCCAAACAATCTTTTCCCTGTACAGTCAGTCCCATGGCCAAATAGACTAGGCTTCCTTTCCCTGATAGCTCCATTAGAACCTCTAGGCCTTTTCAACTGATTCATGTGGACACTTGGGGACCTTATCATACTCCAACCTCATCTGGTTGCAAATATTTCCTTACAATTGTTGATGATTTTTCAAGGGCAACCTGGACACACTTATTGGGATCCAAAAGTAATGCCTTTTCTATGCTTAAGTCATTTCTTGCTATGGTCAGAACCCAATTTAATGCTGTGGTTCAGACTGTTAGAAGTGACAATGCCTTAGAATTGGGCTCTAGCAATGAGGGAATTTCTTTCTTTAGCAGTCAGGGGATCATACACCAAACCTCTTGTCCTCACTCCCCTCAACAAAATGGTGTTGTTGAGAGAAAGCATAGAACTCTTCTTGAAGCCTGTAGAGCAGTGCTCTTTCAATCTGGCTTGCCAGTATCTTTCTGGGGAGACTGCTTGTTGACTGCTACCTATCTTCTTAACAGAATACCCACCAGATTGCTTCATAATAAGTCTCCTCATGATGTTTTGTATGGAAAAATTCCTTCCTATACTCACTTGAGGGTTTTTGGTTGCCTGGCCTATGCCACTGTTCCCATCCCTCAAAGGGACAAGTTAAAGCCAAGAGCCATTCCTTGTGTTTTCCTGGGTTATCCTTTTGGCAAAAAGGGTTATAGGCTATATGATCTTGTATCTAGGAAGTATTTGGTCTCCAAGGATGTTCTATTTCATGAATCAGTTTTTCTTTTTAAACCTGCATCTCCCTCTGCTCCTCCTCCTGCTTCTTCTTTTCCCTTTATTCCCTCCGGAGAACATGATGATATCTCTGATTCTCCCATTCCACTCTCTCCTCCCTCTTCTGCCACATCTGTGCAAATGCCCTTTTCTGCTCCTCTCAGTCCTGCTGGTTCACCTCATGTTTTAATTCCTTCCTCCTCTGTTCCTGCTCCCAGAAAGTCTAACAGACAACATAATCCTCCTTCCTATCTTAAAGATTATGTATGTCAACTCCCTGCCTTCTCTGGCTCATCTTCCTCCTCTTTGGAATCTGAGCCTCTATACTATTCTCAGGCAGCATCTGTTCCAGCTTGGCAAGCTGCCATGAGACAGGAGTTTGAAGCTTTTGACACTAACCATACTTGGGATATTGTTCCTCTTCCTCCTGGTAAGAAACCCATTGGTTGCAAATGGGTTTACAAAATTAAATGCAAGGCAGATGGCAGTGTTGAAAGGAATAAAGCCAGGTTGGTCATTAGGGGTGACACACAAGTTGAGGGGATTGATTTTACTGAAACTTTCTCTCCAGTGATAAAAATGACTTCTGTAAAGTGCCTTATTGTTGTGGCTGTCAAGAATCACTGGCCTCTTTTTCAGCTTGATGTCAATAATGCCTTTCTTCATGGTGATTTGGATGAGGATGTTTACATGAGACTCCCTCCAGGTTTGACAGTCTCCCCTTCTACTTCTGGTTCTGTTTCTTCTTCTTCTTCTCCTTCTCCTCCTCTGGTGTGCAAACTCAAAAAGTCTTTGTATGGGCTGAGACAAGCATCCAGATAATGGTATGCCAAATTGTCTTCTGCTCTTTATTCTAGAGGGTATACTCATTCTTTGAATGACTACTCCTTATTCATCAAAGGTAAACCTGGCTCTTTTGTGGTGGTAGCTGTCTATGTGGATGATATAATTCTCACTAGGGATGACAGTGATGAACTGACTGCTCTGAAACTATTTCTGGATGCACAGTTTAAAATCGAGGATTTAGGGTCCTTGCATTATTTTTTGGGCCTTGAAGAGTCTGCTGTCCCTGGTGGGATGCACCTTAATCAGCACAAGTATATCTCTGATTTGCTGCACCAGTTTGACTGTGTCAATGTTTCCTCTGTTGTGTCCCCTTTGGACATCAATGTCAAACTTCATGCTGATTCTGGTGACCTCTTGCCCTCTCCTAATCAGTACAGGAGTCTAGTTGGCAAGATGCTCTTCTTGACTCACACTAGGCTTGACATCTGTTATGCAGTCCATCACGTGAGTCAATTTCTCAAATCCCCCAGACTTCCCCATATGACTGCTGCCGTGCATGTTCTGAGATACCTCAAAGGCACTCCCTCCTTGGGTTTGTTTTATTCTGATCATGCTGATTTTTCTGTTGCTGGGTATTCTGATAGTGACTGGGTTGCCTGCCCTGATACTAGGCGCTCTGTTACTGGATTTTGTGTGCTCTTGAGTGGTTGTTTGATCAGTTGGAAATCGAAGAAACAGCCTGTTGTTCTCTTTCCTCTGCTGAGGCAGAATACCGAGCCTTAAGCAAGGTTGTTGCTGAATTGACTTGGCTCTCTCGCCTGTTGGTTGATCTTGGGGTCCCTGTTTCATCTCTTGTTTCTGTTTATTGTGATAGTATGGCTGCTGTTCATATTGCTAACAATCCTGTTTTTCATGAACGTACGAAACATATCGAGGTGGATTGCCATTTTGTTCGGGACTTGTTGCTTTCTGGTTTTCTCAAGTTGCTTCATGTGCCTACTTCTCGTCAGCTAGCAGACTTGCTCACCAAGCCTCTGCCGGGCACTTTGCTGGTTTCGCTGCTCACCAAGTTGCAGGTGGTTCCTCCCTCCAACTTGAGGGGGGGTGTTGAGATACAAGATGTTACATGATTATATGAAGTGTATACACAATGTATATTTATTGTAATTTTGGTATACAATAGCTGGGCTGTGATGATTGTCTTATTTGGGCCACTCCGAGCCCACTTTATATCTAAGTCATATCTGAGCCCCATTTAATTTTGGGTCCTTTGACCCGATCCAGTATATTTGTATATATAGGGGTCCCTAGATATTTTGGGACCCCGGTTCATTTTCTCTTTTCTGTTCTCGGTTTAATACAAGCTCAGATCTGAGTTCCAGAGACTTTTCACCTACTCCTCCTTCTTTCTACTTTCTCTCTCTATAATTTTCATGATTCATCGGTTTAATCTCGATGTTTACAAAGAGTTTGTCCTTACATGTGAAATGTTTATGGCACTTAGAGAAGTTGCTCTTCCAAATTATTTTTGCAATAACTGTGAATATTACCATTTTTTTTCAAAGAAAAGTTAGCATAACAGTGGTTTTTTTTTTCTTACAAGGTGAAGTTTTAATAGTAGCTTTGACTTGATACTACTCATTTACATCACAATCATCTATACTAAGAATCTACCAATTTGCACTAATTACAACTCAGTATAGGGACATCTAATATAGACTATAGCTATGAAAAACTATTGAGTTGCGGCAAGCCATTTTGCAATCGACTACAATTCCTGCATCGAATATGAATATGTAAAACAATTTCTCTACAATTCTAATTCTCCTTATATACTTTCCTGTCAAATCTGATGCTATTCCTCTCCCTCCAGATAAGTGCAACAGTGCTGATAAATACACAAGTTGTTATAGCATTAAGACTCACTCTGCTCTTTGCTTTACTGCATATCCATTTCAATTCTGTTTCCCAATCACCAACAGACCTGTGATGCCCCAGCCAGAGATAGAGTCTAGACCACAGACTCTTTGTAACTGAACATTCAAAAAATAAGTGGTTAAAGGATTCTATACTCTGATTACAAAAAACACATGTTACATGAACTTGTATGCCAATTTTCTGTAATCTGTCCACTGTTGGTAACCTTTGCTGTGCAGCTAACCACACAGTGAATCTATGCCGAGGATGAACATTTGCAAGCATCATCAGACTTTTCCATTCAACCTTGCTGAAGTTAGGAATCGTTGTTAGATAGCTGTGAATATTACCATTAACAAATCAAAGAATAACACAAGATGCCTCGACCAACAGGATCTAAGACCTCAGTAATCATGCTCTAATTACATAATCGTTGAATAAAGGATGGACATTTTTTACCTTCTCAACATTCTTACTCTCTCCCTAATTACATTTTACCTTTTGCAAATCACACTTAAAGAATAGATGATCCCTACTTTCTTCACTGCCCCTATCACATAGCACGCAATCGGTAGTCTCACAATTGAATCCCATTTTTCCCATTCCTGCCTTTCTCAGAAGCATGTCTTGTATTGCTAGCCACATGATGAACCTATGTTTAGGCATTAGAATAACAATTCATATCAAATCTCCATTCTCCAATCTTTCTTTAGTCCCCTTCAATGCTAAGTATGCTCACAGCTCCCCAAAAATTATCCCACAAATAATCCCTGCATTTTTGTCCACAGCTTTGAGTATGCTCACAGCTCATCAAAAATTATGCAAGGAAAACATGATGGAGTTTATCACTTGCATCCTCCCTCCATATGGTAGATGCCTGGCACACACACCATTCATCTTGTTTGTAATATTCCTTATTAATAGGTGACAGCTCATTTTGTTCCACTTCTTTGGTGAAAGTGGAAGCCCCAGATATCTCATAGGAAATAAGCCAATGAAGAAGCTTGTTAACCTCAATAACTCAACTTTGCTATTCTCATCAACCCCTACAATGTAGATATTTGATTTATCTAAGTTTGTTATTGTAATACCCTATATTTCTAATAAGAGTGTATACGGTCATAATAATAATAATAATAATAATAATAATAATATAAGAAACAATCTAAATAAATAAATAAAACAAATAAAAATTAAAAAAAAAAACCAAAAAAAGGAAATTCGTGAAAAAGGGACGAAGCCCAATAGAGAGGAATTAAAAGACGTAAAGAAAAGCTTTCAACAAACCCTTCTGAAGCAAAAAGGCTAAAGAAGCAAATCGACAACAACAAACAAATAAGAAAAGATCAGAAAAAAGAAAAAGGGGAAAAGAAGAAAAGAAAGCTTTGGGCAAAGACAAGAATTGGGAGTTGAAATTGAAGGTATTAAAGCTCTTCTTTGACTCAAGAGGTTAACCTTCTTCCCCTTCTCTATTGAATAATTTCACTGTATCTATGCAATTTCATGTAGTACAAAAGAATTCAATATCAACTTTCTCTTATATATAAAGAAATATTCAATTACTATGGAGATAATAAGGTTATAAAGGTCTGGTTTAAGCAATGATAGCTCTAATTTTGGAGGAATAAATTATATTAAATAGTTTGAAATTGATAGAAGTATGGACTAGTTCTATGATTAAGTATAAATACCTATTTATTTACAGGATTTTTGGACTAATTTGAATTATTCTTAGCATGGATAAATATAAATCCACCAATTTAATATTCAAACATGAATCCTGATGATTGGGTTTTCTAAAATAGCTATGAATTAGCCTAAATACGGAAACTAACACGAGACTGATATTATGTAATTATAGATTGATTGGAGAAATTATTACGAATTGCTCGAGATGAAACATTTGGTATTTCGGTACGAGTACTGTGAGTAGTAATCTTACCATAATTTGTGCTTTCATAACCTGCATGATTTTTATATGATTTTTGAAAATAAATGTATTACCGATGCTTTGAAATTTCATGTGGGACAAGTCCTATACTTGATATGATTCCGAACATTTACTTGATATGCTTACCGATTAATCAAAATATTTTCATAGTTACTAGATATGTTTTACCGTTACTTGAGATGTTACAGTTATTTGAAGTATTCTCATTGTTACTATACTTGTTTTACCATTACTTGAGACATGATTAACGTTAATGAAATAAAATTACAAGATTTGATAAGGAGTTATATGCTCTTTATTATTTTGAAAATACTTTTGTACAAGTATTTACTATCTACAAGAAAGTGTATAAATGGGAGGAGACTTTGAAGGATCCCGTATCTAACAGCGGGTTCGTTACACCTGGTGCATCTTGTATTTATAAATTACCGATTACAGTTATAGCCCTCGCTAGTGGGAAGGTAGAACTAGCATGCATTTATAGTTTTCCCTTGAGTAGGGACCTACAGTTATACTTGATTCCTTTTATGAAGGGGTTCACACAGTGATACAGATTACATGATCATTTTCTAAAATCTCCCAAATATTTACCGAGCTTATTACAGAATTGTTATATTGATTTTATTACATAAAACACATGATGGGACTGATTATTATTACCTTTTTAAAAAGGGAATTTTATTTTGTGATTATTATGCAAGCATGCTTTTTGACTTGTCCACAAACAAAAATGGTTGTGGTTAAGTATTATTACTCACTGAGCTAGCGACTTATTCCCCGCTAATTTTTTTACAGAGATAGTTGTTGACGCATGCGAGGATTTCGTTTATTAGAGTGCACAGGTTGAGAATTCTTGGTGAGCCTCGTATTTGTTCGTGCGGGCGGAGATTTTTATCAATTGTTATGGTCTTTTCTCTTAATTCCTAGAGTCGCTTCATAGTCATTCTTTTAGTGTCATGGGTAGTATTTTTCTATTAGTCTTATGTTAAATATCGTTCGTTAGTATTAAAGTTGGAGATAATTAGTATTTCTAATTGCTAGTGGGTTCATTAGTAATGGTGGAGACTTCTATTTTGTTAAAATTGATAAGTTAATTGTTTGGTATGATATTAGGATGTTTGGTTGTGGATTGAGACTAAGGCTGGAAGTGGCCCGGTTCGGAACCGGAACCGGACCGGAACCGCGGTTCTGGCGGTTCCGGTTCCGGGTCTGGCGGTTCCCCGGTACCGTGATGGAGCGGTTTCACCCGTTAGAACCGCGGAACCGGAACCGCCAGAACCGGAACTGGAACCGGAACCGGAACCGGACCGGTTCAGGCGGTTCCATCCGGTTCCAAAAGGTTCCGCAACGTTTGGAATTTTAAAAAAAAAGTTTTTTTTTAAATTCGGACCGTTGCAGAACCGTTTGGAACCGGACCGGTTCAGGCGGTTCCATCCGGTTCCATCTGGTTCCAAACGGTTCCAACCGGTTCCGCAACGGTCCGAATTTTAAAAAAGAAAACATTTTTTTAAAAAAAATTCCAAACGGATCTTTTTCAAAATTAGCCGTTTGGAATTTTCAAAAGTAGCCATTTAACCCCCCAAACTTTAATTTAACCTCAAACTTTATATAATTACACAATTTCCCATTTCTCAACTATAAATACCCCCTCATTCTTTCATTTTAATTCACCAATTCATCAATATCTCTCAATCTCTCTCAATCTCTCTCAAGCTCTCTTTCAATCTTTCTAGTGCAAGTGCTTAATTTATTGTTGCAATTTCGTGAAACATTGTGAAGTTGTTGAATTGAAGTTTTCAAGTGTTCGATTTCAACGATTTTCAATTTTCAAGAAGTTGTTCGTCAATCCGGTAAACTCGTTTCAACTCTTACGTGATTAGAATATTTTTTTGTGTTGTTATTTTGCTTAATTATAATTAATATGGCATTTTTATTGAAAAATATGTTCGGAAAAGGAAAAAATAAAACCAGTGAAAGTAGTCGCCAAAATACTACCACCCGGAAGTGGAGATGAACAAGCTTCATTTCCACCACCGCCAACACAACCACCTCAAAACCTTGAAGGTTTTATGAGATTTGTTAGAAATAATGCATAAATTATGATGTAACTTGTACATCGGCATGTCTTCTTTTAGTTTTTTTTTCTTTTAATGGTGGTATTAGTACCATGTTGTGCTCATTCTATTGGGGAAAGGAAGACTAAAAAAGATATGCCATTTTGGTCAATAAATATGCTTTTTATCATATCCTTGAATATCTTTGTCTCAATATTTTTTTGTCTTTACTTCTATATCAATCCTTGAATATTTATATAACATATAATATATAACATACAACACATAATACAAATGACAACATTCTTTTATCAATATGTACTACTTATATAAAATTTATACTAATTACTAATTACTACACAATATACACTATTTATATACAATAGTGTATTACTTAACAACAATATATACACCACTTATACACAATATATACTAATTACCAAACACAATATATACTATAATTAATAACATAGTACACCATTTAAAAATATATTCTACAATATACTAATCACTACTATACAAGATATTGATTTAAAAAAAAATAACTCGGAACCGCCAGAATCGGAACCGCCAGAACCGCGGTTCCGGAACCGCCAGAACCGGAACCGCTAGAACTGCAGAACCGGAACCGCCAGAACCGGAACCGCTTGAACCGGAACCGCAGACCCAAATAGACCCAGAACCGGAACCGGATACAGCCTTAATTGAGACAGGAAAATTTTTGGGATGGTCCAAAAACGGGAGAAACTCTGCCCGATGTTCTGTAAAACTATTGATGAGGCTTACTTAGGAGAACTTGCTCCTAAGCGTCGATCATGATCCTAAATTGGGTCATGACGAAGTTGGTATCGGAGCTTAGGCTTTATGTCCCAATACATGGAGCAGTGTTTAGTAGAGTCTTGTTCATGGGTATGTAAGCGCTCATACTTATGAACTCGAGGCTACTGAACATTTAGGAATGGTTTTCCTTCTTTCATCCTTTGATCGTGCGTTGAGATAACTTGAGGTTGACTTTGGAATATTTATTTCATAGATGGATCGGACACGCACACCCTCATCTGCTAGGCGTGGTACTTCCCGGGGTAGAGGTCAAGTTGGGGTTCATCAAACTAGAAGACAGACTGCTCCTCAACCTCAAGTTGGGAACATAGGTCAAACCCAAGCCGTTTTTCCAGATCAAGTGCAAGAGTAGGGACCATCAGTGCCAACTTTTGTACCTACTGTTGCCTTACCTGAAGATGCAGTGGCAAGGTTATTAAATGTGTTAGAGGCATTGGTGCCTACTCAGGGAGGAAGTTCAGCTCCTCAGGCTACTTTACAAACACAGGCACAGGCACAAACTCAGACTTTGGGAAATAAGGAAGTATCCCTACAAGAGTTTCTGAAATTGAAATCACCAAAATTCACATGTTCCGATAATTCAGCAGATCCTCAAGGTTTCTTGGATGGGACATTCAAGGCATTACGTGCTCTTAGATATTCTAGTGAGAGAGTCGTGGAGCTCGCATCATATAAACTAGAGGATATGGCCAACACATGGTATGAAACTGTATTGCTAGGAAGGCCAGCTAAAGCAGCACCACTGACATGGGACGAGTTCACTATGTTGTTCAAGAATTATTTTCTTCCAGATAGTCTGATGCAACAATATGCCAGAGACTTTGAGAGATTGGTTCAGACTCTAGATATGGATGTGTCAACATATAACACTAAGGTAATAGGGGACCATCGTCTTCTGGGCAGATATATGCCACTACTCTAGTCTGCCAGACTTGTGGTAGATTACATTTGGGCCAATGTCGTGTTCTAACTGGAGAGTGCTTTTGATGTGGCCAATTGGGACTTCACTTGAGGGATTGCCCTCAACCTCCGAGAAATTTCAACCAGGTTTCTATTCAGTCAGTTGTACAACTCAGACACTCGTAATACTTCAGGTGCTACAGGTACAGGAAATAGAGGTCGAGGTGTTGGAGACTGTGCTACTGTGAATCAAGGACAAGTGAATGCTGGTAGAGGTCAGGTGAGAGTTTTTGCACTTACTAGACAGGATGTTAGGCCTCAAATGCAGGGGTTTCATGTATTCTTTCTGTCTGTTCATTTGATGCACTTGCGTTGATTGATCCGGGATCTACTCACTCCTATATGTCCTCGTACTTTGCTTTGAGATTTAGTAGATAGCCCAAGCTATTGAATGATCCTTTTCTAGTTGCTATTCCTGTTGGAGAGTCTCTATTTGCTGAATACGTGTATCGTGCTTGTCATATTCGGGTTGACAGTAGAGATACTCTGGCTGACCTTATTGTACTTGATATGATTGAATTTGACGTGTTGATGGAATGGATTGGTTATCTTCTTGCTATGCTATAGTCGATTGTCATGTAAAGATAGTTAAGTTTGAGGTACCAAATGAACCCAGTTTTATTCTAAGAGGGAGTTAGGTTCCAGAGACTTGCAAAATTGTATCTTTTATGAAGTCTCAACGACTTCTGAAGAAAGGTTTCTTGGGTCTTTTAGCTATTTTAAATGATACAAGAAAGGAAAAAGTTAGTATAGAAAATGTACCCGTAGTGAGAGAATTTTCTGATGTATTTCCTGAGGATTTACCAGGATTGTCTCCAGTACGAGAAATAGACTTTGGTATTGATTTTCTACCTGATACACAGCCCATATCGATACCCCCATATCGAATGTCACCAGCAGAGTTGAGGGAGCTAAAGCAATAGTTAAGTAATTTGTTAGATAAGGGTTTTATCAGACCTAGTGTATCACCATGGGGTGCACCAATTCATAAAAAAGAAAGATGGATCCCTCAGAATGCGCACTGACTAAAAGCAGATGAATAAGATAACAATATGTAATAAATATCCTTTCCCTTGTATAGATGACATGTTTGATCAGTTACAAGGAGCTTCCCACTTTTCAAAGATTGACCTCCGTTCTGGTCATCATCAACTTAGAATCAAAGATGAAGATATTTCTAAGACTGTTTTCAAGACTCAATACGGGCACTATAAATTTCGTGTGATGCCTTTCAGACTGACAAATGCTTCGGCTGCATTCATGGACTTAATGAATAGGGTGTTCAAGCCATTTCTGAAAAGATTTGTAATAGTATTTATTGATGATATCCTGATATATTCTCGTAGTCAAGGAGAACACGAGTACCATCTTAGTACTGTGTTGCAGACATTGAGAGAACATCGGTTTTATGCTAAGTTTTCGAAGTGTGAATTCTAGATAGACTCGGTAGCATTTTTGGGGCATGTTGTATCCAAATATGGAATTATGGTAGATCCTAAGAAGACTAAAATTGTACAGAAATGGCCCAGACCTACTCTCCTATTGGGATACGCAACTTTTTTGGCTTAGCAGGCTATTACAGGCGTTTTGTGCAGGATTTCTCCAGAATAGCAGCGCCGCTGACCAAGCTAACACAGAAAAATGTAAAGTTCCAGTAAACGGAGCAATGTTAGCAGAGCTTTCAAAAACCTCAAAACATGTTTCACAACTGCACCAATATTAGCCTTACCATCAGGTTCTGGAGGATTTACATTATTTTGTGACACCTTGACGGTGGTATTAGGATGTGTTCTCATGCAAAATGGTCGTGTCATAGCTTATGCTTCGAGACAATTGACAAGGCACGAGTATAACTATCCTACATATGATTTGGAGATCGCTGCAGCGGTATTTGCTCTAAAATTTGGAGACATTATCTATAGGCAGAAACTTGTGAGATTTATACTGACCATAAAAGTGTGAAGTATATCTTTCACCAGAGAAATCTCAATCTTTGACAACTTGGTTGGATGGAATTACTCAAGGACTATGATTGTTCTATTTTGTATCATCCCGGGAAAGCCAATATGGCGGCTGATGCATTGAGTAGAAAATCAATGGGGAGTTTGACACATATAGCCCCTGCAAAGAGACTTTTGGCAAAATATATTGAGATAATAGAAGATACAAGTATTATATATAGTGTCGGAAATTCAGAGGCATCGTTGGCTTGTGCTCAGGCTAAGTCTTCATTAGTAGAGAGCATTAAGGCCACTCAATATGAGGATGAATGATTATTTAAATACAGAGATGAGGTCTTAGCTGGTAAATGCAAGGATATGATTGTTGAAAGTGATGGTGTTCTTCGAATGGGTGATAGGCTATGTGTAGCAGACGTAGATGGGTTGAGACATGTTATTCTTGAAGAAGACCATAACTCTAAATACACTATACATCCTGGATCCACAAATATGTACCATGACCATAAGCAATTTTATTTGTGGGAAGGTATGAAGAAAGATGTTACTAACTTTGTTTCTAGTTCTTTGACTTGTCAGCGGGTCAAGACTGAGCATCAGCGACCCGCAGGACTACTGCAACAAATTGAGATTCCAAAGTGGAAATGGGAAAGAATTACTATGGATTTTGTCACCGGGCTACCACAAACCCTTAGAGGTTATGACTCAGTATGGGTAATTGTAGATTGACTGACGAAATTAACACACTTTTTACCAGTGAAGACTACATATGGTGGAGTCAGGTATGCACAGATATTTATGAACGAAATTATCCGTCTTCACGAAGTCCCAGTATCCATCATTTTTGATAGAGGATACAGCTCACTTCACGCTTTGGAAATCTTTTCAAGAAGCATTGGGTACACGGGTAGATCTTAGTACTGCATTTCATCCACATACAGGCAGGCACTGTGAACATACTATTCAGATCTTTGAGGATATGTTGAGAGCTCGCATTCTTGAGTTTGGAGGTAGTTGAGACACTTATCTACTATTAGATGAATTTTCTTACAACAATAGCTTCCAGTCCAGTATTCAAATGGCACCGTACGAATCATTGTATGGTAGAAGATTTCGTTCTCCTATCGGATGGTTTAAAGCTAGTGAGACTAACTTATTTGGAGTCGACCTAGTACAAGAAGCTATGGACAAGGTCTAGTTGATCAGACAAAGATTGCTTGTAGTTCAAAGTAGTCAAAAGGTTTATGCTGATAAGAGAAGAAGAGATTTAGTGTTCACAATTGGGGACAAAGTTTTCCTACGAGTCTCCCCTACGAAAGGTGTGATGCGGTTTGGAAAAGAGGCAAGTTGAGCCCCAGATTTATAGGACCGTATGAGATATTAGACCGAGTGGGAGCGATGGCTTATGTTTGGCACTTCCTCCTGAGTTGTCCTTTATTCATCCTGTTTTTCACGTCTCCATACTAAGAAAATATATATCAGACTCATCTCAGGTGATTGAAGCACCTGCTATACTGCTTGATGAGAAGTTGTCTTACGAGGAGGGCCCGATTGCTATTGTTGATATACAAGTAAGAAGGATACGGTGAAAAGATATTATGTTCATTAATGTTTTATGGAGAAATCATACCGTTAAAGAAGCTACTTGGGAAGTAGAAAAAGATATGCAAATAAAGTATCCCTATTTGATTTAGTCTACAGGTACGTACTTGAGCTAAATTCGGGGACGGAATTTTTGTAAAGAGGGGAGAATGTAATACCCTATATTTCTAATAAGAGTGTATATTGTCATAATAATAATAATAATAATAATAATAATAATAATAATAATAATAATAATATAAGAAAAAATTTAAACAAATAAATAATATAAAATAAATAAACCAAAAAAAAAAAAGAAATTTATGAAGAAGGGCCGAAGCTCATTAAAGAGGAATAAAAAGATGTATACAAAAGCTTTCAACAAGCCCTTCTAGAGAAAAAGGGCTACAGAAGCAAATCAACAACAACAAACAAATAAGAAGAATTGTGACAAGATATGTTTTACCGGTACTTGAGATGTTACATTTATTTGAAGTATCCTCGTTGTTACTAGAATTATTTTACCATTTACTTGAGACATGATTACTGTTATCGAAATAAAATTACAATATTTGATAAAGAATGATATGCCCTTTATTATTTTGAATTTTTTTTGTACAAGTGTTTCCTATTCACAAGAAGTATAAATGGGAGGAGAGTTTGAAGGATCCCATAGCTAACGGCTGGTTCGTTAGACCTGGTGTACCTTTATTTACAAATTACCAATTACCGATAACAGTTATAGCCCTCGCTAGTGGGAAGGTTGAACTAGCATACAGTTATAGTTTTCCCTCGAGTAGGGACCTACAGTTATACTTGACTCATTTTATGAAGGGGTCCACACAGTGATACAGATTACATGATCCTTTTCTGAAATCTCCCAAATATAAAAATTTTCTATGACACAGTATTTACCGAGTTTATTACTGAATTGTTAAATTGATTTTGCTATAGGAAACACATGATAAGACTGATTATTATTACAGTTTTTAAAAGGACATTTTATTTTTTTATTATTATGCAAGCATGTTTTCTAACTTTTCCCCAAATAAAAACAGTTGTGGTTAAGTGTTATTACTCACTGAGCTAGCGACTCATTCCCTGCTAATTTTCTTTATAGAGACAGCAGTTGACGCAGGCGAGGATTTCTTTAATTAGAGCGCACAGGTTGAGAATTCTTGGTGAGCCTCACACTTGTTCGCGCGGGCAAAGATTTTTATAAATTATTATGGTATTTTCTTTCAATTCTTAGAGTCGCTCCATAGTCATTCTTTTAGTGTCATGAATAGTATTTTGCTATTAGTCTTATGTTGAGTATCGTTCTTTAGTATTAAAGTTGGATATAATTAGTATTTCTGGTTGCTAGTGGGTTCATTAGTAATGGTGGAGAGTTCTGTTTTGTTAATATTGATAAACTGTCAATTGTTTGGTGTGATATTAGATTGCTTGGTTGCTGATTGAGACAAGGAAATTTTTAGGATAGTCAAAAACAGGGGAAACTTTGCCCGATTTTCTGTATAATTATTGATGAGGCTTACTTGAGAGAACTTGCTCCTAAGCGCCGGTCACGATTTTAAATTGGATCGTGACAATTATCTGGAATGTTTTTTCACTTAAGTGTCGTAGTGCTTCCATTACCCTTTTAACAGATGCTACATTTTTCTTACAAAATAGCATTAAATCATCTGCAAAGATATGATAGGTTAGTTTCAGTCCCTTACACATACGATGGAACTTGTAATTAGGTAGTTGAGACATCTTGCTTATCACTTTGCTCAGATACTCCACAACCATTACAAATATGAGGGGAGATATTGGATCTCCCTCTCTGAGGCTCTTTATAACCTTCAAAATATCCATGCCCTACTCATTCACTTTAATAGAAAATTTATTTGATTAAATACATGCCACAACAAGCTGTGTAAATTTCCTTGGAAAGTAGTAGCCATTCATCATAGCTTCAACAAAATCTCATCTCACCATGTCATATGCTTTTTTTCAAATCTATTTTTATCATACATCTTGGGCTTGTCTTCCTGTTATATCAAGTCATGGCACACAAAAATATTATAAACTAAAGATCTTCCCTTAACAAAGGATGCTTGAGTGTCTGCTACTAATGTTGGTAGTATCACTTTTAGCCTTTTTCTCAGCATCTTAGAAATGCATTTATACAACACATTATAGTATGAAATTGGCCTAAATTGTCCATCAGTTATTGGTTTCTCTACTTTTGGAATCAATGTAATCAATGTTGCGTTTATCTAGATCAACAGCTTTCCATTGTTGAAGAAATCCAAAACTGCTTTTGTAATATCCTCACATATTATTCACCATGCATCTTTGAAAAATTCGTTATCATAGCCATCAGGTCCTGAAATCTTGTTACTACATATTGAACATTTCATCCTTAACCTCCTTTGTTGAGTATCCTTGTAATAGACTTAATTGTTCCTTCACACTGAGTGTATGCCTATTCCTTAGTAACCCCTCATATGCCTATGCTTTAGGTTCATTATCATGCCCCAAACCTGAAGAGGTGTGGCCGGCACCCGGTGTCATACGCAGCCCAAGCATGCCATTCTGTAACCCTCAACTTAGGCAAGACATGAAATTGGCCTAAATTGTCAAGCAGTTATTGGTTTCTCCACTTTTTGGATCAATGTAATCAATGTTGCATTTATCGACCTCAACTTAGGCCAATGCGGCCACATTCTGAATCATTTGAAAATAACATCTACATCCAGCAATACCAAACTAAACATCTACACAGCACTGGTAAAGCCACAATACTGTTATAAAAAAAATATGCAGGACTCGTATACTAGCCTCTAGGGATAACTCAACTGTATCATGCTCGGGACAGAGCCTCGACCTACCCATCAAACCTCTATATATATATAATGGACTCCAAGGTATAGACCTGGTAACTCTGAGGAAGTGGAGCTTACCAATCAAGTTGATGTTTGACTTTGTTTACTAAGAAGGTCTATCGAGTTGTCTATCAGGACTTGAAAGCATGAAATGCAGCGTCCTCAGCAAAAGGGACGTCAGCACGAAATAATGTACCGAGTATGTAAGGCAACAAAATAACTAAAAGATGAAACTTAACAGATAATATAATAACTGAAAGTACCTGGGAGTCAAATATAATTTGAAAATATGCTTACCTACTGATACTGACTCATCTCTCTCAATATAGTAAGTAAAATAGATGTCCGACCCTATAAGGCTCGGTATATGTAAGTGCTCTGCCGTAATAGGCTCGCTCATAAGAGCTCGGCCATTTCGAGCTCGCTCCTAGGCGCTCAGTCATAGTAAGCTTGGTATATAGCTTATCATTTGATTTGAGGTTGCCCAATAAGGGCCTGCTGATAACTAGGGATTCTAGTCTATTTACGCTCCTTTTTGCTTAAGTTTTGGATTTCAAGTGTGTACAAGTATTTTCAAAACCTAACTTATTGTGCTTGCTTGTAGTGCTTGGTCAAACAGAGACAAGAAAGTCAAAACCAGCTCAAAAAGGAGTGAAACCTGCACAAGTCAAAAGGTTAGTCAACCGTGAGCTATAGCAGAAAATCAACCGTGGACGCGGAGGATCCATTGCTGAGGCGGTCTTGATCTCGCGGTCTTCGGTGCCAAAGATTCAGAGAGCTACAATTTGGGGATTTACCAGTCACTGTTGACCTTGGTGATTTTGCGCAGAAGCGGTGGACTCAACACGGCCACAGTGCATTTACCACTCTCAACGGAGGAGAGATTCAGAGAGTCTGAAGTAGAGCTGAAAGTTGAAGATCACGGTATGCGCTTGATTTTAGGCGGCTGTGGTAGCCTCACTGCTACAGTGGTCCATTTTTGGCTGTCACTGGTTCCTCCGTAGGGCATTTTTGTTCGAAAAATTTAGCTGTGTATAAATACTTCTTTTTCAGATTTTAGGTCATCTTTTGTTTAGCTGAGAATTCGAAACCATCATTTTTACCTTTTTGAGTAATTTTAGAGCTTGTTTAACAATTAATCTTAGACTTTTATATTGTAATTAATTTTTATGGCTTCTACTTCATCTCAATCTTTGATTTCTTCGGTTATTATAAGTAGCTAAACCCATTAGCTAGGGTTGTGGCTCAACTCTGATGTGGATATTTAATGGGTCTCTTATTTTTGGTCTTAAATATTTATGGGTGATTGATATTTAGTCTGATTTATGCTTTGAATGTTAAGTTGGTTCGAATGTTAAGTTGGTGGTTGTAAACACTGATTCGTACCTTTTTTGACTTAGGCTCTTCTTCAGAAAGAGCGACTAAGTCTAGGAATTTCAGGCAAACAAGGAATTAGGGTGTATTCAAGAGATTGATATCCCTAATTAAAGGGACAAACCTAGAGATAGTAATACTCGACTTGAACCAACTTTGCTTGTACAAATTGAATACCCAGTTACGCTTGAGAAATCCAATTAGGGCAAAGTTACTCAAACTACCGAGAGGTATAGAGAGAGTAGCTATGTGTATTGGCTATATCCTGACCCCATTTATAGCAATATTGCCCTAAGTTTTAGATCCTGTTAGGTACCCACCTAGGTGAAAGTTACTCCCCTAGTTCATTTTTACCAATTTAGAAAAACCTACAAAAATATCTATTGACTCTAATTTCGTGCATCATTAGTATAAAATTAGAAATAACAAACAAACAAAAGAATGATTGAAAGTGCAATCAAGAGCACTGAACATTTCTAGATAAGATAGGAATCTAACTCAGAACATATCTTAGCTTCCTTTGGATTCGATCCCGACCTTTTCAGGTAAAAGCTTCATCAACCACCCTTGCCACTCTATAGTGGTGTAGGGTTGGAGCCGATCACTTCTTGGCATCGTTGTCGGGGAGCTAAACGATTTTGACTATCTATCTAACTAGCTTTGTGTTTTGGTTTTCTTTCCTATGGTTTTACTAACTTGTGTGTGTCATCAATTAAGGTATAAAATGGTGAACAATAACAATGATCCTTTTGGAAATGTTTTGCCGGAGGAGGAGGTATATGATAATGGTGAGGATGAGGTGCATCTAGTACCTCAAGTTCAAAGACAAGGCCGCCAGGCCAATGACAATATTCCAGACCCTCCCTGCCACCTCTAAGAGTGGCTCCTCGGGTGCTTCCAAATGAAGGATACGCAAGTGCAATTGTCCCACCAAGAATTCGGGAGGGAAATTTTTAAATTATGAATGTGATGTTGACTTTATTGGAGTAGCGAGGGTATTTCATAGGAGCTCTCCATCAGAATGTATATAAACATATTAAAGGCTTTGTGGATACATGTTGGGAAAGCAAGCAAACAAATGTATCAGAGGATGCATTGTGGTTGAGATTATTCCCTTTCTCACTTAGAAGGAAAGCTTTAGACTGGCTCGAAAGGCTTCCCAACCATTCCATCACTATGTGGGATGAGATGGCGGACAAGTTTATAGCCATGTTTTTCTCGCCAAGGCATATGGAAACTTTGAGAGATGAGATTTTCACCTTCAAACAGGAACCTAAAGAACCACTTCATGAGATCTAGGAGAGATATCGAATAATGGTGAAAACATGTCCGAACAATGACATGACCAGAGCGATGATCCAGTAGACATTCTACCGTGGCATTAACACGACCAATCAGTGTGTAGTGAACCAACTAGCAGGGGGAAATTTTATGAACACACCATATGATGAAGCGTGTGAGATACTGGATAAGATGCCAGATACTTCGTCAGCTTGGCAAAGTCGAGCCGATGTGCCACAGGGTGACATCACTATCATCTACTTGCACAAAGAGATCCATGATCATGACCAGGCAATAGCAGAGATAACTACAACAATGAACCAGTTAGCAAAATGACAATTGTAATAAGTTTAAGCTCCTAGACAAGTAAATGCTATGGAAGGTATCAACATGTTGGTCAACAAGAGGAGACAAAGAGGTTAACAAGGTCAAGGTAGTCAGGATCAATATGAGAAAGGTAGTGGTGGTTTCAATCAAGATGATGGCTATGATGAGTAAAGTGAAGAAGTGCAGTATGTGAACAATTACCAAGGATAAAGGGGCAATTCTCCTAACTAATAACAATAGTTGGAGAGCCCAAGGAAATTGGGGGAATCAAAACCACCAAGGCAATAGTAACTGGGGAAACAAAAATAAGAACTGGGGCAACCAGAACAACCACTGCAACTGGAGTGGCATCAACAACAATTGGGGAGGAAGCAACAACCAAGGGGGATTGAACAATGGCAATAAAGGGAATCGAGGGCAAGGCTTTCAAAGGCCTCCGGTGTATCAACAACCAAACAATCCATCTCTATTTCTATCCCAAGGTCCTAGCTCGTCAAACAATAAGATGGGAAGGATCTATATGATGTTTGAACAAATAATGAACAATAGCACCGACTTTGATGCCCAGTTGGAATCCCACAATACTTACAATCTGAAATTAGAGGCGAAATGGCCATATTTCACTATCTTTGAATACTCGACCTAAGGGGCTCTACCTAGTTATACGGTAGTAATCTCGAAGGGTGGTAACAACACCGGACTTGCAATGATGATGATTACTAGAAGCGGTCAAGGTGATGATATGAACACCTCCAAGCAAAGTGAAATTGTGAGTGATGAGGTTGAAATACAAGATGATGATGTTCCTATAGTTGATGAGCAAGTGTTAAATGCGGAAGTGAGAATTGATATTCATGATAATGAGGTAGAGACTCAAGATGACGTGAACCAAACATACCAGAAATGGTAGTGCCCAAGGCTAAGGCTCCCTTTCCAAGGTCTCCTTCACCTTACCCTCAAAGCTTGCGAAACAAAAGAATGATAACCAATTTAATAAATTTATTGACATGATGAAGAGCTTATCAATCAATGTTCCTTTATTGGAAGCTCTTGAGAAATTGTCGGGTTATGCCATGTTCATGAAAGACTTGGTGACTAAAAAGAGATCCATCGATTGTGACAACATCAAAATGACTCATCAAGTAAGTGCAATTGTGCACTCAATGGCTCCAAAGCTTGAAGATCCTGGCGCTTTCACTATTTCATGTGCCATTGGGAGTACGGATTTTGCAAAGGCATTGTGCAATTTGGGAGCAAATATTAATTTGATGCCTTGCTCCATGTTCAACACTTGGGGTATTGGTCAATAGAGAGCTACTTCAATGAGGTTGCAAATGGAGGATAGAACAATGAAGAGGCCGCTTGGTATTATTGATGATGTCCTTATTCGGGTGGACTAGTTTATTTTGCCTGCTGACTTTGTGATTCTAGACTTCAAGGTCGATTATAAGGTTCCAATTATATTGAGAAGACCTTTCCTTGCAACTGGCAAGGCATTGGTTGATGTGGAAGCAGGGGAGTTCACCTTTTAGGTGGGTGATGAAAAAGTGGTCTTTCATGTGTGCAAATCAATGAAGCTGTTGAATAGTACTGAAGTATACTCTTTTGTGGATCTTGTCACGGAGGTGATAGTTGATTATACTAGTGCAATAATCAATATGGAGGATCCTCTAGAAGCGGTATTGTTGAACCTTGATGCATATGAGGATAAAGGTCGGGTGGAGTGTGGCAATGCTTTGCACGGAATGGGCTCTTACTCTTATGATCCACAAAAGCTCTCTTCGGATCTTGAGAACTGAAAGAATCCACCAACAAAGCCCTTAATTGAGGAACCTCCCATTTTGGAGTTGAAGCCTTTGCCCTCACATCTCAGGTATGAATTCTTTGGCCCTAGTTAACCTTTACATGTTATTATTTCATCTTGTCTTACTAACATGTATGTAGATACAATACTAGAGGTGCTCTGAAGAAGGGAAAAAGGCACTTGGATGGACTCTAGCGTATATTCGGAGAATAATCCCCGTTCATGCACAGGATTATAATTGAATATGATGCCAAGCCCTTCTTGGAACATCAAAGGAGGTGATCAAATGGTTGGATGCAGGGGTTGTGTACCCCATCTTGGACAGTTCTTGGACTTTGCTGGTGTAATGTGTGCCGAAGAAGGGTAGTATGACTCTGGTTACAAATTAGCAGTATAAGGTGATTCCCACCAATACTATCACCGGATGAGGGTGTATATGGACTACCGCAAGCTCAATAAAGTAACCCGTAAGGATCATTTTCCATTGCCCTTTCTTGACCTGATGCTAGATAGACTTGTTGGGTGTGTCTTCTATTATTTTCTGCATGGTTACTTAGGTTACAACCACATTGATTGCTCTGGAAGATCAGGATAAAACCATATTTATGGGTCCGCGTGGCACCTTTGAATTTTCTAGTATGCCTTTTGGTTTGTGTAATGCACATGCTACCTTCCAGCGGTGTGTCATGGCTATATTTACCGACATAGTAGAGGTCTTCTTGGAAGTGCTCATGGATGATTTCACTGTTGTGGGTGACTCTTTTGATGAATGTTTGAAGAATCTTGACAAGGTGTTGGCTCGGTGTGAAGAGACGACTCTTGTGCTTAACTGGGAAAAATGCCACTTTATGGTCGAGGCGGGCATTGTCCTCGGCCATAACATCTCAAAACACGGTGTAGATGTGGACAAGGCTAAAATTTAAGTGAACTAAAAGCTTCCTCCTCCTACGTCAAGAGGGTTATGAGTTTTCTTGGGCATGCGGGGTTCTACCAAATATTCATCAAAGACTTTTCTAACAAGTAAATTCTTTGTGGAAATTATTGGAAAAGGATGCCAAGTTCATGTTTAATGAAGAATGTATGAAAGCTTTTGAACTTCTCAAGTACAAATTGACAACCACTCTCATTATTACCGCACCTAATTGGAGCTTATCTTTTTAGCTCATATGTGATGCAAGCGATGTTGCGGTAGTAGTGGTTTTGGTTCAAAGAGTGAATAAGATGTTTCATCCAGTGTATTATGCAAGCAAAATAATTAATGATGCTCAAGTGAATTACACGGCAACGAAAAAATAATTGCTAGCAATTGTGTTTGCAATGGATATATTTAGGCCTTATCTCATGGGTGCCAAGGTGATAGTTCATACTGATCATGGATCACTCAGCTACTTGATAACAAAGAAGGATTCGAAGGCGAGGTTGCTAAGATGGGTTCTATTGCTTCAAGAGTTTGATCTTGAGATTATTGATATAAAGGATATTGAAAACTAAGTAGCGGACCACTTGTCCCGATCGGAGGAGGAGAGGAGGCCTTGCGATGGCCTCGAAATTAATGATTCATTCCCTAATGAGCAACTCCTCTCTGTATCGATGAATAGCATGCCTTGGTTTGCAGATGTTGCTAACTTTCTTATGACCGGATTGTTCTGTGTGAGCTTTCTTCTAACTAAAGGAAGAAGCTTAAACGGGATAGCTTGGATTACTACTGGGATGAGACTTACTTGTTCAAAATCTGTAATGATAATATGATCCAGAAATGTGTTCTAGAAGAGGAGCAAATCAGTATTCTGGATGCGTGCCATTCCTCCCCCTACGTGGTCAACATGGTGGGTCGAGGACACCTTCAAAGGTGCTTAGTTGTGGTTTTGATTAGCCTACAGTTTACAAAGATGTTGGTGAGTTTGTGAAAAGATGTGGTGAGTGTCAAAGAGCAGGTGAAATTTCCATGAAGGATGAGATTCCTCTCACCACTATTCTTGAGGTTGACATATTTTATGTGTGGGGAATTGACTTCATGGTACCTTTCGTGATTTCATGTGGTAACACGTATATTTAGGTGGCCGTTGATTATGGTTCAATGTGGGTTAAGACTATGTATTTACCCAACAATGGAGTTTTGTGGTTTTTCTCAAGAAGAGTATCTTTACTCGGTTTGGCACTCCGAGAGCAATCATTAGTGATGGAGAGTCTCATTTCTGAAATAGGGCATTTGACACTTTACTTGCAAAGTATGGTGTCAATCACAAGGTTTCTACCTCTTACCATCCTCAAGCTAGTGGGTAAGTTGAACTATCCAACAGGGAGATCAAGAGAAAATTGTCAAAGATGGTTAATGCAAATAGGACTGATTGGTCAAAGAAACTAGATGATGCTTAATGGGCATACAGGACCGCATGTAAGATTACGATTGGTATGTCCCCGTACCAGTTGGTGTTTGGGAAAGTTTGCTATCTCCGATTGAGTTAGAGAATAAGTCCATGTGAGCCTTGAGAAAATTGAAACTTTAATGGGATGTTGCAGCAAATCTCCGGTTGGAGCAACTCAATGAGCATGATGAGTTCCGGTTTCATGCCTATTCTAGCTCGTCCTTGTATAAGGACAAGATAATGTACCTACATGAAAAGTATACCCGTACTAAGGAATTCAAAGCGGGTGACTTGGCTCTTTTGTTCAACTCCCGGTTACGACTATTTCTGAGAAATTTTAAGTCATAATGGAGTGGACCTTTTGAGGTGGTTTTTGTGACCCCATTTGATGCTCTTGATTTGAAAAACAAAACGATCTTCAGAGTTAATGGATACAGGGTGAAGCAATATCGCGGAAAGTTTGATGACAACCATGTGGTGGCAATGATCCATCTCAAGTGATTGATGGCAACCTGCATCGTGCCGTAACGTTAAATAACGTGCTTCTTGGTAGGCAACCCATGTGTTTTTTTCTTCTTTTGTTATTTTCTTTGTAGTTAAGTTTATTTGGTGAACTAACTGGTTGTGAGATGTGTGTACGGATGTTTGATATAGTACAGGTCAAGCTGGAAATTTTTCACTCTCTGAAGATTGGACCGTGGACGCACTCCATTTTTTGCGGTCAGCGGTGGCCTCACTGTGGAGGCATAATTTGATGGCGGTCAGGCGATGCTAAAAAGTCCAAAACGGGGGTTCTCTAAAGTTTCAACCGCTGTCGTGGTGCAGTTTTTGCGATCAGTGGTGGCTTACCGCTATCACGGAGTATTTTTCGCTCTTAGCGGTGGTCTCAGAATTGCATCCCTTCCGTTCTACACCAGCGCGGACCGCGGTGATTTACCGCGGCCATGCTAGGTAAGTTTAGTGGGCCCCTGGGTATTTTCTATAAATAGGCGGCCATAAGGCCTTTTACATTTTTTGCTCATTTCACTCTCAAAAAAATTACACCATTGTTCATTCACGCCCTATTTTGCACAAGCACAAGAAATAAACTTCATTTATCTCATATTTCACATCTGGTAATTTCACTCAATCCTTAGTCTTTAAGTTTATACTTATTTTCTTTTAATCGATTGTTTTATTTCTTCTTATGCCTTTTTCTTTTAATTTTAACTTAGGGTTCTGTAGTATTAACAAGATTAGTCTTACAATAGTTACAATTGGTTACTGAATACCTAGTGGGATTGATAATGTTGACGTTATTGCTAAAATGCATGAAAATTAGAAACTCTAGGTTTGATGAGCCCCAGTTTGACCTGCGCAGTCGCGGTTGATTTACCGCGGTCATGTGTTTTATCTAAGATTTTAAGTCTTTTTAATCGCGGTCAACGGTGGCAAATTTCGATGACAGCAGTGCCTCTCTGCGGCCGCGATGCTTTTTTCGTGGTCCGCAGTGCTCAAGTTGAGAGAAGTCTAAACAAGGGTCCACAGATGCAGTTGTTTTTTTGCGAACAGCGGTGCAACTACCGCGGCTGCCCTCCTTTATTTGTGATCTGTGGTGAAATAGAATCACAGGGTGGGTAGTCTGATCCCCACACCTCTACGGTTGTGATGTATTTTTCGCAGTTCGCGGTGCAACCTTCACGGTTGCCCTCCCTTTTCTGCGGTCTATGGCCTATTGTTTTGTTCAAGCACAGTTAATTTTTCTACTGCTTCTTCTAGTATTCGTACTAACAATTTTCAACTGATTTACCTGCAGACAATGGTTAAATCTAGATGAGGCGGTGAAAAACAGAAAGGAAAAGCGAAGTCCTCAAGGGGTAGGGAATGAGGACAGATTAAATTGACCCCGGTAGTTTGGAAATAAATTGGGGAAATGAGGAAGAGCATCAGAGCTACAGATAGAGCTACTTCTCATTCCAAGGGGAGTGAGTATTTGCCCTCCCGGGATGCCTCAGAGTTTGATTCCGTGCCAACATATGTACCTGACTTCTCGGAGAGACATAGGTTGAGAGATGAACCTACACCCCCCATCCTTTCTTACTTCTCCTGATGTCCCTGTTGCTGAGTTGTCTGATAGCTCAACAGAGGGTAATGATTCTTCATATTTAACCTCACCTACAGCTTCGTCACCTATACAGGATCCCGTAGATGATGAGGTACCGAATGACAAGGGAGGATTGTGACCACACCGGGGGTGTGGAAAGGACAAAAAAACTTGAAGTGTGGCAAAAGAGATTTGTCAGTGAGCTGGCATATCACAAGTTCAGGGAGTGGTGGCCTCTAATGTCACTTAATCATGAGCGTCAGTTTATAGAGCGGGATCTTCTGCCTCACAACCCCAACATGAAACAGCACTTCATTAAGGGGGTGGGATGGGATTACTTAACTAATAAGGTGTCAGAGGCTTGAGCACCTAGTCAAGGAATTCTATGCCAATGCCTCCCACATCAAAAAGGATACAAAAGTAACTAATGTTAGGAACCGTAAATTCAATTTTGATGGGAAAACAATCAATGAATACCTAGTCTTCAATGATGAAAATGAGACATTATACTTGGAGAAGGTGGCGATGGACGAGGCATCCCGCCAGTGGTTGGCATCATATCTGGCTCTCCCGGATACCACTCCAGCATGGTTGACAATAGGGGTTCCTATCTTTAGGAACACCCTGACTTTGAGGTAAGGGGTTGGGAGACATTTGTATGCAGCAAACTAGACCCCACTACTCACGAAAACACTTTTCCAGTTTCCCGGGCGATTATAGTGGCGGCTATTATGGCGGGTTTTCCTATCAATTTCGGGAATATCATGTCTAGGGTGATCGAAAGAGTGGTCAATGAGGGTGATAGATTGTACACCTTCGCGAACTTCCTCACCAAGTAGTTGGAAGATCGGGAGGTGGAGAAAAGGAATTTTGATATCACGGTAAAACCCAAAATGCCCTTTTCATGGTGCAAACTTTAGGGTCCAGACAACCCTAAAGCCAAGGGGTATAAGGGAAAAGCTACTACTTCTACTGGCCAGCTTGAAGTGTCAGTAGTGATAGTCACTAGTTCACAGCCTCCCACTGCCATACCAGATCCCATCTCCGGACCATCTACTTCCATGCCTTCAGAAATTCCATCCTCCTCAGCATACCCATTGACTGCCTACAGATTGAGCCAAACACTCTCCAATATCAACAAATGGATGCAGGCAGCAACTTCTAAGTTGTCTGTACTATCTAGTTTGGTGGCAGCCCAATCAGTTCCTCCACATCCACAGGTGCCAGCTTCGATAGAGGAGTCTCTTAAGGAGCTTCTGGATAACCAGAAGAAGCTCCTGTAGAACCAAAATCTTATAATGGATGCTCTAGTAATTCAAGGAAAATCACTTCAGGAGTTGAGCAAGCAAACAAGGAAGCTGAAAAAGACTCGGGCCTCGAAGGAGTCTGTAAAGGATTTGAAGGGGGTGGAGAATATGAAGGCAGTAGACCACTTACCATTGGAGCTACTATACATGACTAGCCTCCAGCGGCTCAAACAAAGCAGGTTCAGGAGCAGTAGATTGAGAGAGAGCCCAAGATGAGGAAAGTGGTGCCCCGAGTTGATGATGTAGAGTTTGAGCTGGCGGAGACTGAGAGAGTTACTTCTGGCTAGCCATTGTCCCCCGAGATAGATGATCCTGGCACCCAGCCACAGGACCCCATTGTTTCCTTTACTCTCTACCCTTCTTTTTTATCTTATTTTTGGTTAGTTTGCATTAAGGACAATGCTAGCTTTAATTTGAGGGGGTGGCCCTACTTTGATGATTTGGTAGTTGGTTTGTAATTATGATACTATTTTATTTCTTTATGCTTATTTTTTTAACTTTTGGTATGTACATAACTTTACCTTTTATTTCACTTTTTGTTATCTTTCGATCTTGGTATGTATATAAAGTTACTCTCTCATGTATATATTTATTCGTTCTTATGTATATAAATCTAAACCCCCTATTGTACATATTTAGTTTACTTTCCGCATTTTACATCATAGCTTCTTTTGAAACTCCCCTTAGTAGTATAACTTCTTTTTCGGTTTGTAGCTTCATATTTTACAAGTTTCAATGATCAATAAGACTTTGATTTTTTTAATGACACGGTTCTCTTCAAAGGTAGAGTTTGTAAGAACCAGGTGACTCTTCCCGATGATAGATGACATGACAACAAATTTAAGGGTTTGAGATTGTTTTTCTACTTGTTTTGAGTAAGTAGTAATTAGTGAGAATTGGTGCCTCAGGAAAATCTTCTCTTGGTCCTAACACAATTACCTTTGACCTTATGGTTAAAAACAAATTTGTGTGTATAGGATGATGATAGTTATGACTTTGAGACTCTAGTGTTGACTAAAAAATCATCGAGTGGTTCCTCAGAACCATTTTTGTTGCTCAAATCTTAGCTAAGGTTGTTGTGGGAACCCTAATATATTTCTTTAGCAACCCTATAGTTTGTGTGGTGAGATATTGATTTGAAAGTCCAAGTCCCATGCCAAGGAGTCTAGAACTTGCCGTGAATGTTTGTCTAGGCAAAATCCTAAGTGAAGCTCGACTTGAGAAATGATTATAGGCTCTCCTTGATCCTAATTGAGACTTGATAACATCCATAACCTACTAATGATTATATCCCTAGTCAACCTCATTGAGCCATAGCCCTTATTCTTTAAATAACCATGATACAAGCCTTTATCCATTCTAAAATGATCCTCTCTTGGCACCCTATCTTTCTTAGCACAAGGCAAAAGCATAAGTTTAGGGGGAGAGACAGGGAATGAAAAAGTGATAAAAGGTACAAAATAAAAAAAAGGAAAGTGAAAAAGAAAATAAAGAAAATCCAAAAATTAAAAAAGAAAGTGAACAATGTAGAAGAAATTAAGGGTGTCAATAAAGGCAAAAGATGAAAGGCATAGAAAGATTGGAAAGGGGAAAGGGATTGAAATGAACAAGAAAGAGTGACAATGAGTCTGTCTAGCCCCTAAAGAAGAAGTAAGTGACTTAAATAGTCAAGAAAATATGTGCCAAAATGAAGCAAATGAATTTCTTAAGGGAAGGTGAAACCTTCTTAGACCAATATATCCTACCCTGAACCATAAGCCTTCATTACATCACCATAAAAGCCCTATATGATCTTGAGTTAGGTAATCTTACATTAGTGGTGACTAACATAAGGGACAAGCTTATGGTACTTAGAGCCGAACTTGTGACCTTCCTTTGAAAGAGATAAGTGTGTTTTCCATAATCCTCGTTCTAAGTGTGACAGTCTATTAGTGAGGTTTGCTTATTGAGAGTTGAGGAGTATGATTTTGGGTTCCACAATGACAGATGTAACAGAAAGAGTTTCCTTGATGAGTTGAGTCAACTATTGATGCTTTTGTGTCGCACTATAATTATGGTGCTAAAAGTCTGTGTATTGTTCATAATGCATTTGAGTTGAGGTTAATTGTTAGTCCCTATTGATTCTTAATGAGGTTATTTTAGGACAGCTGAATTTTCCTTTCTTTTATCTTAAGGAGGTCGGAATTACTTTATTTTCTTGAAGACAAGCAAAAGATTAAGTTTGGGGGAGTTGATAACTAGGGATTCTAGTCTATTTTATGCTCTTTTTTTGCTTAAGTTATAGATTTAAAGTGTGTAAAGTATTCCCCAAAGCTAACTTATTGTGCTTGTTTGCAGTATTTGGTGAAAAAGAGACAAGAAAGTCAAAATCAGCTCAAAAAGGAGTAAAACTTCCACAAGTCAAAAGCTGCGTCAACCAAGAGCTACAGTGGAAAATAAACCGTAGAAACGGAGGATCTACCGTGGAGGCAGTCTTGATCTCGCGGTCCATGGTGAAAAAGATTCAGGGAGCGGCAATTTGGGGATTTACCAGTCACCGCTCACCACAGTGGACTCAACACGGTCGCGGTGCATTTACCGCCTTCAGCGGAGGAGAGATTCAGAGAGTCTGAAGTTGAGCTGAAAGTTGAAGACCGTGGTCCGCGCTTGATTCTATGCAGCCGCAGTAGCCTCTCCACTGCAGCAGTCCATTTTCCACTGTCAGTGGTACCTCCGTAGAGCATTATTTTTTGAAAAATTTAGTTGTGTATAAATACTTATTTTTCAGATTTTTAGGTCATCTTTTGTTTAGCTAAGCATGTGAAACCGCCATTTTTAATTTTTTGAGTAGTTTTAGAGTTTGTTTAACAATTAATCATAGACTTTTATCTTGTAATTAATTTTTATGGCTTCTACTTCATCTCAATCTTTGATTTCTTCAGTTAATATGAGTAGCTAAACCCATTAGCTAGGGTTGTGGCTCAACCTTAGTGTGAGTATTTAATGAGTCTCTCATTTTAGGACTTAAATATTTATGGGTGATTGATATTTGATCTAATTTATGCTTCAAATGTTAAATTGGTAGTTGCAAACATTGATTTGTGCCTTTTTTACTCAGGCTCTTCTTTGGAAAGAGAGACTAAGTCTAGGAATTCCAGGCCAACAAGGTATTGGGGTGTATTCAAGAGATTGATAGTCTCAATTAAAGGGTTAAACCTAAAGATAGTAATACTCGACTTGAGCTAACTTTGATCGTACAAATTGAACACCCAATTGGGTTTGAGAAAGCCAATTATGGCAAAATCTCTCAAACTACCGAGAGATGTAGAGTGAGTTGCTACGTGCATTGGATATCACGATCCCATCTATAACAATATTGCTCTAAGTTTTAGATCCCGTTAGGTACCCACCTAGGTGAAAGTCGCTCCCCTAGTGCCTTTTTACCAATTTAGAAAATCCTACAAAAATATCTACTTAGCTTAATTACGTGCATCATTAGTATAAAATTAGAATAAGAAAACAAGCAAAAGAATGATTGAAAATTCAATCAAGAGCATTGCACATTGCTAGATTAGATAGGAATCGAACTCCAAACATATCTTAGCTCCCTGTGGATTCGATTCTGACCTTTTTGGGTAAAAGTTGCATCGACCGCTCTTGTTACTCTATAGTGGTGTAGGGTTGGAGCCGATCACCTGCCCATCGATTATAGCTCGATGGTGGTGAAAATATAGTAATACTGTATATATAGACTCTCTGATCTCTTGGCTGAAAGAAAAAAAACTAAACTGAATATTAATTCCCTATAAGGAAGAATACTGCAGCTTATGATACTAGGATAATGTACATAATTTCAAGAATAAGAATTTTTCCTTATGCCTCGTTATCAAAAGCATGTAGTTACAAGATATGCCAAAATGAACGAAAGATTTAGCTTTAATATACCTTATTAAAATCTTTCCAATTACCAATTTGAACTTCTCTTTGCATCTTAATCTGCAACAATGATCATAATATTATCATTAAGTTGTGAAAGGTAAAACCATCGCACAACTAATGACAAGCTTATTTTGTATTAAAATGGGCAACATCTCCCACATAATCCTTACTCTCCAAATTCAAGATGACACCAAAAATACAAGAAAACAAAAATAACAACATTTATACATTATTTTCCAACCTTATATATACCATAAAATACTACAAAACAACCCAATGCACCTCAATCTCTTCATACACAAAACGACCACTGCAGTAGTGTCAAACGACTCAAAAATGTTACGACGAATGAGAATCCCACCACCCTGAATTTATGTGGTGTTTAACCACACCCTTAATACTCCAGAACACCATAAAATAGTAGTAAAGCACGCAATCCAACAGCAATACAAAATAGTCCACAAAATAGTCTGCTACAAGTGAATATCTCAAACTCAAAGCTTCGGATCACCGTCCCGTAAGTTATTACAATTATTGAATGAATTTTCACACATATTAGTAGAAAAAATAGATGAAATAGAGTAGTAAATTTACCTTATTTTTCGAATAACTCAGCAGCTATATTGGTTCTTCAAACTCAAGGTTTTCCTCTCACTAGAACTTGAAAAGTAGAGAAATTCAATTAGGGTTTGTGTTCAACTTTTGGGAGGATGTTTGTAGGGGTTTTGGTCTGGTTATTGTGCACTATTATCAGTGTATTATATGAATACAATAGGACTTAATAAGGTCTCTTTTTACGACCCGAGTTGGCCCATTTTTTAACTCTCATTTAAGCAAGTAGGTGACACACCTAATTGTCACCTAGCAGTCTGTGAAGTCTTGCAAAAATGCATATATTTCTCTACTCGATCTCGTATTGACAAACAGTTTAATGCGTTAGAGAATATACTCATAGGTCTTCAATTTTATGGGTGTAAAACCCCATAAATCTAAGTATATTTGGAGATAACCACAATTACATTTGACCCAAATTTCAGTAAAACCTATGAACATAACTTGGGATGACTTTCATCGACTTTTGTTCCACAACTCGCCTGAGTTCAAAAAATAACACATGACTATCATACAAATAAGATAACTCAAAAAATAACCTCCTTATTATTTTAAGCACCCAAGTATCATCCAAAAAATACATGTTGTAACATTACCAACTTGTTAACTTTCAACGAAATATTATTTTTTTCAATTCCTTAGCTTCTAAACCATCCAAATCTCTTTGTACTTGTTGTTCATGATCTTCAATATATGTAACATCTGAGGTAACATGATAACTTATTTTATATATTTCCAAGATGATCTCCTTGTGGGTCTTACATTAGTTTCCTTACGACGCACTTTCACATACAAAAATATGGGGGTGTAATATTCACCTACAGTGTGACGACCCGATTGGTCATTTTGACACTAGCACTTCATTCGGTAGTTTGAGGCCTTGAATAGCTTCACTTCATATTTTATGACTTGTACGCATAGTAGGAATCGAATTTCGAAAAGTTTGGAGTTGGTTCATATGGAAAATTCTCAATTGGAAGCTTTAAGTTGGAAGAGTTGACCAAGGTGCTACTTTTGCGTAAATGATTTCAGAATAGGGATTTGAAGGTTTCAACAGGTTCGTATGATTATTTCGAACTTGTGCGTATGTTTGGGTTGAGTATCGAGTGGTCCGGGAGCATTTCGGCGCCTATTATGGAAAATTGGCATTTTGAAGGTTTTACAAATTTTTGAGTTTGGTTTGAAGTGGATTTTAGTGTTATCGATGTAGATTTGGGCTTCTGAGTCTTTTATTAGTTCGTATTGTGATTTTAGACTTGCACGTAAAGTTTGGCATCATTCCGGAAAGTTTAAGTATGAATCGGACGTGTTCGTCAAAGTTTGAATGTTTGAAAGTTTAAGGAATGAATTTTTATCGTCAATTCATAGTTTGGGTATTGTTTCATGTGATTTGAGTCCTCGAAAAATTTTGCATCATATTTTGGGAATAGTTTGTATGATAGGTCGGGGTCCCGAAGGCCTCGGATGTGTTTCGGGGTGGTTCCAGACCAAGTTTGGCTGAACTGTTGTTGCTGGTGCTGGTTTTGTTCTTTGAAAACATGAAGGGCCTCCCGCATTCACGGAGAAGGAATTGAGCTATGGACCTTCTAGTTTTACACGTTTGCGATAAGGAAGTCGTGTTTGGTATGGGTTGGAAAATTGTGCTCCGTGTTTATGAAGGCCTGGTCGCGTTCGCGTAAGAGGAGCTGGCCTGGCAGAAGAGATTGGTCTTGGCGTTCACAAAAGAGTAGCCGTGTACGCTATGGCCATGCTGGTAAAGCTTCGCATTCATGGGACCTATCTTACATTCGCGTAGAGGAACTGGAATGCAGAAGCTGGTTGTTCATCGCGAACGCGTGGGACTTGTCGCGTTCGTGAACAAGGTCGGACTGGACAGTGTGGTTTTAAAAATGGGGGTTTGACTCATTTTCACGTTATTTCTTCTGTGTGATTCAGCGTTGGAGCGATTTTGGAGCACCATTTTCATCGTCAATCATGAGGTAAGTAATTCTATAAGTTGTGAGTTAAATATACGAATTCGGGCTTATAAATACATGGGAAATTATGGAGAATTTTGGATTTTGAGAGAAAAACCTAGAAATTATATTTTTAGATTTTTACTATAAAACTAGACGTGGAATTTGGAATAAATCATATATTTGAGTTTGTAACATTATGGGTAGAGTTTATCTTCGAACTTTTTGGGAATTCGGGCACGTCAGCCCAAGAGTTGACTATATTGCACTTTCGTGCGGAGTTGAAAATTGTTATAAATTGATTAACTATGGGTATTAGAGTATATTTTTATTGGTTTTCATGATTGTTTGACTAGTTCAAATCGATGGGCATTAGTTCGAGGTGTTAGAGAGGCATTGGAGCCGGTTATGAAACATCAGAGCGAGGTAAGTCTCATGTCTAACCTTGCGAGGGGGAATTTACCTCATAGGTATTATATTCTTATGTGTTACATGTAGTGGGAGCTACACACATATTAAGTGATGAGTGTCCGTACGTATGCTAGAATTCCTGATTATGTCCTGATAGACTAGGTTCACGCCATGTTTTAATTGTATTATGCGTTATTATTGCCTGTAAAATTCCTTTATTCGGGATTACGCCTTGAGACTAGGCTTGCGTTGAGTGATATACTCAGTATTCGTGAGTGGGGTCAAAAACTTGTTAAAGCCTCTTATTTTAATGAGATCGGGTTGTTCGCCTGGGCAGGATATTGTAACACACTCTTATGGGATCGGGTCGTTCGCTCGGCAGTATCATATTCATATGGGATCGGATCGTTCGCCTCGGCAGTATCATATTCTTATTGGATCGGGCTGTTTTCCTCGGTAATGTCATATCATATTGGATCGGGTCGTTCGCCTCAGTAGTACCACACTCTTATGGGATCAGGTTGTTCGCCTCAGCAATACCACACCCTTATGGGAATTGGCCGTTCGCCTCGGCAGCACCACTCTCTTATGGGATCGGATCATTCGCCTTGGCATTTCTGTAAATACTCTTATGGGATCGGATCGTTCGTCTCGGCAACTTCATGAAACACTCTTATAGGATCAAGTCATTCTCCTAGGCAGTGTCGTGCGTAATATTTGACAATGAGTCATCTTATCTGTGAGTTTTTCTGATTTGAGTTATGACGACCTATCTGGTGGGAACCATTTTACATATATACTCAGGTTGAGGAGGTAACCAATAGTTAAGGGCTTGTGTTTACTATTCAGAGGAAGATTGTGCCACGTATTTATATTTGTTTGTTCTATTAATTTACTCTGCCTCGTATTTGTTTACTTCTTATTGTATATGATTTATTAGACTACTAGTAAGTGTCAATGTCGACCCTTGGTTACTACTTCTCCTTGGTTAGGTTAGATACATACGAGGTACACATTGATTTACGTACTCATGTTACACTTCTGCACTTATTATGCAGGTATATATTTTTGGTGGTCTTTCGGGCATGAAGGCATAGCTATTGCGGGGACTTAAGATGAGCTTCATCCCATACTATGAACCGCGGCATACAGAGCCTCCATCTGAATCATTTATATTTTTTTGTCTAATTTGTATTTTAGACAGATGTTGTATTATTATTGTACTTCTTAGTAAATTCTCATGCACTTGTAACACCTGGTTTCGAGATATGATAGTTGATACTTACGGATTTGTATATTATTATCACCTTTCACGTCTTTTATAAGCTGTTACTTGTGTATGTACCTGTAAATTTAAAAGTGTAAATTTCTATCATTAATAAAATTTATAATTTAAAGAGTAATAAAACGAAAAAATAGATGTAATAATCACCGTTAATTTGCCTAACGACGATGTTAGGCGTCATTATGACTTGTAGCGGTTTTTAGGTTATGACATACAGTACCCAGAAGTTGCTTGTAAAACCTTACAAACACTTTCGCATTTTCCTCAGAGTCATGGTATATTCTTTGTTGATCATCCTGCATCTGAGTTATTGCTTGCATTAGTTTCCTCTATTTTTTAATAGAGAAGAAATATTGTGTATTATTATCTCCAGGGGCGGATTTAGGGGACGCACGAGTGTTCACTCGAACACTTTTCGCCAAAGAATTATATTGTATATATAAGGCGAAATCTGTTTTTATATCTCTATATATTAAGTTTTGAATACCCTTAGCACAATGCAAAAGTGTAGTTTAGTGGTCAAGGGGGTTCAAAATCTACATAAGGTCATGGGTTCAATTCCCACTAGCTACAAAAGAACAAAAATTGAATTGCCTTCGTGGAAATTCTGCCTCCGCTACTGATCAATCTCCAAGCTTGATCCAATTTGCTTTACTCTGTTGCAATAAAAACATCTCATCAAGCTTGATCATCTCTCTGCATCTTGCAAATCTTCATTCAAGGTGTCTAGATGGAGTTTAGTCTGAGCATTAAGCATGGCTACTCTATCATGTTTTGCCTCTATAAGCAGACTCCTAAAATTTTATTTATGTAGTTGTTTATGTTTACTCTTTAGCATCTCTATTTTGCTGACCACTTGATATATGTAATGGCCTTCAACTTGATTATCCCATACCTCTTTGACTATATCTTGAAATAGTGGATGTTTTCTCCAAATATTACAATACTTGAACGCCCTCTTGGTAATATGTTGAAGTTGCATAGGCAGATTTTGAGCGAATAATGATCATTCACTTCTTCTGGTAAAAAAGTAAAACTACACATTGAAATTAAATATCCACTCACCATTTACAAACACCCGGTCTATCTTTGAGAACATGCTATCAGTCCCCTGCTAATCATTCCAAATGTATGGCCTTCCTGCACTAGGCAATTCTACCAAGCTACAAGTTTCCAGGCAATTTTGAAAATCTTTCACTTCTGCAAATGTAACTGAATTTCTTCCTAATCTATTAATCCCTCTGTTGTGAACTTATTTTTTTTGTTGGTCTGTTCCAAAAAGAATGACCCATTTCTAAATTTGGTAATAATTTAGTTTAAACTTACAATTCTGCCCTTAATGAGAAGCTTTTATAATCACACAAAGGCTCTAGGTCCTTTTTTGACTTGTTTAGAATCATAAATTCCAACAGTCTTCATTTTTTCTTAAGCTTCGTACCCAGTCAAACAAGTTAACATAAATTGGAACGGGAGTATCTGTTTTCAGTACATCATTGAAATTGCCCATAATAATCCATGGTAATGTGCATCTCTATCCCACATTGTTCAGTTGTTCCCATAATTCCTTCATGTCTTCCCTCTGGTTGTAAGCATAGACAAATGACATGAGACATGTCAATTGCCTTGGTACATACAACGCTTGGCATGTAATTGCTTGTGCAGAACCATAGAGGTATTTCACCTCATATAAATCTGGTCTTCATGTGAACCATATCCTACAATTATAATGGAATTCATGATTTGTAACATACCTCTACCCGACAAATATTCTTCCTGCAACTTAACTTATATTGTTCACTTTTATTTTTGTTTCAAGTAGACTAATCAAACCTACATCATACTGATTGCAGATGAGTTTGACCTCATTTTGCTTATTGAGGCCATTAAGGCCTCTCACATTCCAACTTATCATGTTAACCATGTTGTATACTACCTCCACCTTTTCCTGGTTCATAATTCTGCTTGCTCATACTCTTCGATATTTGTAACTTGCATAAGTGTCTTCTTTTGTAGTTCATCTTTGGATATTTTCATTTCAGGTGTCCACGCCTTGAAAATAAATGATTTATTATCGAAGTGGTAGATACCTCCTCGTACTATAACCTTATTTCTCCCTTCCCCATTGTCAAATCGGACCAGGATTATCCCATTCTTCAGCATCGTTATTTTGTTGATTCCTAGTTTACCCCCCACAATCTCTGAATAAATTCATTGAGCACTGCAAATGTTGTCGAGCCCCCAATACGTAACACACAACTGCAGTATTCCAATTTGAAACCAGCATTAGTTATCTTCATGATCAAAATTTTCCCAAATTGAGGCCTTAACACTCGTAGTCTCTGTTTCACTAATTTTATTGTTCTTACTCGTCTCAATTTCACTCTGTTCAACTTCATCAGCCAAGGAGATTTTGCACCCACTGTTGTTAGCATGCATCACCTTTAGCCATTCGCCCAAATTTGCTTTTGTTATTTCCACCTGGCCTTTGGTGTGCTAGGTCGTTGCCCGTCCCGCACTCGTGAATTCACTCTCGAAATTGCCCGATTTCCTTCGCTAATCGCTGTAGGTGGTGCGCTTACTTTCATTGTTTGCTTTACCGCCTTTCCCACAAAAATCTGAGCCGGTACCACCGCGGCGGCGGACCTACCTCTTGTACGAAGGGAGTTTAATTGAACCCGCTTCAAAGAAAAATTTATTACTCTTACTTGTGAAGTTTAGCAAAAAAAAAAACATAAAAGGAATAAATATTAAGACTTGAACCCATTTGACACATATTGAAGTTGCAGAGCAACAGTCAAGCGGGTTCAAAGTAACTCTAAGGTTGTCTGTTCGAACCCCTGCTAAAATGCTTAATTGAAACATACATCTTCAAGACACATTTGAATTCATTGTCCACTTCATCTTTTTTTTTTTAAGTTAAAACTAGATGCATATTATAATTTAAAAAACTACCCGTTAGGGTTTATAGATGGAATGTTTATGGGTGGATATATCAAATCCCCCACTATTAGGCTATCGTTTGTACTATTACAGACCATAATTTATCTTTCAAACACAGTTCCTGCAATGTCTGCCCAAAACACATGCTTCACGGACACCGAAAGAACTGTTGTTCCAAAAATATCTTCAAAAAAAATTCCTGTTAGTACAATCATTTGCCAGTATATCAGCAACTCGGTTGGTCTCCCTGTAGCTGTGCTCCACCACCACGGTGCCTAGTCTTTGAACGATTGACCTGCATTCATGAATAAGGAGTCAAAAAGATTTCCATTGATTAGCATTCTAATTACCTCTATTGAGTTAGTGTTTATTTCCAAAGGCGTTAACTCCTTTCTTCTGCAAGCTGCAGTTCTTTCAGAATTGCTAGCAATTCTTCCTGGGTGTTAGTGGTGTATTGGATGGAAACCATATAGTAGAGTAAAAAATTTTCACTTGCATTTCTGAAGACTCCTCCCAGCCCTCCTCTCCAGGATTTCTTGCTGCTACTCTATCAGTATTGAGCTTGTAGTTGTTGTTTGTTGGTGGCTTCCATTTTACCCAGATATTTTTTTTGGTTTTGGGTTCTTTATCCAACATGATTGTAACATATTCAGTAGCCATAGCTATAGCACTTTTTGAATTGGCTATTTCTTTTTTGTTATTGAAGAGATTATTGTTCTTTGTGAGCCATATTTGCCAGAAGCAGAAAGGGAAATGCTCTTCCCAAGTAATGATGTTGTTATAATGCTCTTTCTTAAGTGATGCCCAGGTGGTTGGCCAATGCCTACTAGGCAAAGATGGTATAGGAGCATTATTATTATTTTTTCCTTATGGTATAGGAGCATTATTATTTTTTGTACTTTGTGAGATGATATCTTGCCATAAAAGATTGGAGTTAGTGCATTCCAAGAAAATGTGCGATGATGTCTCATTTTCCTGATTGCACAGGTGGAACATGGGGTCTATTTGTATCTCAACATAGTGGAGAAAAGCTCAAGTGGGGAGCCTGTCATGAAATAGTAGCCAGAAAAAGGATTGAATCTTTTTGGGAACTTTCGGCTTCCAGATCCACGAGAAATTGTAGGTCATGAATTCATGTTTTTGGTGTTGACAAGAATCCAGGAGTGAGTAGGCAGATTTTGTAGAATAGATTCCATTTGATGTGGCTCCCCATATTATTCTACCTTCCTTAATTGTGTTGGATGGAATGAAGATTATAGATGAAATTTTGGATGGGGTATGGTGAGAGAGAGCGTTGAGAGATCCCAAGTTCTATTATGATGAGCAGAGGGAACAGTTTTGGTCATGTCTTCTCTTGTCAGGGGACCTTCTATGAAGGACTTTATAGCTGGGAGGTTGTTTATCTAAGGATCCTTGAAAAAACTGACTCTGTTTCCTGAATGCACTACTCCTCATTTTGCTTTCATGCATGTTTCTCATCCTTTTAGGATGCATTGCCAGGTGTGAGACTTAGGTGTTTTTTATGGAGGGATCCTCCAATTACAGTGTTTTGAAATCAGAGTTTTTACCCATAGGGTTGAGAGATTTTGGTATTGCCTCCAAGCAAGATCTGAGTGGAAGGATTTGTTTTTCAATTCAGTTTTCTGGATCCCCAGTCCCCCCCTTATCCTTAGGCATAGTGACTGTATCACATGAGACCAGGTGCATCTTTCGTTTAGTGCCAGTAGTGCCCCAGATGAAATTCCTCTAAACTTTATCAATCTCTTTGGTTGTTTTTGCTGGCAATTTGATGTATTGCATTACATGATTTGGGATTGAGTTTAGAGATGGTTTTTCCAATGTGGTTCTCCCAGTCATGTTTAGCACGCTTGTTTTTTATCCAGTCATTTAAGAGTGGAGATTGTTAATGATGAACTGGAAATCACTATGAGTGGGTCTTTTGTGGGAGATTAGGAACCCTAGGTATTTTCCAAAGTTTGCTAAAGCTTTTATGAAAAGGATGTTTGAGATAAGCTCCATTCGGTGAGGTTGGCAGTTTGCATTGAAACACACATTAGACTTTGTAAGGTTGATCTTTTGCCCAGATGTCAAGTTGAAAGAATTGAGAGTATTCATGATTGTGTTGCAAATGGCTTGGTTAGAGATTGTAAAAAGATTTAGATCATCAGCAAAGAATAGGTGAGATATCTTAGGGCCACTTCTGCTAATGATGATGGGTGCCACTCACCCTGGAGGACATTATGGTTAATGTCTCTGGAAAATCTTTCCATACACATGATAAACAGGTAAGGAGATAGGGGATCACGCTGTCTGATGCCCCTAGTGGGCATGAAAGGATTAGTTTTCTCTCCATTAACAATTAAAGAGATGGTGGAGGAGATGACACATGACATGATGAGTTTAATGATTGTGTTTGGAAATTTAAAAGCATGGAGGGTTTGCTTAATGAAAGACCACTCTAGTCTGTCAAAAGCCTTCTCCAAGTCAATCTTTGAGATCATGTTAGAGGATTTTATTCTCATTTTTCCAAAGTGAGATATGTATTCTTGGACTATGATCGCATTGTCTAAAGATTTCCTATTGGAGAGGAAGCTAGCCTGACTAGGCCCAATTATGTGAGGGAGGTAAGGCTTGATTCTGCTAATAATGATTTTCTTAATATCTTATAAACAGTATTACATAAGTCTATGGGCCTGAAGTTTTTGATATTGAGGCTTGATGGCATTTTGGAATGAGGCATATGAGGGTTTCATTCATGATTGGGTTCATAGTTGATGTGGAGAAATAGTTTTTGTAGAATTGGATGACATCCTTACCCACTATGTCCCAGTATGTTTTATGGAAAAAAGGGTGAAGGTCATCAGGTCCAGGAGTTTTGAAAGTCTTGAAGGAGAATATGGAACTTTTGATTTCACTATCCCCTAAGAGCCATCCCAATTATCGTTTGTTAAATCTGGGAGAGGCAATACCCCTGGATTTAAGTGGAGGACAAACCATTCTGGGACTGGGGAGGTATGATGTATAAAGTTCTTGGAAGAACTTTGAGATTGATTGCTTGATTTCCCCAGGCTCAAACATCCACTGGCCTAAGTCATCTTTGAGGTAAAGGATTTTATTTCTCCTTCTTCTATTTAGAGTAGAGGTGTGGAAGAATTTTGTGTTGGCATCTTCTTCTGAGAGCCAGTGTATTCTAGACTTCATTTTTCAAAAGTCCTCTTCATTCTTCAAGATAGAGCTAAGCTCTTCAATGAGTTTGCTTTCAAGAGCTTGCATTGAGGTGCTAATGGGATAAAGAGGGAATTTTTGAATCCCTGCTATTCTTGCTAGCAACCTCATTTTTTTGTGGAAGATGTTTCCAAATGTATGTTTGTTCCACTTGAGAGCATTATCCTTGAACAAAATGGTGGAAGGTATTAGGTAGAATCAAGCTTTAAGGAATCCCTAATTATGTTTTGAAACAAAGGGTGGTTGCGCCACATTAATTCAAACCTAAAGGGTTTATTGAGAGGAGTATGACTGTTATTGCTTAGATTGACGAGCATGGGGCAGTGTTCAAAATGGATCCTGGGAAGGTGAGTAATGTTAGCTTCTGGGTACTCATTTATCCATTGGTTATTAGCAAGACACCTGTCAATTCTTTCTTGGATTAGACATGACCTATTTTGTACCTCTTGTTAGACCAAGTATATTTACTACCTTTAAATCCTAGGTCTACAAGGTGACAATTGTTAATACAGTTCCAAAAGGAGTTACTCTTGTGGGTGTTTATAGGGTTTCCTCAAAATTTGTCTCTTGCTTTCAGGATTTTATTGAAATCTCCACCCACAAACCAACTCCATATATGATTATTAGAGATATCAACTAAGTTATCCCAGAGGGCCTTTCTATCCTCAATATAGTTTCTAGCATAAAATACAGAAAAAAATGAGGGTTTAAGGGTAATATCTTGACTATGTCATGGATACCCTGAGAATTTACAGCCACTTCATCAACTTGGAGGGAATAATCCCTCCGCATAATCACTATACCTCTAGAGTAGACAACAGCAGGGAACTGGATATGCATGTCGAATTGATGCTCTTTAGTTAGCTTTTTATGGTGAACCATTTTGGTCTCCAGGAGAACCAACATCACAGGCTTGTGTATTTTGACCATGTCTGAGCAATGACTCTTAAACTTTGCATTGTTTGCCCCTCTAACATTCCATATTATGAAATTCATTAGAGGGTTCAATGATGGAGGGTTGTTGCTCGTTGATGCCTTGTCACTGCCCTTAAGTTGCATCTATTCTTTTCCCCTGTGTTGAGATTATTGGGATCTCATCACTGGGTTAAGTTTAGGAGGGGTTTGAGTGTACCTTGACTCAAATGAGAGGGGAAGTCCATTCCGCATCGAACTAGGTTCTTTGGGCAAAGCATAATCAAAGCCTCGATATGTTCCACACTGAACTCCACAGCTCTTACTGTTTCCAGCCATAGTGAATCCACCCTCACTAGGTTGTCGATTGGGGTTGCTTCCTGGTCTATTGGCACCTCGTGATTCCTCAGTATCTCCAGGGCTATTGATATTTCTTTGGATATGTTCCCCAAAGGAAATTGATGTTGTTTCTCCTGGGGTGGTTGCTGATATTTCTCTTGCACTGAAGGTGAAGTTTTCTGGGATGATTCCGATTGGAAGATGTTGAACTGAGGGGTTGCATAGGGATCCTTTACTGATAGATCTGGGAAGAACATGATGCTATAGAATATTTGTTGTATCCTATTGTGGACAAATGAATCATTACTCTGATGCATGTGGGTTGGGTGTGTATGGTCCATGACTGTCTGCCACATTCGTACTCCAAGCATCCCCAAACCCCTGTTTAGGGCTTCTGCAGTTACCCTTGCCAAATGAATTGGATTCTGTATGATTAGAGAGATTGGTTGATCATCCAACTAAAAATTGTAGCATAAGGCTTGTCCATGGAGTGCCAGTTCCAACCATGACGCTGGTAGGTTGGATGGAGGTTAGAAAGATTGGGGGGTTGGGATTGGGTTCCATTTTTGGGTTTTTGTCTGCCCGTTTTTGGATTAGTAATAAAATGTAGGCTATTGGGGAATCAATCATTTTTGGGGGTTGTGGATTTGGATCTACAGACATGCTTATTATTTTGGGGTTTGTGTCTGATACATATAGAATGGGATTATTGTGATATCCGGTTTAATTGATGGGTTCTGTCCAATCACTTAGGATTTCTTGATTATTCAGCTTTGGATCTTGAGCTTTCATGGAGGGATTTTTCCCGATTGGTGTTGGTAGAGAAGACGTAGTGTTGTAGGAGTCATCACTAGGGTATACCATGGAGTCTATTTTTGCAGAGGTGGCCCAATCGGGTTTTTTAGTTTTCATCTTGCCCTTTGGGCTTAGTTGACTTTGGGTGTGGGGTAGTGTCCGTTTGGTTTGGGTTACTGAGTATGGGGTTCGACTTTGTTTTTGTTTGTGTTGTGAGCCCCTATCTAAAATTAGTGTGCATTTATGCATTCCCCTGGGTCTGTTTTTCTCTTAATGCTTATTTGGGCCTTTCTCTGCTAGGTTGCCCGGCTGTAACTTGCTTTTTAGATTGTTGTTTCTTTGTACTAATGGGTTGGGCCCAGTCCATATCCTGCAAAGGGTTAGATTTAGAGGTATATCGGAAAGTTTGAGTCTCAAGGAAGTTATCAAATGTAGCATCGAACATTTTTACTTTGATGCCCTCTAGATTTGTTGGTGATTTGCCCTATTCTTGTCCGTTCCTTCATTTTGCTGCGTGTTGCTCTCTTTTTTTTTTTTTGCGCCTTCTGGGGAAAGAGACAACTTTCCGTTCCTCTTATTTCTCAGTATCTAGTATTTGTCTTGAATCACTATTTGACTTTATATTTGAGCACTCTACGTTATCTTGTATATGTGTTTGCTATAATTTTATCTGTGTAAGCATCCTCTTGTAGTGTGCCATATCTTTCCACACCTAATGTATAGCACATTTTCTCTTTCATAGACCACTAGCTGTTTATGGTCCCCTATTGTAACTGAGGTAGCAACTGGTGTTTCCAAGGATACCTGGATACATATTCTTGCGTATCTACCTCTGAGAGTGGCTGAGGTGCACTTATCTATTTTTAGGAGTTTGCCTACTTTTTCTAGGACCTCTTTATCGTAGAATTCAGTCGGTAGTTGTGGAAGACTTACCCATATTGCAGTGAAGGATAGTGTCGCTTCTTGTGGAACGAATTTGAATTCCCATCTTCTGACTGAAAGGAAACTTCCAGAGGCGAACCATGGCCCTTTTGTATAGCTTTCACTAGATTTTCCTCTTTACCAAATTTAACTATGAAAAAATTTCATCCTAGGTCAATCAAGATCAATATTTCGGATGGGTTCCATAAATCAACTAATTTAGATCGGAGGAGATAGTGTGGTATTCGTTTTCCAAAGAGTTTTATGATGACTGAGTAATGCCATGGTTATAACCTATTTTATCCTCCTAAGAAAGTAGGATTGGACCTGATGTTTCCTTTCCTTTGTGTTGCGTTATGGTGAATTCTAGTTCTTAAGCAAAGTAGTCAGCTTGTGTTGTATTTTGCTTGTTTAGGAGCATTTTCTTGTAAGAGTGGAATTGAGGTGTGTCTTCTTCCATGACAGTGTCATCCGGTGGCTCCAATGGTATATTAGGTAATTTAGGTAAATTTTTCATTAGTTGTGTGTAGTGATGGATGAGAGTTTCTCTCACTAACTGTTGGAATATTGGAACTCCTTTCCACTTCAACTTCTATTATAATAGTAGGAGTATATTATTTTGCTTATTGTTGCTTTGTTGTTCTTTTTCTGTCCTTGTTTTTCTACTTCTTGTTAGGATTTCTTGCTATTCTTATCAAACTTCATTTTAGTTCAAAAAAGTTTAAAGCTTTCCATAAATTGAATTTTAGTTCTTTTTTTCATTGCTAAAAGAATGGGAGTGCTTTATTGAAATTACATGTAATTGTTTAATTTAAATTAGTTAATATTATATTAAAATTGTTAGTTTGTGAGATACTCAAAATTTTATTTTGGCATACCATATCTTTTTCATTAATCATTTTTGAATTAATTAGTTTAGTTTAAAACTTTGTTTGCCGTATTTTGTTTGTAACTTTGTTGTTTTATTTCTTAAAGTTATAATACGATTCTTAAGTTGGTTGAACACTTTTCTATATTTTATAATTTATGTAGATAAATTTCAAACATTTAAATAGACTTTTTCTCTAAAATAATTTTTCTCGAACTTGTAAAAAAAATTATATGACTTTATTTTGAAGTCATGTGATGGAAAGAAAAAACATTGTGCAAATGGTATTTATTGGTGCACTTGTTAAATTGACTATCGTAATTTTAAATTAAACTTGTTTATATAAAATTCTGAGTTCGTTAATGTATCATCGGCTGGTCTTGCCCTCCTAACCACGGTTGGCACTCGTTTTGGCTAACGTGCGCCTAGAGAGAGAAAGAGGGCAACATGTGAATTGAAAATTTGAAATGCATACATGTCTTTTCAAATTATTACTACTGATGTTAGCGTACTCTTTTCCTTTCTTTTTTATAAGTAGGCATTTGAATATAAAAATTGCAATTTTTGAAAAAAGGTAATCCTTCTTTTCAATTTAGGTGACGCGCTTTTTTCAATTAGTTCATTCTAAAAAAATAATAAATTTTTATAATTAAAAAATAATTTAATTTTAAACTTTTTATTTTATTTATTTTATTTTAATAAGAATCTTTTATTATCACACAAATATCATTATTCATCAAAAATTTTATCTCTTAAACTTTTAAGACCACAAATTTTAAAAGTTTTTTTTCTTAAAGCTTCGTGCCGGATCAAAGTATCTCATCTAAATTGAAATCGGGGAGGGTAATATTTAGAATTAGGTTGAAAAATAATAATTTGGAATTTGAAATTATTTTTATGTATTTTACCTGAAAAATATTGTATTTTTTTAAGTGTGGAAATAAAAATTTCTAAAAATATTACAAAAATGATCAAAATTACTTTTAAATTTTTGAAAAATTCATTTTCCAAAAATTTCATTGTACAAAATGTTAAAGGACAAATACGTCTTTGAAAAAAAATCGAAAACAAACTTCTATGGCAAAACGTGTCCTAAATGTTACGTAGATTTTATCATTCAGGACAACCGACAAGAAAATTGTGGAGGCTATTCAAACAAACCGCCACTTATATCACCACAAATTCATGCATGTGGTCACTAAGAAGCCACTACATCAACTACCAACAAAAAAACAAAGGAAGCCACCACACTAATTTCCAAACAACTAATCTAACACTTTATTTTATATTCACAAATTTAATTGGATATGAAATTATAAAAAGAAAGAAAACACGTCTGACACAACCTAAAGTACCCCTATTAGGACACGTGGTCTTAACATTTTCATGACAATTAGGGCGTGCAATTAAACATAAAATGAAAAATTAAAGTTATGCTATAAAATAAAGACTTTAAAGTAAAAAAATTAAAGGCAAGTAAAGGGTTCTATTATTTAACTTCAAAATCATGTATATAATGAACTGAAATCTTTTTATTTATTGAAAAAAGAAAGTTGTTGTGTAAATTGCTACTGCAAGCTGTTACTATAAGCTGTTGTGTAAGCTGCTACTATATTAGATATGGATAATCTTCTACTGAAAGCAATGTTTATCCACAATGAATACTGAACAGATAAGTTTATTGTACCCAATATAAATAATCTTCTACTAAGCGTAATGATTATCCATAACGGATTAGTGAAAGGATAAGCTTAGTGTATCTGGTATAGATAATCTTCTACTGGAGATAATATTTATCCAAAATGGATTATCAAAAGGATAAGCTTATTATACCTGGTATGGATAATTTTCTATCGGATGGGGTAATGTTTATCCATACCCGGGTACCGAAGTGACCGAAGTTATAAGCTTTTTCAGGAAGCTTATTTCCAATAGAGTACTCAATAGATAAACATATTAACGACGGCGGTCCCATATGGATAAGCTTCTTCAGGAAGCTTATTTACGACGGAGTATTAAATAAACATCCATAATATAATATATTTATAACACTCCCCTTGGATGTTAAAAGATAATGTGCCTCGTTAACACCTTACTAGTGAAAATTCCGTGGGAAAAAAGATCCTAGTGAAGAAAAAAGAGTACACATATATAGTAATACGCATTGGTAGGTGCCTCATTAAAAACCTTATAAGGAAAACCTTGTGAAAAAAAATTGCAGTAAGGAAAAAAGAGTGCATCGCGTATTTTACTCCCCCAGATGAAAACTTTGTTTCAAATATTCGCATTCCAATCTTGTATACCATCTTCTCGAAAAATTAAATTTATAGAGAATATTATCCACTATTATTTCAAATCGAGTTAAATTATCTCATCAAACCAAGAAGCTGCTACAAGCCATTTCATTGAGTTGTTTGTAACCTTCCTGCATCAACTGATTGTAGAAAACTTCAATGGGTTACTAAATGTATAGTATTCTCCAGGAAGATTATCTACACCAGAGTAAAAAATGGACATCCACAATAATATTTTCATTACACTCCCCTTTGGATGTTCATTATTATGTGTCTCATTAAAACCTTACTAGAAAAAACCATGTGAAAAAAAAGTTCTAGTTAAGGAAAAAGAGTGCACTAATAATATACATTGTAACCTGCCTCATTAAAAATCTTACCAGGAAAAACTTAGTGGGAAAAAACCTGAGAAAGGAAAAACGAGTACAGTACATAATTTATACTCCCTAATAAAGACTTGGGTATTTCAGGACCAAGAGTTCGTCATTCTCTTCTATAGGTAATAATTTATCCTTAATCCATGTAAGAGAAGAACTGTATCTTGCTAGTAAATTAACAGAAAATGCTATGTCAGGCCTTGTAGTATTAGCAAGATACATTAGTGCACCAATTGTGCTGAGATAGGGTACTTCGGGACCAAGGAGTTCCTCATCCTCTTCTAGAGGTCGGAACAAATTCTTATCCACTTCAAGTGATCGAACAATTATTGGTGTACTCAATGAGTGCACTTTGTCCACGTAAAAGCTTTTTAAGTTCTTTTTTGTATTGGTAAATTGATGGATAAAGATCACATCTGCTAATTGTTCAATTTTTAGACCAAGACAAAGCTTTGTCTTCCCAAGATCTTTCATCGCTAATTCTTTCTTCAATTGCCTTTTGAAGCTCTTCTGAAGTTCCAACAGGATTTAAAAATATTGTCACGACCCCAGTTCACCGATTGTGAACATGTCATGACGGCACCTAGTCTTCACTACTAGGTAAGCCTAACACATTGCGGAAGTAACAACATTTATGAAATTTAAAATCCAAAAGCAAAATAACATGAATAATGTATATAGTTGTCGTATGGCACATACACTTTGACACTTTACAATCTGGAACTATCCCAAAGACCCAGAAACCCACGGGCAGTACAGGCTAAGAGTAAAACATAACATCGTTCTAATCGTCCAGAAAATTCTATAACAAAGAAGACAGAATAGCATCTTACTAGCTAAAAGGGGTAGAGTGAGAGGGAGGCTCTCCGGTCTGCGGATTGCGGACACGGCAGATATATCTCAAGTCTCTGAAATGCTCCATCCAGCTACTGATAATGCCCATGCGTAGAGGTACCTAGATCCGCACATGAAAACTATGCGTGGAAAAGGCGTGAGTACACCAATGTTGGTACTCAGCAAGTGCCAAGCTAGTGACGAGGAAAGGTCGAGGCCCTACTAAGATAAAAATATAACAATCAATAGAATAAGGAAAACCATAGGAAATAATCTACTACTAGAATCTAGCAAAAATAATAAATAAGACAGTAACCGAGAACTAATACAGTAATTACATACAAGTGCAAATCACCACCGGATATATGTCATCGAGGATCTCCTGGTATCCCGAGGATCTCCTGGTATCCTCATTATATACATAAGGGATCTCTTAGTATCCCGGGGATCTCTTGGTATCCTCTACTTTATAATCATATCTGTTCCAGGGATCTCTTGGTATCCCGAGGATCTCTTGTTTTCCTCCATTTTTGTAATCATATCAGTGCTAGGAATCTCTTGGTATCCTCCATTTTGTAATCATATCTATGCCAGGGATCTCTTGGTATCATCCATTTTGTAATCATATCTATACCGGGGATCTATTGGTATCCCCCACTCTCAGTCATAGAACGAAACACATACAAAGGGAATTAGCAGGATGCCGTCCCGCAATACCAATTCGTAGTACCACACAATTCAAATAAGATAAGGTGCTAAATAAGAGCAATTAATGAAATTTCTAGTCTAGCATGCTTCACGTAGGACATGTAATACAGTTTAAGTAACTAAGCAAGTAAGTCATCTAAACATGCTTATCCTAAGCTACACAGGTTAAATAATATTTAAAATAGGCAAATTTGCAAGAAAACACAGTTAAATATTCTAAGTAAAATGGATTTTTCATCAACCAGCACAAGCACATGCTCGTCACCTCGCGTACCAAGCATTTAAAATGACAAGTAATAGATCCTAAGGGGAGAGGTCCCCCACATAAGGTTACTATGAAACGATGCCCTTGCCACGAGTATCCAACTTCGAATTGCCCGAATCTATTTAACCAAATATATAATGTAAATAACATCGCAAGTAACTAATTCCACTATTAAAATTAAAGCTAAGGCGCAAAAATAGGTAAAATAACCAAAAAGCCCCTCAGGCCAACGTCTCGGAATTGAATAATTTTCACATTTTCGGAAACCCCATACTCTCACAAGTCTAACCATATAAAAATCTCTCAAATCGGAGGTCAAATGCCCCCCTCAAATCCTCACAATTATGTCTAAGAACTTTACACCAATTTTCATTCAAAATTCAAACTTAAAGGTTGAATTTGAGGTTTGATTAGTGGGTATTAATCATAGAGGAGTAAGGAATCGATACCCAATCGTTGTCTCATAAAAACCTTCAAAAAGTCCCTCCAATCCGAGCTCTCTAGCTTGAGTTTTGTTAAAAATGATAGAAAACCTCGTTTTTGAAATATTAATGTCGTTCAGGGGTTAAAGCATCGCGAACGCGAAGGGACTCTCGCGTTCGCGAAGAGAAAAATGTAAGTGACTAAGTTTGCACTTCGCGATCGCGAAGGAAGGACTGCGAACGCGAAGGCCTGGGGCTGGTAGGCACACAAACGCGACAAGGCTTACGCGAACGCGTAGAAGGAGCATGAGGGGTCCAGGAATTGACCTTACGCAAATGCGTAGTATGGGACGCGAACGCGTAAGAGGGGAGAGATGGGTTTCGCAAATGCGGGGTAGGGGACGCGAATGCGATGAAGGATAAAGCCAAGTCTACGCGAACACGATGGTTGGTTCGCGAACGCGTATAAGGAAATCTGGTCTTCAATTTTCTGCAGCAAATTCCAAACTCTAATTGTTCCGTTGAGCATCCGAAACACACCGGAGGCCCTTGGGACCTCGACTAAACCTATGTACATATCCCATAACATCATCCAAACTTGTACCAATCCTTAAACCACCTAAAATAACGCCAGAAGCTCGAATTAACCAATGATTTGATTCTAAGAACTCCAAAACTCAAACAAACTCGCTTTTGATAAAAAACCTAACCAAACCTAGTCTGATTGACCTGAAATTTTGCATGCATGTCCGAGATGACATGATGGTGCTACAGCAACTTTCAGAATCATGTTCTGTTCCTCGGATCAAAAATTTACAATCGAACTGGAAACGTCAAAATTCTAACATTACGGCATTTCTGGTCTAATTGAGCTACGGACATCCAAAACACATTCCGGACACGCTCCCAACCCCGAAATTACCTAACGGAGCTAACGTAACCAACAAATTGCATTCCGAGGTCATCTTCACACTACTCCAATCACGAACCAATTTCCAATACGTAAGCTCTCATTTAGGAGCTAAGTGCCCCCAAAACACTCCGAATACTAACACCGAACGTCCCGGAAAACCAAAATAGTAGTAATAAACTTAGGGGAAATAGTTAATGGGGAAACGGGGCATAAACTTCAAAGACAACCGGTCGGGTCATCACATCCTCCTCCACTTAAACATTTGTTTGTCCTCGAACGAGCATAGAGAACATACCTGGAGTAGAAAATAGATGAGGCTATCAGCTGTGCATATCCCGCTCGGTCTCCCAAGTCGCCTCCTTGGCCGGCTGGCCCCGCCACTGAACCTTTACTAAAGCTATATCCTTTGACCTGAGCTTTCGGACCTAATATCGCCACTAGCTCATCAACATAGGACAGGTCATTGTCCAGCTGGACTGAAGTGAACTCCAACACGTGAGCCGGGTCACTGTGATATCTTCAAAACATCGAGATGTAAAATACCGGATGAACCCCGGCCAAGGTGGTAGGTAAGGCAAGCTCGTAAGCAACCTCCCCAACTCGCTTCAAAATCTCAAAAGGGCCAATGAATCTCGGACTCAACTTCCCTTTCATCCCAAACCTCATGACGCCTTTCATAGGCGAGACCCCAAGCAGAACCCGCTCATCAACCATAGAGGAAACATCACGAACCTTTCGATCCACGTCACTCTTCTGTCTAGACTGGGCCGCACAAAGTTTATCCTGAATCACCTTAACCTTCTCGACCGCATCCTGGACCAATTCAGTGCTCAATAGCCTGGCCTCACCCAGCTCGAACTAACGCACCGGGGATCTGCATCTCCAACCATATAAGGCCTCACACGGCGCCATCTGAATGCTGGACTGACAATTGTTGTTGTACGCAAACTCAGCCAATGACAAGAACTGATCCCAAAACCCTCTAAACTCAATCACGCACACACGGAGCATATACTCAATAATCCGAATGGTGTGCTCGGACTGTCCGTCCGTATGAGAGTGAAAAGATGTACTCATAGTCACCTGGGTACCCAACTCCTGCTGGACGACTCTCCAGAACCATGATGTAAACACTGAACTCTTGTCTGAGATGATAGAAACTGGAATGAAGTGCAGACAGAACATCTCCCTAATATAAATCCCCGCTAACCGCTCCTCTAAGTTAGTAGTACACACTGGAATAAAATAAGTGAACTTGGTCAGCCGATCCACAACAACCCAAATAGAATCAAATTTCTTCGCATTCAGAGGAGACCAGCTACAAAGTCCATAGTGCTTTCTCCCATTTCCACTCCGGAATTTCCATCTGCTGGAGTAATCCTCCTGGTCTCTGGTGCTCATCCTTTACCTACTGATAGTTGAGACATCTAGCTACAAACTTTGCTACATCCTTCTTCATCCGCCTACACCAGTAATGCTGCCTCAGATCCTGATACATCTTCGCGGCTCCCGAATGGATGGAGTACCGCGAGCTATGGGCCTCTGTCAATATCAACTCCCGAATATCATCAACATTGGGTACACAGATCTGACCCTTCATCCTCAATACCCTATCATCTCCAATAGTCACATCCCTAGCATCGACATGCTGAATTGTATCCTTGAGGACAAGCAAATTATGGTCACCATAATGCCGCTCCCTGATACGATCAAACAATGAAGACCGAGAAACCACATAGACTAGAACCCGACTGGGCTCCGAAAGGTCCAATATCACAAACTGACTGGCTAAAGCCTAAACATCCATTGCCATAGGTCTCTCCGAAGCTGGTAAATATGCCAAACTCCCCAAACTCTCCGCCCGGTGACTCAAGGCATCGGCTACCACATTGGCCTTTCCCGGGTGATAAAGAATAGCAATACCACAATCCTTCAGTAGCTCCAAAAACAAGGCACACCGTACAAATAATGATGCCAGATCTTCAAGTCATGAAGAATACCAGATAACTCAAGGTTATGGACATGGTAGTTCTTTTCATGTACCTTCAACTGTCTGGACACGTAGGCAATTACCCTATCATCTTGCATCAACACCGCCCCAAGTTCGACTCGTGAGGCATCACAATAAACTGCATAGGACCCCGAACCAGTAGGTAATATTAGAATAGGGGCTGAAGTCAAGGTTGTCTTGAGCTTCTGAAAGCTCGCCTCACACTCATTTGTCCACTGAAAGGGAGCACCCTTCTGGGTCAATCTAGTCATAACGGTTGCAAGTCTGATTGACCTAAAAAGTTTCACGCATGTCCGAATGACATGATGGTGCTACAGCATCTTTCGGAATCCCGTTCCGATCCTCAGATCAAAAATTCACTATCAGACTGGAAACTTCAAAATTCTAACATTACGGCATTTCTAGCCTAATTGAGCTACGGGGATCCAAAACGCATTCTGGACATGCTCCCAACCCCGAAATCACCTAACTGAGCTAACGGTTCCATCGAATTTTTATTCCGAGTTCATCTTCACACTGCTCTAATTACGGACTACTTTCCAACACTTAAGCTCTCATTTATGGACTAAGTGTCCCAAAACACTCAAAATTCTAACACCGAACGTCCCGTCAAACTAAACTAACAGTAATAAACTTAGGGAGACAGTTAATGGTGCAATGGAGCATAAATTCCAAAGACGACTGGCCGGGCCGTCACAAATATAAACAACAAGTATAAGAAAAATTTGAAGCCATTTTCTTTATAAAAATACATGGACAAATAGCATCATTTATGTAACCCTCTTTCAGCAAATTTTCACTGAGACGATTATACCACATGCGCCCAGATTGCCTTAAACCTTAAAAAGATCTTTGTAATATGATTGAGTACATTTCCTGAGATTTTGAATATGCTTCAGGCATTTTAAATCATTCAGGGATCTTTATAGAGATTTGACCAAATGAGTCGTATAGGTTATGCTCGCATTTAAATATCATGACATCATTAGATGTTTGGAATAATGGTCCGATCCTCACAATATTTTACATTATTATGCACTATATTGTATCAAATATATCATCGATGATCATTTTGTATTGATTCGCAAGCGACATAACTTGTTGAGATCTCATCACATTCTTTATTTTCAGGTACCTGAACTTCTTCTGGAGTTTCATGAAATGTTATGTCGTGGGCTCTTCTAGAGCTTATTTCCTCCTTATTATGATCATTAGCTCCTTATAATTTTTCAAGGATTGTTACCTTTCGAACAAATTGGTCTGCCACGCTTCATGCGTACAGTAAACTCAATCCTTCAAGGACATTAAATTTTAATATGAGCATTTGCAGCTAAAATATGATATTTAATTTTAGATTAGCAAATGCTTCTAACATTTTACTTGAATTATCTTCTAAGTGAGGATCATATTAATGATAATTCGATTCATATAGCATATTTTTGAGTTGTTTATTCCATCCCCTAAATGTTAGCAAAACTAACATATAACCACAATCTTTTTTGGAAAACATATCTTTGTGTATTGTGGTAGAGAAATTAATCATATACCAGACATCCAAAGAAAGTAAAAATATTTAGTTTCTGATCCTAAACCAATTTTGAGGGGAGGACTTATCATATACTGTTGGTCTGATGCATATACGTGCTGCTATATGCAGTTATGAAAATGGAGCCCAACACATGGAGCCCAACACATGGAGCTTTATTCTCATAAATAATAGTTTAACTGTTAGTAGGAGGTATTCATTGCTAAACCAGCTTGGATATAAACCAGCATTATGAAGATGAACTGTCTTGATTTCATAATCTGAAAGTTATGCTCTTAATTGAGAAAAGCAATCTCAAATGCCAAACTCCAGGTTGACAATAAACATATAAGTAACCATCTTATATATGAATCTATAAGTGGTTCACATGGCAGGTGAATGTGCTCATATTCACCTTTTATATATTTCAAAATCAGGGGCTTAATCCTAACTTTAGCTGGTAGAATCAATTTATTATGAGAACAAGCAACATAGAAGAATTCTTGAAGAATCTTCTAGGTCTTCATTATATGCTTATCTAAATTCTCAAATAGCTAATTTAAAAATGGCAAATTAAAACTTCAAGTTTATCATGACATGTGTTATATCTTAGTAAACTTCTAGTTTACAATGTCACAAACTTTTGCATTAGTAAACTTCTGATTTACTGTGGCTACTTTTGTATAAGTAGATTTCTAATTTATTGTAGTTGAGTTTGCATTAGTAAATTTCTGGTTTACTGTGATACATGTCATTTCATTAATATATACATCGGTCGCCCACGAATCGACATTCTCATCTTCCAGATGAATCTCGTCTTATCATGCCAATCCTTTCAAACTTGTAGTACAAATTTAAGGATAAGGCCCGTAACTTCTCACATACATATTTACCTCATATGATTGTGGAAATATGAAGAATTTTAATCTTTTAATCATTTGTAGTCTCAGTATGATTACTTCATGTTTATTACAACATATGTTTTGACCATAGTCATATAATATGAATGACATATTTGTATATAAGCTCTTCGAGAGACTTCATTTATTATCCACAATCTAATATTTATCGGACAATATTAGTGTCATATGTCTTCTCAGCAAACAGTTAGCTCTTCAGGAGCTTTTGATAAATTTTTTACTACCAAATATCGCTCAGACACTTCACCAATTTTGTGACAAATATCTCCTTCAGGGAGAAATGCCATTAACATATGAATATTTTATATCAAAGTGGTAACCACATTACATCCTTCAGGAAAAGATACACGAGTTATTATTTGCTTCGGGGAACTCGATAATTAACCATAGCATGTGGTTGTAGTATAAAGCATTCTACAAGAATACTTTTGCCTTAAAATGATAGTTAATATAAAAAAATTAAGATATTTTACATACAACGGGTACGTGCAACAATGATCTTTATGCCACAAAAATGAGATTTATATTCTTTGTTATTCTTCATCTTCAGGATGTGAGTTGTGGTATTGCTTCATTCACTCGAGGGAGTGAAAATGTGCTTCAAAAATAACTTTGAATAGCTTATTATTTTGTTTAAGCACAGAAAGACACAGTTTCATAATATTTTTCTATTTGAGGAGAAAATTTTAATTGTGTTACTTCTTCAGGAAAAAATTTAAAATACAAAATATTGAGGATATATTCACTCAATCATATTACCTCTTCTGGAGGTGAATTGTAATATATTCAAATCAAAAGCACATGTACATTTACGAGCTTTATTAATATTGTCACATTCACTTTAGGAATAGATTAATATTTATCAAAAGTTCTTATCATTCAGAGAACGGAACATAATTATCTGAATATTCATTAATCACACCAAATCGTGTGATTCTTCAACCTCTTTTAAGATAATGCTACTTTAGGAGCAAATCGAGGTATGCAAGTAATATAGAGAATTATCTTCAATTGTAACCATAGAAAGCCTAGATTATCGCTTCCGGCGGTCATAGGCATATACCACTTCTGGTGGTTACCAAAATTTAGTTACAATGAGATATATGAAATATAATCACTTCTGGCAGTTGTATATTTCTTGTAAACTATGATGGAGTTTAAATTGATCTAACAATATTATACACTTTGTAATCCTTTATTAGATAATAAGAATAGAAACAAATACCAAAATAGGTATTGTATATGTAAAACATAACCAAGCAGACGATGCTAAATATATTAAAATATAAGCAAAAGGCTCAAATTAAACTATGAAAATTAGGTCACTCCAGATGTAAGTGATATCTACATCACTACTGCCAAGAAGAAAAACTCACCATCTCAAGTATATATTCAGCCTTATGATGCTCAGAGTGAATAAGATCTATCCACGAATGTAAGCGTGTCACCTTACATCAGAGATGTATATTGAAATAGAAATTAAATTCAAAGTAAGTGCTCAAAATGATAGAGCCTCGTGCTGATAACGTATTATAAAATAAAGAATTTAGTAAAGAAATCAAAGACAAGTAGATAGAGAGATTTATTATTCAACTTCAAAATCATGTACATAATGAACTAAAATCTTCTATTTATAGAAAAAAAGAAGCTGCTACTGCAAGCTGCTGCTATAAGTTGTTGTGTAAGCTGCTACTATATCATATATGGATAATCTTATATCAAGAGCAATGTTTATCCATAACGAATACTGAATGGATAAGCTCATTGTACCCAGCATAGATAATCTTCTACCAAGTGTAATGATTATCCATAACGGAGTACTAAAAGGATAAGCTTAAAGTACCCGGTATAGATAATCTTCTACCGGGGATAATATTTATCCATAACGGATTATCGAAGGGATAAACTTATTATACCCGGTATGGATAATTTCTACCGGAGGTAATGTTTATCCATAACCGGGTACCGAAGTTACTGAAGTGATGGCTTCTTCAGGAAGCTTATTTCCAATAGAATACTCAATAGATAAACATATTTACGACAGAGTCCCATATGGATAAGCTTCTCCAGGAAACTTATTTACTACGGAATATTAAATGAACATCCATAATATAATATATTTATAACAAGTTAGAATTTTTTTAAATATAAAATATTTTCTTTTCGCTATAACATACAAAAAGGAAAGGGGTTTTGACACACCTACCCACAAAAATAAAACTATTTACCCTTGTCTACCAATTTGTTTTCACTACCTATAAACTAATTATACTTCCTACCCATAATAGGTTTTGTAGGGCATTTTTCCTTTAATCTTCAATTCTTTTTTATTTCTATGCTTTTTTTCTTTTCTCCTTTTTTCCTCATTTTCTTCTTATTCTTTTTCTTTTTTCCTATTCTAATTTCATTTAAGTTCTTTTTTATATGCTTTTTCTCTTCATAATCTAATTTCATTTACTATTTTCACTATTTTTTATTATTCTTTTTTATATATATTATTACTAAATAAAAATCAAATCGTGTATCAATTAAATGTAGATAATACAATAAAAAATATATTAACTAACATTTGATACCAGTATAGTATATAGTTATACCAACAGGGTATACAATTGTACGCAAAGAGTTAAAGAGTTTAATTCAATTATCAAACTGAAATAATATCAGTTGTCAATAAAAAATCTAAAAGGATCTAATTGTTAGAGTATAATGTTATACATTATATAGCAAACTATAATTTATTTATTTTTTATTTTCAATTTGCCGCTCACGCTAGGTAAAAGCTTAAAACAAATTAAAAGGAAAAAAAGCAAGTGAATTTACGGATAATAAGTATACTATTATAATATATTGTATACTATTACAGTATATTGTTACAATATCTTGCATATTATTATAATATACCATAACAATATATTTGTATACTATAATGGTCTACTATTATAACACAATTATATACTCTTATAATATATTAATATACTATAACGATATACTGTTAGGTAACAGTCTTCAATTATTATTAGAAAGTAACTACTTCCATATGCAGAATAAAAAATGAGATTACGTGCTGAACTAGGTAATTAATAAGTGAGAATACTTCACAAAAACAAAAGGACACAGAAGAAGGAAGGGATAATTTCGGTGCCAAACTTGAAATGACCAAACATAAACGGATTTGCAATGAGAAAAAATAGGAGAATTTAGTGGCTAGCTACTGTTTCTCTTGAAATAGGGACTTTTGGTTGCTAAGTATAAATCGGAGGGTACGCACTCCGTATACTGTCCAAATGCGGGTAAATAGTTATAAATGCATGAATAGGAGTAGTAATTAGTTTGGGCATAAGTATTAAAAGGTAAATAGTTTAGAATTAATGAGTATAAAGTAGAATTTTCCCAAAAAAAAAAAGTAAAACATAACGGGTTTGTTTGGTTTGGAAAAAGTATTTCCGAAATATATTACTTCTTTTATTTCACTTTATGTGATGAGGTTTAGAGTATGAAGATCAAACTATCTACTATTTTTAGTGCGAATTCATACATAGAATCTTCAAATTTTTCTGTAATAAAAATATTTATATATTTTAAATTAAATAAAAATATTATAATTTATAATAAATTAATAATTTAAAATATTTAAAAAGCATATGAGAAAATAACAGTAAACAAAAACTCTTTTAACTCTATAAATAGTAAAAACAAAAGCGGAAAACCCGTTTTTCCCTTTTGATAAAAAAATATATTTCAAAGAAAAATATTCTTTTTGATGTTTGATTGTCTAATTATTTTCTTTCTTCTGCCAAACCACACCCAAAATGAAATATTGCTATCCAGTACGTCTCTTATCAATCCCTCCCTCAACCTCAACCATGAAAATATAAAAAGAAAGCACCTCATCTCTTCTCTCCCACAGTAAATTAGATCAAAATGAGTTGTACAAAATTTGAAGGAGTTGAGATATTTGATTTTGTGATCAAGAAAGCAAATGGAATAAAAGGCCTAGTTGACACAGGCCTTGAAAATGTCCCAAAACAATGCATTCAGCCAGAAAATCAAAGACTAGACAAGAACCAAAATAATCAAGAATCAATCCCAACCATTGATTTGTCCAATTGGGATGATGTAAACGTTGCAAAATCAATTCAAGAAGCAGCTAGCAAATGGGGTTTCTTCCAGATAATCAATCATGGGATTCCAATTGAAGTTCTTGAGAATTTGAAGGAAGCTGGTTACAGGTTCTTTGACTTACCAGCTGAAGAAAAAATAAAGTATTACAAGGAAAATGCTGGACCTGATGAATCTGTGCTCATGTTTTGGAGTGCTATAGGTGAGAAAGATGAGAAGGTTTTGGAATGGAGGGATAGTATAGAACATGGTTGTAATCCTGGGGATGATAGTAATCTTTGGCCTCCTCAAACCAGGTAATTCGCTCTTCTCATAATCTGGGTTGGTTTACCTGCTAGAAATTCGGTAGAAATTGATTAATTTTGATCGGTAAAAAAATCGATCAAAGGTCTGGTTTTTAAAAAAAATTTAATTTATTTATTCTTTTTGAAACCGACCGACTTTGGTCAGTTTTTTTTTGACGTAAAAATACGGGAAATTATTTTTGAATCCCGCGAAATTTATTTTTCAAAAAACCAACCAACTTTGGTTGGTTTTTGCAATTAAAATTAATATTAAAAAATGGCCAACTTTGGTCGGTAAAATCGGCCGGCCATTTTAAAAAACTTACCAACTTTGGCCAGTAATTTTATTTTTTAATAAAACCGACCAACTTTGATTGGTTATTTTCATGCTAAAATACAATTAAAGAGTATAAATAAATAAAAAGACAATCTTAAAACAAAATGCACCAATGATTTAGTGGTAAATAGTATCCTTCCATATTACACACCCCGGTTCGATTATCAAACGGTGAATCTTTTGATTGCATCATTAAAATATCGACCAACTTTAGTTGTTTCTTTTTTTTTTTTGCAATATGTTTTTTAGAAATTAATATACCGACCAACTTTGATCGGTAATTAGCGATCAACTTTGGTCGGTAATTAGCGACCAACATTGGCCGGTATACAAAAGCGACCACTAAAATAGAGGTTGCTCTGATGGTAAGCAACCTCTACTTCCAAATAAGAGGTTGTGAGTTCGAGTCTCCCCAAGAACAAAGTGGGAAGTTCTTGGAGGGTAGGATGTGGAGGTTTATTTCGAAACAGCCTCTTTATTCCAGGGTAGGGGTAAAGTCTGCGTACACACTACCCTTCCCAGATACCATTAAGTGGGATTATACTGTGTTGTTGTTGTTGTTGTTGTAAAATAGCCACCAAGCATGTTTGGTATGCATTTTACATAAACAGACCAACATTGGTCGTTTTTTGTGATCGCTAAAACCCGATTTCTAGTAGTGTTTATTCCCTAAAAAAGTCTAATTCATTAAGCTCCCGCTTTGTGCGAAATCCGAAAAAAAATTGGTCCATAAGAATCTATCATATGCAGTCTTACCCTGTATGATAAAATAGCTACAATTTTTTTCCAATTAAGTCACTCGGTTTATATACCTAGTTTATAAAGTCACTATAGTAGTATAGTCACAAAACTATTTTATTATCACATTAAATTTGTTGAAATTTAGTCTTTGTATATAAAAGTAATGTTATTAAATTTTTCCACTACAAAAATATAATTTACCATTAAGATAATGTTATTGTTATAGTGAAGATCTTTTTATATTTTCAATTATTTTAACGTGACTTGGTGACTTTTGGGTCTATGTTCTATCTTATTTGTTACTCCATATACTTTCTTACTCTTTTTTTTTTTGTGGGTCCAAACTTTCTTACTCTTCAATTTTATTGATTATCAATCCCTTTCTTTTTGTCCTTTATATATTTCAAGTTTCCGTTTCTGAGGAAAAAAAAAATTGCTCTTCAATGATAGGGATAAGATTGGGTATAAGGGTGTATAAATCAAATCGAAAAATCGCACTAAATTAAAAGGTCAAACTATACCGATTAAAAAAATTTGACCAAACCGATATATAAATATATAATTTTTGTATATATTTTTAAGATTTTATATAGAATTTTATTTAAAAATATCTAAAAATATTTGGGATTCTAATATTTAATAGAATATCTAGTGATCCATATTTATTAACCTTAAATAATGGGTCGTATCATCAGTTTATCACTTTCTTATCAAGTGTTACAAATGTGTCAATCTCTTTGTTATTCCATATTCATATGTCAATATCTATTAAATTCTTATATTTTTTTCAAATTTGAAGTGGTTATTATTATTTAAGTATCATATAGGTTTTTATGTTTAATTACTAAATTTGGTTATTGAAAGTGTATATCAACAAAACATTATTGTCAGAAGACTAAAAATAACTATCATATGTTACTCGGTAGATTCTCCCATAAGAATATTTAGTAGATAATATATTTGTTAACTTTTTAAATTTTTACTAACCATATATTTACTTATTAAAAATTTAACAAAGCAAGATTGAAACAATATTTATGTAACAAAAATCCCTCCAAAATCGAACCAATCTAAACAGATATAGTCGATTTGGCTAGATTTTAATAAAAATTGAACTAACTCGATCCATGTATACCCCTAGTTGGGTATATCTTATCATCTCCGGAACCCACTTGTAAAAATATAATGGGTTATTATTCTTGTTGTATATTTTGATGTGACGTGTACGTATCATCAGTCATAGATGAGTTCAAGTTATATATATTGATGGATTAAAAGTATATTTATACAATTAAATTATTTAGAGTATTAATTACAAATAAATTAGAATAATGACTATTAATTGATAAAATGCAAAATACATAATCTACCCATCAAATTTTGGATCAAATCCTTGTTACACACCTATTCTATACGCGTTTTATTTTACACACCAAGCCTTTCAAAAGTGTGTCTACTTTTGACCAGCCTTTGGAGCGTGTGAAACACGGCCAGTGGGGCGCGTGAATAGTTACTTTCTGCCTTCATTGACTAATTACAATGACTATTTACTAATATTTGGGCCCATTTTCTTTAACCCTAACGCCCATTTTCTGCTCCAATTCTTCATCTCCCTCTTATTTTATTTTCTTCTTCTTTAAAGGAACCAAACAATGTTTTGAATCAAACAATCTTCTTCCTCATCTTCCACTTCTTCTTCACCTTCCAAAAAACATAAAGCTTAAGCAACAAACAAAGTCTTTATTTTTTTTTTTCTGCTTCTTGGTTGGTTGAGATGATGAAATACCCAAATAAATCCCAACTATTTCGACCCACCCATCCAAATCAAAAGGGTTGAACAACCTTAAATGTGAATACTAACCTGAAAAACTAAAGAAGAAACAGCAACAAGTAGATGTTTTCTCGTCATATTATCTTCATAGTTTTAAGGATGAAGAATACGACTTGGAAAATGGGTTTATGTTTGTTAATTTGGTAGTGTAGGTGTTTTAACCTTACCGGGTTAGATTTTTCATGGGTCGGAATTAAGAAAAGAGTCGGATAATCTATTTTAATTTTAAAGAATCATTATTTTTTAAATTTATAAAAGCGCGTGTATACAATGCATTAAATATTAAAGGGCCTAATCAAAAGTAGTGTGTATTTGATATACTTTTGAAAAGTTTGATGTATAAAATAAAATTTGCGTAAAATAAATATATAATAGGGATTTGATTCAAAATTTAATGGGTACATTATATATTTTGCCTTTGATAAAATGACAAAGTAATTACCCACCCGCTGTCATAAATTTAAATTCACTGTTGATGTTAAGAACCTGAGTTGGGTAAACTTCGAATTTCAATTATTCTTTTCTTTTGGCCGGATGCAAACACTCTTCTGACAATCAACAAACATTCCTAATGCTAGTGCTAGACATTAGAAACTAAAATGATAATCACAAAAGTTTGACTCATATTTGGTCCAAAAAGAAAAAAACACCTATTCATGCAGCTAGTGCATACTCCTATGTTTTATTTTAGAAAAATTAACCTAAATGTCGCCCCAATCACTTAAAGTAAAAATAGCTAGTGAACGCATAATGTATGTATTATTAGGGGTGTTCAAAATCGATCCGAAACCGAAAACCGATCCAAACCGAAGCTTAACGGCTTATTGGTAACGGTTTAACGGCTTAATAGATGGGGAACGGATTGAATTTTTTTTATTAACGGCTTATCGGTTTGGGGATGGATTATTCAATTTTCTTAACGGCTAATCCGTTAACCCGTTAAGAATATATATATATATATATATATATATATATATATATATATATATATATATATATATATATATATATATATATATATATACATATATATATATATATATATATACATATATATATATATATATATATATATATATATATATAATTTAGTGATAGAATTGAGTTGTCTAATACATATATGGTTCTATGTGTGTCATGGAAAAAGAAGAATTGAAAGGTTGGTTATGACTAGAGGAACGACACCCCATGAAATAAATTTGTGCATTTTGGATGATTGCTTGTGGAAAATGGAGAACGATAGTTATTTATAGAAGAGGAGTGTAGAGAGTAGAATTTACCAGAGCACTTCAATTTTTAAAAGTTCATTGTGGGAGCTGAATGGAAATTTGCGCGACAGATTTTTTTGGTTATATCCGAAGCTTATGAGTACACATGTAGTGTGGCCTCTAACAGAAGATAAGTTCTGTTTTATTTTTCTCGATACTGAACTAGTAGTGAATTTATCTATTTTATAATCTACATGCTGATGGCGATTGTTTCATTAGCTACATCATATTGCCTCTAAAATATTATTTTTTATGGCAATTCATTATTTCTAAGACAAGGAGAATAAGAGATATTTAGTGAACATGTATGTTAGGCCGATAAGCCGCCCATTAACCGCCCTATAAGAGCTAACCCGATACCAATCCGCCCGATATCTTATCGGGTGGCTAACGGATTAATACATTTAAAAGCCGATAACCGTTAAGCCAAACCGCTGAGAGTAAAAGCCGCCCAATCCGCCCAATGAACACCCCTATGTATTATACATGTATCTGGATATTTATGTAAAGATTCCTTTACTTTATATGATCATTACTTTTTTTTTAAGGTGAAATACATAAACAGCCCCTTAAAGTTGTCCTCAACGACCAACTGAACATCTTGACCCATTTATCAATTGGACACCTCAAATGACTATTACTCAGATCAAATAGACACCCGAGTGGAACAGACTACGTACGTGAATTATACTTGCCAATAAAGCCAATCAATAAATAACACGTGTAATAATTTTAAGACGTTTTCACTTTAGATCTCTTATTTTACCTTAGAGGCATGTTCTTATAGCCAAGATATCATAAATACGATACAACAGCAACAACAACTTAGTATAATTTTATTTAGTGGGGTCTGGGAAGGGTAGTATGTACGCATACCTTATCTTATTATTGGGGAGACTCGAACTTACATTCTCTTGGTTGGAAGTGGAGGTTATTTACCATCAGAGCAACCCCTCTTATCATGTCAATCAAATACCGCCGTATAAAATAAAGAATGAAGTCTCACTTCTGTGGCATGGAGTTCTTATTTTCCGCTCTACAGGGACCAGGTCTTGGAGTATCAAAAGTGGGCTATACCACTTGCTAAAAAGTTACTGGAGATTTTATTAAAAGGCCTTAATGTCAATGAAAACATTGATGAATCTTTGAAACCTCTATTGATGGGCACTATGGCTATCAACATGAACTACTATCCACCATGCCCAAATCCAAGCCTCACAATCGGTTGTCGCAGACACTGCGACGTTTCTTGCATTACTATTCTCCTTCAGGATGACACAGGCGGCCTTTTCGTCCGAGGAACCAAAGACAATAACTGGATTCATGTAACTCCAGTTAAAGGAGCCTTAGCTGTTAATATTGGCGACTCGTTACAAATTATGAGCAACGATCGATACAAGAGTGTCGAGCATTGTGCAGCTGTGGATTCGAGCAAGGCTAGAATATCTATACCGTTTTTTGTGAATCCTAGGCTTGATACTGTCATTGGTCCTTTCCCACAAGTTCTGGAAAATGGAGAGAAACCAGTCTATAAGAAAGTTCTGTTTTCTGATTATTGGGAGTATTTCTTCAGTAAGCGTCCTTCGGGGAAAGCATCACTTGATTTTGCTAAAATTTGATGATGTTACCATTTGCTTGCATTGGTCGAGAGAAGTTAGCTTCATGTATTTTTACAACGCAGTTGGATTTAATTAGGTTGATGCGGATCTCAACAACCCATTATTGAACAAAATTGTCATTATGATTATCGCCTCCTCAGTTATTGCTTAACGAGTTCTCTTTCATTTTGTGAATCAATCGACTATGCAGAAAAAGCCACGGTATTGTGGAGATAACATGTCACTCGATAGGTCAATCAACAGCAAGTTAATAGAATCATCAATTTGAATATAGTATGAAGAAAAAGCCACGGTATTCGATCAAAACTTATAGATATGTATAGACACAACATATATTAATGCTTGTATAAAAAATTACAAATTGGTAATGTAATGTATATTGCCAATTCTATTTGAAATTGTTTTAATTTTTTTTCCTTCTTTTCCAAATACAACTCAAAGTACAACCTTCCCCAGACTTATATTGGAATTTTCAACTACACACTTTATCTTTGCGGGGGTCCTATTATCCTTTTGGACCTTTTTTAAATAGAATTAATATACCTTTAGAACTGGTGTGGCAGAAGAGAGTGTGTGTCACTCTTTTTTTGAGAGTAAGAAAGAGAGAGAGAATGCTGTAATTTTATTTTTATAAAATACTAGTTCCTATTTTTCTTCTCTTGTTTTCCTTTTTCATTTCATTCCTCCAGTTTCGTTACTTATAAACTTGGCCGGATATTAGTTTCGACATTCTCCATATTCTCCAGCGAGAAGGAGTTACAGATCTTATTCTTTCCTCCCCATATTTGTCACGATCCCAGTTTGTCCTTAGTGAACCATCTGAAAGTACAAGAGGGGTGGTATATTGTGAATAATTTAAATTTAATAGTAAATAAGTTGACTTAAAACTTTATTAGTTAGCTGAATGTGACGATATTGCAGGTGAAGATATTCGAACATAATTATGCAGAAAGTAAGTGCAGAAATATAAAGACTCCCGAATTTTATATTGGTTCGAATTCAATGTGAATCCTAATCCGATCCCCTTTGCTTGCAAGGGATTTCTCTTCAGATCAATAATTTTCTTTTGAGTACAGATATGATATTTGTCGCAAAGACTTCTTTCACTCGTTTGATACAATGTCTCACCAATTGAGAACCCTCTTTCTATCTCTGACTTGTTACATAGTCAATCTTTCTAGACTACTATGCTTGTTTGCAATAAATTGAAGAGAGCTATTTGGTTTGATCAAAGTATATCTAAGCTAGGGTTTACAAGGATGTATAAATAATTTAATGGATGGTACAGGCTTGACAACCCAAGAGATTTGATCCTTGAAAAGAATTGATTCTTTCCAACAATAAGGACTGAGACGTTGCTTTTCTTGATTTCTCCTTAATTGTTGATGTTTCCAAACTTGGTCGTGTACCAGATTTCCTCCTTTGGCTAGAGATATGATTGAACAAAGATTGTCTTTGATTGCGGATCTTACAGTCTTGATTTCCGTCTATTTCTTCCCATTATTATGAATCATTAGAGATATGCGTTGAGTCTTTTGTTGTATCTGGGTAGATATGATTTCCCTACAATTATGAAAGATTTCCTGATTTGCTGATGAGATAATGATCTTTTCCTTAAGCATCGAAAACTTCCTTTAAGGAAGATTTCTTTCCTTTTTTTCTACGGCAACTTTTCTTCCTTGTTTGAACACAACGGCAGCCTCTCTTTTAGCTCTTTCCTTGTTTCTACATCAATTTCAATAATTCCGCTTCCTTTTTTTTTTGAATGCATGCACATGTATATTAATTGCATCATTAAAATCTGATCTAACAATCTCCCCCTTTTTGATGATGGAAAAATAAATATATAAGAGAGTAAACAACAGTTGACTTCCCTATTTATGTGCAGTCGAATTACTCCCACTCAATGTACGGTCAACTGGACTATGTGCAATTGAATTTCTCCCCCTCATTATGTGCAGTCGACAGATACCTGTCAAGTATTAACTAACAGACAAAAAGAGCATGAGCTATTGACTGCAAAGTCAATTGAAATATATTTGTCCAGCATAGTCGACTTGCCTGTTAAGATGAGATAATAGCTATGTCACAGCATAATCAGCTTAAACATATATACTCTGCATAGTCGACTTGTCCTGTATAATAACTATGCCATAGCATAATCAACTTAACAAATATATCCTGCACATGAGAAAAGATGAAATATATTTCTCCCCCTTTTTGTCATCAGCAAAGAGGGAGCTAAACCAAAAATAATATCCAGAGACAACAAAAAAATAAAAAAACATCTATGGTCATAGCCCAACAATCAAATATTGTCTATAAATCACAACCATCAACGACGCAGGAAATAGGTAAGGGTGTTGCAGATAGCCTCCTTCATTTGGTCAAAGCTAGTGTTGGCAGCAATGTCTAATCCATCCAGCCTGTCATGCACCTCCTTGAACGCTTTGACTGCATTCTCTTGTACTCTTTGCACAACCACCCTAACTTTGGAGACATCAGACCGTGTTTCCTTAGAAATGGCGTGAATGGAGTCCACAGTCGACTTGATACCGGAAAGTTGAGGTTCAAGGGAGTGTAGTTTTTCACTGAGATTTGTGGGAATAAGAGAGGGTGGAAGGACAGAGGACGGCTTGGTTTCCCGAACAATAGCAAGTAACCGGAGAAAAGAGAGCAGAAGAGGGTTTTTGTGTGAGAGAAACTTTTGAACCAATGTGTTCGTGTGTTTGTGTTAATGAGAGAATATGTATATATAGTAGCTTGAAAATAGGTGAAATAAGACAGGAATCACAATAGTATAGTAATTACGGAATTGAGGACAAGTACTCCCTTAAGTTAAGGGAATCAATTCAAACGGTAAGAACAAGTAACAAATAAGGAAAGAAATCAATGAATGACTAATAAGGAAAGATTTCAAGTTCAGTAAGTATAGGGTAAACAATTAGAGCTAAGTTCAGAAAACTTCTAAATGAGGAGATAGTCAGTAAGAATAAAGTATCACAACAGACAAGTTTAAACACAAATAATCAGTTTAAACAAAATTTTAAAAGAAGTTCTGAAACCCTAATTTTTAGAAGAGGGTGAAAACATTTGAAATCAATAATTCTTGTAAAAGAGTTCCAGGGACAGTATAAAACACTAAAGAAACCAACTCGAGTCTTCCTAGATCTATACAGATCTAAGAGATACAGGAAGAAATTAGGGTTCCAAAAGAAATCCATATAGAGATGAAAGAACATGTCTAGAATCCCAAGGATCATAAAAAATACAACACGATTTTGCTCGAAATCACACTAGAGTAGCCAAGAACATACAAGTGACAAACCTTAGATGCAAGACGTTTGGACTTGGGCCCTTGAAGACCTTAGAGAAGGCAGTCATGGCACGAGAGAAGCCATTGGAGGCTTAGGCGTTGATGAGAGATCATCGGAGAAGACCGGAGAAGAGAGATCGACTGATAATAGGTGAATTTAATTATATTCAGGCCCAAAATAACCACATTCTGGCCTAGTTTTTATAATGAAAGTGATAACAAAATACTCTTATGAGTGATTTTCATGATTTGCAGGTTATATATGACTAGGGAAGGCTAGGAAGTACTTTTGGAGTCAAAAATGAAGAAAAAGAGGCCATCTGTGAAATAGCCCAAGTGAACCACGCGAAAAAAAGGCTGAAACTTCAGAGAAGGGGTACTGCCGCGGTTCTACCGCGACCGCGGGAGAACCACAGTGAGAGGCTGCTGCAGAAGATTGAAGATTCGGACTGGTAGTTTGGTCGCGATTCTATCGTGATTGCGATAGAACCTCGGTAGGCGTGGGAAGCTTCAGGGACAGAATTGTCCAAACATGATTTTTAGCCCTAAACCTATTTTAGTCACTGGATTTCACCCTTCGGAGGCATGTATTAAGTTTTTAGAGTTCTTTTAAGGAGAAACACTTGTGAGAGAATACCCAAACCATATTTCTTATTTTCCTTTAATTTTTAGTGGTAGTTTATGATGAATATTAATTTAGTTTGTTTACTCATAGCCATGAGTAGCTAAATTCCTTGTATAAGGTTTTGATGGAACCTATTGGGGGATGAACTTCTTGTTTATATGAATACAAATTGCTAGTTTTATTCTTTATTTATTCATTTGTGTTCTTGTTGTAGTTAATTGATAGGATCCTCAATTAGCTGTGCCTATTTAGTGTGCATAACTCGGAAGAGAGTGCATATTTAGGTTGTTATTGAATAACACTACTCCTAAAGTGTAAGAGGAATCTATGACTGAGGTATTAAAGGCAGGATTAGGGATAACGAAGCCTTGGGTGCAATCTTAAGTGAATTGTGTTAATTTAAGCTAGCTAGTGTATCTTGGAAGAGCGCAATAATATATTATTGTGATTACTCGGGAGAGATTTACGGTAAGACGAGTGTCCATGATTGATAAAGGTGTGTTGGTAAATTTGTATAAAGCATAAATAGAAGGGATTCCATCAATAGGCAAAATCATTACCTTAGCTTTCTCTCATCATTGTTTACAACCTTAGTTATTTAGTTTACAACTTGTTATTTTACTGCACTCTTAGTTCTTAAAGAAACCTCCAACTGTGATTTGAAAGTTTTGGGAAGCTGGTTCTGAAGAGTTTAGTGGTTCTAAATATAGTGGTAGATAGGTTAAATCTCTGTGGATTCAACCCTGGCATAATACTCGGGTTATATTTACAATGTCCGCAGAGTTCTTTCTAGAGGACATAGTTGGGCGCGATCAAAATTTGGCGTTGTTGCCGGAGAGTTAACAGAATTATCAATCGCCATTGATAGAAATTCAAAAATTCTTGGTGTAGCTAGTTTCTTTACACCCAATTCTTGATTGAAACTTTTGATGGTTGCTGACTTGGTTGCACAGGTGTATGCCTAGAAACTCTACAAGAACTAGAGAACTACTTGAAGGACTCTCAGACCCTAAAAAATATTCCGGGCATTGAACCGTACCAACAGAAGACTTCAACCACCTCAACAAACAAACAAATTCAAAACTGACATGGAAGACGTAATCGGCCCCAACGGAAATGGCAGGCATGTTCAAGTCAACTTGAATGATAGAGAAGCGACACCTCTTGTGCCCGAGGGTGCACTGTATGACTAGGCACAACCCATAGCTGACAATCTGGCCACTGCCATAGTTGTGCCCGCCATACAAGCTGAGTCGTTCCAGATCACAAAAAATGTACTACACTTGTTGCAAAACAAGGGACTATTCTCTGGGACACATCTTGAAGACCCTCAGCAACGCCTGAAGAATTTCCTGTTGATATGCAAAACTTAAAGGCAACCCAATGTCACTCAAAAAGTAATCAGGCTATTATTGTTCCCATTTTCGGTGACAGGAGCTGCACAGGTTTGTCTTAACTCACTCCCCATAAACTCTATTTCAACTTGGGATGAGTTAGTTAAACAATTTCATAACAGGTTTTATCCACCCAACAAAACTTCCCAACAAATTGATGAGATCGTGAGCTTTAAGCAGAAACTGATGGAGACCCTGCATGAAACATGGGGCAGGTTCAAAGGAATGTTGGTTATGTATCCACATCATGGTGTTCCGGAACAGATGTTGGGACAATAATTTTATATGGGAATGTCAGACGGGTTGAAGAATATTGTGGATGCCTCAGTTGGTGGGGCATTCCTGAGCAAGACATGGATAGAAGGCCATAGTTTACTTGATAAAATGGCACAGAATTCGGGATGGACATCCAGAAATGCACCTATCACTCTAGTGGTGCATTCAGTGCCTCTTGATCCTTCAAACACTATGACTGAAAATATGGCGAATCTCCTGACACAAATGAGCATCCTTACTGAAAAGGTGGAGGAATCAGGGCAGAAGCAGCAGGTATACATAGTAGATACTACTAATGAGGGCTTATGCACATCCTTCATTAGTGAGCCAATTGGTAATCCTTGGAACATAGAGCTTGATTATCATCATCAACACCCTGAAAATATGAACTACGTGGCTGACTGTGGGGGTCAGAGACAGGGAAACCACAACTGGGGTCAGCAGACTCAGCAGCAGTATAGGCCACCTCAGCCATAGTATAACTTCGGAAACATGGGAGGTATGAGACCCCCCAATAACATGGCACCGTATCCTAGACCACATGGGCATAATAATTAGCAGCAGGGTTACCACCCACATCAGCAACAACATGGTAGGAGACAAGATGATGTGTTTGCTAGACTGGAAGCAATGATACAGTAGGCTATTTGGTCCACTGCAAAGATAAATGAGCGAGTAGATGCACATTATGCAGCTACCAAAAATATTGAAGTGCAAGTGGTCAAAATTTCAATGTCTCTGAACAACCATCCTCAAGGGACACTACGTGCAGATACCCAAATCAATCCTATAGATCAGGGCCCGAAGTAGTTGATGGTGGTGAGTCTCCGTAATGGCAGAGATCTTGATATAGAACAGGAGAGAGCTCGTGACAATATATAGGCCGAGACACTCATTCAGGTACCCATTGAGCTGGATGAGTCTACAAAGCTGACAGATGTGACAGTCCAACCTGTTCAGGAAGAAAAGAATAATCAGCAGGAGACAGAGAAAGTTGCTGAAGCAGTTGAAGAGCCGGTAGTGGAGATAGTAGCTGAGAAAGAGAAGTCCCAAGTGATTGGGAAGAAAATACCTCCTGCACCATTTCCACAGAGGTTGGCCAAACATCAAAAGGAGGAGTAATACAAAAAGTTCATTGAGATGCTCAAGCAAATTCAGGTAAATATACTATTGATTGAAGCGTTAAAGGAGATGCGTGGATACACTAAAATGAGAAAGACTTGATATCCCGGAAGTTTGACTTCCAAGACCTGGCCACGGTGACACTTACTCAGACTTGCAGTGCAATGGTAACTAGATCTGTTGCTGAAAAGCTCTCTGATCCAGGGAGTTTTACTATTCAATGCACTATTGGAAACTTTGCTTTTATGAAAGCACTATGTGATTTAGGGGCCAACATTAATATTATGCCCCTGGTTATTTTCAAGAGGTTGGATATTGGGAGAGCTAGACCTACCTCAATGTTGTTGCAGCTGGCTGACAGGACTGTGAAGCGTCCATTTGGGATCCTTGATAATGTTCTTATTCAAGTGGGGAAATTCGTGTTCACTACAGATTTTGTGATCTTTATTGAAAAGTGGATGAAGAAATTCCTGTCATCTTAGGAAGACCATTCTTGGCCACAGGGAGAGCTCTGATTGATTGTGAGATCGGGTAGCTTAAGATGAGGCTCAATGACGAAGAGATTATATTCAATGTGTAGAAATCTATGAGGCGACCTAGTGAGTTTGCTAATTGTTCCCTTATTGATGCAGTGGATGTAATCGTACAATATGATGACAAAGTGTTGATAGTTGAGGATCCCCTCGCTGCATGTCTGGCGAATTTGGAGGAAGTGAATGGTGAGGACTTGGAGGAATGGGTGTTTGCATTGGAAGGTAAAGGGTTCTGGGAAAGAAATCTAGAGTTTGAGCCCCTACACTTAGAAAAGAGAGAGACTCCTCCAGCTAAGCCATCCATTGAAGAACCACCGAAGCTTGAACTAAAGCCATTGCCAGCCCACCTCAGGTATAAATTTCTAGGACCTAACTCCACTCTACCTGTTATTATCTCATCAGGTTTGTTAGATGTGCACGTCCAACAGCTTCTACAGGTATTGAAGGAATGCAAAACTGCCATTGGGTGGACCGTGGCAGATATCAAGGGGATCAACCCCGCTTACTGCATGCATAAAATTCTGTTGGAAGAGGGGCACAAACCTTCCAGGGAACATCAGAGGAGGCTGAACCCAAATATGAAGGAAGTGGTGAAGAATGAGGTGATAAAGTGGCTAGATGCGGGAATTATTTTCCCAATCTCTAACAGCAGATGGGTTTGCCCAGTTCAATGTGTGCCTAAGAAGGGTGGCATGATGGTTGTGAAGAATGACAATAATGAACTAATCTCAACAAGAACGGTCACCGGCTGGAGAATATGCATGGATTATCGGAAGTTGAATATAGCCACCCGGAAAGACCATTTCCCACTTCCCTTCATAGATAAGATGCTGGATAGATTGGAAGAGAGGTCACACTTCTGCTTCTGGATGGGTGCTCGGGGTGCAATCAGATTTCCATTGCACCTGCGGACCGAGAGAAGACCTCCTTCATATGACCTTATGGCATTTATGCCTTCTGGAGGATGCCCTTTGGCCTATGCAATGCACCCACCACATTCCAACGGTGCATGATTGCCATATTCACTGACATGGTTGAGGATACAATAGAGGTGTTCATGGATGCCTTCTCAGTGGTGGGGAACTCATTCGATGAGTGCCTAGTGAATCTGATGCGTGTGCTGAAACGGTGCATCGAGACTAATCTGGTGCTGAACTGGGAGAAGAGCCATTTCATGGTACAAGAAGGCATAGTCTTCGGGCACCGGGTGTCAAGCTAGGGAATAGAGGTAGATCGAGCAAAGGTTGATGTAATATTAAAACTTCCTCCACCAACTGCACTCAAAGCAATCAGAAGTTTTCTTGGACATGCCGGTTTTTATCAGTGATTCATAAATGACTTCTCCAAAATTGCCAACCCTCTCTATAAGTTATTAGAGAAAGATCACCTGTTTGTATTTTTTGATGATTGCAGGGTAGCTTTTGAGGAGTTGAAGCAGAGGCTGGTCACAGTACCCATCATTGTTGCCCCCAACTAGGAGCAACTGCTCGAATTAATATGTGACGCTAGTGACTATACAGTAGGGGTAGTGCTGGGCCAACAGAAGGACAAATTGATGCATCCAATCTACTATGCTAGCAGAATGCTGAGTGGAGCCCATGTGAACTATACAGTGACTGAAAAAGAGATGCTAGCTGTGGTGTTCGCATTCAACAAGTTTCTGTCCTATCTGATAGGATCAAAGGTAATTATATACACTGACCATGCTGCTATCAGGTACTTAATAGAAAAGAAAGACTCTAAGCCACACCTGATTCATTGTGTGTTGCTGCTGCAAGAGTTTGATCTTGAAATACGTGACCGCAAGGGCGCTGAGAATCAAGTCGCTGATCACCTATCACAACTTGAGGGAGCTGAAAACGCAATTGAAGTTGAGGAAATTCTGGAAACTTTTTTAGACGAGCAGCTGCTCGCCACCACTCATTAGGAAGCGCCATGGTATGCGGACTTCGCCAATTACCTTTCTAGTGGTATAGTTCCTCATGACCTTTCATCGGTCTAGAGGAAACGATTCTTTCATGAAAGCCGCTCGTATTATTGGGATAAGCCCTATATCTTTAGAATATGCCTGGATAACATGATACGGAGATGCATCTCCGAGATGGAACAACCTTCTGTTTGCAGGCTTGTCATGCGTCGGCTTATGGCGGACACTTTGGAGGATCAGGACAACGCTAAAGGTGCTAGAGGCTAGATTTTTCTAGCCGACTGTATTTAAAGATGCTCACTCATGGGTAAAGGGTTGTAATGAATGTCAATGCACCGGGAACAATTCCCTGTGCCACGAGATGCCCATGAACCCAATACAGGAGGTTGAAGTGTTTGATGTCTGGGGGATTTACTTCATAGGTCCCTTCGTCAGCTCATATGGCAATAAATACATTCTTGTTGCTGTAGAATATGTGTCCAAGTGGGTGGAAGCTGCAACATTGCCCACCAAAGATGCAAAAGTGGTGGTGGGTTTTCTAAAGAAGAACATATTCACCCGCTTCGGGACACCACGTGCAATTATCAGCGACGGAGGAACTCACTTCTACAATAGGGCCTTTGAAAAGTTGTTGGCTAAGTACGATGTGCGCCACAAGGTGGCTACTCCTTACCACCCGTAGACCAGTGGACAGGTTGAGGTATCTAACAGGGAGATCAAGAGTGTGTTAACAAAAATTGTGAACACCATAAGAACTGATTGGGCGAAGAAGCTAGATGATGCACTATGGGCTTACCGAACATCTTTCAAGACACCAATTGGTATGTCACCTACCTGTCAAACTTGAGCATAAAGCGTGGTGGGCAGTGAAACAACTCAACTTAGACATGGAAGTTGCGGTCATATCAAGAGTCACAGAATTACATAAGCTCGAAGAGTTCCGGTATCTTGCTTTTGAGAGCACAATGTTGTATAAAGAGAGAATTAAGTGGCTACACGCTCAGGACATTGTGAAGAGAAATTTTAAACCGGGGGACATGATATTGCTGTACAACTCAAGATTGTGGTTGTTCCCGGGTAAGCTGGAGTCACGATGGTCTAGACCATTTCGAGTAGTCGAAGTTTTCCAGTCAGGAGCTGTGAATGTTTCCACTGAGAATGACTCTCATACATTTAGAGTCAATGGTATGCGACTGAACCTGTATGTGGGCATGAGCGGCCCTAAAGAGGGGTCTGAACTGCATTTGAATGAACTAGAGAGGTCGAGTGAGCCTTAAATTGCGCTCATCTGATCGTGCAGCGACGTTAAATCAGGGGCTGTATGGGAGATAACCCATGAAATTGTTCTAATTGCAACCCTCTTTATATGAAAAAATGTCAGAATCTGAAAAATGCCCAGGCCGCGGTTCCACCGCGACCGCGGTCAAACAGGGTAAGAAGGGGTCTCTGAACGCAAGCCATCGCGGTTCCACTGGCACCGCGATTGAATTACGGTCCCGATCCCTCTCTGAAACAGGTCTACCGCAATCCTACCACAACCGCGGAAGAACCACGGCAGACCCTAGACGGGCCCATGTATTTTTTTCATTTTTTGTTTCGTTTTTCCCCCTCTTTCCCCAAAATATCCCCCACCTACCCATTATTCTACCCCATCAGACTCCCAAACCCTCCCAAACTCCCCAAACACTCTTTCTCTCTATTCTCTCTCTATTCTTCTTCTCTTCTTCACAAAAATTCCTCTCTCACACACTCAAAAAAACTCCATTCTCATCCCCCCCCCCCCAACTCTCTACCTTCACCACCCACTTTCCCCCTTTCAAGCAAGTAAGTTTCCCTTTCCCTCTCTCTAACTCATCCTCTAATTTAGTATTATTTAGCATAAATTCTTTTAAGTTTAACACTAGGTAGGCTTAGTGTAATTTTTTGTAATTTTTTGCTTTCTTTCATGGTTTTTATTGCTGTATTTTAATGTTGTGAACTTGGTTGGTGCTAAGGTGCTTGGGTCTTCATGGGGTTTCAATTGTAGGTCGTGTTGTGATGTTTTGGAGGCCTAGCAAGTATTTTTGGGTGTAGTGGGTGTGAGGCCCTATTTTAACTGAAACTATGGGGGTTGTTTTGATATTTTGGGGCGGTTGGTGCCTATTGCTATTTGTGGGGTGTCATACTTAGTGATTGGGGATGCTGGGTTTGTTTGAAAATATGTGAAGCAATAAGTGTAGGGTGTTGTATGACGATGGTTGTGAGTAATTCTATTGTGAGGCCCTTGTGGAGGTTGTGACCTTCACCACCCTGCTAGTGGGGATAATTTGCAAAGTTTAACACAATGGGGGTATCGTTTTGGTGCCATCGGGTGGCAAAGTCTGAATAACCATTTGATTGGCACTAGTTAGGATGAACCTGATGGTGTTTCTGAACTCCTTGAAGGTACTATGGCTCCCAAGAGGCAAAGGAGAAGGGCTAGCACATCTCAATAGCCGACTTATGATGAGTCCAGGTTTGTCTCGGAACTCACAGAGGATGATTTTAATGCTAAGGCTGGGAAGAACTTCATTCAATAAATTCAGATTGATCGGGCATCCCTCCGCGTGGAAAAGGAGGAAATGTATGATGAAATTCGGACGAGGTAGATGGAATTCCTCTTTGATGATCCCTGCCCGGTCAACAGGATGATTGTTAGGGAGTTCTATGCAAATTGCCCTACTAACTTAGGTCGAGATGTGATTGTGCGGGGTACAATAGTCCCAGCATACATTCCCTATATTCGCTAGGCCTTGCAGCTGCCTGAGTTCATAGGCGATATTGACTATTACCACGACCAACCGGATGTCACGTGGGAAGTTATGACTGAGGTCATTTGTGCTGGGGGTGACCTACTTGGATCAAGGACCACATCACCCTAAACTCCAACTCTTTAACGCACTTGGCTAAGTGTTGGTTGACGGTCATCTGCAGTAGGTTCATGCCTTCCACCAACACCACAGATGTGAACTTCAACAGAGCCCTACTGACATGGTGTTTCGTCACTAAGAAGGACTTTGATGCAGCATAGGTCATTAGTGATGAACTGGTCTTGCGAGGACCACTGCAGTCAAAGGGGTTTCACTTCCCTTCCTTGGACTCATCTATGCTTACGGAAGGAATGTCCCCACTAATCCTGCCGATGGAACAGTGGCACCTAAAGCACCATTCCGAGCTTCCTGCATCAGAGTGGGCAGGGGCACATGAATGACAATTGAAATAGATTATGATGATGATGCCCCGATTCCTCTCGCACCATCCAGACGGTCTACTGACAGTGTCGGACCCTCTCGGCGCCCCCATACTGGGGTAGGCTTCTCCAGGTCGTAGTATACACGGCCAATGCTACATTCCATGGAGGAAGAGGTTGCAGATCTACGCACCCCAGTTGATGTCCTACACACACGGCTGGATGCCATGTCTCAGAGGTAGGCCAGGACCGAGGGACGGTTCATGTCCTGGTTTCGTGCTTTGGGGAAAGCTTGAAATATGGAACCCAGCACCGTCTCCAACTCTGATTGAGTCTCAGGGAATTCTTCTTACCCTTATACGCTTTACTTTATTGATATAACATGGGGACGTGCCATTACTTTAAGTGTGGGGTGGGAGACTTACTCTGTTTATGTGTTGTATTGTATATAGATATTGTGTTGTTGTATATAATTGACGGTATATATATTAGGAGTACCTGACTTGGCCCAACGAAGGACACTTGTCGACGGGTCTCTTGAGGGTCCAAGTCGGATAAATATAAAAAAAGGCAAAAAAAAAACAACGGTAGAGGACTCTTCCTGAGGACGGACCACTTGGACAATACTCTTGAGGGAAGTATTCCATGTAGGTTTTTATTTATTTATTTTACCTTTTTAGGTAGTGTATTAAGTCCCCCTTGGTTTTTCTTTTGACCACAGTTCTTTTGTAAGGGTTTTTCTTGAGCCGGGTTAGGTAGATTTTCCTTTTGTAGTTGAATGACTAATATGGGTAAAAGGCTAGAGTGCTACCCCTGACGTACACACCTGCAAACAACTAAAATGAACTTGAGAGTGTGATGTCTAGGCTCAGTTGTGGACTTGTAAATCTATGCCTTAATTTTGCACATCTTGCCTTGCTTGAAAGCCCGTAGGAGTGTGTTGATAAACTGATTCAGAATGAGTTACATGCTAAGTGTGTGTGAGAGTTTACTTGCATTCTGTGCTTGCATACGATACCTAGAACTTGCCCTGTGTGTTTGCAAAGCGAAATAGAAGCTATTTGGTTGAATAGATGATTGAGGCATTTCTTTGTGTAAGCCTATATATAATTGTGAACCCACCTGTTTATATTACCATAGTCAACCCCTTTGAGCCTGAAGTTTGTTCTTTGATAAGCCTATGTCCTTGTGTTTGAATAGCTAATTGTTTGAACCTATACCTCCTAGAAGCACTTAAATCTCTAAAAGAATATAAAAGTCAAAGTGTGGGGTGGTAGGCAGTTAGCGAAAAAGTGGAATCAGGAATGAATTATTTGAATGGTGCACTGGCATTATAAAAAGAAAAAAAATGAGACATGAAAAACAAAACAAGATAAATAAATAAAGAAAAAGAGAAAACAAGAAGCTAGTTGCACCTAAAGGAAAGTAGGGGTCACATGTGAAACAAAAATATGAAAGAATGATTACGCTGAGCATGGAAATTGAGATAAAAGGAAGTGTGTATTAAACGTGCTAAGGGAGGCTAGTCAATACATCCAAATGTATCCTACCCGTACCTTAGTCTACATTACAACCAAATGAAGACCTATTGATCTTTGACTAAACAGCTCAATTAGTAGAGTACTACACTAGGGGCAAGCTTATGGTGTGTCTGTGTGACATGTGAATGCTCTTTGCTGAGAGTGAGTGAATTCTTTCTGTATTTGGTTCCTTATGTATGAATTTTATGTGTGTGGAACTTCTCTCAGACTGTTGATGTGAGGGCATGTGACTCAGGAAGAAAAGGTAAGTCTTCACCTCTGTAGAGTAACTAGAGTGAGCATGAGTGTGTCATGGCAGTAGAGTTTGCATCTTGGGTATGATTGTTGCACTGCTTAGGTTGGTTCGTCAAAATGGTGGGTGTGATATAACTTTGGGTAATGCAGAAAGCGGTTAGTACTAGAAGTGTGGTTTAGCTTGCTCGAGGACGAGCAAATGTTTAAGTGTGGGGAGTTGATAATAGGTGAATTTAACTATATTCGGGCCCTAAATAACCACCTTCTGGTATAGTTTTGGTAATGAAAGAGATAACAAAGTGCTCTTATGAGTGCTTTTCATGATTTGCAGGTTATATATGACTAGGGAAGAATAGGGAGTACTTTTGGAGTCAAAAATGAAGAAAAAGAAGCCAACTATGAAATAGCCCAAGTGAACCACGTGAACAAAAGGCTGAAACTTCAGAGAAGGGGTACTGCCGCGGTTCCACGCCGCGACAGAACCGCGGTGAGGCTGCTGCAGAAGATTGAATATTCATAGGGATAGTTTGGCCATGATTCTACTGCGATTGCGGCAAAACCGTGGTAGGTGTGCGGAGCTTCAGGGGCAGAATTGTCCAAATGTGATTTTTAGCCCTAAACCTATTTTAGTCACTAGATTTCGCCCTTTGGAGGCATGTATTCAATTTTTAGAGTTCTTTGAAGGAGAAACAATTGTGAGAGAATACCCAAACCATATTTCTTCTTTTTCTTTCATTTTAGTAGTAGTTTATGATGAATATTAATTCAGTTTGTTTACCCATAGCCATGAGTATCTAAATTCCTTGTCTATGGTTTTGATGGAACCTATTGGGGGATGAACTTCTCGTTTATGTGAATACAAATTGCTAGTTTCAATCTTTATTTATTCAACTGTGTTCTTGTTGTAGTTATTTGACAAGATCCTCATTTAGCCGTGCCTATTTAGTGTGCATAACTCGGAAGAGAGTGCATATTTAGGTTGTTGTTGAATAACACCACACCTAAAGTATAGGAGGAATATATAAATGAGCGTTTATAGGTGGGATTAGGGATAACAAAGCCTTGGGTGCAATCTTAAGTGAACTGTGTTAATTTAAGTAGCTAGTGTATCTCGGGAGAGTGCAATAGTATATTACTATAGTTACTCGGGAGAGATTTACGGTAAGACGAGTGTCCATGATTGATTAAGGTGTGGTGGTAAATTTATATGAAACATAAATAGAAGGGATTCCATCAATAGGGAAAATCGTTACCTTAGCTTTCTCTCATCATTGTTTACAATCTTAGTAATTTAGTTTACAACTTGTTACTGCACTCTTAGTTCATAAAGAAACCTCCAACTGTGCTTTGAACGTCTTGGAAAGCTGGTTATGAAAAGCTTAGTGGGTCTAAAGATAGTGTTTGATATGTTAAATCTCTATGGATTCGACCTTGGGCATAATACTCGAGTTATATTTGCAACGTCCGCAAAGTCCTTTCAAGAGGACATAGTTGGCGTGATCATTGTCGATTGAAGGGCTAGGGTTTGAGGGTGAGGAGAGGAGATGAGAGAATACAGAAGCGACGGATTTGGGAAAATGAATTAGGGTTAGGGGTCATTTAGAGTTAAAAAGGACAAGGGTTAATATGGGCCGTTGATCTCTCAGATCAATGGCTATGATTTAATTGGTTCTGGGTCAGGTAGGCGGGTTTAGGATTTAGGTCGGGTATTTTAGCCTGAAATTGGGCCGTGTATTGGGTTTAATTGAGGCTATGATTGAAATGCAATATGGTTATATTTTAAATAGCCAATTTATTAGTATATAATTTATAATAAATAACAAATAATTTATAAAAAAATAATTTTGTGTATAAAATGATTTAAAATAGATATTTAAAATTTTAAAAATATAGAAGATCAGATTTATGCATATAAATGTAATTATACATTTATAAGGCTAATATTGTAATAATATATAATTTAGCTTAAAAATATAAAATGCAATTATAAAAATAACACTAAAAATAATTTAACATTTTTTTGGCATTAGTATAGAATTTAGATGATTAACTTATCCCAACAAAAATTTGGTGGATAATTATTAAGGTATTTTTGAGTAAAAAGGGAGGAACTAAATTAATTTAAAATCTTTTAAATTATAGATTAACTATAAAAACCTTGCACATGCCTCTCTCTCTCTCTCTCTCTCTCTCTCTCTCTCTCTCTCTCTCTATATATATATATATATATATATATATATATATATATATATATATATGCTATTTTGAAAGTATTTACGCATATTAAAAATATATAGAAAAAAATTTGGTATCAATAGTACTTATTGGGAAGACGCTAATGTGTATTTGTGTGATGGGTTCAAGAATAATATTTTCTCTTTTCTTGTTTTTGGTTTCTTGCCGGTGGTCCTAATAAACTTTTCTTGGGGTCTGTATAACCTACTCCTCTACTGAAGGCACTACTTTTGCTCCACTATCTAGCTAGTTATTATGTGTATTACTTCCTATGTTATGTGTCTTGGTTGTTTTCTTTCCCTTTTTGATTGATGTTAAAGGGGGAGAACATATAGAGAAGTAAACATGCTGAAAATCAATTAAACCTCTCAGGGGGAGCAAGCATCAAGCATCAAGTCAGGGGGGGCAACTTAGGAAGTGAAATAAAAAGGGAAGTCTCATAATTAATGTTCATTCTCTCTTGATTGTCATCATCAAAAAGGGTGAGATTGTTATGTTAAAGTTTATGGTTTCAATGATGATAATGTTCATTTACCTTGTTTTGTAGGAATCATCAAAAGGAAACAAACAAATGAGAAGCTATCCAAAGATGTGATTGATAAATCAATGCACCTGAAGAAGGAATAAAAAATCTGCAGATCTATTCGGTCTCAATCAAGGAAATCAGATTACAAATCATGGAGCTATTGCCAACAAATATTATGTCTACTTAAATAAGCTTAATCAAAGGCTTGATTGTGGCTTGATTTTCTCATGAATGAAAGTTGTGACAAGAAAAGTCACGATCAAATCCGGCCCTTCCCAAGAGCAGGATTCAAAGAGGCACCCCTTAGGTCTTATCCTTTTAAAGATCTCGTGCCTCTATTTTTGGTCAAGGCTCGACGAACCTTTTCTATCCTATAAGAAGATTGCTAATATCAAATGGAAGACTTGCACAACTACACATATTGTTTTCTAAGTATCTCTACTTCTTAGCCAAAACATTGTAATTCTTAGTTTACCGATGTCTCAAAAAATAGGAAGAGTTAGAACACAAAAGAGTGTTATGTTGTTTATACCCAATTTTTTCTTATAATATTTTTCAGAACTATGCATTGGCATCAATTAGTATTTTTATACACTTTCTGCATTTTTAAAAGAGTTTAATTAATTTATCCCAGTATTTTATTTATAAAACAATCACTGATTGCATCACAAATAGTTTTATAATAATTGTGTGGATTAATTTTATCATTTTCATTTGTACTAAGTTTTAATTATTTCACAAATAGTCACATTTGTATTTATTAGGTTATAATTGCAATTACTTTGCAATTATAACCTATGCATGCCTTATTAGATTATTTTACTAGAAAATAGTTTTTTATATTTTTAAAATATTAAGTAATTATTATAAAGCATTTCTAGGCATGAAAATCATTTTTTATAATTTATTAACTATTTTTAAATAATTATTTTAGCGATTAAATGTATAATTAACAAATAGCCTCTTTTTATTCGGATTGGCCAATTAGACAGCCTAATTTCAATCCCAAATTAGCCCAAAATCTACATAGGCCCAATTTTTATCTGACCCAAGCCCAATTAAGCCTACCTGGCCCAGTCTCTCTATTTAATCGTGGTCGTTGATTTTTTAGATCAACGGTCCACGATTAAACTTACCTTATTAATCCCAAATGACCCCCTAAACCCCTCATTCTCTTTTATTTTGGCCGCCCTTTGTTCCCTCATCTATCAAATTCTATCTGAGACCTAAACATAACTCTAACTGTCTCCACCCAAAACTAATCCTATTCCCTCAAATTCTCACTCAACCCATGGATTTCCATGGTCGTTTGAGGATCCTACTCATCTTCTACGTCTCCTGGTTGCTCTTTTTTATGATTTTATGAATAAATATCGAAGATATCTATCCAGATCTGGTTCAAGACTCTCTGATATCCTGTCTATGGTTGTGGTAGGTGCTATCTCGATGCTTTTACGGTCCAAATCTCTTGTTTGACATTGGATTCCCTTTACCCTTTCATTCTTTCTTCAAAGCCCTAATTTTAAATACGGATCCTTCCAGATCTTTATATATCTGGAGTGATTCCAAGTTCATCACCAATTTTTTCTTTAATGTTCTCCCATTTCCCTACCGATTAACCGATTTAAGCACCATATTACTTTATATTTTGGGTTCTTTGTTATATACTGTTCGAATCTCTACATACTTGAAATATTTTTGTGACCACCTGGACAGTCGTCTTATGAGTTACCACTCTATTTCCCCTATTTCTGCTTCTTTATATTTCATTATCCGTGTTTTATATGGTCGAGTTGATTGGTTTGCGTTCAGAGTGGGTTTTTTCTGTAAGAAATGAGACACTTAGTCTCTTTTAAGAAGGTTGATGTTGGAAAAGTCAACCGGATGTTGACTTATGTGTTAGAGGGCTTGGATGTGAGTTCTGATGGTTCAGTTAGCTTCGGGAGGTGATTTATGACTAAGGAGTGTGATCGAAATCGGTTTTAGAGGTCTGGTGTTGAATTAAGCTCTAATTGGCGAAGTTTGTATTTTTGGTGATTTTCGGTTGGTAGGTGAGATTTTGATCTGGAAACCGAAATGGAATTCCGAGACTTACGGAGCCTTCATTATGGCATTTGTGATGTGTGTGAGAAGTTTCAGGTCATTCAGATGTGGTTTGGTTGGGTTTTTAATCAAAAGCGAGTTTCGGAAGATTTTAGAAACTTAGGCTTGAATTCGATCAATTTTGAGTTATTTGATGTCGTTTGAGGTGTTTTGATGATTGGATCAAGTTTTAATAAAGTATTGGGTCATGTTTATGCATTTGGTTGAGCCTGGGTCATGTTTATGCATTTGGTTGAGGTCCCGTGCAGTTGCAGAATTTCTGCTGCTTCTAGTGTTTTTGCACCTGCGGTTTGGGGAACGCAGGTGCAGCATTGCATGTGCAAAGGATTTTCTGCAGATACGGATTTGAGGAGAGAGGTCAAGAACCACAGATGCGAAAAAGTAATCGCACCTGCGGAGCCGGAGATGCAGCAGTGTGCCGCAGATGCGATTTTGGATCGTTAAGTGAATTCCACATATGCGGAAAAATGACCGCAAAAGTGGGTTTTGGTACGCAGAAGTGGAAAATCCTGGGCAGAAGGTATGTATTTCATCCTTCGTGATTTTTGAAGGATTTCATCATTATAACTTTGGATTGAGGGCTTTTGGGAGATTTTGAAGAGAGATTTCAAGAGAACTTCGATAAGGTAAGAATTTTGGACCTAAAACATACTTCTATGGTAATATTTCATGGATTGGAACTGTATTTTAAGAGATTAAAGGACTAAAAATGGAGGTTTAGGGCTTGAGTTCAAGAGAGCTTAAATTAGGGATTTGAGGGGTAAATTGAACCCCGATTTTTGCTTTTTTGATATGCATGAGCTCTTGGGAGATGAGGAATCCAAAGATGTAAAATATTTGAGTTTCGAGAAGGGGCATCGGGGCTCGGGTTTGCTAACTTCAGGATTTTTGATATTTTTCGATTTTTTCGCTTGGGCTTTGTTCCCTTAGCATATTGTGACGTATTTGTTCCAATTTTGGATAGACTCAACATGCGTAGAGGCTGATTCGAGGGGAAAAGGCATCGCGAGCTGCAGTTGTAGCCGGTTCAAGGTGAGTAATGATTGTAAATGATGTCCTGAGGGTTTGAAACCCCAAATTGTACATCGTAGTGCTATATTGAGGTGAGACACGCGTTGGATGATGAGCGTGGGGTCTTTTACTATTGGGGATTGTGACTTGATCCATCCCGATCGATGATTTTACCACGTATTTCGACTGAAACTTACTTGTTATCATCATTATTTGGGCTGATTGCCATATTTGGGCTTCGTGCCACTTATTTGAACCCTTCGGGGGGTTTTTATCACTATTTCCTCACTGTTTGACTTATTACTTGAACTCACTCCTGTTGATATCCACCGTTTACAAACACAACAACTTTTACTCAGATTTGAATGATGTTTTGGGTTGAGAACTACTGTTTTACTAATGCCCGAGGGGCTTGTGATGATTTCCAGACTAAGTGAGGCCGTTGGCCATATATGAGGATATACTGAGTGATATGAGGCCGAGTGCTGAGTGATGTGAGACCGAGTGTCGAGAGATGGTACCACAAGGTGGCTTGATATAGCGTTTGGGCCGAAAGGGGCCCCTCTAAAGTTTGCACACCCACACTGAGCGCGAGTACCCATTATGATCTTAGAGTGAACCTGAGGGGCTGATGCTGTCCTGAGAGTGAGCCCGAGGCGCTGATACTATTCTGAGTGATTGATATTGTGTCCGAGGGGCGGATTTCTACTTGCTATTTACATGCTAAATTACCCGTTTTTCTTGTTTTAAATAGATTTTACTTGACTTCTTCACTGATTTACTGCTTTAAGTGACTTTAGTGCTTAACATAGAACTGCTTTGTGCCTTTAAATGTTTTCATGCTTTTAGCCATTATTTATAATTAATACTCACCGGTCGGAGTACTCATATTACTCCCTGCACCGTGTGTGCAGATTCAGGCATCGCAGAGTCCGATCCTGAGTGATGATCTTCCCCATCGCGGCAGTGTTTTCAAACTACGAGGTAGTTGTTGGAATCCGCAGCTCCCGTGCCTCCCTTATCTTACTATTTTCATGCTCTTTAACTTCTGTATTGGATTTCGTATGTAGTAGACTTGTATCCGGATTTATTAGTTGCTCATGACTTGTGACAGCCCGGTTTGGGCTGTGTCGGGATGGCTTCTACGGTTGTTATCGTTATTTCCGCAAATTATGGTTATTATGTCATGTTTTAGAACTATTTATGATATTTAACTACTTGTCTTCACGAGAGGCGCCATCACAACCGGGTGAGGGAATTGGGTCGTGATAGTTTTCAAGTTTTCGTGATTTTTCTAATCTTATTCCTTTACTATTAATAAATTTTTAGATCTATGATATTTTAGGTTTTTGATTTCTCTACTTTTTGTTATCTGAATCTCTGTATGTTTGAGGTGCTTTCTGTTTCCATGGCTATTTATTTAAAGTGCCCCTAATCTTCCTGCTACTAATCAACCCTAAGTATCTTTTTAAAATCTAGGGTTTCCACTCTGGTTCGCGAAAGCGTTCGATAATAGAGGATCACGATCACATAATATAGTAGAGTTGTTCATCACGAACGCGGGCATTTGGTTGCGATCACATAGAGTAAAGCGTGCCAGGAGTATTGAATGGAATTTGTTCAAGGCGAACGCGGGAGGAGGTCCGCGATCGCGTAGGGTCAGTAGCCTTGGCATCGCGTTCGTGAAGGTTGTATTGTGATTGCATAAGAGAAATTTTGAGAGTTGAATTTTTGTGCTTCCCGATCGCGATGGTTTTTCCGCGATCGCATAGAAGGAAATGAGGCCTGGGCAAAATATTTTTAAACTCGTCTTGTTCGCGAATGTGGGTCTATTTTCACCCATAGCTACTCATTTTTGGAGATATTTTAAGGGGATTGAAGAGGGATTCAAAGGGAACTGTTTGTAGGTAAGATTCTTGGACTAAAAACTTGAATATTATGTGAATTCCACCTAGAAAATCATGAAAGCTAAGCTTAAAATTGAAACACTAGGGCTTGAGAAATTGGACTTTTTATTAGGGATTTGGAGGACCATTTGAGGTCAAATTTGAGAACTTTTAATATGTATGAACTCATGGGGAGATAAGGAATCTATTGGTATAAAAATTTCTGAATTTTAAAAAGTGGACCCGGGGCTCGGGTAATGCTAATTTCGGGATTTGTGTCCTTTATTGATTGTTTTTGCTTGGGCTTTGTTCCCTTAGCATATTTTCACGTCCTCGTTCTGATTTTAGATAGATTCGACATGCGTGGAAGATGATTCGAGAGGCAAAGGCATTGTGAGCTAGAGATTTAGCTGGTTCGAGGTGAGTAATGATTGTAAATGACACTGTGAGGGTTTGAAACCACGGAATTGCACATCCTAGTGCTATATTGAGGTGAGGCACACGCTTGATGACGAGCATGGGGTCGTGCACTATTGGGGATTGTGACTTTGTCCATCCCGATTGATGATGTTACCATGTATTTGACTAAAATCTATTTGCTATCATCATGATTTGGGTTGAACGCCATATTTGGGCTTCGTGCCAACTATTTGAATCCTTCGAAATTTTTTATTAATATTTCCTCACTGTTTTGACTCCATACTTGGACTCAGTCATGTTATTTTCTACTATTTTTCATACTCAGCCATGTTTACTTAGTTGTAATACTTAAATAATATTTTAAATGATGTTTGGGCTGAGAAACACTATTTCACTATCGTTCGAGTGTCTTGTGAGTTGACTGAGTAAGGCCGAGGTCCTACATTGTGAGGAAACATTGTTATTGATTTGAGGCCGAGGGCCTGAGATATGTATGCCATGAGGCTTGATTGATATGAGGTCGAGGGCCTAGTGTTGATGCCACAAGATGGATTGTTTTTGCGCTTGGGTTGTCGGGTTGGATTTTCCGCATTGTTATTTATATATCCGCAATTCAATATTATTAATCCATGTTTAGACTATTTTTGTGTCGTTTAACTATTTAAAAGATGATTTGGGTTAAACTGGCTGGCCTTGTCTTCAAAAAAGGCGCCATCACGACCGAGTTCGGGGTTAGGGTCGTGACATGAAGTAGAATCACTTCCTTTTGGAAATAAAATTACATAACTAGTAAATAAACTCCCATACTTAATACTAGTGGTTCTAATAGGTAGCGTCCTTCTCTAACTTCACCAAAAGCTTGAGGACTCTTGATTGAAAGGTCATGCAATAGATACCCACTAGATGTAATTAGGACATCCTATTTGAATTGAATATATGAACTGACAATAAATTGTACTTGAAATTTGGAACATGAAGTACATTGGTTAAAATATGACCTGAAAAAATGAAAATACTCCCTATATGAGTAACACTTACCTTGAAAGAATTAGGTAGACAGATGTTCAACGGTACATGGAGTGAAATTAGAAACCATAAAGAGTTAGGATCAAAACACATGTGTTCTGATGCCCATGAATCAATTATCCAGGTGTCTGATTTTAGAGTAGTAAAGAATGAACCTGAGTATTTTAGAATAGTATCACCAACTGTTATGGCATTGATTCCTGATTTTCCGGTTTATGCTAATTTGGCCTGCTTATATGTAATGACTCGGCCAGTCGTGTCATGAGTTACCACTCTATTCCCCCATTTATGCTTCTTATTGTTTTGTTCAGCTGTATTATATGATATTGGGTTGGTTGGCTCGGGTTCAGAGCGGTTTTGGAAAGGAATGATACACTTAATCTTTTCTGTGTAAGCTTAGATTGGAAAAGTCGGATGTTGACTTATGTAAAAAAGGACTCGGATGTGAATTTTGATGGTTGGGATAGCTTCATGAAATGATTTGGGACTTAGGAGCATGATCGGAATGTGTTTTGGAGGCCCGGAGTAGATTTAGGCTTGAATTGGCAAAATTGGAATTTTGGCATTTTCCGGTTGATAGGTGAGATTTTGATATAGGGGTCAGGATGGAATTCCAGAAGTCGGAATAGGTCCTTTGTGTCATTTGTGATGTGTGTACAAAATTTTAGGTCATTCGAATGAAGTTTGATAGACTTTTTGATCGAAAGCGAAATTTGAAAGTTTTTGGTATTCTTAGGCTTGAATCCGATGTCAATTTGGCATATCGGTGTTGTTTTGAGCGTTCTGAAGGTTGGAACAAGTTAAATGAGGTTATGGGATATGTTGGCATGTTTGGTTGAGGTCCCGAGGCCTCGGCTAAGTTTTGGGTGGTTAAACGGATGAAACTCATGTTGGAAAAGCTGTAGAATATCTGCTATTAGTGTTGCAGACATTTGGCCTTTGCGTTCGCGTGTGGGCTCTCTTATTCGTGAAGGGTTAGGGGTGAGGCAGGAAGTTTGGCATTCACATTCGCAATAGGTGTCCCGCATTCGTGAAGAGTTAGGTGCATTGTTCATCGCGAACACGATGAGTTTCCCGCGTTCGCATAGAGTAAATGGGAGCAACTGGGTCCATGTTCATTGTCCTTCACGCTCACGAGCTAGGTGTTGCATTCGTGATGGATTGAGGAGCTGAAGCTTCAAGTTCGCATTCAAGATGTCACGTTTGCGATGAAAGATTTAAGTGGTTAATGGATTTTGGGTTTCGCGAACACGAGGCGTTGACCGCGTTCGCGAAGAAGGAAAGGGTCACCTAGGCAAAATGTATTTAATGGCCATTGTCAGCGATTTTTGGTCACTTTAACCATGTTTCAGCGATTTTTGAGATTTTTTAGAAGAATTGAAGAGGGAATCAAAGGGAAACACTTGGGGGTAATATTTATGGACTAATACTCGATCCTATTGTGATTTCTACCTAATTAAACATAAAATTTGTGGAATCTAAAGCCTAAAAATTAGAGAGTTAGGGCTTGGAATTTGAGAGTTTGATTTGAGGATTTGAGGGGACGTTTGTGGTCGATTTTGATGTATTTGATATGTATGAACTCGTGAGAGTATCAGGATTTTAGTTTTGTGATTTTTGTCAAAATCCGAGACGTGAGCCCGGGGGTCAGGTTTGGCCAATTTTGGAATTTTGATGTAAATTAGTTATTTTCCGGTGGGCTTTGTTCCCTTAGCATATTTTGATGGTACAAATCTGTTTCTAGTTAGATTTGGAGCATATGGACGCCGATTCGAGAGGCAAAGGTACTACGGGCTAGAGTTCAAACCGGATAGAGGTAAGTAATGATGGTAAACGATGTCCTGGGGGTATGAAACCCCAGATTACACATCGTTGTGCTACTTTGAGGTGACGCACATGCTAGATGATGAGCGTGGGGTTGTTCACCATTGCGGTTTGTGACTTGGTCCATACCGTATGATTGTTAAACCACGTATTTGATTAAAAATTGTTTGCTACCATTGTATTTTTGAAAGTATTGTCATGTTTTGGGCTTAATACCATATTTGGGCCTCGTGCCAACTGCTTTGGACCCTCGTGCCATATTCCTCACAGTTTTAACTTCATATTTGTATACTGTTTGCATAATTCAGCCACATTTACTCCGTTTTGACTTTTTGAATGATATTTTGGGTTGAGCATCATGTTATACTGTTGCCAGAGTGGCTTCCGCTATTTTTGATTGAGTAAGGCCGAGGGCCTATATTGTGAGAATATTATCAGATCGGGCTGAGTGTCGCAACAGTGTTGTACTAATTCATGATTATGTGGTCGGGGAACTAATTTGTTACACCACGACTTGGCTTGTTATAATGCCGGTGGCCAGTTTGATTATGCTACGAGATGACTTTTTATAGCGCAGCTCCTCCGGAGTCTGCACACCCCTAATGAGTATGGGTGCCCATTGTGAGATATGATATTGCTCAAGGGGCTGATGTTATTTCATGTTATTGTCCGAGGGACTGATATGAGTGATTGTGAGGTACCCAAGGGGCTGGTTTCGTTGATATTTTGCCCAAGAGGCTGTTTTTACATTTCTATCCTTTTCCTCACTTTTTTCGTCACTCGTTTGAAACTGATGTAAGATGTTCTGAAAAGGTTTTCACTGAACTGAGATATTTTATGAGTTTTACTACTTTACTGTATTGTTCTAAATATATATTGTTTTTTTGTAACATTTTGCGATGGTTTACATGTTTTCTTACTACTCAACTGCCTTTACTGTTATTACTAAGTGAGTTGGCATACTCACATTAATCCCTACACCCATTGTGCAGATCAAGAGTCTCGAGTCACACAAGCAAGTGTTGATTGTCATCCAGCAGGATTTCGGAGTTGACTAGGTAGATGTTTGGGATTCGCAGCCTAGTGCTTCTCCTTCCTATCTTTATTTCGCTTTGTACTAGCTCTATATCAAACTATATCGTCTTTTCATATTCCTAGACGAGTTGTAGATGCTCATGACTGGTGACACCCTGATGTCGGGCTTATTATAAGTTTTGGTTGGTTTGGGGGTTTGTATCGGCTGGACTAGTTTCATGATAGGCGCCATCATGACCGGGTTAGTTTTAGGGTCGTGACAAGCTGGTATCAGAGCCTAGGTTACATAGGTCTCACGAGTCATTAGCAGGTTTAGTAGAGTCTCGCGGATCAGTACGGAGACATCAGTATTTGTCCTTGGGAGGCTGTAGACACTTTAGGAGAACTTCATATTCTGAATTCTTATCGTGCGAATCTGTTGATCCAAGTGCTAAACATCTTCTATTCTATTCTCTCATAAATGGTGAGGAAACATGCTACCGGTCAAGATACAGGACCACCAGTACCACCAGCTGGGGCCACTAGATGTCGAGGATACGGTGGAGGCCATGGTAAGGGGAGGGGTGTAGTCCGCGCAGTAGCTAGGATAGCACCTACCGATCTACCAGTCGCCCCAGTCCATGATCAGATCGTAGTTGTGGATGCTCCAGCAGTACCAGCTCAGGCACCGGTTGTGCCTATTGTGATTCCAGGCCTTTAGGAGGCCCTGGCCCAGTTCTATCAATATGTACTGGCCTAGCTCAGGCGGTCTCTATTACTACATTCGCAGCTACTTCCCAGGCCGGAGGAGGCACTCAGACTCCTGCCACTCGCACACCTGAACAGGCCGTGTAGGGCTTCAGACACCGGGGGCACCTCCAGTCCAGCCAGTTACAGCTGCCTGGGACTATGTAGCTCCTGTTATGCCAGAGGACGAGCAACGCAGGTCTAAGAGGTCTGGTAAACTTCAGCCTCCGACTTTCAATGGTACAAAGGGAGAGGATGCCCAATGTTTCTTGGATAAGTGTCAGAGGATTCTTTGTACATCAGGTATTCTGGAGACCAGCAGGGTCGCATTTACTACTTTTCAATTTTCTAGAGCTACCTTCACTTGGTAGGAGGCTTATGAGAGGCGTAGGCTTGTTAGTGCAGCACCCCTTACCTGGCAGCAGTTCTCCATTCTCTTTTTGGAGAAGTATGTGCCACAGTCTCATAGAGAGGAGTTGCATAGGCAGTTGATATGAGGTTCTTGGAGCTAGCTCGCCATGCTGTTTGGTTGGTTCCTATAGATAGATGGAGGATCAGGAGGTTTGTTGATGGCCTCACATATCAACTTCGGATTCTCATGACCAGCGAGAGGATGTCTGGTGCTACTTTTGAGGATGTTTTTGACAAGGCTCGTAAGATTGAGCCAGTTCGTCGCCAGGAGATCGTAGTTTTGATGGTGCTCCTTCGAGAGTTCAATTTCAGCACGGCATAGTCCATCCATTCAGACATGCTCATTCAGCTCGCCCAGGTTATCATAGGGCATCATCGGTTTATGGTTCTAATAGTTCTCATCAAGGCCATTCATCACTCAGTGACCTTCTTGCCCATAGTTTGTCCCGTGCTCCATCAGTTCAAGGCTCTTCTATGCCAAGTGCATCTGCTAGTCATTCTGGTGCAAGGGGTTCCCTTCAGTCCCCGTCTCTAGCACCAGAGAGTTGTTGTAAGTGTGGAGAGTTGGGTAACATGTGGAGGCAGTGTCCTCATCGTCTTAGGGGTTCTTCTCAGCAGAGGAGTTAGCCATCGGCTTCAGCATCAGTTACTTCACCACTACCTACCCACCCAGCTAAGGGTGGAGGTCAGTCAGCTAGGGGTCGCCCCAGAGAGGGAGGTCGATTAGGTGGTGGTTAGGCCCGTTTCTATGCACTCCCAGCTAGACCCGATGCTATTGCTTCAGATGCTGTGATAACAGGTATTGACTCAATCTTCCATAGAGATGCATCTGTGTTATTTGATCCCAGTTCCTATTTTTTATATGTGTCATCATATTTTGCACGTTATTTAGATATGCCTCGTAAGTCTCTTATTTTATTTGTTCGTGTATCTACTCCAGTAGGTGATACAATTATTGTGGACCGTGTGAACCAGTTGTGTGTAGTGACTATTAGGGGTTTGGAGACCCGGGTGGACCTGTTATTACTTTGTATGGTGGACTTTGATGTGATATTGTGCATGGATTGGCTATCTCCTTATCGTGCTATTTTGGACTGTCATGCTAAGATAGTGACGTTGGCTATGCCGAGTGTGCCACGGATTGAGTGGCGAGGTTCGATTGATTTTGTCCCCAATAGAGTGATTTGTTCTTGAAGGCCCAACGGATGGTTGGTTATCAATAGGGACTATGATGCATTTTACACTCCTTCTTGCCTAAGTTTCAGTTAGAAATGTGTACAATACAGTCCCAAAGGCTCACATGTTGTACTTCATTATAGGGTTTGATCGATAAGGTGACAATTCATCAAAACATACTCAAAAAGGAGTGGAACATGAGACAAGTACCAAGAACAAAGCCAAGCTCAGTATAACAGAACTAGTGCGGCCGCGCACCATTTTATACGGTCTACAAAGATTAGATTCATAGAATGATCAATTCAGGAAGCCAAGCACTGCGGCCACATTAAATTTCATGCAGATCGCATTAACTTCAGTGTGGCCGCACTCAACTTTGTGTGGTCCGCAAAGCCCATGTTCAGAGAATGCCAAGATTGGAGGAATAGTTCCAATGCGGTCGGCGGTCCATTTTGTGGTGACCGCAACAGAAGTCACCGCGGCCGCACTTGACTTTGTGCGGTCCGCAAAGCCCATGTTCAGAGAGCAGATTATTTCAGCCAAGAGCCTTAGTGCGGCCGCGCTCGATTTTGTGCGATTTGCACTAGCCCCATATGGTATTTTTTTCTAGATTCTCAGTTTAATATAAATAGTTTCTCTTTCTATTTTTAGGTCATCAGTTGTATTTTGACGAATAGATGCGCTCGTGAACAGTACTTCTTTTCTATTTTGAGTAATTTTAGCTTAGTTTCATCATTGAATCTTCAAATTTTATCTAATAATTAATTATTATGGGCTTTTCTTCATCTATTTCTTTGTTTTCTTCTATAATCATGTGTAGCTAGAGCAATTAGGTAGGGTTGTGGCTCAACCCTAGTATGGGTAATTGATGGATATTGTGTTTTAATTCTTGATTGTCTATGGTTGTTTGATGTTAGGACGTATTTAGGATTTTAATGTTAAATTAGTGGTTGCAAACACTAGTTTATGCCTAGTTGACTTTGGCTCTTCTTGAGAAAGAGAACCTAAGTCTATGAAATTGGTCCAACACGGAATTGGGCCATATTCAAGAGATTGATATCCCTAATTCAAGGGTCAAACCTAGAGATAGTAATACCCGACTTGAGCCTCCGTTGCTTGCACAAATTATCATACCCAATTGGTCTTGAGAAAGAAAATTCAGGCAAAAATCACTCAAACTACCGAGAGGTATAGAGTTAGAAGAACTGTGAAATGGTTACATCATACTCCCAAAATATGACAATCTAGCCTTAGACTCGAGAATCCGTCAATTATCCACCTAGGAGATAGTCACTCCCCTAGTGCCTCTTGACTTTTTAGATAACTTTCAATAGTTTAATCTTAGCTTTACTTAACCTAATTTAGCATCATAGTAGTATAAAATTAGAATTAAAATCAAAACCAACAATGTTTATACGTGCAATTAGGAACAATTACACAACTCCAATATAGATAGAAACTCAACTCCAATCTCTATCTCCCTGTGGACATCGATCCTGACCTTCTCAGGTAAAAGCTTCCTTGACCTCTCTTTCTACTTTGTAGTAGTACAGGTTGGCCTCGATCACTTTTGGCGCCGTTGCCGGGGAGCTAACGGTTTTGGCTATCTATATAAATAGTTTTGTGTATTGTTCTTCTTTCCTTCTCTATTATTAGTTTGTGTGTATGTCAAAACTTCAGGTACTAATTTCAGCAAACAACAATGAACCTCTTGGAAATGTGATTGCGGGGGAGGTGGTAGATGATGTTGGAGATAATGAGGTACGTCTTGTACCTCAAGAAAAATGTAGAGGCCGCCAGACCAATGGTAATGCCAATGACAATATTCCATACCCTGCTCAGGCGCCTCCAAGAGTGGCTCCTCGAGTGCTTCCAAACCAAGGCTATACAAGTGCAATTGTCCCACCTCGAATTTGGGCGAGAAATTTTCAAATTATCAATGTGATGCTGACATTGCTAGAGCAGCGTGGGTATTTCACGAGCGCTGCAAATCAAAATGCTTACAAACATTTCAAGGGTTTTGTGGATACCGGTTGGGGGATCAAGAAAATATATGTGTCCGAGGATTTACTTCAGTTGAGACTCTTCCCATTTTCACTTAGAGGTAAGGCATTGGATTGGCTTGAGTGACTTCCTAACCATTCCATCACTACCTGGGATGAGTTAGCGGACAAGTTCATGGCATATAGCAGCAATGAGAGATGAGTTCTTGGCTTTCGAGCAGGATCCCAGCGAACCATTACATGAGATTTGGGAGAGCTATAGAACAATGGTAAAGGAATTCCCCAACAAAGATATGGCTGAGGTGAGATCCAACAGACTTTCTACCGGCGTATTAACACAATAAACCAATGCATAGTGAACCAACTTGCTGGGAGAAACTTCATGAAGCTGACTTATGATGAGGCTTGTGACATTCTTGACGAGATGGCTGACACTTCCTCTGCATGGAAAAGTAGAGCCAATGTACTCTAGGGTGACCCCACGGTCACTCATTTGCACAAAGAGGTACATCACCATGGAAAGGCTATAAGTTGAGTTGACAACTACAATGAACCAACTAGCAAAGGAACAGTTACAACAAGTTCAAAATCCTTGCCAAGTGAATTCCATTGAGGGTGTCAACATGCTAGTCAACAAAAGAAGACAAAGAGGTCAACAGAACCAAGGGAATCTAGAGCAATATTACAATAATTGTGGTGGATTCCAAGATGATGGTTATGATGGGAAGAATGAAAAGGTGTAATACGTGAACAATTATCAAGGCCAAAGGGGTAATTCTTACAACCAACAACAATGAAGACCCCAAGCCCATTGGAGTTATCAACAACAAGGCAATGTTAATTGGGGGAACAACAACCAAAATACCAATTGGAGCGACCAGAAAAATTAGGGCCATTGATAGAAACAACAACAATTGGGGTGATGAAAACAATCAAGGTGGATGGAACAATGGCAATCAAGGAAATTGGAGGCAAGGCTTTCAAAGGCCCTCAATGTACCAACAACCGAACAATCCACCCCCATTTCTATTCCAAGGTCCTATTTCTTCTAACAATGATATGAGGAGAATTGAAATAATGTTTGAACAGATGATGAAGAACAATGCAGATTCTGATGCTCAGTTGTTTTCCCACAATACTTCAATTAGAAATTTGGAGTTTTAGTTAGGCCAAATCTCATAGTCCTTGAATACTCGCCCTAAGGGTGCTCTACCAAGTGATACGGTAGTAAAGGGTAGGAACAATCATGTTATGGCGGTAACTACAAGGAGTGGACGAGGGGGTAATGTGAATGCCTCCAAACAAAAGCAAATATTGAGTGATGAAGTTGAGTTGCAAGAAGATCAATTTCCTATGGTGGTTGAAAATGTGATTGATGAGAATGTGAATGAAGAAGTGAGGATTGATATTCAACATGCCGAGGTGGAAACTCAAAATGACGTGGACCCATATAGAGAACACGTAATAGACATGCCAAAGCCGGTTGTGCCTAAAGACAAGGCTCCTTTGCCAAAGCCACCTCCACCTTATCCTCAAAGGCTCGTGAAGAAGAAAAATGAGAATCAGTTTAAAATGTTCATTGATATGATGAAGATCTTATCAAATAATGTGCCTTTGGTGGAGTTCTTGAAAAATACCAGCTATGCTAAATTCATGAAGGACTTGGTGACAAAGAAATGATCCATGGATTGTGAAACAATAAAGATGACCCACCAAGTTAGTGCAATAGTGCATTCAACGTCCCCAAAGCTTGAAGATCCCCGTGCTTTCACCATTCCTTGCACCATTGAGAGTGCAGAATTTGCTAAGGCTCTATGTGATTTGGGCGCAAGTATAAAATTGATGCCCTACTCCATTTTCAAGACTTTGGGTATTGGGAAACCGAGGCCGACTTCCATGAGATTTCAAATGGCGGATAGAACAATGAAAAGACCATTGGGTATTATTGATGATGCGCGTGTCCGGGTGGACAAATTTATCTTGCCAGCTTATTTTATGATCTTGGATTGTGAGGTGGATTATGAAGTTCCAATCATATTGGGGAGACATTTCCTTGCTACTGGGAAGGCCTTAGTTTATGTGGAAGCAGAGGAACTCACCTTCTGGGCGGGTGATAAAAAATTGATCTTTCATGTGTGCAAGTCAATGAAGCAGCCCAACAGCTCCGAGGTGTGCTGTTTTGTGGACCTTGTCACGACAGTGATAGTTGATGACACCACTATAATGATCAATATGGAGGACGCTCTATAGGCCGTATTGTTGAATCTTGATGTTAATGATGATGAGGGCCGAGTGGAGTGTGTGAATGCTTTACATGGGATGGGATCTTACTCTTATGAGCCTAGGAAGCTATTTTTGGACCTTGAGAATAGGAAGACTCCACCAACAAAACCTTCAATTGAGGAACCTCCGGTGTTGGAGTTGAAGCCGTTGCCTCCACACCACAGGTATGAGTCCTTAGGCCCTAGTTCTACTTTACCAGTTATTCTTTCCTCTTGTCTTACTAACATGCAGGTTGATACCACATTGGTGTTACTTCAAAAGCGGAAAAAGACAATTGGATGGACTTTAGCTAATATTCGGGGGATAAGCCCCACATTCTGTGTGCACAAGCTTATTCTGGAAGATAATGCAAAGCCCTCCTTGGAACATCAAAGGAGGTTGAACGAGGCAATGCAAGAAGTTGAGAAAAAGAAGGTAATCAAGTGGTTGGATGCTGAGGTTGTGTACCCCATCTCTGATAGCTCTTGGACTTCACCGGTGTAATATGTACCGAAGAAGGGTGGCATGACCGTGGTTGTAAATTCACAAAATGAGTTGATTCCTACCAGAACCGTCACCGGTTGGAGGGTATGCATGGACTATCGCAAGTTAAATAAAGGGACCGGCAAGGATCACTTTTCATTGCCTTTTCTTGATCAGATGTTAGATCGACTTGCTGGGTATGCCTTCTACTGTTTCTTGGATGGTTATTCTGGATACAACTAAATCTTGATTGCTCCGGAAGATCAGGAGAAGACCACATTCACTTGTCCATATGGCACCTTTGCCTTTTCTCGGATTCCTTTTGGGTTGTGTGATGCACCGGCTACATTTTAGCAGTGTATGATGGCCATTTTCATCGATATGGTGGAAGATATTTTGGAGGTGTTCATGCAAGTCTTCGGTGTTGTGGATGATTCATTTAATGAGTGTTAGAAAAATCTTTATAGAGTTTTGGCCCATTGTGAAGAAACCAATCTTGTTCTTAATTGGGAGAAATGCCACTTCATGGTGGAAGAAGGCATAGTTCTTGGGAATAAAATTTCAAAGCATGGTATTGAGGTAGACAAAGAAAAACTTGATGTGATTTTAATGCTCCCTCCCTACCTCTGTCAAGGAAATTTGAAGTTTTCTTGAGCATGCGGGGTTCTACCAGAGATTTATCAAAGAATTTTCGAAGGTAGTGAAACCCTTATATAAGCTATTGGAAAAGGATGCCAAGTTTGTGTTCAATGAGAGATGTATGCAAGCCTTTGAACTTCTTAAGCACAAGTTGACCACCACTCTTATCATTACCGAACCTAATTGGAGCTTGCCCTTTGAGCTCATGTGTGATGCAAGCGATGTTGCGATTGGGGAGGTTTTGGTTCAAAAAGTGAGTGAACAAAATGTTTCATCCAGTATACTATGCGAGCAAGACAATTAATGATTCTCAAGTGAACTACACTGTGACCGAGAAAGAACTTTTGTCCATTTGTTAGCAATGGAGAAATTTTTTCCGTATATTATGGGTACCAAGGTCATAGTCTATACTGATTATGCCGCACCCCAGTACTTGATAACAAAGAAGGATTCCAAAGCTAGACTGATGTGATGGGTCTTGTTACTTCAAGAGTTTGATTTGGAGATTGTGGACCGAAAGGATAGTGAAAACCAAGTGGCGGACCACTTGTCCCGCTTGGAGGAGGAGGGTAGGCCTCATGATAGCCTAGAAATCAATGCTTCATTTCCCAACAAACAACTCCTTTTCATATCAATGAAAGGTATGCCATGGTTCGCGGAAGTTGCTAATTACCTTGTGACTAGGATAATCCCGTGTGAGCTCTCTTCTAACCAAAGTAATAAGCTCAAACGGGATAGTTTGGATTTCTATTAGGGTGAGATGTACTTTTTCAAGATTTGCACGGATGGTGTGATCTGAAGGTGTGTCTCGGAGAAAGAGCAATTCAGTATCTTGGAAGCTTGTCATTCATCTCCCTATAGTGGCAATCATGGGGGGCGAGCACCGCTTCCAAGTTCTTAGTTACGGGTTTTATTGGACAACTTTGTACAAAGGTGCAAGTGAACTTGTGAAGAGGAGTGACGAATGTCAAAGAGCAGGTGGAATTTCGAAGAAAGATGAGATGCCTCCCAATACCATTCTTGAGGTTGATATTTTTTATGTATGGGGCGTTGGTTTGGGCCTGTTTGTTAGCTTGTGTGGGAACACATACATTCTTGTGGTGTTACTATATTTCAAAATAGGTTGAAGTCATGGCTCTACCCAACAATGAGGCCCGAAGTGTTGTTGCATTTCTCAAGAAGAGCATTTTTACGAGGTTTGGCACTCCTCATGCAATCATAAGTGATGGGGTTCTCATTTCTGTAATAGAGATTTTGACACTTTGCTTCCAAAGTATGGTGTCAACCACAAAGTTTCTACTCCTTATCATCCTCTAGCGAGTGTCCAAGTTGAAGTCTCAAATAGGGAAATCAAGAGTATATTGTCAAAAATGGTCAATGCAAATAGGACCGATTGGTCAAAGAAGTTGGACGGCGCTCTATGGGCTTATACGATTGCTTACAAGACTCCGATTGGTATATCTCCGTATTGGTTGGTGTTTGGAAAGGCATACCATCTACTAGTTGAGTTAGAGCACAAGGCCATGTGGGCTTTGAGGAAGCTGAATCTTGAATAGGATGTGGCAGCAACTCTTCGTGTGGAGCAGCTTAATGAACTTGATAAATTCCTATTCCATGCCTACTCTAGTTCGTCCTTGTATAAGGACAAGATGAAATACCTTCACGATAAATATGCTCATGGTAAGTAGTTCAAAGTGGGTGATTTGGTTCTCTTGTTCAATTCTCGATTACGTCTGTTGCGAGAAAGCTTAAGTCAAAATGGAGTAGACCTTTTGAAGTGGTGTTTGTGACTCCGTTTGGTACACTTGACTTGAAGAACAAAAATGGGGAAGTTTTCAGAGTGAATGGGCATAGGGTCAAGCACTACCTGGGAAAGAATGATGATAGCCACGTGGTGGCACTTCTTCATCTCAAAAGATGTGATGGTAACATGTGTCGTGCCGCAACGTTAAATCAGGTGCTTCTTGGGAGGCAGCCCATGTGTCTTTCTTTTTGTTTTTTTTCTTTGATTTTCATTGTAGTGTAGGATTTATGTTTGGAATGACTGGTTGTAAGATGTTGCAGAATTGTGTTGATGCAGTGAAGGAACAAGTTGGAAAATTCTCACTCTCTGAAGATGGGAAATGCGGACCGCACTCATTTTGTGCGTCCGCAAATACCTTTATGCGGAGGCAAGAAACAAATGTGGACCGCAGAAGTGATTGGACATAAATTGGGTCTCTCTGAAGTTTTCCATTGTGGCCGCATTGCATTTTGTAAGATCCGCAGTGGTCAACTTTTCTATGCCTCATGATTCTGAGAACTGCGGACCGCTGTGCCATTTTGTGCGGTCCATGGTGGATAGGTAAACTGGGCCCCAAGACTTTTTTCTATAAATAGGACCTAAGGCCCTACATATAAACTTTTCGATCTTTTCCATCTCAGAATCATAAAAATATTGTTCATCTCTCTAAATTGCACGATTTATCTGCTAAGACTCCTCGATCTTCAGTAAATCTCACTTCTGGTATCTCTAACTTCTTCTTAATTGTTTAATTTTATTATTTTCTTTGACTTTTTTATTTTTTTCTTAGTTCTTTTTCCTCCCCTTCCCGTTTTTCTTTCAATTTTGTGGCTTAGGTTATTTAAATACTCTTTTCTGCAACACATAAGCTGTCTGCAACAATTTTTTTTGCAACTTTGCATTTCATTATTTCTACTGATACTAACAAAGCATAACTGAATATTATTTGCAGACAATGGTGAAATCACGAGGCAAAGGTGGTAATCAAAAAAGAAGAGGAAAGTCCTCACAGGGTGGGAAACAAGGAATGATAAGATTGACCCCACAAGTTAGACAAAAGATAAAAACACAAGGAGAATCATAAGAGTTGCAGAAAGAGCAATTGACTAGTCGGGGAGTGAGTATGAGCCTTCCTGTGAGGCCTCTTCAGTCTCCTTGCCAAAATATGTTCCTAACTGGCCGGAGAGAAACAGGTTGAGAGATACACCTCCACCTTTCCCCACTGCCCAAGCATCAGCGCATGTATCTTTTGAGTCATCTGAGGGCTCAGCTGCTGACAGTGGAAATAAATACTGCACCTCTCCTACAACTTCATTATCCAGAGAGGGTGCAATAGCAGAAGAAAGGGAAGAAGTGGAAGGGGTGAGCCCCAAGTAGGCGGGGTAGAAAGGACTAGAAACTCGGAGGCATGGGAGGACCTCTTTGTAAGTGAGGTTGCATACTATAAGTTTACAGAGTGATGTCCTGAGCAGAGATTGATACCTAAGGGTAAAATCATCACCCGGGACCTTTTGTCTCGCGACCCCAATGTGCTGAGGCAATTCAGAGATAGTGCTGGATGGGACTACTTCATAGGCCATGTGGATGACGCCAATGAGCACTTGGTGAAAGAGTTCTACACCAATGTGTCCCACATTAAAAAGGCTACCACAGCCAACAAAGTGCAGAATTTAAAGGTGAAGTTTGATGGCAAGACCATCAATGACTACCTAGGCTTCACGGAGGAGTATGAGTCCTTATACTTGGACAAGATGAAATTGGGTGAAGAAACCCGTCCTTGGTTGGCGAAGTACTTGGCAATACCAGGTACCACCCCCGAGTGTTGATTTGTGAGTGAAGATATTGAGGAGAATGTTGAATTTTGAGGCTAAAGGGTGGGAGACATTTGTGTGCAGCAGGCTAGACCCCACCATCCACGACAACTCACTCCCTATTCACCGAGAAATTTTGGTAGTATCCATCATGGCAGGGTACCCGATCAATGTCGAAAATGTGATGTCCCGAGACGATACACCGGTAGTCAATGAAGGTGACATATCTTATCCCTTCCCAAACTTCCTAACGATGTACCCGGAGTAGTTAAATGTGGAGAAGCGCAAATTTGATGTGAAAGTGAAGGCAAAGGCACCTTTCTCATGGTACAACCTACATTGTGATGAAAATCCTAAGGGGAAGCACTCCAAGGGTAAAGCCACTACTTTAACTAGCATGTCTGAAGAGCCAGTAGTGGCTCCTACTCAGCCTCCTTCCACTACAACAGACATGGCCCCAGGTCCACCCACTTCCACAGCTCCAAAGATACCCTCCACCACTGCCTACCCATTGACTGCCGACCGTCTGAGCCAGGCCCTCACCAGCATTACCAACTGGACGCAGACAACTACTTCTAAGCTGTCTATATTATATACTACTGTGGTAGCCCAGTTAGAACCTCCTTCTTCACAGGTCTCACATTCCATTGAAGACACTCTCAAGGATCTTCTGGACAACCAGAAAAAAATGCTAGAGGACCATAAATTGCTCAAAAACGTTGTTGATTCACATGGAAAAACACTCAAGGAGCTTGCTAGAGAGGCAAATAAAATGAGGAAGATTCAGGCTTTAAAAGAGTCGGTAAAGGAGATGAGGGTTGAGGTTGAGAGATTGAAGGCGGATCACCTACATTTAGATTTGTTATTGCATGACCCAGCACCAACAGCCCAGCCCCAGCCAGAGCAGGAGTCCGAGATGCCTCCCAAGAGGAAGAGGGTGATCCCCCAGTCTGATGATGCAGTTATTCAGTTGGCGGACCCACTGGGAGATTCCTCCAACTAGCCTCAGAATGCAGCCCAAGAGCCAGTCCGGGCCTAGGTCCCAGCAGAGCCAGAGATCACAGGGAGTCATTCCCAGGTTCCCGAGCAGACAGGGACCCAGAATCAGGATCCCATGTAGACGGACGGCCCATAGGGAGTTTCTTTTTCCTTTTACCTCTATTTTTGTGCTTATTTTGGTTAGTTGGCATTGAGGACAATGCCAGCTTTCATTTGATGGGGTATCCCTATTTAGACATTTGGATGACTGTACATATGATAATATTTTTTATGCTTTCTTTCCCTTTTTATCTTTGGTATGTATATAATTTCAGCATTTCATTACATTTTTCGTTCTTTTTACCTTAGGTCTGTATACTAAAGTTAAGTTCTTATGTATATATTCATCTTTCCTATTGTATATTCGATTAAATCCCCTCTTGTACATATCCATTTTACTGTCCGCATTTTTTCCTTTCTTAGATTCTTATTTTATGTTCGTAGCTTCTTGTTTTGAGTTTTTGCAATAAGACTTTGGTTTTCTAAGATAGTAGTGGATCGAGAAAGAAAAGCTTAAAAGGAAAAAGTGCTCTACCTACCCTCTCTTATTTCAGGCATTCCATGGGTGGCTCTTTCTAATGATGGATCGCTTGACAACCTTCTCAAGGATTTGAGTCTATTTTTCTTTTTTGCTTTTCAGTAGTTAGTTGGTATGGATGCCTCAAGCAAAGCTTCACTTAGTCCTAACACATTTGCCTTTGATCCTATGGTCAAAGATAAATCATTGTATAGGATGGTGAAAGTTGTGACCTTGAGACTCTTGTGTTGGCGGATAATCATCAAGTGATTTTTCGGGACCATTGTGTGCTCAAATCTTATCTAAGGTTGTTGTGGGCCCCCGACTCTGTGTCTTTAGCAATCCCATGTCTTGTGTGGTAAGAATTTGAAGTGCAAGTCCAAGTCCCCAGCCATTGGTCTAGAACTTGCCCTGAATGTTTGTCTAGGTGAAATCCTATGTGTAATTTGACTTGAGACATTATTATAGGCTCTCTTTGATTCAAATGATATCTTGAACACATCCATATCCTTCCAATGATAAAATTCCTGGTCAACCCTTTTGAACCTTATACCTTTTTCCTTCACGAACCACGATACAAGTCCTTACCTGTTCTAAAGATACCCTCTCTTAGAACCCGATCTTTCCTTAGCACAGGGCAAAATTATAAAGAGAGATGAGGATTGCAACAAAGTGGTAAAAAGGTACAAATTGAAGAAAAGGAAAGGCAATGAAAAAGAAAGAAAAGCAAAAAGATAAAAAGAATGTTCAATGTAGAAATGAATGAAGGGATTCAATAAAAACAAATAATGAAAAGTGAGGAAAGTTGAGAAAGGAGAAAAGATTTGAAATGAACAAGAAAGAGTGACAGTGTGTCTCTCTAACACCTTAGAAAGAAGTGAAAACTTAAAAAGTCAAGTGAATGCGTGCCAAAATGATGCAAAATAAGTTCTAAAGGGAAGATGGAACCTACCTAGACCAAAAATTTCCTACCCTGAACCAAAAGTCTTGACTATGTCTCCACAAAAGCCCTATATGATCTCGAGTTGAATGAAGCTTACACTAGTGGTGACTCACATAAGGGGCAAGCATATGGTACTTAGAGCTGCACTTGTGACTTTTCCTTGAGAGATATGAGTGTATTTTCATTAACCTCATTCTAAGTGCTACTATCTTAAAGGTGAGGTTTGCTTAGGGAGAATCAAGGATGTGTGAGTTTGGGTTCCACAACAACTAAAGTAATAGAAAGACTTTCTTTAATGTGTTGAGTAAACTCTTTATGCTCTTGTGTCGCACTAAATCCATGATATTTAAAATAGTAAATTTTGTTAATAATTCACATGAATTGAGGGAAATTGTTAGTTCCAATTGATGCTAGATGAGGTCACTTTAGGTCGGCTAAATTTTAGTGGATTGACTTGTCGACCGCCCCTTTTTCCATCCAAACCGGGGTTCGGAATCGGGTATACGACATTATGGGAGGACAACTCTTATTCCCTTGCGAGAATTGGGTTTTGGAAGTTGGAGAGTCTCCACCTAATGATTATAGTGCATTAGGACACTTTTACAGAAAAAGAAAAGAGATTTGAGAAGAAGAACCAGAGTTTGGATAAGGGCTTTGAGATTATCTCAAGGAGAAGGAGTTAGACACCCCTCAAGATCCACTACAATTGTGACTTTAGAAGATGGAAGAAGCAAATAAGGTTTTAAAATAATTATTGAAAACAAGTTCAAAATTTTAAAAGAGAAAACATGAAGTTTTTAGAAAAGTTAGTTAAAAGAAACCAAAATTAAAAGAAACATTGTAAGTAAAGGGAAAAGGGGTCATAGGTTTATACATAATATGGATAACATCAATGCAATACCCGGCGTACACTCCTCAGAAGAGGGGTTGCACGTGATATTAGTGCACCGGTCATTATATCCATATTCTACCTTTCCCACCCCGTTAAGGTATTAAAGCGCTAATAGTCTCGTATACTTATTGCATGCTAGTACCCGTCCCAATCCTATTAGTCCCAGGGTATTAGGACTTCGAATCCTAAAGGGGAGAAGACTTTATGGAGTTTAAAGGACAAAATGCTAGTTCGACATTCAAAACACGTATCAAATAAGGGGGGGGGGGGGGTAATAAAGAAAATAAGGCTCAAATAAACCCCTTAAATCAGATAAGTCATGTGGTTTAGCATGTCTTTGCAAATACTGGTTTGGTCTTAAATTAGATTAAGCGGTGAGCGGACTGGTCCGACACATATAAACAGAAAGTCTACATTAGGCATACTCGGATACAGTTGTCAGAGATTAAAGCACTTGATTAACATGGATTGAATAAGATTACTGACTTTAGAAAACACACTAGTATAGAAAGGTTTTGAAGAAAAGGTATGCTGCAGACTTAAAAAAAATGTTTTGGAGACAAAAGAGAAACAGACTATCGAGTTGTAGATAAACACAAAAAGAGTAATTTGTCAAAAAAAAGAATAGAACTGAGTTGGAAAAAACATTTGTCATATTATTAGAAAGGCAGTAGATTTCAGAAAGAATATACATTGATTTGAGAAAGTTTATCAAAAAGATTAAGTTTTTAGAAAAGATATACTAATCTATACGTGGAGGAACCAGTTCTTTTAATCAATTGTTACTGCTTTTAGACAGGCGAGGCGAATTTGATTTTAAAACTCCTATAGGCATGATCTCTACGAGTCATTGATTTTAAACCCTTTTTAAGCGTTAACAAACAGATGCTAATTTGATTAATCCTAACAGTTTGCCTAATATCATGAATATGCACATTCATATAGACATGATATCTATATGCAAGATTATAGAAAATTAGACATTAACTCCTATATGCATGATTTCTATGTGATTGAATTTACAAACAAACAATAAAGATCCTAGGAGCATGATTTCTACCCTTTATGCGGAAAGTAAGCCCTCACCCTTTTCACTAGATTTCCCGAATTCATACAAGTTATTACAGACCAAAAAATAGAGAAAAATACATCAGAAACTAATAGCTAGATCTGAGAAGCCTAATTCAGGCTTAGGGTCGAATAATATGCGATTGAACCACTTCCGGGATCCAGATTTTCAAAGCCTTCTCTTTATCTAGGGTGTTTCAAAGTTCTAAGGAATTTCAGGAATTCCCGACATTGCTTACATCCAAGATACCGATTAGAATTCGAGATAATGCAGTGTGGAAAGGCAAGCTCTCAGGCATCCAAGTTCAGAGGGAGCTCAGGGGTCCCAAGGCAAGGCTTGCAAGGGAGGGGCAGAACTTAATTGCTAAGAATGAATATGTGAAAGGGATTGGGGGAAACCATGATAGATTGGTGGTCATACCCAACCATAAGGTAGGATGGCACACCCCTGGCCAACCTATTTGGTCAAACAAACAAGAGTAGACCTATTGAAGGTCAGACTATGGTCTAGACAGTGATTAAGACACTGCCAGACCAAGATCTTAGGCTCACGCGCACATAAGGGAAAAGGGGAATGAGATTTGATAAAGTTTAGGACTCAAAGAGTCCTGTTCATATGCATTAACAACAACATCAAATGTTGTCATGCTTTCTGAACCATAGCTCACATATAACGGGGTTGAAGGAGAGGGAGTTCAGGCAAGAGCAAATTTGCAGAGAAAGCAGTAGAGTAAATGTTCAAAGAACTAAAGCATAATCATAAAGAGACTGAAAGGGTAAACACATAAGGAAAGGGGCAGTATAAACTAAAAAGACATACCAGTTGCAAAAGGTAAACAAAGAGGAGCATAATACTTGCAACCACAAACAAACAAGGAAAAATCAACTCAGGACTTCTACAGGACAAACTCGAATGCTTTTGAGAGAACTTAGAAGTATTTGAGAAAGAGAAAGAGAAGTAGTGGGGATGTGTGTGTTCGTTAGAACATGTCTGTCTGTTTGAAAGATGAGAGGGGGAGAGGTATTTATAGCTTTTGAAATGAGTAAATAGTAAGGCAATCAGTATAGTTTTAACACAAATAAGAAAATAACCACAATTTAGAATCAATTAAACCAAGTGACTGCCCTTTAATTAATGAATCAATGTCTAACGGATGTTAACAAGATTAAGTAAGGAAAGAAAATCAATTCAAGGACAGACTGATTGTTGTCATACAAAGGGTAGTAAAAGTATGGAGTAGGCAATCGAGTCTAAGTACAAAATATGCTTATTTTTGGGAAAGACTAAGTAAGGCAAACATTTAACACTAAAGGGAAAATAATCAATTGACTTTAAGCATCGAGTGAAATCAAGGATTGTGAGAAAACTTTTGAAATCAGTTACAGAATCAAGATCAATCATGATTCTGCACTTCAGCATATAAATAGAGTGAATAGAAACATCAGTCATGCAAAGCCAAGCATATTGGCAAAACAAACTCCATACAATAGCAGCAGAAGTAAGCATAGGATTCAGTAGATAGTCAGGACTCCCACACATAGTCAAAGTGAGGAAGATAGTCAGAACAAGTAAAGGTCTCACAGTAATAAGTGAGGAATCAGATGAGTTACATAAAGAAAAGAGAGCATGAAGCAAGAAATCAACTTTAAATAGACAAGATGCACAAACAAATTCAAAGAACTCGAATATTCCTCAAAGCAACTAGGATTTTTCAAAAAAAAAAAGAAATCAGTTAAGTCTAGAACGATAACAGGTGAATCGAGCGACTCAGAGTTCCAAGTAAAAAAACCCCTAAGATTAGGGTTCCAAAAATTAATCAGTAGGCTAAATAGCCAGGCTCAGGAACTCAAATAAATCCCCAAAATTCAGGGATTTTAAACATCAGATAAACTCAGAGAAGATAGGCATGTAAATCGAACAAAATCATGACGAACAGACTTAAACAAAATCACCAAAAATTAGGGTTTTTATTCATGCTTACATAGGTAAAGGAAGTAATACAAGTAAAGCACAGAAACATGCTGAGAATAAGAAAGGAAATTCAAAAATCACTTAACACAAAACCCTAGTTAGAGAGTTTTGAAAGCGAAAAAAGCAAAAATCGGGGAAACTTCGAGAAACATGCTTATAAAACTCGAACACACATAGATCTAGGGCAGATCTAAAATAAAACAAAAGAACCTCAGAGTTAGGGTTTTGAAGAACCCACAGAAGGTGAGAAAGGCTTTGAAAACTCCCGATCTAAGAAGGATAGTCACAGATTTGACTCGAACGGTCATGGCTGGCCATAGAAAGGTCAAGGATGACCGAAAAAGAACCATAGAGCAAAGGCCTTGTTAAGATCCCTCCATGGTCTGGTCATGGGACCTTAGAGGTGAGTACATAAAGGCCATAGGAGGCCGATATAGGGCTTAGATGCGGCTGGAAAGCCATAAATTAGGGTTTCAGGTGAAGGCGGCTAGGGTTTGAGAGGTGGGTTTTGAGAGAGAACGAGATAGACGAGGGATTCAGGGCGGCGGGTGGTGAGAAATGAGAAAGGGTTTGGGGTCGTTTGGTAATTAAAAAGGAAAGGGGGAATCTGGAATGTTGATCAAAATGATCAATGACTTAGATTAAAATGAACATGGGCCGATTTGGTTAGTTGGACGTTGGGTCGGGTTAATTGAGTAATTGGGTTGGGACGATTGGGCTTGATTTTGGGGTCAAATTGGGGTGAAAAATTGGCTGTAATTAAAATAAAATTGGGGTCACATTTTAATAGCCAATTTTCCCTATTTGATTACAAAAATAGTAGTAACAATTTTTAAAAAAATTAAAAGTAGTGAGTAAATAACTATTATATAAAAATTAATTTAAAAATACTAAAGTTAATTTTATAGGTACATAACGTTATAAATTACAATATAAGCCATAATTGCAATTGTATGTAATTTTACTTTAAAATGCCAAACGAATTTGTAAAAAATGTGCAAAAATTACCTTAATTATATTTTGGTGTAAATAGGAAGATAAAATAATTTATTTGCCAAAAATGATAATTTTGGGAATAATTTGGGATTTTTGTGGTATAAAATAGGCAATAAACTGGTTTTAAAAATTATTAAAAATATCAAAACTCATGGATGTACTTATATATGCACTTATATGATATTTTTGGAAGTATTTTGGGTACAAAAATACTATAAAAAAAAATGAATATCAACATGACTCTTAAGAGGTGGGTCTTATTTTGTTTGCTCGAGGATAAGCAAAAGCTTAAGTTTGGGGGAGTTAATAACTAGGGATTATGATGCATTTTACACTCTTTCTTGCTTAAGTTTTGATAAAAATGTATACAAAATAGTCCCAAAGTTTCACATGTTGTACTTGATTGCAAGGTTGATCAACAAGGTGACAATTCGTCAACACCGGCTCAAAAAGGAGTGAAACATGCACAAGTATCAAGAACAAGGGCAAGCTCAGTATAACAAAACTAGTGCGGCCGCACAACATTTTGTGTGGTCCGCAAAGATGAGATTCAGAGAATGATCAATTCAGGCAGCCAAGAAATGCGGCCGCATTACATTTTATGCGGACCATATTAACTCCAGTGCGGCCGCACTCGACTTTGTGCGGTCCGCAAAGCCCATGTTTAGAGAGTGCCAAGATTGGAGGAATAGTTCCAATAAGGTACGCAGTCCATTTTGTGCGCACCACAATAGAAGTCACCGCGGCCGCACTCGACTTTGTGCGGTCCATAAAGCCCAAGTTCAGAGAGCAGATTATTTCAAGCAAGAGCCTTAGTGCGGCCGCACTCAATTTTGAGCGGCCCGCACTAGCCCCACGGGGGTATTTTTGTCCAGAATTTTTAGCCTGGTATAAATATATTTTTTTCCCATTTTTAGGTTATCAGTTGTATTTTGACAAATAGTTGCGCTCGTGACAGTACTTCTTTTCTATTTAAGTCATTTTAGCTTAGTTTCATTATTGAATCTTCAAGTTTTATCTAGTAATTAATTATTATGGGTTTTTCTTCATCTATTTAATTGTTTTTTCTATAGTCATGAGTAGCTAGACCCATTATCTAGGGTTGTGGCTCACCTTAGTGTGGATAATTGATGGGCCTTGTGTTTTAATGCTTGGTTGTGTATGGGTGTTTGATATCTAAACTAATTTAGAGTTTTAATATTGAATTAGTGGTTGCAAATACTAGTTTATGCCTAGTTGACTTTGGCTCTTCTTGAGAAAGAGAGCTTAAGTCTATGAAATTGATTCAACAAGGAGTTGGGGCGTATTCAAGATATTGATAGCCCCAATTAAAGGGTTAAACCTAGAGATAGTAACACCCGACTTGAACCTCAATTGCTTGTACAAATTATCATACCCAATTGGTCTTGAGAAAGTCAATTCGGGCAAAAATCCCTCAAAGTACCTGGAGGTATAGAGTGAGCAGAATCGTGCAATGGTTACATCATACTCTCCAAATATGACAATCTAGCCTTAGTCTCGAGAATTTGTCAATTATCCACCTAGGAGATAGTGACTTCCCTAGTGTCTTTTACCTATTTAGACAACTTTTAATAGTTTTATCTTAGCTTTACTTAGCCTAATTTAGCATCTTAGTAGTATAAAATTAGAATTAAAATCAAAATCAACAATGTTTAGAAGTGCAATTAGGAACAATTATGCAACTCCAATTTAGATAGAAACTCAACTCCAATCTCTAGCTCCCTGTGAAAATCGATCCCGACCTTCTCGGGTAAAAGCTGCTTTGACCTCTCTTGCTACTTTATAGTAGTACAAGGTTGGCCTCAATCAGTTAGGAAAGGTTGTCTTTCATACTTAGATTTCGTGAGGGATGTCGGTGCACAGACTCCTGGTATTGATTCTGCTCCTGTTGTGAAGAATTTTGCCAATGTGTTTCCTGCAGATCTGCCACACATACCACTAGATAAGATATAATCGATCTTTAATCCATTATGTTTCAATTCCGATCTATCATTGGCGAGCCCGATTTCGGCAGAAGAATGTGTAGTTGGGGGTTAGAAAATTCGAATAGCAGCGTTAAATAATGCCAGATCTAAAAATATGGCTTGGCGTTTTATCCTCTTGATGCTTTTTTTCTTAGGACATCCCGTTTAACTTTTTTTAAAATTTGTTTGACGAAATGTACAACTTTGTTTAATAGTAATAGCATTATCCCTTAAAATTGAATGTATACTCGGATTGCCTAGTCACTGGGCAAAAGGAAATAAAATATTAGCATAAAAATAATATATTTATTTCTTAAGTCTCAATTTATGTGGCTTATTTCGCTTGCTAAGAGTTAATTTGACTATCTTTGGATTTGATATCAAAGTCCACTTTCTTAAAAAAAAAAACTCTGTATTTTAACGGCTTTACTAGCACAATTTCAACTTATGCAGCAAAATTAGAAGTTCCAGACTTTATAGTAAATTTTTTTTAAAAAAAAAAAAGTTGACTTGTCTCGAGCGTTTAGTCAATTTCAGTATACGGCATATAACAATTTAACTCTTACGACTTTGACAACTACTCTTGACTAGTATTAACCTAGGTTACACAACAACAACAACTACCCAGCATACTCCCACCAGGCGGGGTCTGGGGAAGGTAATATGTAGACAGCCTTACCCCTACCCAAAAGGGCAGAGAGGCTGCTTCCAAGCGACCCTCGGCGCATAGGACAGAATGAAAAGCTGCATTGGAAAACAAATATAAAGTTAGGAACCAAGACAAGACAAAACACAATAACAAAACAAAGCATAAGTAATCCTGCAAAAATAGCGTAAATGATTATGTAAACATAGGAAACATAAATACCGTCGCATGCGACAATAACAAGCGACAACTATCATATTACCAACCAAGAGGGGACCTACGCTAAAACACTAGTCATCTACGGGTAACCCTACTATCCCACACCCAACCCCGGGTGGGGCGAACGAAGGACTCTAAGAGCCCCTAGCCTGCAATCCTGATTCTAGACCTCCAGACTCCCCTATCAAGGGTCAAGTCCTCGGTAACCTGCATAATAGTCATGTCCTGCCTAATCACCTTTCCCCAATGCTTCCTAGGCCTCCCTCTACCCCGCCGACCACCAACAATCTCCAGCCTCTCGCAGCTCCTCACCGGGGCATCGGGACCCCTCCTCCGTACATGCCCGAACCACCTCAGCCTCGCTTCCCGCATCTTCTCGTCCACCGGGGCCACCTCTACCTTCTGTCGAATAACTTCATTCTTAATCTTATCTAGCCTGGTGTGCCCACACATCCACCTAAGCATCCTCATCTCAGCAACCTTCATTCTCTGAACATGGGAGTTCTTCACGGGCCAGCACTCTGCCCCATACAACATCGCAGGTCTAACCACGGCTCTGTAGAATTTCCCCTTGAGTTTGTGTGGGATTTTCTTGTCACACAGGACCCCAGAAGCAAGCCTCCACTTCGACCACCCTGCTCCTATCCGATGGGTGACCTAGGTTACACAGAATTTTCAAATATTGTTGTAACCTTATCGAATTTTTAAAAAAATGCAATACCGTTGGTGGATCTGATACACACTCCGACAATTTTTTTGAAGAGTCCGAATAACATAGTAACTAATAAATCTAAACTAGTGAGAAAAGATAGAGAAATTAAAAAACATAAACAAGGTGCCAAATGCCAATCTATAAAGAAAATAGTGTGAAATAAAAAATGAGAGAATATTGAGTTGAAGTCAAATGCAAAGAAAATTAGTGGGACTAATTCCTATAGGAAAGAAAGAAAAACGCGGTATCTTGACAATCTCTAGATATCCACAGAAAAACAAACAAAAAATATAGACAAATATATTCACAAGTGAGCTAAGAGACATTTCTTTAAATTGCTTAAACCATTCATAATTATCACTTCAGTTTTCACCAAAACTCATTAGTTCCATGCATCATAATTTGAAACAATTATGAAGTCAAAAATATAATTTCATCATGTCTTCTGATATGTTTGTTTATCTCTAGCCATTGTGTGGAAGCAAAATCCCTGCAATATTATTCCTACAAGAAACTGTTTTCTCAACACAAGATTGCCAGAGTTAAGAAGTTTAAACAGGAATAAGGGCAGAGGAAAGCCAACAGTGTCACCACCAAAGCCTAATTGGAATGCTCACTTTAAGTCTCCTCCTCCTCGTCCACCACCACCACCACCACCTCCACCTCCACCGGCACCGTCAAACTATCCTTAAAAGAAGTGGATATATAACTGATCACTCCTTCCGAATTCCGAAATAGATTTCTGGAAGGAAAACATCCGTACATGTAGGTTCAAATAAGAAGCAACACACAAGTAGTTCAAGCTTGTGGAGCTAGTTTTTTTTTTTGGACTAAAAACAGGTTGGTCTAGTATTTGTTTTATTTTCGGGTTTTTTCCTTTTTTATGTGTTTGTATTTTTGTTTTGGGAGAATTATTTTGGGATTACTCTGAGGAAAATATTTTGCTTTTTGATTGTTCTTTTTTCTTTTTAATTATAGAAAAACCTTGACACAACAGTAAAAGTTGCTAGGAAATCAGCATTTTGTAGAAATATTAAATAAAGCTGCATCCCTAAAACTTAAAGTCATCCATAAAATGAAAACAAATGCTTAAAACGAAAAAAGGAACAAGAGTACTGTCGGCAAAACATAGATTTTAGTGGTCGGCGGCGGGGAATATACAACAACAACAACTCAATAAAACTTTAGAAGTTAAGTCGTCTCAAAAGTTTGAATATGTTGTTCCAATTAGAACCACACGCCACATCTTTAAGGCAGAGCGAGCTAGAGTTCTAATTATACATGCAATCGATAAATTCAGTAGTTTTTAATCCAGACATACAGAAGGAAATAAAATATTTTAGAATACGGTAAAAGAATTTGATTTACAAATTTGACAAAATGCCAGTTTTTTTCTGATAAAACAAAATCTTTCTTCCAAAAGTGGTTTTGTAAAAATATCGGCAAGTTGAGAATCGGTACTAATAAATTCTAATATGATATTGCTATATTATTACGGATAAAATGATGCTTGATTTCTATATTCTTTGCTCTAGAATGATATTTTTTGATAAGAAAATAGCACTGGTGTCACAAAATATAGGAGAAGAGGTAAGAGATAAATCATAGTCGAGAAGTTGATGCATAATCTATAGAACTTGTTTACAACAGCTTCCGACAGCTAAATATTCTGATTCAGTCGTTGATAAGGCAACACAATTTTATTTCTTGCTATGACAAGACACTAATGCATTTCCCAAGAGTTGCCATGTGCCACTAGTGTTTTTCCTATCAATCTTGTCACCTGCAAAATTTGCATCTGAAAAACCTTTTAATGCAAAAATGTTAAAACGGTCATACCATAATCCTAGATCAGAAGTGCCAATTAGATATCTAATAATTTGTTTAACAACAGTGAGATGGTCTTGCACATTTGCATACACTGAACATAATATTTGGTCGACTAGCAGTGAGATACAATAGGGATCCAATCTTCCCTCTATACATGGTTTCATCAACCATTTTTCCATTGTTGTCTTCATCGAGCATTGTTGTTGGACTCATTGGAGTGACGATTGACTTTGCATTTTCTATGCCAAACTTTTTGATAAGCTCCTTAGTGTACTTGATTTAGCTAGTGAAAATTCCTTTAGGAGACAATTTTATTTGAAGTCCGAGAAAGAATGTCAGTTCTCCCGTCATGATAATTTCGAATTCTCCTTTCATGGAAAGAGAGAAGTCTTCAAAGTCTTCACATAAAAGCAGAATTAGGACTACCAAAAATAATGTCATCAGCATAAATTTGAGCTATAAGATTACCTGAACTAGAATGCTTAATAAAAAGGGTCATGTCGATATTACCTTTATTGAATCTTGATTTAAAAGAAAAGAACTTAATATTTCATACCAAGATTGTGGATCTTGTTTGAGATCATACAAAGCTTTAGTCATCTTGTATACATGATCAGGAAAGGTGATGTTTACAAATCCCGGTGGTTATTTTACGTAGACTTCTTCAGAGATGTAGCCATTTAGGAACGCGCTTTTAACGTCCATTTGAAATAGCTTGAAACCTTTGTGAGCAACAAAATCAAGTAATATTCGAATGGATTCATGTCTTGCTACAGTAGAAAAAGTTTCATCATAGTCGATTCCTTCTTGCTGAGAGTATCCTTGAGCAACCAATCTTTCTTTAATGTTGAACCACTTGACTAGATTCATTCAATTTTTTTCTGCATACCCATTTAGTTCCAATGATTGAGGACTTTGAAGGTCTTGGAACCAATTCTCATACTTTGTTTCTTTCAAATTGATCTAGTTCCTTTTTTATAGCAATTATCCAGTGAGTATCTTTAAGAGCTTCATCCATTTGGTTTGGCTCAAGTTGAGAAATAAGAGCCACATGAGATTTGTTCTTCTGAGATCTTCTTCTAATGATTCCTTCAAGTGGATCTCCTATAATGAATTTGTGAGGATAGCCAGCTTCGCCTTTCTATTCATTTGGAGTGTTTTATGGGGGATCTCTTTCTACATTGTCGACTGATCTGTTTGAGATGGTTTGCGAATTTCTACAGACTCTTTAGCTGGTTGAGTTTGCTGATCAGCTGATTCACTTTGATTATCCTTTCCTATAATGACAGATTTAGGGACAAAAGGAATTCTCTCATCTTCAGGAAGATTTTTATTCCTTGAACGAGGGTTAGTATCAACAAAAACAACATGAATTGATTCTTTGGTTCAAACTGTTCTTTTATTATAACCTCTATATGCTCTATTTGAAGGAGAGTAACCAAGAGATATAACCTCATCGCTTTTAGGATAGAACTTAACCAAATTATCCTTTCCATTGTTGTAAATGAAGCATTTGCATCCAAAAGGGTGAAATAGCTAATATTGGGTTTCTTACCATTTTACAGTTCATACGGTGTCTTTTTGATAATTGGCTGAATCAGACAACTGTTAATAATATGACATGATGTGCTTACCGATTCTGCCTAGAAATGTTTAAGTAGAGAATTTTCCACAATAATGGTTCTTTCCATGTCCTGTAAGGATTCTATTTTTCCACTCTACCACTCCACTTTGTTGCGAAGATCTTGGTAAAGAGAAGTTGTGAGAGATTCCTTGATCGTTGCAAAGGTTTTCCAAAGCTCTGCTTTCAGTTCTCCTCTGTGATCACTTCTGTTAGAAAAGATGTAGCCTTTTCTGGTTGAACCTTCTTACTGTCACACCTCCTTTTTCACTACACCCGCAAGGGCATAAAGAAGTTTTTTTAATTTAAGGACAATCGGAATGAGATTTATTATTAATTATTTAGAGTTGCCACATGGGAGATTAATGGTGTCCTAAGTCATCGGTTATGAATCCAGAACGAGGAAATAATGACTCTGTTAACAGTCCGCAAACCAAAATTCCGGATAAGGAATTCTGTTAACACGGGAGAAGGTGTTAGGCATTCCGGGGTTCTAGCACGGTCGCTCAACTGTCGCATTTAGCTTATTATCTGATTTTATTACATAAAGAACCTATGTGCCAATTTTTACTTTTTACCGCTTATTATTCAATATGTATTTTCAAGAGAAAGTGAACGTCGTTTAAAACGTGTCTTTGGATCACGTCACATGAAATGCACCCGAAATCCTAAACACATTTTATTCAACGTTTTGGAATTTGGATTTGGGTTGCATGAAATACACACCCAAATTTAAGAAGGTAATTTTATTAAAATCGCGTCTAAAATAGTATAGCACGTTATTATCTTTTTGGAGGGTCGTAAATTTTGCTAAACGACCCTTCCCAATTTTCTAAATATTTTTTTAACCTTTATTGAGGGTCCCGCATTTTTGAATTTTCTCGGGCGATGCTCGTCCCCTTTTATTTTTAAAAGGTAAACCTAAAAGCGACTATATTATCTATTCTTTTTGTTTTTTGTCTCTAAAAAGAAAAGAAAACTCCTAATTGATTATTATTAAAACTCGGGCATTAAGTCAAGTCCAGGTTAAAATAAAAGAACGAACCTTTTAGCTTGAACCCGCTACCTAACCCAAACCCAAATTTCAAATAACAATTAAACCTTTTGGAAAGACATTCCAGACTGGGCCCAAACGACAGGGCCAATGAGCCCAGACCAAGCAACACTTGCCCAGCTGGAGGCATTCCCATCGTTTCGCCCAAATTAAATTACCAAAGAAACAATTTCATGAAGCTTGGGCCTGAATACATCCCACATAGAGGCATTACCCTCCAAATGGGCAAGAAAATAAGCCGGCCAAGACTGGCCCAGGTCCAAACGAACAGGAAAATATACTAGGGCGTGGGACTATCCATTCGCGTAACAGGGCCTAAATTGCTTAGTACGAATGACCCAGAGTGAACTCAGCTAAGTACCTTCTGAGATCAGCACAAATGAGTAACGATTGCCAGTTATTCAAATTAACTAGATGTAGCTCGTTTGAACTCTAATTTCATGATCCAGTTATGCTACCTATTGACCTTCTTTTGAATTCTCAGTTATTTAAAAGGTGAAAAAGAAAGAAAAAAAAAACATATTTGACAAACGATTTTGTTAATACACATCATGCTAACCTTTGATTTAGTTTTAGCCAATATTACTAGATCAATAACACAGTCCTACCTACTTGCCATTTGAAACCTTTATTCAACACAAATCATTAATTTCAACTGCTACCTAATGAGGCCAAACTCTGAGTTTCGTACCAATTCAAGTTAAAACTAGTAATCACATAACGCATATGCAAACTGCCACCAATTTAACTTAACAAATCTACAGTAACAATAGTAAACAAGCTTAAACAGTCCAAAGTTAATACAGTTGGATCATTGCAATCCAATTTTTGGGCATTCATATCAATTGGAAATAATTTTAATTAAGCCCAAAAAAATCAAACTAAACAACAAGGCATATTTTACTATAACTACAGTTTAACTACTAAGCAGTGAATGCATCCTTGATCCAAACTTCCATTCATTTCATCAACCAAGGGTTTACAAGCATGTACCTGGAAACGGAAATTCAACAAGAAGAGGTGGATCAGCAGCAGATTAAGTAATCAGCAGGACCAAACAGCAAATCACGACATCAAGGAATCAGTTTGGACTTAGTTATAGACCCAGAGATGATGTTCAATGAACCAGGACCAATTTCAACCAAAAAAAACCCCCAAAACAGCTTGAATACAACTAAAATGACTCGAGATTAAATCCAGGAACAACCAGAAAACTTCAACAATCAAATTGAAGCTAACTAATGTAAGTCCACACTATAACTTAGAATTGAGCTTAAAATTGCAGTGGAACAGTATTTGAATGCCCTGTTTTTTGGATTTTTCTTTTTATTTTCTGAAGTGGAGATCTGAGAAAGAGTTTGTGAATTTTAGAATCGTAGATCTGCCTATTATGCAATGTAACAGTAATTTTTGGTTTTTTCTATTTTCTAAATGTTTTGTATTTTTGAAAATTTCAATTCTAACACTAAGCTGAAATTTAGAGAAGGGGAAAAGGTTTTCGAGGGAATTTTTGGGCTGAAAAATTGGACCCTTCACAAGGCAAAGCACTCTATATTTATAGGTGAACTAGGTTTTTTATATTTACCTCTTGGTCTCTCTCTTTTTATCTTTTGACCCTTCTATCTCTGACTTGTAACACAAGTAGCCCTTATCTAGAAACTCCTAGGTGTTGCACATTATTTTTGTGCCTGCCAAATTCCCATAATACCCTTAAACTCCCCTCAGATTTTACTAAGATATTTTACACAGTTAACCCTCATACCCTGCTAATTAACCACCAAATGAGCTTAACTACAATCTAGCTGACCCAAACAATTAACCAAAATTAAACCAACCAAAACACATATAATCTAATTACTCTAACAAAAGTCAAAATCAATCCAAATGAATAACTAACGGAACCAAGCTAATCTGCCAATTTTAACCAAATACTTCAAACCAACTGGAATCGAAATTAATCAAAATAAACCAAGATACATGCAAGTACACAAAGAGAAAGAAAACGAAATAATAAAAAGAAAGAAAGAAAGACCATAAAACTCACTGATGAACCAAGAACTCCGGCCAGCAGTTGAGCCCAAATCATCCAAAAATCTTGACACCTAACATCCCAAATCATGTGTTTTCATAAGAAAACACCTGATTAGGGGTGTTACGGTCCGAAATTATGGAGATTAAAGATTAGGGTTTTTGGCCAGAAAGTTTCAATCCGGTATTCGAGCAATTCCGGAAAGACTCGAGGGATGCCACTATGGGGGTTGGGTAGAGTAGGTCCGGGCGGTTCTATGGTGTAATGTTGGGATCATTTGGCATAAGTTTTATCATGGCCGAAAAAGTTTCCGATGAAGATTCGAGGAGATGGAGGCAGATTTGAAGGATAAGGATATGGGGAATGGAAAGAGGAGAAGAAGGCACATCGATGGTGTTCTTTTGGTAATCAACAGCGTAAGTTACGTCTCCCGCCGGCGAGGACTCCGGTGAAGGTACAGTGGCGGAGATGGTGGGGTGAGTTTTGGTACGAGGAAGACAGGATTGGTCTTTGACTTTGAATAATATCAAACGACCATTTAATAATTTAATGAGACTGAACCCCACCTGTTAGATTAAGATCAATAGATGACTGTGATTGAGAGACGCCTAAATGGCATCATTTTTGGTTGAGGGAATTTCGATCGGGTGAGGAATTGGGTCGGGCTAGCCGGGTGTGGGTCAAATGGTTTGGGCCTGAATTGTAACACCAGCCTACTTTCAATTCCTTATTAAGTAATTTTCTTTTGCTTTTTCTTTTTCTTATTTATTTTAATTATTTGTTTTTTTATATTTTTTCTAATTTTATTAAAATGCTAAAATAAACTCACAATCAACTTAACACAAAAATTAGATTTCCTAATTAATTCCTAATTAAAAATGCAAACTAATTCCAGTTTAAACTAAAAATTCAAAACGGACCATTTTGTTATTTTCTTTGAATTTTGTTCTTAAAATAAATTAACCCCTAATTAATCCTAAATTATAAATTTAAATCCTAAATGTAAATGCATATTCTTATATTTTATATGAATTAACATGCACAAATAAAATGCAATAATTATCAGAAAATGACACCAAAATACACAAAAATTGTAAAAATAAAGAAAAATTATTTTGTTGAATTTTTGGGAATAATTTTCTTAGGGCAAAAATTACGTGCTCACACTAACATAAAACTTCAAAATATTTTAGAGCATCATCTTTTTGACTCAAAAACATAACGCAGGTAAATCTAGAGAAATTGTCTACAATAACAAAAGTATATTTTCTACCACCTATACTAACAGCTCTAGTTGGACCAAATAAATCCATATGCATTAGTTGGAGAAGTTTTGAGGTGGAAACAAAATTCTTGATTTTGAAATGTGAGAGAGTTTTTTTCCTAGTTGACATGCGTCACAAATATGATCCTTTGAATAATCTAGTTTTGGAAGTCTAATAACTAGATCATGTTTAGAAAGATTTTGAATAGTATGCATGCTGGCATGACCAAATTTTTTTATGCCAGACCCAGGGATCATCAGCTATAGAAGCAAGATAAATTTATACCCAAGATTATCTCGGTTGCTAATAGTATAGACATTTCTATCTCTATTACCTGAAAGAATGACTTTACTTGATTCATCTTCTATAAACCAACTATGTTTCTTAAAGCAAACCACCTAGTCACATAGTTGACTAATGCTGAGAAGATTGTAGCCAAGTTCATCAACCAGGCAGTCTTCATCTACATCACATGTTGAGCTTAGAGAAACTTTTCTGACACCAATTACATTTTCTTTAGATTTGTCTCCAAATGTGACTGTTCCTCCATCTAGTTTGGGGACTGTCTTGAACAATTGTTTATCACCAGTCATATGTCTGGAACACGCGCAGTTGAGATACCACATTCCTTTTGGATTTTTCTTGTGGTGTTCCTGCAAAATAAAATTACTTGTTTTTAAGTACCCAAGATTGCTTGGGTCCTGAAAGGTTAAAATATTGAGTGTTAGTTTGATTTGAAGATTTGAGTTGTCAGACCCATCTTCTGTCATCCTTGAACCTGTAACGATTTGATGTGTGTCCCTTTTTACCATAATAAAAATAAGACGGACTATTTGAATTTTCAGAGTCTTTTTCTGCTTTGATTCTGTTCCTGCATTGGTTAGTATTATGGCCATTTTTACCTCAAAAGGAAGATGCATGAAATTTCTTTTGTTTATGATGAACGGTTTGATTTGATTTGACTGAACTATCACTAGTGGATTTTTGCAATCCATTCAATTGAAGTTGAAGTTTATTAACTTTTTCCTTTAGCATATCACGTTCAATTTCACAAACTTCTAGCTTCAGGGCCCATTCTTTCTTTTCTCTTTGAATCTTTCTGAGTTTATTTAGAACTCTTTCAATATCTGCAAGAGCAATATTAACAAATTCTTAGAGTTCATAACAATTAAGGCGATTTGGGGGACGTATCTCACTAGTTCCCTCGTCTGTCATGAGATCAAGTTGATCTGAGTCTTCTTCTTCATTTGCTCCTCTGTTTCCTGAAAAACCACGCTCTCCTAATTCTTCATTTCTATCATCTTCTATGTCCATAAATCACATATTTGCAATTTCCTTATGATCAGACTCTTCTTCATCACTCCAAGTCCAAAAGACTTCTTCCTTTGAAAGTTCCTGCTCAGCTCCTTCTTTAGGTGGGGACGGTCAGCTTGAAGTGTCCACATTTCCCACATTCGTAGCATCTTCCATCCTTTTCATTGTTTATCCTTCACTTTCCGAAGTTAGGTTTACCTTTTCTGCTATGTCTGTTTTCCTTCATCATGCTAGTTACAACTTGAGAAAGCATGGCTATATTTTCATCTTGTTCTCCTCTTTCATCTTCTTCTTCTTCTTCATCTTCTGGTTCATTCATGGTTGCTTTGAAGGCGACTGTTTTCTTCTTTTCTTGTTGAATCTGTCTATCCAAGTGAGTTTTCTCAAAAGTTATTAGATCACCTCTGAGTGCATCATAGGACATTTCGTCAAGATCCTGACATTCGAGTGCGATGAACTTTGGCTACCAAATCATAGGTAGACTTCTTAGAATTTTTCTGACTTGTTCTCCACTTTTTATTGTTCTACCAAAGGACTTCAGATCTCCAAGAATTTTGCTGGACTTGGAGATTATTTTTTCAGCAGATTCTCCGTCCTTCGTTTGAAATACCTCATATCACGAACCAAGAGATTTATTCTCGTTTCTTTTACCTTGTTGGTCCCTTCATGTATGACTTCCAATTTGTCCTACATCCCCTTAGTAGTTTCACATCTTGAGATCTTTTCATATTCTTCACCACTGATAGCATTGTACGATAGATTTTTTGCTTTGGCATTCACAGTTATGATAGCAGCTTGCTCATTAGTATAGTCATCTAAGTCAAGTGGATTGGTGGTTACTATTATTTATCATTCTCATCCTTCTTTTGGGGGAATTGGAAGACTTCCCTTTTTGATCACCTACCAAACTTTGATGTCATATGATATGGTGTATGTTTCCATACGCACTTTTTAATGAGAAAAATATTATCCATTAAAGTATGGTGGTCGAACTTAAGAGGTTCCCTCTTGAAATAGTGCACCAACAATTGTTTTTGATTCAATTATCTTTTCTTCACTAGCTATTAAGTAAAGTTTGTGAGTCTTTCATTGATAATCAATTGAAAGTACATGAGGGGGGAAGGGTGAATTGTGGTCTATTAAAAATTAATCGACTAACAATAATTTTATTTGACTAGATCGAGAGCAGAATGTAAAATAATAAGTGAAATGAAAGAGAATGACATACAACAAATTTATACTAGTTCGGTATCGATGTGGTACTTGCATCCAGTTTCCCTTGAGTCACAAGGGTTCCCTTTAGATCTTGAAAGTATTACAACAAGGATGGTTTTTATTCATTTACCACCAACGAAGTATAGCAACAATGAATCACTAATAATGACACAACTCTCTTTTATATTCTAACTCTTCCTATCTTTTGAGAAACTGGTAAACTAAGCATTACCGTGTTTAGGCTAAGAAGTAGATAGACTTAGAAAATAATGTGTGCAGTTGCGCAATTATTCCATTTGATCTAAGCAAACTTCTTATAGGAGAGAAAAGAGTCGTTGAGTCTTGACCAAAAATAGAGTTACGAGATCTTTAAAAGGATGTGACCCAATGGGTGCCTCTTTGAATCCTGCTCTTGGGAAGAGCCGGATTCGATCGTGACTTTCCTTGTCACAACTTTCATTCACGATACAATCAAGTATTTGATTGATTTTAACTAAGAATACATAATATTTGCTGGCAATAGCTCCTTGATTTGTAATCTGATTTCCTTGATTGAGGCCGAATAGATCTATAGATTCTTTATTCTTCCTTCAGGTCCATCGATTTAGCAATCACATATTTGGATAGCTTCTTATTGGTTTTCTTTTCTTTTGATGATTCCTAAAAAACAAGGTAAGTGAACATTGTCATCATTGAAACCTTGGAATTTAACTTAACATGGTTGTGGTATTAAAATTTGTTTTGAGGAAAAGTTGTGGCATATGGGAACACGTGGTAAAAAACCTTTTATTGCGTTGTTATGTTTGTCACACGTGATATTATTAAGAGGATTGTTGGGGTATTTGCACGTGATTTGTCCGTGATATTATTATTATTAACATTTGCACATGAGGCGTGACAAGGCAGGCTATATATATGTGGATTTTCTCATGTGCCGATACAATGTGATAATATTATTATGCGTGTGCGATGAGACAAGGCAAGCATTTATTCTATTGTTGCACATACGGCAAGACAAGGTGGGCTATGTCGGGGAATGATTTATGATAACTTGTGACGGCCTGGGGGCATTGTTATTATTTTATGTAATGGTAGCCTACCTTATGTGAGTTATACATTGTATATTTTGTGGTGATTGTTTCTTATGTTTCATTCATTGTCTCTACTCTTACTTATTGACTTGAATTGTGATTGAACACTTGTATAAGCATACACGTAATTAATTACCATATCAATTTAAGAATATGAATCTTGATGTTATTGACCATTTTATGTACTCTCATTTAATTGTATTTTGTGTAAGAGTTGTTCTATTGGCACGTGAGTTATCCGTGTGGTCATGAGTCATTATTACTGTTGACACGTGATTTGTCCATGCGGATAATTGATATTGTCACTCCTTAGGCACGTGAGCCGTCCGTGCAGTTATTAATAGTAATATGGGCATGAGATGCCAAGTGATTAGAATTCAGGAATTGGGACCCGTGAAATGTGATCATAAGGTAAAGTACCTCGAGGAAATCCTTGAACAAATCTTGTGTGAAAGTGGGGGATCTTATTGAATTAATAGTTGTTCCTTCTACTCGGTTTTACCAGACTTAAACTGTGTTCAGCTCATTCTATGGCATTATTACTTGTTTGTCCCCTATTGTTAATCATTGTTTCTAGTGCTTTACTACGAGTAATGTTTTGTAATCTTTACTATGCTTAATTTATATTGACATTGTTTTGCCGTTAGTTTCATGTTCATACTTTTACAGGTTATTTATTCTAGTAGGTCTCTTAACTCTCCCTCGTCACTACTTTACCAAAATTAGTCTTGATACTTACTAAATACCATTATGGTGTACTTATACTACACATTTTGTGCAGATTCAGGTACTTCAGAGTGTGTTGATCACTAGTTAGCTATTCGGGTTTTGATGTGGAGACTCAAGGTAAATCTGTCGTTTCATCTGCGGGCCTCGAAATCACCTTCTACTATTGTACTTGTGTTATCTATTTCTTTTTTGGGACAATTGTTCTTACAAGATTATTCTAGTAAACTCAATAGAGCTTCAGGCTTATATTACCAGTTTTTGGGTATTGTATCGCACTCGGAACCATTGGTTTTACTATAGAAATTACAGTTTAATGCTTCGTAGTTGTTCTGCTTTAATTTTATCTTCTATTCAGTAAGTGTTAGGTTTACCTAATCTTAGAGATTAGGTGTCATCACGACATCCTACAGAGAGAAACTAGGGTGTGACATGAATTGAAAAAAGGAACACAAAAAGCAGCTTTTCTTGCTTCAGAAGGGATCATACATCAGTTATCGTGTGTGGGAACTCCTTAACAAAATGTAATTTTTGAGAGAAATCATATACATCTTTTAGATGTTGCAAGAGGATTGATGTTTCAATCCAATCTCCCTATATCTTATTTGGGAGAGTCTAATTTAATTGCGATACACATCATAAATAGACTGGCCTCTAGGATGCTGAAAGGTAAGATATCGTATGAAGTACTTTTTCAACAGAAGCCTCAATATAAACATTTGAGGAATTTGGATGTCTATGTTATGCTTCCACTTTGACACAAGGAAGAAGTAAATTTGATGAGAGAGCAACTGCATGTGTCCTAATTGGGTATCCTATACATATAAAAAGGATATAAATTATTGGAGTTGGACATAAAGAGGGCATTTACATCCAGATATGTGAAGTTCTTTGAAACATATTTTCCATTTGCTAAGTACAATCATTCACACAATCCTATTTTTTTCAAACTCACCTCTAGCCTCAGACTCTACCTATGCTACACACACAACCAGATGTACCAAATATACCAGATATGCCTTCTTCACCCTCACTCCTATCTCCACATACTCCTCATCAGTATTATTGTCCACATATTCCCTATTCTCCTTCCTAGAACAATCACCATAGCAGCTCACCTAGCACATAAACAAATATTCCACTAAGGAAGGACTATGTATGCAATACTGTTGTGTTTACTATTTGGACATGGCATATTTTGCTCAACCAAGTAAGCCAAGTGATTACTCCTCTTTATATCTATTTATAAACAACCAACACATTATTCAATCTCTACCTACACTAATTGAGCTTACTAGCTTTAACCAAGCTCCTCAAAATTCATGATGTAGAGAAGCCATGGAATCAGAAGTTCAAGCCATATAAGACAACCAAACCCGGGATGTGGTTGAGTTACCTAAAGGAAGGAAGGAATTACTTTATAAATGGGTGTACAAAGTAAAATACATATCAGATGGTACTATTGAAATACTAAAGGCAAGGCTTGTAGCAAGAGGGGATATCCAAAGAGAAGGAATAGATTATAGTGAATCATTTTTACAAATGGTGAATATGACAACTATAAGATGCCTTCTTACTGTTACAGCAAAAAGACATTAGAGTGTTTATCAATTGGACGTCAATAATGTATTTTTGCATGGTGAATTGCAAGAGGAAGTGTGTTCATAAAATTTCCAGCAGGTCTGACACCGCCTAGTCCTAAACACATTTGTCTTTTGAAAAATCATTATATGATTTAACGCAAGTTTCCGCGCGACGGTATGCTCGGCTTGTAGGGGCTTTGAGTTTTAAAGATACTCTTCATCAATGAATGATTACTCTTTGTTTTTTCAAAAAACAAGGGTCTTATTTCAATCCTAGCCATTTATGTTAATGATATATTATTAATAAGGGATGATTTACAGAAAATTCAAAGCATCAAAGACTTTCTTAATACTGAGTTTAAGGTAAAGAACCTAGGAGACATACACTACTTTCTTGGAATGAATTTATGGGAAAGCAGTGGTTTCATTGTGAGTCAGCGAAAGTTTACCTTAGATATGCATCAGAAATTTGATGCATCTCACTTGCCTCGAGCAAATTCTCCTTTAGACCCCTGCTCCAAGCTCCAAACCGATGATGGATCTCTCACGGACAACCCCACATCTATCGACGTTTAGTTGGGAAGCATAACTATCTGACAAATACTTGCCCAGATATTTCCTTTGTCATTCTTACTCAGAGCCAATATATGCAGAGGCCTAGTTTTCCCCCTTTTTGTTGCCTTGAGATTTTGCGATATCTAGGTTCTGATCTGAGATAAGAAATTATGTTGCCCTTCATTCTTGATTTTTCCTTGCTTGCATTTTGTGACGCTGACTGGGTTTTTTCAAGGATACTTACATATATGGGAGTGGATTCTTTATTACCTTAAAAAGGGCTCCAATCTCGTGGAAATCGAAGAAACAAGTTTCAATTGCCCTATTCTCTGCCGAAGCATCGTTCCATGCTGTGTGTCACTACTGTCATGGGGCGATTTTGGCCACTTAAATCCTGGCCGAGGTTTCACCTCCGTGCGGCAGTCAAGCCTGGCCTGACTCAGCCTTCCCCCAAAACTTGCCAATCACACACAAGTTTAGCCTTAGACGAATTTGGGCAGCAAAACAAAATTTAAATGAGACAAGCATATACGGGAATAATTTCCCAACCTTTATATTACTATGGAAAATAATACAAAGGACCCTCACTCTCGCTATGAACAATGCCGCTCACAGCCCACTCTCCGACTAAGATGACCTTGTCAATCTTGGCCGAACACTCAGATTGTCCCACAACCCAAGTCCCCTTTTTCCTGAAACACTTAGAACTCCTCCCCTTTCCCTCGTGTTTCCCAGCAAGCAAATACACAAGACTTACTTCCTGATTTTCCTTGCTAAGTTCTGCCTTAGCCCTAAAGGTCCTATTTATAGGCCTTTAGCCCAACCGCCCATGACACCCATGTTGTCCATCAGCTAACACCATGGTCCTAACTTGTAGTTGACATCCCCAACTACTTAGGATCATGCTACACGAATTTAAGGCCATTATACAACACAATCAGTTCATGGGGATAATGGGGGAACATGGGAGATCATGGCCTACAAACAAGGAACTTCCGCCAACTGCTTCCATGTGCTTGTCATGTGCAATTCTTGACCAGCTGCGTTCCGCCCTAAGGCTGCTCGAGCCATGCCTTAGTCAATTTGACATTGTCCCATACCAATGCCGGCGCAATCCGCTGCCATCATATTTCCCGCACACTGCCCGGCGCCCATACACCGCGCACACTGCCTTGGCCCTAGTTTCCTGCCTTGTCCGTTGCCATCTTCCGTTCCCTCATGTCTGCCTCATTTCCCTCGTGCCATTGTTTGTATTTCCTTCCCAATAGCATAGTCTTAGCTATTGGAAGCCTTTGCCGTCGACCCGCACTTCCGCTTCGCCTTAGCTTAGCCCGCACATAGCTGCCACAACCAATGTCATGCCGACTGTCTTTGGCGCGCATGCCGTGCCATGCCGCTCCATTTTGCCGATGCTGCCTTGTCAAGCCCTTTCCAAGCAAACCTTGTCCGCCGCAAGGTCTTGGCCTTGCTTGCCCATTCCAGCCCGTCGACTCGCATGATAGTTTTCGCCCGCACATAGGCCAATGACAAGGCCATCACGCCACAATCCTTGCCAATGCCGTGCCCACGCCCGATGACAAAAGTTAGGGGTCTAACAACTACCGAGCTCACATGGCTAGTATGACTCTTTGAGGACCTCTCCATTTCGATTACCTGTTACGCCCGCAATATTACGTCGATATTACAATAATATTTCGCTTTGCAGTATTAAATTATGACGATATTGCACGCTGTAGTATTGTACGTTCAATTTGTCGTAAGGTAATTAATATTAGCACAAGAAAAAAGATTATTTGGAGATTATAAGGATTATGATATTTTTAAACAAATAATGAGTAAATTCGTGATGGTGAGAGGGAAAAAATCAAAGAAAATGATTTTCTCGTCCAAGTTTGCATCTTGAGATAAAATACGGGCTGAGTATTAATAACCAATATTTATGAACTAGTGCCATATAAGGTACTACATGACCATAATAGTAAGGTGTACAAAGTATATTAAAGCGAGCAGTATTTTAAATAAGTTGAGATAATTCTTAATTATGCGAGCAATTAGTTAATTATTGAATAACGGGACATTATATAATTAATTAGAATAATTATGATTAAATGGATAAAAATCTTTCTGGGGATGCCACTTTGCATCAATCTATGCCAAAGTAGAACTAATGGCATAATGAGTCATAAAGCATGAGATATTATGTTTACACTTATAAAATTCTTGTATTGAAAAGCTAAGAAAAGCCATTCTTGGTCGCTTTATTTGATAAGTAACGTGGTGTAAGAATCTTGAACAATTCATAAAGATAAGATAAGAATCTAGAACAATTCATAAAGATAAGAATTGAAACTTTACTATTTCAGCAAGGAAGGCAATACGAAATTGTGATCAAATTCACAAAAATATGGAAATGTTTTACATCTACCAAGTAACGATCTTCAACTTCATGCGAAGTTATACAACGTAATAGTAATGGGATTTGCAATTTTAAGGGAGCCCCGTATAATTTTTCTCAATAACATCATACATATCATACGGATATTTTTCTATTTCGATCCGTCGTAACGTGTTTCATCACAAAAAACGTGTGTTAGAGGAATTGTCAAGAGAATCGGCAGGTATGTTAAAGTTATCCCTTCTTTTTTTGGCATGATCTATACGACACAAACGAAACGAGAAAATACACAACTTCCATAAATGACTCCATTCATAGAAGTATTAGAGGTGCCTATGTTCTTATATTTTCATGTGTCATATTATTCTATCATTTGTTTATGGGTCTTAAAAAATACGTAATTGAAAAAGTTTACTTCATGATATTATTCAAAGGAATAATAATCTTATGACATTCCAAAAGATTTTATTAATGTACTTCTCATGTATTGCATTCACATATGCATGTTCATTAACACATGACCATATGGAGTTATCTACGCCTATATATGTATAATATATATATGATAAACTGGTATATGTTGATGATTTGCCCACAGTGGCCGAGATGATATGATGGGATGGCTTGATGATGTTATGAACGCATGTACCCATGCATGGTATGATATTTATACGCATATGCACGATATTATAATATTAAATTATTCACAGAGGTATTCAGATATACATGTTGAGTCTTTTACTCTATGTTTCTTTCATGTCTACTAGTTACTGATTTTCATAGCTTACATATTCGGTAAATTATTTGTATTGATGTCACTTTTACTTGGGGACGCTGCGTTTCATGCCTACGGGTCCTGATAGACAAGCCGAGAGTCCTTAAAGTAGGCTATCAGCTCAGCGGAAGGTGTTGCTGCGCTCCATTTGCTCCGGGATTGCTTCTTTGGTCAGTATGATTAATACATGTATTGATTAATTTGGAAAGATCCTCTCCCGACCATTATGATATTATGTATTCTTAGAGACTTATAGACAGATGTCATGTATACGGATACTTGTATGGCCTTGTCGGCCAATGTTTAGAGTATATACAGAATCTGTTGGTTTTGTAGGCCCGTACTTCATATGTATAAGTTTGTATTCCCTCATGCTTTACTCCGATTCATTTACCTATGATAGAATGATATGAAAGATACGTTATGTTGGTACTCGGCTCTATGAGTTTGAATCGTGACATTACCCTTCCAATCCCGATTCATTCCGACAGTAAAGCTGTTATTCATATCGCCCGTTTTTTTACGAAGCGCAAAGCATATCGAACTCGACTGTCACTTTGTGCATCAACACTTTCTATTTGGGCTTACTTTCTCATTCGTCCCGTCTAAAGATCAACTAGCCAATCTTTTCACCAAACCACTCTCTGGGGTTTCTCACAGAGGAATCCTCAGTAAGTTGGGGTCACAACACTCCCCTTCAACTTGAGGAGGGTATAAGAAAGGAGAAACCCCTTATCAATTTGGTCATCAATGGAGCTCAAGATTATCATAGAAGGGAAAAGAGGAAATAAAACCGACCAAACTAATGATGTGTTAGATATAACCTAGGATATTTATGCCCGGTTCCTTTATTTGGTTGTGCCCGACTTTATTCGGTAATATGGATGCATCACAGCAACACATCAAATACATGATGGGTTTTATCTCTACCGTGGCCGAGATGATATGATGGGATGCCCTCAGAGGCTTGATGATGTTATGAACGCATGTACCCATGCATGGTATGATATTTATACGCATATGCACGATATTATAATATTAAATTATTCACAGAGGTATTCAGATATACATGTTGAATCTTTTACTCTATGTTTCTTTCATGTCTACTAGTTACTGATTTTCATAGCTTATATATTCGGTAAATTATTTGTATTGATGTCACTTTTGCTTGGGGACGCTGAGTTTCATGCCTACGGGTCCTGATAGACAGGCCGAGAGTCCTTAAAGTAGGCTATCAGCTCAGCGGAAGGTGTTGCTGCGCTCCATTTCCTCCGGGATTGCTTCTTTGGTCAGTATGATTAATACATGTATTGATTAGTTTGGCAAGATCCTCTCCCGACCTTTATGATATTATGTATTCTTAGAGACTTATAGACAGATGTCATGTATACGGATACTTGTATGGCCTTGTCGGCCAATGTTTAGAGTATATACAGAATCTGTTGGTTTTGTAGGCCCGTACTTCATATGTATAAGTTTGTATTCCCTCATGCTTTACTCCGATTCATTTACCTATGATAGAATGATATGAAAGATACGTTATGTTGGTACTCGGCTCTATGAGTTTGAATCGTGACATTACCCTTCCAATCCCGATTCATTCCGACAATAAAGCTGTTATTCATATCGCCCGTTTTTTTACGAAGCGCAAAGCATATCGAACTCGACTGTCACTTTGTGCATCAACACTTTCTATTTGGGCTTACTTTCTCATTCGTCCAGTCTAAAGATCAACTAGCCAATCTTTTCACCAAACCACTCTCTGGGGTTTCTCACAGAGGAATCCTCAGTAAGTTGGGGTCACAACACTCCCCTTCAACTTGAGGAGGGTATAAGAAAGGAGAAACCCCTTATCAATTTGGTCATCAATGGAGCTCAAGATTATCATAGAAGGGAAAAGAGGAAAGAAAACCGACCAAACTAATGATGTGTTCGATATAACCTAGGATATTTATGCCCGGTTCCTTTATTTGGTTGTGCCCGACTTTATTCGGTAATATGGATGCATCACAGCAACACATCAAATACATGATGGGTTTTATCTCTACCGTTTGATGATTTTGATACTAGAACTTTCTTCCACTCATGTGAATATCACGTGATAGAATATAAGTAGTTAGGATATGAATATTTTGTTACAATTAGACAAATTAGAATAGGACAAGTGTAATTAGCATTTTTTTTCCGTTCAAATTCAAATGTATATATAGATGTACAAAGCAATGAATAAACACACAAAGAAAATTTTCAAAGTTTTTGCAGTCTCTTCTTCAATTTATTATGTATAGCCACTCTCAAATAGCCAAAAAAAATAAATTTATATACTTTGTATGTGTGTATATTCTGTATATTATATAAATTTTATATACTTTTTCAATTATCGAATGCAAATAATTTCTGGTACATGCTAAAAGTGAAAATATAGTTATGGGGCCAAATCCCCTCTTTGTATCTTTGACCCTCTTGGGCTTTGCGAATCAGCCCGATTATTTTTGGCAAAATATAAAGGGCTTTTTACCTTCTTATACCATATATGAAACAGTATTACCCTCAATGTTTAAGGTTTGTGTTAATTACATTTCAGCATATTACCATTTATATACCATAATTCAAATTAGAAATATAATTAAGGGTGCATTTATATTATGCACTAATTTAGGGCCGTATATTCCCATATTTACCTTTACCCGTCTCTCCCACAACCCCACCCCCACCCCCACCCCCACCCCCACCCCCACCCCTGGAGATGGACAATAGCATCAATAATCTTAAGATTAGTTCTCATTTACTTCCCAAAAAACCTTAACTTAGCGACCGTATCTTCATATTAGTTCTTATTTACCAATTCTCTATTTACACTACAAAACATCAATGTATTGTTATTTTCATTGACCTTCTTTTTTTGGCAGGGGCTGAAGGTTACTGGTTAACATAGTCGATTGAAACTCAAAGAAGAAGAAGAAGACATATTTCCAAAATTTGTAGATATTTTGTAGTCAAATTAGAAAAATTATAGATTAATTGTAGACTGTTTTTTGCAAAAGATTTTGTAGAAGCTTTAGTCGTTTTGAATTTGTGAAAACAGAAAAAAGTGCATCTACAATCAGAATACAAATAATCTATAATTTTTCTACAAGATATCTACAAAAAAGATACATTGATTTTTAATATCCCAATTCTCATTTCAATTGTAGGATAATTTGCAATTGTAGCATAATTTTCAACATAATTGTGGAAGTTTTAGTCTTCCCTATCTACAACTTATCTATAATTTATCTACAATTCTATAATTTAACTACAATTTATCTATAATTTCTGAAAATATGTCTTCTTCTTCTTCTTCTTCTTCTTCAAGTTTCAATCTGAAATTCAGTCAAAACCAAGTCTAATCTTCACCAAAACCCCTCAAAATTGAGATATAAACTCCTAAACATATTCTGAATTATTTACAAGAAGACCCAATCCAAATAAATAATAATTTTTTAAAACCCAAATTTGAATTCAAAGCTTTCAAGCTTTTTAATGGCGCAATCAATGATGGAAAATACATGAAAGAACAGATTTTTCCAACTTTGAGTTGTTGAAACTCGAAAATTTGAATTGTTCGTTCTTTTTTTTGTTGCGTTTAAACTACTCGTTCGACGAATAAAGAATTGATTGTGGTCCAATAAAATAAAAGCATCTACGTCAATTAATACCCATTACAATTTCATTCAATTAACAATTAAGAAGTATCATAAAAAATGAAAAAACTTCGTTTTTCCTGGTCAGGTCAAGAAAGTCATGAAATTCTTCGTTTTTGATTTTTTATAAAAAATGGATTTATCTTAACCAATACATGATTTTCTTTTAGCCTTTCTAGGGTCGGGTCTTATATTAGGGGGTCTAGGAGTGGTATTACTTCCCAATCCAATTTATTCTGCCTTTTCCTTGGGATTGGTTCTTGTTTGTACATCGTTATTCTATATTCTATCTAACTCCTATTTTGTAGCTGCGCGAATTTGAATTGTAGTTCTGGAGAAAAATACGCAGATGAGTAATCTCCTTTCCCTTTTTAAATTGAATTTAATGTTGAATCAATTAACACCAAGATTCTCTCCTTAATTTTAGCGCATTTTTAGGAAATATTCTGCCATTTTATGCCTAATAGTCGAATGGTGTATAAATTGTAGTTAAAGTATGGACTGAGTGGGTAATTAACAAAATATACACATTTAAAATAATAAGGTTTCATATATGATATAGTTAGAAAAAGATACCAAATATAAATGGCACGTTGGCCGAAACTAATTATACTCGCTAGTTAAAAAGAATATAAAATTTATTGAATACACATATATAACAAAATATACATTTTATCGTCTTGTTGAGAGTATCTAAAGATATACATTTCTCCTCTTTTTTTAGATTTTTTATTTTGATTTTCCCTCTCTCGCTCGTCCTCTGTCTTTGCTGCAATCTTGTAAAATATTAATGATGGAAGAAAATCAATGATAAGAAGGAAATAAACAAGACAAAAGAATAGTCACAATAATCAATAATAAGGACAAAAGAAAATGAGGTGAAATGACAGTAGAGCGGTGACATGAAATAAATGACTTATAGTTCTATAAATATATAATTAAATAAGAAAATAAATACAGCCAATTAAAAATGGAGAACTAAACTTCAAAATACATAATAAAGGGAAATGATTGGTTATATGGGACAAAATTAGCATTTCAACAACTAGGTATCATATTACTTATTTATTTTATTTATTTATTGCTCTTGTGAAAGCGAATGATGAGAGAGACGACACCATTTGACTTTATGTGCTGGGGAAATCATATAGTAAAAGAAATTGATAATAAGATATTAATAAAGATGAGAAAAACAAAGCTTTTGTTGTATTGGTGTGGACTGTTGTGTCACATGAAAACAGTATTATCCTATCCCCATGGCATAAATCCCAAGCAAATCACGTGAAACCTTATTATACTGTCACGTGCTTTCTCTTTTTTTGCCTCTTATTATTTTTTAGACCCAATTAATTTTAATTGGCACTGCATAATTAAGACTATTAAAGAAAAATTAAATCTCTAGTTCCATTACAATCTTTAGTGATTGTAACGTGCTTCCTAATCATGCAAAGTTACACTTTTGGGGTTGGTAACTTTTGAAAGAATAAATATTTTACAAGAAATAAAAATAATAATAATAATAATAATAACAACAAACTCACCTTATTATACTGTCACGTGATTTCATAAATATTTATGGACTTAAGTGAATAAGTCCATAAACCTTAAAAATTTAGATCCTTTACTGGAACATTGAAATGAAACCTCCTACTTTTCTATCGGTGAGGAACTAATAAACTATAAATAAGCACAAAATAAATTTGAGAATATAATAGAAAATCGCATATAATAAATTGCGGTAAATTATCTTATGTAAAACAAAGTGTAGTTACCTATCACAAGAATTGCTGATTGCATTCTATCGAGCTTACATGCATGTTTCGCTAGTTTTTTTATTCAAAGGCACTACATAAAAACAAATAAAAACAATCAAGTCTATTTAACTTGTTAAATGAATGGAACAAACAAAAAAAAAAAAAAAAATTAGCCAACCGTGTTGTATGGGGAGGGGGAGAAGGATTAGTGTCTGATCACGTCCAACTATGTCTTATAAAAAAAATTAAGCAGTCGTTGCAAATATAGTTCAGTTTACAAGTCCGGAATCTAATCCCACAGAGAACTAATGCTTAGCTACAGATGTTCAATATTGCTAAGAAACGCAAATCCAAACAATTTCCTAATTATAAAAATTTAATATTTATTTTTATCTATTTAACTAACAAATACTAGAAAGCAGTAAACTACCAATTAACAAGGATAACGATTGAAGACAAGATTATGGAGGTCTAGAGTTATGATTTTCCCTATTGTTGGAGTTCTTTCTGCTACATCCAGAGACTCATGCTCATCTATTCTGTGAATGTACTATCATCACTGGATTATGGGCAGGAATTTTCAATTGGTTACATATTCAGGTGCAAATAAAGACGTGAGATCAGCTAGTAGCCTGGTTTGTGGAGAAAGCGAAGAAGAAATTTGTTGAAGGGCAGCTCTTGCGAATGGTTCTAGCTGAAACTTTGTACAGTATATGAAATGAAAGGAACCATCGAGTATTTAATAAGGTGCATAGAGATACTAAGAGCATCGTTAGAGAGATAGCATACACTTGTGAAATACAGGCCGTATGCAAGCTTGGAGAAGTCCTGCAACAAAGATTTTTATAGGGGTATTAGAGATAAGTGTGTAGACACATGGTAAAATAGTCTGTTGAGGATAGAAGTACAGGATAGAGTTGTGTATAGGTCGAGCTGGCCACTATACAATGTAATTTGATTCTTTGGTGATTAATAATATTATGAATTACCAAAAAAAATTCCTAAGTATTCTCTATCGGTCATGGGCACTCTGACTGTCGTAACTTTCTCCCGAGTAATTACCACAACTTACTAGACGTATTCTCCTGAATTACGCTAGCCGGCGTTAAGTATGGCTCATTCGGATCGTACCAATGTTTCGTTATCCCTAATCCCACCTTTAAAGCCTTCGTATTGATCCCTCATATACGTTAGGAGTGATGTTGTTTAATAACTACCTAAATATGCACTCTCTCCCAAGTAATACACACTAAATAGACACAGTCGATTGAGAACTCTTCAACCAACTACAATATAAATGTAGTTGAACAATTAGAGAAAAAGCTACAACATATCTATATTAACGTAACAGAAAAATCATCCTTCAAGAGGTTCCATCAAAATCCTAGATAACCAATTAGCTATTCATAATAGTATGCATAACTACAATACTAGAATTTATAACCAATACTGAAAATAGGAAGAAGGAAGTGAAAAACTCGTAGAAGAATTCTCCGCCTTGCTCCTAGTGTGTTCTTGCCTCCTTAGGTCGTATCCCCGGTCTAATATCGGTCTCTCTGTCCTATCTCTGTATGTCTCCATTGTATCCTTAAAAGTGGCGTTTTGGGTCTATTTATATGTGTAGGAAAAGATCTAAACGTGTAGGTCACATCCTAATCAAACTAGGAGATGAAATAAATTTTCAAAACTCGGAATGGATCTCGCTCTAGGCCTGGCGTCGTCAGCCTAGTGGCTTTAACGTTTAAGTATTCATTTTGTTCTACTTTCATCTTTAATTCACCTACACAAAATTGATTCTGTTATGTGCAAATAAAATATAATTTATCATTAAATCATATAAAATAAAAGGTAAATAATGTACGAAATTATGGAATTTTAGCCACATCAACTTAGTGAAGAAAGAAGAGATAATGTCGATGTAGTAACTTTATGATATTAGCAACAACAAAATAAACTAATTAAGATATTATTACTCTTTTCAAGTAAACCTGCGTGATGAACGGTATATAGCTAGGCAATATAAATATTTCAAACTATTTAATTAGGTTATGATAGGGATTAACAACTTTCATAGGTAAACCTCGAATTTTTGACCAGCTAAAAATCAGATTCACACTATTGATATTCTCAAGACAAGAGTATTACTATTACTCTTATTGGGAATCATTTGATATTCATTCATTCTTCTTTTTCCTTGTTGATGGATTTTTCATATTTGATTTAAAATCTCCACAAATATAAACGACTAAAATCAACTGCTTCTTCTAAAGATTGAGGTTCGCGATGTATAAGAAAAAGAAGTTAGATCATTTTTGTCATTTTCTGTACAAGTATTTGGTATTTATTATTTACCGTCCGGTTAGTTCATATTCGCAAAGCATAATATTCATTAAAGGAAAAGGTGTTATCTATTAAAATTTTATCATTCTTGACACTCGAACTAAATTTTGATTAAATATAATGAATTTCATCAATTCCACAACACTCCGTGATGATAATTTCCCATTTCGATGTGTCAATATTCAGTTGATTCATGTGATATTCTCTCAGTCCAAGTTTATTTGTCTACTATATATTGACTTAACACATTCCTTAAGAAATAATATCTAAATTAATAATTTTACTATATTACCCCTAATTATTATTATTAAAAAATTAATTTTGACTATTATAAATCTAGAATATTGGTATATAATAAGGGTAATATATGTATCAATGGCAAGATAAGTTATCCCCAGTTATTATGAGTTGAATACATTAATTATATATAGATTTTAATGTAGAAATTAGTGGAAATTTGATGTTTGAAGAAAAACATAGAAAATTGATATTTTTGGATTTTAATCACCAATATTGGTATGGAATTGAGAGTAAATTATATATTTGAGCTCGTGGGGTTATGGGTAAATTTTATCTTCAAAATTTTTGAAATTCGGCACGTGAGCCTGAAGGCGATTTTGTCGACTTTTCGAGCATATACACTACCTTTCCCAGACCCCACTAGTGGAATTATACTGCGTTGTTGTAGTTATTGTTGTTGTTGTTGAATTGTTATAAGCATTAGGGTATATATTTTCATGGTTTGCCTATTATTAGGGGTGCTTATCGGGCGGATTGGGCGGCTTTTTACTCTTAACGGTTTGGCTTAACGGTTATCGGCTTTTAAATGTATTAATCCATTAACCACCTGATAAGATATCGGGCGGATTGGTATCGGTTTAGCTCTTATCGGGCGGTTATTGGGCGGTTTATCGGCCTAACATACATATTCACTAAATATCTCTCATTCTCCTCGTCATAAAAATAATGAATTCCCATAAAAAATAATATTTTGAGGCAATATGATGCATTCAATTTTCTTTACCAGAGTCACTCAATTTGATTTTCGTGATTAGGAAATTAGCTTTACCATATCCGGCATGTTGCCGAACAGGAGGATTACAACCAAAAATAAATTAAAAATAGAACAAAAAAATTTCTAGATCCCGAGATTAAAAATGATTAAAAGTAGAAATACTTTTTTGCTAATCATTTTCAAGGATTTTAGTTTTATATATATATATATATATATATATATATATATATATATATATATATATATATATATATATATATATATATATATATATATATATATATATATATATTCATAGCGGTTCAACAGATTAGCCGTTAGGAAAATTGAATAATCCGTCCCTAAACCGATAAGCCGATAATAAAAAAAATTCAATGTGTTCCCCGTTCGTTAAGCCGTTAAGCTTTCGTTCGGATCGGTTTTCAGTTTCGGATCGGATTTGAACACCCCTACCTATTATGTGGCTAGTTTTGGAGCGTTGAGCATCGATTTGAGTCGTCGGAAGGGCTTAGAGGTCGGTTATGAAATTTTGGAGCTAGGTAAGTCTCCTTTCTAACGTTGTAAGAGGAAATTATGTAAGATATATGGATTTATATCTAGATATATGGACTTATATCTATACACATATGAACAATACATGAATAATTATATGTTATGTGCTATCTTAAGGTTTGGCCTAATTATGTGGTCTTATGGACATTATGTTAAGGGGGCCAATGTATTGTCATACTAAAGTGTAGGACTAATGTGTAGATACCCAAAAGTGTAACCTTAGTTTATGATGGGCTAACTAAGGTTACATATGTAACTATGGTTACATGAATGCTTGTGACTCTTGGGTTTGTAACTCTTGCAAGACATAACTCAAGACATAATTTTTGTCTTGTAACTCTTGTCTCTTGGGTTATGTAACTCCTAGAGTTATAAAGTGGGGTTATGGTTCCCATTCTTTAACAAGACAAGTTCTTTCTCTACCCATTGAAGTAAGAACCATTTGTCCATTGTCTTGCAAATAGAGTGGAAAACCATAAGCCAAAACCTTGATCATTGTCATAATACTATTTTGTAAACCTTTCATATATTGTTATTGTTGAGGATTCATTCTTGTGGTAACATACAAACCACAAGTCATTCTTGAAGAAATAATCAAGAGGTTCAAAAGCTCAAGGACAATCATCAAGAAGGAGGCTCAACTTTTCCACATATGGATTCAGGTTAGCTTCCGCTCATGTAGTTGTGAATCCGATTATTCAAATGAAGGTTGTTGTCTTTAGTAGGAATCATAATCCTAACAATTGGTATCAGAGCCGCCCTTCATTTTGGATAATTTGGATGATCATAAGGTTTATGTTATTTAAGAAATCATGTTTAAGTTTACTTAGAACTTTGTTCAAGAAATTCTACCAAGAAATAGCATGATCTTATGATTGTTATGATGATGATGTATTTGTTTATTATATCATTGCTTCAGCATGATTTTAGTAGGTTGACAACATGTTTATTATTTTTAAGATCCATGTTGAAAATCATGTGTTATTCAGAAATTTGTCACAACTAGTCAGACAATCGATTGTCAGGCTAGACAATCGATTGTCTGAATCGTTTAAAATTCTGGCAGTTAACTTTTGTGAGTTGAAACGTTTCCAGACTGAAAAATTTTTCCAGAAAAAATTCAAACAATCGATTGTCTAGCCTGAAAATCGATTGTTGGATGATCCACACTCAGAAAAATTTTTCCTTGTCAATTACACAGACTTAAAAAGTTTTTCAGAAAAAACCAAACAATCGATTGTCTGGTTTGACAATCGATTGTCTGGTCTAAAGACTATTTTTCAGAAAACGTCAAACAATCGATTGTCTGTTTTGACAATCGATTGTCTGGCCCAAATGACTTAGAAAAATTTTTCCTCGTGACTTCCAGTGACTTAAAAAATTCAGAAAATGTCAGACAATCGATTGTCTGTTTTGACAATCGATTGTCTGGTCCAGTAATGTTTAAGAAAAATGTTTCAACTCTCTTAAGTTTCAGTGAATGTTAATTGTTTAATAGTCCATCAATTCTTATATATCTAGAATTGTCCTATCAAGCAATCAACAATTAATATTCAAGTGTTACACATCTAATCTTGTAACACATTAAGTTGAGATTCATAAAATGGCTTAAGGAACTAAGATTTATAGCATCTTATATTTTAGTTTTTCAATTGAAGCATTAAGTTGCCAAAGTAACCTCTATTGTGTAGATTGATTAATTTTAAAATATGAGATGACTGTGGATGTTAGTCTTCCATGCGTTTAACATCGGCCCAAAGGAAGGTGTTATTTGGCAGGAATTCGAACATTCTTGTGGTGGTAAATATGAGACGATTATTTGGTTTTCCATGTGAATATTAAATCGGCCCAAAGGAAGGTTTAATGTTTGACAGGAGTTTATTGTCTATGTTTGATCACTACACCAAGAGTACCACTTGCAAGTTGTTTTTCTGTCCAAAGACTAAAAGCAATGTTGTGCTAGGTATCTTGTAATGGGAATTGCCTAATTTTGAATCTATAAAGTTAAAGTTCAAGTTTATGTAAGCATGTATTTAGTAATCCTTTTGTTCTATTTTCAGTAAACTCTTCTGCTTCTACGATCTCTGCCAACATCAATAGCATCCCTGTGCTTAACGGCACTAATTTTAAGGAATGGAAAGAGAACGTCATGATCGTTCTCGGTTGCATGGATCTTGACTTAGCACTTCGGACCGAGCAACCTACTCCTCTTGAGGATACATCCTCTCCTGATGACAGGAGGGTGATGGAGAAGTGGGAACGCTCGAATCGCATGAGTCTCATGATCATGAAGCGTGCAATCCCAGAATCATTCAGGGGCACTATGAATGATGAACCCAATGCCAAAGTTCCTTGAAAACCTCGAACAGCGTTTTATTCAAAACGAAAAGGCGGAAACAAGTACACTATTGAGTAAACTTGTTTCCATAAGGTATAAGGGCAAGGGAAACATTAGGGAGTACATTATGGAAATGTCTCATCTTGCTTCGAAACTAAAGTCACTCAAGCTGGATTTACCTGAGGAACTGCTTGTGTACTTTGTTTTGATATCTCTTCCTGCACACTTTAATCAGTTTAAGGTCAGTTATAACTGCCTGAAGGAGAAATGGTCTCTTAACGAGCTCATTTCACATTGTGTGCAAGAAGAGGAAAGGATAAAGCTAGATAAGACAGAAAGTGCTCATTTGGCATCCTCTTCTAAGGAAACTAAGAAGAGGAAGGGTAAGGAAGTTGCAGTTGCAAAGCCCAAGAATAAGCAACATAAGGAACCTAAGGTTGAAATCACTGCATTAGGTTGCTTCTTCTGTAAGGGGACTAACCATGTGAAGAAGGACTGTACTAAGTACCATGCCTGGCGTGCGAAAAAAGGTACATTTCTTTCTCTTGTTTGTTCTGAAGTTAATTTAATTTCAGTACCTAAGGATACTTGGTGGGTAGATTCTGCTGCTACTACTCATATAAGTATATCAATGCAGGGTTGCCTGAACTGCCGAAAACCAAATGATGGTGAAAGATACATCTATGTGGGTGACGGCAAGAAGGTGCCAGTTGAAGCTATTGGCAAATTTAGGCTGTTATTTAATACTGGTTTTCATGTAGATTTGAATGAGACTTTCATTGTACCGTCTTTTAGACGGAACTTAATTTCAGTTCCCCAATTGGACATGTCTGGTTATAAATGTACATTTGGGGATAATAAAGTTTGTCTCTTTCAGTGTTCAAATCTTATTGGTACTGGTGTTTTATCAACGTTTGATAGCTTATATTTGGTTGACACAATAACTTCAAATAAAGAAACTTTGCATACAAGTGGTACTAAAAGGAAATTAACTAATGAGAATTCCATTTCACTCTGGCATAAACGTTTGGGTCATATATCCATTCAAAGAATTCAGAAACTCGTGTCAGATGGAATTCTTGATCCTCTTGATGCCTCAAATTCGGATATATGTATTGAGTGTATCAAAGGGAAACAAACAAACAAGACTAGATTAGGTGCTACGAGAGCTTCGGACGTCTTAGAATTGATACATACGGATATTTGCGGGCCATTTCCTACTCCTTGTCGGAATGGTCAACAATACTTTATCACATTCATAGACGATTACTCTCGTTATGGGTACCTATATCTTATTCACGAAAAGTCCCAATCCATAGACGTGTTCAAATCATTTAAGGCTGAAGTTGAAAATCAACTAAGCAAAAGAATTAAATCCGTTAGATCTGACCGTGGAGGTGAATACTATGGTCGATATGATTGTTCCGGTGAACAACGTCCAGGGCCTTTTGCTAAATTCCTAGATGAGTGTGGGATCGTCCCTCAATATACTATGCCAGGAAGTCCTACGATGAATGGTGTAGCTGAGAGACGAAATAGGACCCTTAAGGATATGGTAAGAAGTATGATTTCTCGTACTTCTTTGCCAGACTCACTCTGGGGTGAAGCATTAAAAACTGCAACTTATATTCTTAATAGAGTTCCAACTAAAGCTACAATCAAAACCCCTTATGAACTTTGGACTGGGCATAAACCCAGTATTCGGCATTTACACATTTGGGGTTGTCCAGCTGAGGCAAGGCCTTATAGGCCAACTGAAAAGAAACTGGACGCTAAGACAGTTAGTAGCTATTTTGTTGGATATTCTGAAAAATCCAGGGGTTTTAAGTTTTATGATCCCACATCACGAACTATTTTTGAAACGGGAAATGCTAGGTTCTTTGAGGATATTGAGTTTGGGGGGTGGGGAGATAAAGTTGTTAAAGATTTTGTCTTTGAGGAAGAACATGTGTCTTTTCCTCAAATTGTTGATCTTGGTCTTACTGACTCGGATCATACAACTCCGGTTCAAGACAATCTCGAAAATCTCCCTCATCAGGAACCTGATATAACTAATGTAAATCAAACTCAACAACCTCAAGAAACTGAAATGCCATTAAGGAGATCTACTAGAGAGAGGAGAAATGCAATTTCGAATGATTATTATGTATTTCTCCAAGAACAAGAAAATGATGTTGGACTTGAGGAAGATGATCCAATCAACTTCAGTCAAGTCATTAAGTGTTCTAACTCTCAAAAGTGGATTGATGCCATGAATGATGAGATGAAGTCTATGAGCGATAATGACGTTTGGGAGCTTGTTACATTGCCCGAAGGTACGAAACCTATTGGTTGTAACTGGATTTTTAAAACCAAAAGGGATTCAGGGGGCAATGTTATTAAGTACAAAGCTCGTCTTGTCGCAAAAGGCTACACTCAGAAAGAAGGCATTGATTATAAAGAGACTTTCTCTCCAGTTTCATCGAAAGACTCTTTCCGGACTATAATGGCATTAGTAGCACATTTTGATCTTGAGCTTCATCAAATGGATGTTAAGACTGCTTTTCTCAATGGTGACATTGAGGAAACAATTTATATGGTGCAACCTGAAAACTTTGTTTCGGATGAATCAAAGAAAAAGGTTTGCAAATTAAAGAAATCCATCTATGGGCTCAAGCAAGCTTCTCGTCAATGGTATTTTAAGTTTCATGCAGTCGTTACATCTTTTGGTTTTGAACCGAATATTGCTGATGACTGTATATACCATAAGTTCAGTGGGAGGAAGTATATTTTTCTGGTTTTATATGTCGATGACATACTGCTTGCCTGTAACGATATAGCATTATTGCTTGAAACTAAGAAATTTCTTTCAAAGAAATTTGAAATGAAAGATCTTGGTGAAGCTTCTTTTGTATTAGGAATTCAGATTCTGAGAGATCGCTCAAAAGGCGTTCTCGGTCTGTCACAAAAGGGCTATATCGATAAAGTTCTGAAAAGATTTGGCATGCAGGATTGTAAACCATTCAACACCCCTGTTGCTAAGGGAGACAAATTTAGTCTCAAACAGTGCCCAGACAGTACTTATGAAATTTCGGAAATGGAGAAGACACCTTATGCTTCGGCGGTAGGTAGTCTGATGTATGCTCAGGTGTGTACAAGACCTGATATAGCATACATTGTTGGGATGTTAGGCAGATATCTTAGTAATCCAGGAATGGACCATTGGATGGCAGCCAAACGGGTCATGAGATACTTACAGAGAACAAAGGATTACATGCTTACATACCGGAAATCGGACCAGCTTGAGATCATTGGGTATACCGATTCCGATTTTGCTGGATGTCAGGATAGTTTGAAGTCTACTTCAGGCTATATTTTCATGCTTGCGGGTGGTGCTATCTCTTGGAGAAGCATTAAGCAAACTCTTACAGCTACTTCCACAATGGAAGCAGAGTTTATGGCATGTTTTGAAGCATCCAATGAGGCATTATGGCTGCGGAATTTTGTTGGTGGACTGCGTGTTGTTGATTCAATTCAGAAGCCACTTAGGCTATTATGTGATAATAGATCAGCAGTCCTTTATGCTAATAACAACAGTAGTTTGACGAAAGCAAAACATATGGACGTCAAATTTCGGGTTGTAAAAGAAAGAGTACAAAATGGACAATTGTGCATTGAGTACATTAGTACAAACTCCATGCTTGCGGATCCGCTAACTAAGGGATTGACACCAAAAGTTTTTCATGAGCATGTTGCTTGTATGGGTGTCAAATCAGATAAGGATTATGTATTTTAGTGGGAGTTTTGTATTGCACATTTTTGTAATTGTTCATTATATTCAGAAATTCAGTAATTCAGTTATATCTGCAGATATTCAGTTTTAAAGTTTATTGTACTCTTACAGTTTCTGTTTGATCTCAATTAAGTGAACCAGTTGGTAAATAGACATACTATTGACCACACTTTATGTTATTTCCATGCTACATACCCACACTTGATCCATGTCGTTGGTTATATTGATATACGTGATCTATGATTGGTTCTAGTTACGAATGAGTAACGACGAGCCCTTAGGTCCTATGTTGGTATGATTGATGGACCGGATTGTTCATGACAATTTTATTGTGATAGCAATTTTGCGCAACTAAGGTTTGTAACTTATAATATCAAGGATTGTACATATGTTTGTATATCTCGTCCAAGTGGGAGATTGTAAGATATATGGATTTATATCTAGATATATGGACTTATATCTATACACATATGAACAATACATGAATAATTATATGTTATGTGCTATCTTAAGGTTTGGCCTAATTATGTGGTCTTATGGACATTATGTTAAGGGGGCCAATGTAATGCCATACTAAAGTGTAGGACTAATGTGTAGATACCCAAAAGTGTAACCTTAGTTTATGATGGGCTAACTAAGGTTACATATGTAACTATGGTTACATGAATGCTTGTGACTCTTGGGTTTGTAACTCTTGCAAGACATAACTCAAGACATAATTTTTGTCTTGTAACTCTTGTCTCTTGGGTTATGTAACTCCTAGAGTTATAAAGTGGGGTTATGGTTCCCATTCTTTAACAAGACAAGTTCTTTCTCTACCCATTGAAGTAAGAACCATTTGTCCATTGTCTTGCAAATAGAGTGGAAAACCATAAGCCAAAACCTTGATCATTGTCATAATACTATTTTGTAAACCTTTCATATATTGTTATTGTTGAGGATTCATTCTTGTGGTAACATACAAACCACAAGTCATTCTTGAAGAAATAATCAAGAGGTTCAAAAGCTCAAGGACAATCATCAAGAAGGAGGCTCAACTTTTCCACATATGGATTCAGGTTAGCTTCCGCTCATGTAGTTGTGAATCCGATTATTCAAATGAAGGTTGTTGTCTTTAGTAGGAATCATAATCCTAACAAATTATCCCCATAGGTGAAATAATTGAACATATGCTCCTATTTGTGGGGGCTACGTACGCACGAGGTGACGAAAGCCCGTGCGTAGCTACTATTACGCTTAAGTCTAGGACCCAAAAATATGCTTACTTGTCGTATTTGTAAATTTATTGAAAATTTGAAAATTTAAAAGGCTTAAATCATATCAAACTTGGTAATCAAATTTCTAAAGGGCTAAACATCACTTTCTTGTCTGTTAAAAGAGAAATTATCATTCCTTTGGGTAATTGATTCCCTGATGTAGTATTGATTGACTGTTTGAATGCGTGTATCTATGTGTACCCGCGTCGCATGTATGATTCGCGAGCGGGGGCAATAGATGCATTTATGGTTCGTGTCATTCGACCCTTTGATAGTGCACATTTTATTTTTTTGTTGAATTGAGCCGTACGACTTCCGCATGATTTGAACATGCTTGTATTGCTTGCCTTGAGATTTACAAAATTTGATATTGCCTCCTTGGCCTAAGATAAATTGATAATGATGAAACATGAATTTTTGAAAATCTATTACTATTAAAAGAATTGTTTACCTACTTCATGATTAAATAAGTTTACAAACACTTTATAAAATCTATGATTTTTCACATTATTGATATTTTATTATTGGTCCACTAATAAGAATCGAAGTCGACCTCTCGTGACTACTTCTTCGAGATTAGACAGGATACTAACTGGTTTCATACTCATACTACACCTGCTGTGTATTTTTGTTGCACATGCACATGTATGCCTAGCGGCCTCATTGAGCGCAACAACATGGTTGATACGGAGACTTAGGTGAGTTGCACCTCGCGACATGGTTGATACGGAGACTTAGGTGAGTTGTACCTCGCGACACGACCCGTAGCCAGCAGAGTCTCCTTCAGAGTATTGCATTTTCTTTTTATCACATTTGTTTCCGGACAGTCATTGTATTACATTTTATTCCTAGAAATTGCTCATGCACTTGTGATATCAGATTCTGGGATGACTATGAGATTCTTCAGTATTTACATTGTAAAGATTATTTACTCGGTAAAATTCATTATTTGTTGATTAATATAAGAAAAAGAAATGATTTCAAAAATACTAAAATAAGAATTTAATTAACTTCTTGGTGTTGGCTTGCCTGAAAGTGATGCCCGACGTCATCACGACCTTTAATGGATTTTGGATCGTGACAATAAATCTATAATATTGGTAAATAATAAGGGTAAAATATGTATAAAATGGTAAATTATTAATTAGTTTTTCAAATTGAACAAATAAAAACAATATTTATTTTTAATATAATGGATAATTAAACTTGGACGTGAGTATTACTTAAAATTTCAATAAAGTAGATCACTTGAAGTACTTTACAAGGAAAACGAAAAGAAAAAGGAAGTTATAGAACTCATAGCACCTTTATTTCCTATCATTGCGGCAAAAGAAAACTCATTTACGAGGATTTAATGAAAGGTTTGGCATTTATTGACTCTCATTTTCCTCAGGTTCATTTATGAGTATAACTATACTATTTCATTTGGTGTCGATACAGAGATGGACCTTTTTCTAATAATATCTGTCATATAATAATTATTTATATAAAAGTTAGTTTTAAAAATAATTATTATGGTGTGTTATAATATATCTATTCTATAACAATACTTTCAAAATATATCGAAACAAACAAGATTATTATAGAAAGATTTGATTATATTTTGAAACTTGATAAATTCTAGGTTGAATTCTATTCTCACAACTTAAAAGTCATGTTTGGCCATGAGTTTTGCCAAAATAAATTTGAAATTTATTTTTAAAATTCATATTTGGCCATAAATTTTGCCCATAAGCCAAATCCAAATCAGTTATTGCGCTGATTTTGAGCCAAAATCCCAAAACTTGGGAATTAAATATATATTCCGAAATAAAGTTTGGAAAATATGCTTTGAAAACGTATGTCCAAACACATTTTCATCTTCAAACCAAATTTCACCCAAATCAAAATTTTCAAAATAAATTTGCGATCCATCGACAAACACTAGCAAAATATTTGATTAAGAATGAAATTCTCAATTTTACAACTGCTACTACTACAATAATTTCAAACTTAAAAGGTGAAATAATTTCAATAGTGCTACAATAATTTCAAACTACTACTACGTTACGCATAAGTTGTTGTACCTTTTTCTACAATATATCCAAATAAAAATTAAATTTCACCCGTAGATTCAGATTAGGAAGAGCAACGGACCTACACATTCACTAAAAAAGCTCCCCCACTCCACACACCCCTCCCCCCCCCAAAAAAAACAAAAAAAAATCTTCACATTAAGTCCTCAACAAATTCTCAAAACCTGAAAAAAGCAATTTGATTTTTGAATTCGATGTCTGATAGCTGCAACTCACGGCACTTCTCATGGCTGATGAAATCTTGCTTCCCCAACCCCCAACATCCACCACCCCACAACCCTACTCCCACCACCACCACCATTTCCCCCGCTACCATTTCTGAACTCCCAGATGACCTCCTCCTTGAATGTCTCTCACGGGTCCCACATTCTTCCCTCCGTTCTTTACCTTTAGTCTGCTCTCGTTGGTCCCACCTTCTCGATTCCCCGTCTTTTCACTTTCTCCGTCACCGTAATAACCTCATGCGCCTCACTCTCTTCGCCGTTTCAGTCTCTGATTCCACTCTTATTACTGCTAGTTTCAGATTGAAAAATGACTCTTCCTGGAAGATTTGCTCTTTTCAAGATGGGTCTTTATATTCTCTGTTCTCGCATTCTCGTTTGTCGGCGATTGGTCGGAGAATTTACGTCATTGGTAGGACGGCAATGCTCCGGTGTGATACCTGGACGGGTACTGTGGTTGTTAGAGAAGGGCCACTTTTCCCGAGGAAGAAGTTTGCTGCGGCGGTTGTGGGCGGGAAAATCTACGTCGCCGGAGGTTGCGCAAGGTCTGCAGCGGTGGAGGAGTACGATCCGGCGAGTGACGGGTGGAGCGTGGTGGCGAACGCTCCGAGGAAGCGGTACGGATGCGTCGGCGCGTCTGTCGACGGCGTATTTTATATCGTCGGAGGGCTCAAGATCGGCGGCGCATCAGGGAATGACGGGGTGGTTGCGCGTGGGGCAGACGCGGTGCATGTCTACGCGAGCTCGATGGACTTGTACGATGTGATTAATGGTGTTTGGCTGAGGAGCCGTGCCGTCCCCGGTGGCGGCTGCGTAGTGGCGGCGTGCGCGGCAGCTGGGCAAATCTATGTACTTTCTAGCCATGCAGTTGAGCTTTCATTTTGGAAGTTTAATGGGTCGCGTAAAAGCAACGGGTTTGGTGAATGGTGTAGGATAAAATCGCCACCACTACCGGCGCAGGTTAGACTAGACAGCACGGTGAGGTTTAGCTGCGTGGGGATAGGAGAGAAGGTGGTGCTAATACAAGTGAATGGTTGCATAGATGACTTGCTGAGGCGGAGTGGGAGGGTAGAAAGAGGGATGAAAGAGGGGTTGGTGTTGGTCTACGACTGTGCCGCCGGCGAATGGAGCCGTGTGGCCGATTTACCGGAGGTCATTCGCCGAGCCGCCTGCGTCTGTGTTGAATGCTAACTTTCGCCGTGTGATCTTGTATCATAGAAGAAAGTACTTGTAATTCATAACGTTGATAACATATCTCTGCATTCTTTCTTCCCCATTGGTAAAAGAAGCTTTTGGTAATCACCGTCTTCAGTGAGTTATTTTCAAATATTGGTTAAAACTTGCTTATAAAGATTTTATAAATAGATATAATTTGTTGTCTATGTTTAGGTCAATTTGTGATGTTTGCTGAGAAAATGGGGCTTTTATCTAGTACTTAATTGATTAGTAGTTTGGAGCAACTTATATGCACAGATTATAACAAATTGATTGTAATTTAGAGTGTATTAGTTGTTCAATATTATACTTGTATTGACTAGGGGTGTGCATTCGATTTATCGATTCGATTTTGACCCTTATCGATAATTATTTATCGACTATCGATTTGTACATATGCTTATCGTTATCGTTTCAATAAGGTTTCGATTTTTTCGATTTTGATTTTTTCGATTTCGATAACAAGTAATCGATTCGATTTATCGATAAGTCGATTCGAATGCACACCCCTAGAATTGACCTCTAAAGTGATTGCAAGTCGCCACTAGAGAAGCTAAAACTTAGAGCAAAAATTTCAGCCTTACCCAACCTCTGTGTGTCGGCCGAGCGTCATTTACGTTCCGTGTTTTGATTTAGAGGGTATTTGCATTGGTTTAAAAGCGTGAAAATAGAGAATGGGTTTGCCGGTTGATTTTGAAAAATTGATCCAAATAACTGCTCATTTAATATTTTAAATTAAAAATAGCCCACGGATCTATAGTTGGTTAATAGCCATGGAAATGGTGGTCAAAGCTAATGTGAAGAAGAATCTACAAGGAGAAGACAAGAGAAGAATGAGAAAAAAAGAGTACCAACTCACTTTATTTCCAAAAACTAAGTTATGTACAACCTACAACAGTATTTAACAGAGTATCTAATTTTAACACTAATTGATTTTCACTATTTCCTAACTAACTAATTCTAGTTAATATTACACTTAAATTTAATTATAGTTAGTTATCAGCTTGTCACTTAGCTGCTAGCGAACACTCCCCCTCAAGCTGATGATTCAAATAAGTTATTCAATCCCATTTTGTTAAGCAAGTATTCATGTTGAGCTTTTCCCAGACTCTTTGTGAGTAAGTGTGCTAGTTGATCTTCTGTATTCACATACTCAGTTTAATTTTCAGCAGTCCTTGACTTGGCTTTTTCCTCACAAAATGACAATCTATGTCAATATATTTTGTTCTCATGAAATATCGAATTGGCAGCTATTTGGATTGCTGCTTTGCTATCACATATTAGAGTAATAGGCAGCTCAAGCTTGACACCTAGTTCACTTTACAGACCTGTAAACCATGTAACTTCTGATGCACATGATGTCATACTTCTAAGTTCTGCTTTTGTTGAACTTATAAAAACAATACTTTGCTTCTTAGACTCCCAGGATATTAATGCATTTTGCCAAACTTAACTAAGTACCATGTAACTGATCTCCTTGCCTGTATGCATGCCCCCTGTTTGAGTCACAATAAACAATCAACTTACTCGATGATTCTGCAGGCATCAACAGTCCCAAACTCGGGGCCTCATTTATATACCTTACCACTCTCAGTATTGCTTCATTGTGAGAATTCTTAGGACAATGCATGAACTGACTAAGGACATGAACTATAAAAGCAATGTCTGGTCTGGTCATAGTAAGATACAATAGTCGTCCTACCAATCTTTGGTAAACACCGGGATTCTTGAGAGCTACATCCAAGTGAGCATTATTGGTATTGAAGCAGTTCTCATATTCTATGAATGTACTTCTGATTCAGCTCTAATGGTGTTCCAGATAGCTTTGCACCACTTAGACAGTTAGACTTGACTCAGATATTAACTTTAGAGCATACTTCCTCTGGCACATGAGAATTCCTTGTTTAGACCTTGTAAACTAATGCCTATGAAAAATTTCAGGTCTCATAAATCCTTTATCTTGAACATCTTCTTGAGATCTATCCTAGTGTCACACAACAACTGTTGGTTGTTCCCAATGATCAAAGGATCATCTACATACACCAGTATGATTACTATGTCACTCCCACCTTTCTTTGTGAAGAATGAATAATGATAATGACTTTGTTGAAACCCCATATGAAGTAAAGCTTCAGTCAACTTCATATTCCATTGCCTTGGCGCATGTTTAAGTCCATAAAGGGACTTATGAAGTTTGCAGACCTTCTTGTGAGTCTCCCCCTGTCTAGAAAACCCCTCAGGTATAAGCATATAAACTTCTTCAAAAAGATCTCCATTAAGGAAAACAATATAAACATCCATTTAAAAGATCAACCATTGTTTAGCAATGCAATAATAGATATGGCAGTAACTATCTTAGCCATAGGAGAAAATGTTTCACCATAATCCACACCTTCCTTTTGATTGTACCCTTAGCAACCAATCGAGCTTTGAACCTTTCTACCTTCCCAGATGCTTTATACATAATTTTGTAAACCCACATACAGTTAATATGTGTCTTTCCAGATGTAAGATCTATAATGCTCCAGGTATGATTGTCCTCCAGTGCATCAATCTCTAACTGCATAGCTTTCACCCATCTAGGATCAATAGTAGACTCTTTAAAAGTAGTTGGTTGTGAGAGAGCTGAGTATGTTATGAGAGGTTGTATGAAAGTTGGAGAGATGTGAGAGTAGTCTATATATGAGGTAATGAGATAAGTACATTTTGAGTGTTTGGAGATGGTGACAAAATCTTGAAGCTATACATGTGGCTTACTAAATATGGAGGATCCCCTGCATTCTTCAAGAGGCTCAGCAGGATATGATTAAATTGTATATGTTTCAGCAAAAACATCATCCTAATAATCACTCACAGTGGGAATGAAAGGTTCACAAGCTATGTCTGTAAGGAAGGAAGGAATTTCTGGAGAGGACTTTGATGATAAATGACCTGAAGCAGGCTCAGTTGAGTCTTCTACTGTAGGTGTTGCTAAAGGTGTAATGTGGGTCGGGCCAGGGCCTAAACAGGCCTTGTGGGCCGATCCTATGTGGGACCGGGCTTCATGGGATTTTAGTAGGAACCGACACAGGTCCGGGACCACGAAACAATGGCCCTTGGTTTAAGGCTGTATCCGGTTCCGGTTCTGGGTCTATTTGGGTCTGCGGTTCCGATTCTGGTGGTTCCGATTCTGGCGGTTCCGGAACCGCTGTTCTGGCGGTTCCAAGCGGTTCCCGGCGGTTCCGAGTTATTTATTATTTTTTTTTAAAAATCAATATCTTATATAGTAGTGATTAGTATATTGTAGAATATATTTTTATATGATGTACTATGTTATTAATTATAGTATATATTGTGTTTGGTAATTAGTATATATTGTGTATAAGTAGTGTATATTTTGTATATAAGTAGTATATATTGTATTTAAGTAGTATATATTGTATATAAGTAGTGTATATTGTGTTTGGTAATTAGTATATATTGTTCATAAGTAGTGTATATTTTGTATATAAGTAGTATATATTGTATTTAAGTAGTATATATTGTATATAAGTAGTGTATATTGTGTTTGGTAATTAGTATATATTGTGTATAAGTAGTGTATATTTTGTATATAAGTAGTATATATTGTATTTAAGTAGTATATATTGTATATAAGTAGTGTATATTGTGTTTGATAATTCATATATATTGTGTATAAGTAGTGTATAATTTGTATATAAGTAGTATATATTGTATTTAAGTAGTATATATTGTATATAAGTAGTGTATATTGTGTTTGGTAATTAGTATATATTGTGTATAAGTAGTGTATATTTTATATATAAGTAGTATATATTGTATTTAAGTAGTATATATTGTATATAATTAGTGTATATTGTATTGTAGTTAGTAATTAGTATAAATTGTATATAAGTAGTATATATTGATAAAAGAATATTGTCATTAGTGTATTGTGTTGTATGTTATATAAATATTCAAGGATTGATATAGAAGTAAAGACAAAGAAATATTGAGACAAAAGATATTCAAGGATATGATAAAGAGCATATTTATTGACCAAAATGGCATATCTTTCTTAGTCTTCCTTCCCCCAATGGAAAAAAAACTAAAAGAAGACATGCCAATGTACAAGTTACATCATAATTTATGCATTATTCCCTGAACATGACTTAACTCAGTTATCCCCTGTGGTGAACGCTTATTCTTGTTCCTTGGGGTTAATTCTATTGACAGTTGCACCCACATCATCGGCCACTTCAATTTTTTCGACATCTTTTGGAGTTCCTGGAGCCGAGCCATATGCTTCTTCACTGTCCTGTGTGCCTCCATTGATTTCTCAGACAAAGCCCCTATAATAATAATGCAATAAAATCCAGATAACAAAAAAGGTCTTTTAACTTTTCAGTCATGTTATATCACTCACAATAATAGACAAATACATATACTGAGCCATGTCGAATACAATGTCAAGGTCCATCAAAAGATAAGTTACTAAGGATTCAAATTGTTCAGGTATTAGATAATTGAATTACAGCAGATGTCAGATCCTGTAGATAAACTTACCTTAAAAGTTGATGCCATAAGTAGATCTTGAAGCTTAGGGACTATGTTTTACCGAACATATTTTTCCTTTACCGAACATATTTTTCAACGAAAATGCCATAATAATTAGCACGTAAGAGTTGAAAATCGTTGAAACTGAACACTTGAAAACTTCAATTCAACAACTTCACAATGTTTCACGAATTTGCAACAATAAATTAAGCACTTGCACTAGAAAGATTGAAAGAGAACTTGAGAGAGATTGAGAGAGATTGAGAGATATTGAGAGATATTGATGAATTGGTGAATAAAAATGAAAGAATGAGGGGGTATTTATAGTTGAGAAATGGAAAATAGTGTAACTATATAAAGTTTGGGGTTAAATTAAAGTTTGGGGGCCAAATGGCTATTTTTTAAACTTCCAAACGGCTAGTTTTGAAAAAGAACCGTTTGGAGCCGTTTGGAACCGCCAGAACCGTTTGGAACCGTTTGGAGCCGTTTGGAACTGTTTAGAACCGTTTGGAACCGTTTGGATTTTTCTTTTAAATTATCGTCACAGAACCGTTTGGAACCGTTTGGAACCGCCAGAAGCGGTCTGGTTCCGGTTCCGGTTCCGGTTCTGGCGGTTCCGGTTCCGCGGTTCCAACGGGTAGAACCGCGACATCACGGTTCCGGGGAACCGCCGGAACCGGAACCGCGGAACCGGCAGAACCGCCAGAACCGCGGTTCCGGTCCGGAATTGTGAAACTTACAGCCTTACATTGGTTAAGTGGGCCAGTCCTGGACCTATGTGGGCCCAACGGTTAATTTTAATTTTTTTTTTAAAAATTACTATCTAAGGCAATTCCTTACAAAAATTATATTATAGAATTGTGAATTCAAATTAAACAAAAAAATCGTAAAGAGATATTCAAAGAAATGCGTTATATAATTTTATTATAGCATTAATAAAACATGACAATATCTTTTTTGGTCTTCCTCCCCCCCATAGAATGGGCACAACAAGGTGCTAGTACCACCATTGAGGAGAAAAAAATAGATCAAGATGTGCCAAAATACAAGTTACATATTAATTTTACATGGTATCTGTTACAAATTTCATCACCGCTTCCAGGTGAAGATGCACCCTCCGCAAGTTCATCTAGTATTTCTTCGTAATCTTCGTCTACCTCTGGTTGTGATTTAACAAGTCCGAAATGTCTTCATTCTAAACGGATTCCAATCTCTGGAAAATACTGATTTTTCCAAGCTCTCCCTCATAGACGCTCTATAATCACCGACTTGAAGTCTTTCTTGATTGAAAGCGCTCTCCGATGCCACTGCTGAAGCTTGAATGGTTAAAATGCCTCGGGTCATCCTTTAAAGAATCGAAAAGTTTTTTTCTTTGTCCTTCCACCATTCTAAAATATTAAAAGAGTCGTCGAGATTCACTTCCTCAATTTCCTGTTTCAAATAAACTTCAAACTCATTTACGTGTGAATAATTAGTAGTACTAGAACTTTGAGGACCCCTGATCCTGGCCCAAGCAGTAAGTGATCTTACTCTTACAGTTCTTTTACATGATTGAGATCTAGAAGAAGGAGTTGGAACATTTAGTCTAGCATGATCTATTACAATTTGATAAGCACTATAAATAATTTAAGCATTCATTTTGATTGAGTTTTGTGCTACCGAAAATATAGACAACTCATCATCTTCAAGTGCTAAACCAATATAAACAGTTTGATACTAAAATTGAGGACCTCCTAATTTCATAGTAGGATTTAACAAGGCAGCAACACCATAAAGGATAATAGGAAAAATATATTTTTAAAACTTCTTCTCATAGAATCAATTGCTTGTTCATAAATTTTCCCACCCTCTGATAATAAGAAAATAAATTTGCAAGTTCTACAATATAAACTAAACAGTTAGAAATAGTAGGATAATACTGCCCAAAAAATTTATTTGTAGCAATACGAAATTTTTCAAAAAAAATCTACAAGCATTTTAACATTATCCCAATCCGCATTTGTAAGGTGCCCATCATCATCACTTACATGAGCATTAAACATTGAGTTTATGGGATTTCTATATTCATATGCACCAACTAAACTTTCATACATGTAATTCAATCTAGTTGGACAAGTTTTAGGAACCTTTCTTTCTCTTAGGCCAAATTCATCGCATCTATTAAAATATTCTCTAAGTCTACTTCTAGGGTTTGAATAAAAAAGTCAATGAGGATCCATTTTAATCTTTTCAATTTCAATATTTAAAATTTTCATACAATCATCCACAATTAAATGGTAAATATAAAAAAAATATCTAACATGAAAAATATTACTAAATGCAGGACTTAGTGTAATGGTAAGCAATGCTACAATATTAATGTTACTAGTAGCATTATCCATTAAAAATATTATTTTATCAATAATATAAAAATATCTACAAATATATGTAACCGTCCTAGAAATAAACTGCCCTGTGTGACGTGAAATCATTCAATAAGTGATAATGCACTTTTGAGTTATCCAATCCTAGAAATCAAATGACTGGTAATAGTAAGATAATCACGGTCGTTACTACTTCTACCAATATTAGTAGTAATAGCAACATGAAAATTAATATGATTAAATAAATAGCGTAAATATTGTTCATATTCATGTTTATATTTATAAATATCGCTCTTTACGGTTGTGCACGGCCATCCTTTATAAGTAGGATTAGAATCTTTTCTAATATATACACAAAGTGAAGGAAAACTATAGGGTAAGCACGTAACAGTAACCATTTTTGTCAATTCTTCCCTATCTTTTCATGGATTATAATATAAAATACTACTGATAACAATATTAATTCCCGGTTGAAATTGATTTGACTCGGTATTAGGGTCAGGCTGACTAGGTGCACTTGTCCCCTCGGCCGAAGCTTCCATATGAAGATATTTGACTTTATCTTGAGGGTGTAACATTATGTATCTCCTCAAACTTCTCATCCCCCAACCTCCAATATATTTAAAAGCTAACTCTTTGCCACAAGTTTTATAGTTAGCCCTATTTTTTCTCTTATTTCAAGGAAAAATGGCCAAACAAGAAATGTTTCAGCCCGTTTAGAAGGTTGTCTAGAAAATGTAGGGTAGAAACAAGGGGGTCAGTGTGACGACCCGACCTTCCGTCACGTGAGTTACCGCCCCGTTTCCCCCTTATTATATGGATTCATGTTTCAATATCAGTATTAGATTCGATCGGGTGTAATTGAATTGGTTTTGGTTGAAAATAAGGCACATAGCCTCTTAGAAGGAAGCTTATATTAGAAAAGTCAATCGCAAGTTGACTAAATGGTTTGAGGGCTCGGATGTGAACTTCGGTGGTTTGATTAGCTTCGAGGGATGATTTGTGACTTAGGAGTGCGATCGGATTGAATTTGGAGGTCCGGTGTAGAATTAGGCTTGAATTGGCGAAGTTTGAATTTAGACGGATTCCGGTTGATAGGTGAGATTTTATATCCGAGGGTCGAAATGGAATTTTGAGAGTTGTAGTAGATTTTTTTAGATTATTTTGGATATGCCTGCAAATTTTCAGGTCATCCGGACGTCGTTTAGTCGAGTTTTTAATCGAATGTGAGCTTCAGAAGTTTAAAGGAAAAATTAGGCTTGGATCTGTGGTGATTTGATGATTCTTGTGTTGTTGCATGTATTTTTATGATTGGAACAAATTTGTATGATGTTTTAGAGTAGGTTGGTGCTTTTGGTTGAGGTTCCGGGAGCCTCGGGGTGATTTCGGGTGATCAAACGAGCTATTTTCGGACTTAGAACTCAGCAAGTTTCCGCAGAGTGTTGCAGAGAATTTTTCTTCTATGCGTTCGCGTGGTGTGTGATGCGAACGCGTAGAGTTATTTGGAAGGTCTTGGAAATTTGGTCATTGCATTCGCTATAGCTGGTTCGCGTTCGCGTATAAGGGGTTGTTTGTGAATCGCGGTCGCGGGGAGGCAGATGCGTTCGCGTAGTTGGAACATCTGGTGCATTGCAATCGCGAGTGAAGTACTGCGTTCATGATAGAGTAATTTCTGATCAACATAATTTATTCAATGCGATCGCGTAGGGTTGATCACGTTCGCATAGAAGGAAAGTCAGCTGGGAAGACATGTTTTTATAACATTTCATCCACGACTTGGGTTCATTTTTCCATCATTTTTGCACCACCTTGAGAGCTTATTGATATATTTTTGAAGAGGGTTTCGATGGGAAATTATTAGAGGTAAGTCTCGTGGTCTAGAAACATCATTTAATCAAAGAATCATCCATTATTTCTCTGAAATTGGGTACAAAATTGAAGAAATTAGGGCTTGCTTTTTGCTATTTAAATTTGGAATTTAATGGACCATTTAAACTCCGATATTGATAAAATTTATATGTAAAAACTCGTGGCGAGACGAGGAATCCGGTAAAGTATGTTTTGTAATTTTTGAGAAGCGGGCCCAGGGCTCGAGTTTTGCTAGTTTCGAGATTTTTGTTATATTTCGATTGTTTTTGATTGGATGTTGTCCCATTAGCATATTATGATATATTTGTACTGATTTTAGTTAGATTTGATGCGCGTGGAGGCCAATTTGATGGGAAAAGGCGTCACGAGCGAGGAATTTCACCGATTCGAGGTGAGTAATACTTGGGAATAATATCCTGAGGGTTTGAAACCCCAGATTTGCACATCTTAGTACTGTATTGTGGTGACTTGCATGCTGGACCTGGTCGTGGAGTAGAGCACCATTGGGGATTGTGACTTGGTCCATCCCGGTTGTTGGTTTATACCGCGAAATTGTAAATTATTTGTTGTTATCATTACGACTTGGGCTCATTACCATACTTGGGGATTATTACCGATTATTTGAACTTTTATTGAACTATCATCACTGTTTTCCTCACTATTTGAAATATCATTAAACTCAGTCCATGTGATTTACACTGTTTTATGAACTCAGCTATATTTTTCTCAAACTTGGAGTTTTAACTAAAATTTGAACTATTGTTTGAGGTGAGTATTATTGTTTTACAGGCGCCCGAGGGGCTTTTTGACTATTTTGGACTGATTGAGGCTGAGGGTCATATGTGAGGGCATGAAGAGTGATGTAAGGAGACTTCTAGGCCTCGAGTATTATGTGTGCATATGCATATTCATGCATGGATCGGACTGCATGCCGCAAGAGCATATTGTATTGATCGGGCTGCACGCCGCAACATTATATATATTATATTAGATCAGGCTGCACGCCGCAGCATTATATATATTGGATCGGGTTGTACGCCGCAACATTATATATATTATATTGAATCGGGCTGCACACCGCAACATCTTTGCGCTTGGAATGTAGGAGCCCCTCTAGAGTCTGTACACACCCGCAGTGAGTGCAGGGTACCCATGGATCGGGCTACGCAGCGTAGAGGTCATGTTCATTGCACTGCATTCATGCATCTACTCCTGTTTGTACTACGTGGCACGACATTTAGCACTCATATATCATTGGCATACATACTGTTACTTGTCTTGTTGACCAGATACCTTTGTGTTATATGTTAAGGAGTATTGTGCCCAAGGGGCAGACCTATGAGCTAACTTGTTCTATCTGATATAGTATTCATATGTTAGACTGTTAAAAATAAAAGAGATATTTGAAAAGAGACTTTGTAATAGAGATTTTGAACTGATCTTTAGATTTTCAAAAGGGATTTTTCACAGTATTTCGGTTTCTCAAAAGGTTGTTCTGTCTTTTATAGCAGTTTGGTGTGCCCATACGTGTTTTCTTATCGCTCAGATATTATTCCCTCTTATTACCACTGATATGGAAGTATTCTCTATACTCCCTGCACCTTGCATGCAGTTGCAGGTACTGATCACTCGGCAGTGGGTTAGTAGCGGATTGACGGTATTGCTATCGTAGCTAATCAAGGTGACCGCCGGCGTTCGCGGCACTGAGATTTTTCTTCTTCTTGATTCCCAGATTTTACTCTATTTAATATAGACTTTAGAATTTTAATAAAGGTACTTCTATTGGGTTGTATTGGGTTGTATTTATATTGATTCGTGACACCCCGGTCGAGTTGTATTGGGTTGTATTTATATTGATTGATAGCATCAATTCATATTCGATCTATTATATAACTGACTAACTGATTTAAGTGGTGTTCTGAAACGGTGTGGCTGGTATTGTCTTCACGAGAGGCGCCATCACGACCGAGTTTGTGAATTGGCTCGTGACAAGTTGGTATCAGATCCTAGGTTACCAAGTCTCACGAGTCATGAGCAGGTTTAGTAGAGTCTCGCGGATCGGTACGGAGACGTTTGTATTTATCCTCGAGAGGCTGCAGAATTTTTTGGAAAAACTTCACTTTCTTGGAATTCTTATCGTGCGTACTTGATTCATCTTGAGGTATAATTCTTGAAATTCCTTTCACACGTCTATATGCACACATGACCGCTCAGTAGTATATGTGCCTGGATGGCTTGTGATTCCCCGATCGAGGGGCGAGATGTAATCTCCGTGAGTTCATGTTGGGCCAGTCAGGAGGACTTGAGGCCGGATCTTTGCCTATGGCTTGAGCACCGAGTCGCTGATTGTGTGAGCAAGTGTTTTGAACTTATATGTTCAGTAATGTTCTTATTAGCCGGGTTGGCAGAGGGATATCCATGTGATGAGTATGTCAGTACTGCGAGGGGTATCTTTGTAATTTTGGTAGTGACGAAGAAGTCTAATGGATAGCAGATGAGCTGTTATGTGTTTGTTTTTCTATTGCCATATGATGTGTAGCCCCAAGTTATGGGCGCATGAAGAATATTTTTCATGTCTCTTAGTGGGAAAAATGTACATTTCATGTGGCAGTATGAGCTTAGACTCAGGAAGACTAAATGGCGGTGCAATACGCGTATGGTGGTGGGAAGGTATGTTGAAATATTGAAAGGAGGCGAAACAGGTGGGTAACATCCTGCGAAGTATTTTTGAGGGGTATGATCCTTATGTGTGTGTTAGAAGGTCTCATGTGTAATTGAAGGGTATGTGTTGGAATTTGAGAATCTGGAGACGCTTAAGGAATGGACTCAATTGATGTGGAAATGAATGCGAGATTTGCAGAGGATGACAGTGCTAGATGATCTGTGTATTCACAAACTTGTAAATGACCTGAGTTTAATCTCACTATAACATTGTGGCATCATTGGATGTAAAAGTTCTATGAGTTGTTAAGAGTGCCTTGATATATGGCTTCGAGCCAAGTTGGGGAGGTTGCTGTTGGTCGGTCGATTGCACGATTTATGTGCAATGTTGGTTCCGTTTTGAGTGATGATGGCAGATTAGTTTCGGTTGTATAAATTGAGCCGAGGATGGCACGTGTGAAGGAAATTTTTTACAAAGGTTATATGGTGCTTCGTTGTTAAGAGGAAATACTGGATGTTCTGAGTTGTTGATGATAAAGAATGCTCAGTGTATAGAAAGGAAAAAAATGGATATTTGTATCTGTATGAAATCATGTTCTGCGGTGTCAGGGTACTTATTAGGCATGAGTGGTTCCGTTCATTCAGGACAAGTGAATTATAGCTAAATAAGAGTGAATGACTCTCGAGAATGGTTTTATGTGTTCAAGATTTTGCATGTAAAAATCATGTGTCTTAAGTTTGTGTATGTGTCTAGGGACTGTGTTTCATTAGAAAGATCAAGACTTGTGGTACTTTGTGTTAATCATGGAATTCTACGTATCTGCATTTGGAAGGTAATGGTAAACGAATTCAGAGTCGCAGGAAGTTCTTCAAGGTAAAACATTCTGGAATGTGGTATTTCTAGGAAACATTTGAGAGGGTATTCAGTGGCCTATCGGTCTTAGATAGTGTGGTTTTATGTGCGAGTCTCGTACGGTAACCTGGGTCGAGGTATTGTGGTGCTACAACAAGGAAGGATATCAAATCAAAGAGGAATCGGGAAGGAAATTGGATAAATGGAATAGCTTGATAATGAACCGAATCGGTATGGTAAGGATATGATTAATTATTGTATTTGTTCGAGGTAAGGAGCCGTACAAGTATTGTGCAGCAAAGCTTTTAAGTGCTGGCAGTGTGCTTAACTTGGTTTGGGTAGAAGGATTCAGTCCTGGCAGTTTAGCTTGTGCAATGGAATTGGGAGAAAGAGTTATTGATGTGTTTTACCGTGGTTGTAAAATGAGTATATTCCTATGGGTATGCAAAGCATGGGGTGTGCAATAATTTTTCTCCTATATGGGACCATGAAAGTTCTTGACTAGCTAAGTGCATCAATGTTTGCATTGTAGAAGAGAGATAGAAGTCCTCATGTTATCCTAGTGTGGTATGGTCTATGTGTCTTGATATGGAGAATTGGGATTTGCGTGTTCAAGATTTTGGTTCAGTTCATAATGGGAAGTCAATTGAATTCTTGAGCAGCACGGGCAGTTGCAGGTGAATGAAGAATCGACCTTCAGATGATTAAAAAGATGGTATTGCTATTATAGTGGTTTGACAAGGGTATATGTTCAGTCAAAGAGGGTAAGGTGATGTAAACTGATGATACTTCAATAGTATTGCGACATTTTTTTTGTGGGATCGACTATTGATAATTGGGTTGTTGATGGCCCAGGGAAATTCTTGAATATCTTTCGTGGTATGAATGAATACTTGATGTTTGTTATGTATTCGTACGGTAGAGTATGGGATCAGGCATAGTGATTCATGTGTTATATGTGTTGGAGACTAGAAGTTCTAGTGATTCGACTGTGTAGTGGTTGTAGATCGTGTGTATCGTCATCGTCTAGCGGTTATTGGAAATTAGAGGTCCGAGTGGGTCTTTCTTTGCATGGTATGTTAAATTTGGGTTATGGTATTAGATGGAAGACTGGTTGTTCCAGTGTCAGATTGTCTAGGCTAATGTGTTATGGGCTATGTCGGAAAATGCCACAGGCTGCGTGGCAAGGTGCATCAGATTATGTTCTAGCAGGATAGCCTGTATTCCAGAGACCAGGGGACGACTGTCAAGCATTACTTTATTGGTTGGGCCTTCGTGGAAGATGTAAGTGCAGAGGTTTCTACCATTGATTCAGTTCCGGTATTGAGGTTTCAGATGCGTTTCTTGTGGTCGGGCATGAGACTATATGTGTTTATTGTAATGAGCAGATTTGGCTCGATGTGCATCTTCTTTTGTGAAATATATATGTGGATTGGGTGGCACGCCGCCACGGGTATGTTATCTGGACCGTCCGTAATAGCGTGATATGGAGAATAGTTTACTATATGTTACTTTGTATGCCTTGCTTCCTGATTTATGAGGAAGGTTCATATTGGGTGTTGCTCGGCGAATAGAACATCGGTTGCGACCTTTCAGGATTGAATAGAGTATATTACTTACTTCACCGTGGGTGTGATAGATTGTTGGGTTTCAAACCTCAATCTGTGTGTGGCTGATCGTGTTGAGCATGGTGACTTGAGGTGCTTCATGGGTAATAGTGTTGGATAGGATCACGCGTTGTGACAAGGCCACGTGAAGTTATGACCTTTCGAGGGGAATACATGTACTATATTTCTATGATGCGAGACGTGATCTCAGTTTTGTATGGTAATGGTGCTGTTGACCTTGAGGTACAACTCTTTTGTTGAGTCATTGTCATGATTTCAGTATGTTCAGACTGCTTCTCATTGGTGCGTGTACTACGCAAGTTGTGGCTTAGGCCTCTGTCGAGGTGTCATATCACCAGAAGGGTGGTTAGAGTCAAAGTGATCAATAGAGTCATTAATGAGCATGGGCCAATTTGATTTCAGCTTGTTAGAAAGGTAATATCGAGGTTTGGCTCGGAAATCTGTTGTAGTATAAGCCAAGAGGGAAATGGATTCATGAATGGTTGATCTGATAGATGGTTTCGGTATATTGCGTGTTTCAGTTACCGTTGGCAGTATATGAAAGTGTGGGAATAAGACTTTAGCTAACAAAAAGGTTTTCTATCGATATCCGATTATCGTGGGCAATTGCCGTAGATGGAGGTTATCGCTGCATGTGTTTGAGTTATGTGGGATATCATATGATTGCATCCGAGGTTGCAGGTATGGAGTATTACAGTTGGTCCGGGTTTATTCTGAATATAGATGTGAGGTTCTGATCCTATGTATAACTTCGGAAAGTGCAATGCGGTCCTACGATTTATGGGTTAGATGGACTGTGAAATTTCAGTTATGTGTTGTTGGACCTATAAGAGATAGGGTGACGTGGGATCACCCCGGGTATATGCTTGGTAAGATCATTCAACTATTGGGTTGCTTCTAGTACAACTCTGGGTACGCTCGAGGATGAGAGTTTGTGTAAGTTGGGGAGGATGTGATGAACCGACCTGCCGTCACGTGAGTTACCACCCCGTTTCCCCCATATTGTATGGATCCATGTTTCAATATCAGTATTAGATTCGATCGGGTGTAATTAAATTGGTTTTGGTTGAAAATAAGACACATAGCCTCTTAGAAGGAAGCTTATATTAGAAAAGTCAACCTGAAGTTGACTGAGTGGTTAGAGGGCTAGGATGTGAAATTTAGTGGTTCGGTTAGCTTCGAGAGATGATTTGTGACTTAGGAGTGCGATCAGAATTGAATTTGGAGGTCCGGTGTAGAATTATGCTTGAATTGCGAAGTTTGAATTTTGGCGGATTCCGGTTGATAGGTGCGATTTTTGATCCAAGGGTCAGAATGGAATTTCAAGAGTTGAAGTAGCTTCGTTAGGTTGTATATATCTGCAAATTTTCAGGTCATTCGGACGTCGTTTGGTCGGGTTTTTTATCGAATGTGAGTTTTGGAAGTTTAAAGGAAAATTTAGGCTTGAATCCGTGGTAATTTGATGATTCTTGTGTAGTTGTATGTGTTTTTATGATTGGAACAAGTTCGTAAGATGTTTTAGAGTAGGTTGGTATTTTGGTTGAGGTCCCGGGGGCTCGGGATGATTTCGGGTGATCAAACGGGCTATTTTTGCACTTAGAACTCAGCAGGTTTTAGGTGAGTGTTGCAGAGAATTTTTCTTCTATGCTTCCGTGGTGTGTGATGCGAACGCGTAGAGTTATTTGGAAGGTCTTGGAAATTTGATCATTGCATTCGCAATAGCTGGTTCGCATTCATGTATAAGGGGTTGTTTGTGAATCGCGATCGCGAGGAGGCAGATGCGCTCGCATAGTTTGAACATCTGGTGCATTGCATTCGCGGGTGAAGTACTGCGTTCGCGTAGAGTAGTTTCTGGGTCAACATAAGTTGTTCTATGCGAACGTGTAGGGTTGAGCGCGTTCGCATAGAAGGAAAGTCACCTGGGCAGACATGTTTTTATAACATTTCATCCGCGACTTGGGTTCAGTTTTACACCATTTTTGCACCACCTTGAGAGCTTGTTGATAAATTTTAAAGAGGGTTTCGACAGGAAGTGATTTTAGGTAAGTCTCGTGGTCCAGAAACATCATTTAATCAAAGAATCATCCATTAATTTTCTGAAATTGGGTACAAAAAATGAAGAAATTAGGGCTTGGTTTTTGCTATGTAAATTTGGAATATTATGGCCCATTTGAACTCCGATTTTGATAAAATTATATGTACAGACTCGTGGCGAGACGAGGAATTCGGTAATGTGGGTCTTGTAATTTTTTGAGAAGCGGGCCCATTTTGCTAGTTTCGAGATTTTTGTTATATTACGATTGTTTTAGATTGAGTGTTGCCCCATTAGCATATTATGATATCTTTGTACTGATTTTGGTTAGATTTGACGCGCGTGGAGGCCAATTTGAGGGGCAAAGGCGTTGCGAGCGAGGAATTTCACCAGTTCAAGGTGAGTAATACTTGGGAATGATAACCTGAGGGTTTGAAACCCCGAATTTGCACATCCTAGTGTTGTATTGTGGTGACTTGCACGCTGGACCTGAGCGTGGGGTAGAGCACCATTGGGGATTGTGACTTGGTCCGTCCCGGTTGTTGGTTTTTACCGCAAAATTGTAAATTATTTATTGTTATCATTATGACTTGGGCTCATTGCCATACTTGGGGCTTATTGCCGATTATTTGAACTCTTATTGAACTATCATCAATGTTTTCCTCACTATTTAAAATATCATTAATCTAAGTCCACGTGATTTACACTGTTTTATGAACTCAACTATATTTTTCTCAAACTTGGAGTTTTAACTGAAATTTGAACTATTGTTTGAGCTGAATATTATTGTTTTACGGAACCGGAACCGCCAGAACCGGAACCGGAACCGGAACCGGACCGGTTCAAGTGGTTCCAAACGGTTCCATCCGGTTCCAAACGGTTCCGCAACGGTCCGATTTTTTTTTAAAAAAATTTTTTTTTTTAAAATTTCCAAACGGCTCTTTTTCAAAATTAGCCATTTGGAATTTTCAAAAATAGCCATTTGGCCCCCAAACTTTAATTTAACCCCAAACTTTATATAATTACACAATTTCCCATTTCTCAACTATAAATACCCCCTCATTCTTTCGTTTTAATTCACCAATTCATCAATATCTCTCAATCTCTCTCAATCTCTCTCAAGCTCTCTTTCAATCTTTCTAGTGCAAGTGCTTAATTTATTGTTGCAAATTCGTGAAACATTGTGAAGTTGTTGAATTGAAGTTTTCAAGTGTTCAATTTCAACAATTTTCAATTTTCAAGAAGTTGTTCGTCAATCCGGTAAACTTGTTTCAACTCTTACGTGCTAAGAATATTTTTATGTGTTGTTATTTTGCTTAATTATAATTATTATGGCATTTCCATTGATAAATATGTTCGGAAAAGGAAAATCTAAAACCGGTGAAAGTAGTCGCCAAAATACTACCCCTCCCCCGGCTCCCCGACCTAGAAAAGATAAACAAGTTCAAAGTAGTAGCCAACCTAGAAATACTAATGAAACCTTCGGAATCCTTGATAGCGATCACCCATGTTTTCAATTAGCGATGTTGATTTTCTACATGATGTAGCAGTTGGTGATAGAATAGACGATGATATTATGAATATTCTTTATCCTAATGCACCTATCTTAGAGGGAAATGAGGTTGATGATGATGACGAAACCCAAGCTCCGGTAGATTTAGATGATACACCTACTAGTCCTGCTACTAATGAACCGGAACACCCACCCGTACAAACTCCCACTTTTAGTAGACAACCTCCTAAACGTTCAGAAACTTCATTAGTTTGGTAATTTTTTATTCAACTAAGAGAACAAAATAAGGCTAAGTGTAAATCTTGTGGGAAATTACTTGTGCATAGGTATACTGGAGATCGTAGCGGCACAGGTAGTTTAGTTAAACATATAAAATTACACCCGAGCGATAAGGCTAGATATTTCCAATTGAAAGCGCAACAAGAGGGGAGGACAAGTCCTGATTCTACAGTTAACCCAAGTACTGGTTCAAATCTAGTTCAGCCAGGAATAAACACAGTCACCGGAGGTATATTGTATTACGATCCAAATAAGGATCGTGAAGAATTAGCTAAAATGATTACTGTTATGTGTTTGCCTTATTCTTTGGCTTCTAATCCTGCTTGGATTCATTATATTAGAAGAGTATTTAATCCTACGTATAAAGGTTGGCCTCGCGCCACTGTTAAGGCCGACATTTATAAATACAAGCATGAATATGAACAATACTTGCGTTATTTATTTACCCATATAAGTAATCGTATGTCTATTACAACTGATATTGGTAGAAGTAATAATGATTGTGATTATCTAACCGTAACCAGTCATTGGATAGACGAAGACTGGACAATGCAAAAACGCATTATTGCATATAGAATAATTAATTCACGGCACACGGGTAAGTTTATTGCTAACATTGTTTCAGATGTATGTAGATATTTTTGTTTTAGTGATAAAATAATGTCAATTTCCATGGATAACGCTAGTAGTAACACTAGTGCAATAGGTATTTTAACTAGAACACTTAATCCTGCTTTTACTATTATTTTTCATGTTAGATGTATATGTCTTATTTATCATTTAATTGTTGGTGATGGTATGAGAATTTTAAACATAGAAATTGAAAAGGTTAAATTCGCTCTTAATTGGCTTTTTTATTCTAACTGTAGAAGTAGACTTAGAGAATATTTTAAAAAATGTGACGAATATGGCCTTAGAGAAAGAAAGGTTCCTAAACCTTGCCCGACTAGGTGGAACTACATGTACGAAAGTTTAGTAGTGGCGTACGAATATAGAAACCCAATTAACGCTACTTATAATTCTCGGGATTGTGGGGAGGAAGATAATGACATGCTAACTAATCAAGATTGGACTAACGTTAAAATTCTTTTAAATTTTTTAGAACATTTTCATGTGGCTACAACTGCTTTATCTGGCCAATATTATCCAACTATTTCTAACTGTTTAGTTTATATTGCCGCACTTGCTAATTTGTTTGTTGATTTTAACGAGGGAGGGGAAATTTATGAAATTGCAATTACTGAAATGAAAGAGAAGTTTAAAAATATTTTTTTCCAATCCCTCCTATATTTGGTGTGGCTGCTATGTTAAATCCTACTATGAAAGTAGGAGGTCCTAACTTTTGGTATTCTATTATTTATCACGCTTTAGATCTTGAAGAAGAAGAAATGGCTACACTATCTGATGCGAAAGCATCAATTACAGTGAATGCTCAAACTGTTTATAATACTTATAAACAGGCGTTAGAGCATGCTAGGCCTAATATTCCAACCCCTACTTCGTCCACATCACATGCGTCTAAAAGAGCTGCTGGCTTAACAGCTCTTAAATCGTGGACGGAGTTCAGGGGTACTCAAGATGAAAATGTAGATGATTTTTCCCATCTAAATGAGCTTCAAGTTTATTTGTCGCAGGGACTAGAGAATGAGAATCCAGACGGCTCTTTCGACCTTTTGGATTGGCGGAAGGCAAGGGAAAAGCATTTTCCCGTTCTTGCAAGGATGGCTCGGGATGTTCTGTCGATTCAAGCGTCAACTGTTGCATCGGAGAGCGCCTTTAGTCAAGAAAGACTACAAATAGGTGATCACAGGGCGTCGATGCGGGACATCTTGGAAAAATCAGTGCTTTTTCGAGATTGGATTCGCGCAGAAAGAAGGAACTTTGGGCTAGCTGAATCACAACCAGAAATAGATGAGTGCTATAAAGAAATGCTAGCGGAACTTGCTCAGGAAACATCTTCACCCGGAAGTGGTGATGAACAAGCTTCATTTCCACCACCGCCAACACAACCACCTCCAAACCTTGAAGGTTTTATGAGATTTGTTAGAAATAATACATAAACTATGATGTAACTTGTACATTGGCATGTCTTCTTTTAGTTTTTTTTCCTTTTAATGGTGGTATTAGTACCATGTTGTGCTCATTCCATTGGGGGAAGGAAGAATAAAAAAAGATATGCCATTTTGGTCAATAAAATGCTCTTTATCATATCCTTGAATATCTTTTGTCTCAATATTTCTTTGCCTTTAATTCTATATCAATCCTTGAATATTTATATAACATACAATATATAACATACAACACAATATACTAATGACAATATTCTTTTATCAATATATACTACTTATATACAATTTATACTAATTACTAACTACAAGTCTACAACACAATATACACTATTTATATACAACATATACTACTTAAATACAATATATACTACTTAATTACAAAATATACACTACTTATACACAATATATACATATTACCAAACACAATATATATTATACTAATAACATAGTACACTATATAAAATACATTCTACAATATACTAATGACTACTATACAAGATATTGATTTAAAAAAATAATAATAATAATCAGAACCGCCGGGAACCGCCAGAATCGCGGAACCGGAACCGCCAGAACCGGAACCGGACGGTTCCGGAACTGTATGGTAGCAGTTCCTGCTCCGGAACTGCCAGAACCAGAACCGCAGAACCGGAACCGCCAGAACCGGAATCGCAGACCCAAAAAGACCCAGAACCGGAACCGGATACATCCTTAGTTGGATTACCATAAAGAGCATTCATATATTCTAGGTCTAAGTGTTCACCACCTCCAATATTATGCAAATATTGACTCTCAATAAATTGTAATAAAATATTATCACAAGAATAGAGCATGTGGATGGCGGGTTTGAGGTTTGGGTAGGGTGCCCGGGTAATTGGAGGAGGAATAGATTGGCCACTAGATTCACCACCCTTGGATTTTTCCTTATTTTTACCAAATATTTTTAAAAAAAAATTCCATCTTAATTAATCAAACAATACAAAAGTGAATAAAATAAAACAAAACTATAATACTAAAACTTAAGAGTTGGAACGAATTTACCGAATTGACGAACAACTTGTTGAAAATTAATTATCATTGAAGACTTGAATACTTCAATCCACCACTTCACAATTTTTCACAAAAATTGCAACAATAAAGTAACTATTTATAGAAGAAAATTAGAGAGAGATTGATGATTTTGTGAAAAAATAAAAAAATGAGAGGGTATTTATAGTTGAAAATAGGAAAAAAGTGTGATTATAAAAAGTTTGGAATTAAAACAAAGCTTGGGAGGTTAAATGACTATTTTATAAATAGCCAACGGATAGAAAAGACCATTTTTTAAATGCCATCACGGCTAGATTGGCAGAATTTTTTTTAAAATTTAGCTGTTGGGCCAATTTAGGCCCACTTAGGACCGATTGAACCGACCCTCTTACCAGCCGGTCCTGGTAGGGCTGTGCACAGATTGTATTGGATCGAATTTAGTATATTTTGAATTTAAATTTCAGATTCTAGAAAATGCAATTCGAATTCGATCCGAATTATATCGGATTGGATCAGATTATAAAGTTTGGATCGGATTGGATTATTATGCCTCAAAGTTAAACTAATATGTATATATTCTTTGTAAAGAGGTAATACATTAAGAAAAATTCATGTTTATGCAGTTATGAGAGTACTATGGTACCAATATAACTAAATCTAGCAATTGTAAAGATAATAACTTGGAGGTTGATGTAAAGAAAATAATTACTATCCGAAATTAAAGTGTAGTATATATACATGCCCTAATAATTTTAAATTTCGGATCGGATCAGGATATACCAATTCGAATCTGATCCGAAATTCAAAATTTAAGAAACACAATTCGAAATTCGATCCAATCCGAAATTTGAAACCCAAAATTGAACAGATCGGTTCAGATTTCGAATATCTTATCCAAATGAATAACCCTAATTCCCGGTCTCGCGGCCTAGTAAAGAGACTGGCCCACCTGGAAGTCGACCCCTACCCGGCCCTAAACACTTAGGCCCGTTTAGGCCCACTACCCATTTGGGCTCGCGGACCAGGGCCTAACCGACCCATATGCCACACTTAGTTGCAGCATTCAACTCAGGAGATAACAAATCCAGGACAGGGAAAACCAAATTCTTGAATCTCTAACATGCTTGAAATGAAACGCATTTTCATGGAACATAACATTTCTATTTACCATAAAGGTTCTGGAATGCAAGTTATACAGTATATACCCCTTTTGTGTAGAGCACAACATGCACAACTCTAGATGAAAACTTGTCCAAAACTTTAAGAGTTGTTGCATAACACAAACAACCAAATACTTTGAGATAAAATAAAGAAGGTGGATGCAAATATAACTTCTCAAAAGGTGATCTGTATCCAATTATCTTAGAAGGTAATATATTGAGTAATATCAACACATTCTCCCCTAAAATCTTAGAGGCACAACTGCTAGAGATCTTAGGGATCTAGCCATTTCCAAAATAGTTTTATGTTTTCTTTCTGCCACCCCGTTCTGCTGGGATGCGTAAACTTATGTACTCATATGAACAATGCCAAGACTAGACGATAAATGCCTGAACACAGTACTAAAAAGTTCACTTCCATTATCAGTTCTTAGAATTTTAACAGTAGTAGAGAACACATTATTTGCTTGAGTAATAAAATTTCTTAGAACTACAATTGCTTCTGACTTAGAATTTAAGAGAAAAATTCAAGTAAATCTATTTTAATTATCAACTATGGTGACAAAGTACCTTTTACCATAATGTGTAGGTACTCTATATGGCCCCCAATATCATAGTGAACTAATTCAAAAAATAGATGTTGTTGTAGTATTACTCAACTGAAAAGGCATCTTGATTTGTTTAGCAACAGGACCTACAGTGCAAGACTGATTAGAGTTACCTATTTTCATCTTACTCACTGTCTATATATTCTTTATTATGCCTATGGAGCATGTCCTAATATCTTATGCCGTAAACTTCAAATTCTAGAAACAAACACACTAGAAGAAGTACGAAAAATAGAAGAAGAAATAGAAATATAATTTGTTGTGTTGACACACTTATTTGTTGCCTGAGATGAGGCTGATATAGAAGTACTCCCATGCAGTATGTACAACCCATACTTTTTTTACCAATCCCCTTCACCTGGTCACTAAAGAGGTCCTAAAAAATACAGAGGGCAGGGAAGAATCCAACCATACATTTTAGTTCCTTATTGAGTTTTGAAACTGAGAGCAGGTTGAACTTAAAGTCAAGAATGTAGAGAACATTAGAAATTTCCTGATTACTTAATACAGAAGTATTTCCTGTGTGTGATACTGGTACCACATTTCCAGTAGGTAAATGCACTTTGTTTTCTCATGTGTTTGGAAGTGCCCTATGATTGTGGAGTATGTCTAGGATTGAAGTCATATGATTTGATACCCAATTTCAACAATCCACTTGTCATTAATACAATAAGATATAAAATCATTCACTTTGCTCAGAATACCCGCAACGACTAATTTTCTTGATGAGTCTGATCATTCTATGCTTTCTTTGGGCAATAGATAAACAATCTATTGATACTGTTCAGGAGTAAAGACATGAGCAGAATGTGGCATTTGCTGGAAGAAAATAGGTTGATTAGTTGGTTGTGGAACACCTGAATTAGAGTGACTTCCTCCTTTTCCTTGTTGAGTCACACTAGAAGCTATATTGCTCCCCATAATATATTTGTCTGTATAGTTTACCTATGCACTACACACTTTATTACTGTCCAGTATTGATTCCCTTCTTCTTGGATTTGAAATCCGGAGAATATCCAAATAACTTATAGTAATTTTCCTTTGTATGTCCCTTGTAGTGGCAATATTCACACTGAGCTTGACTCTTCTTTGGTTTGTAGTTTCCAATATTATTTGTGTTCTTGTTGGTATACATAGCTACATTCTCCAAGGTTTTAGAAACTTGAGCTATTTGTGTCATATTTGCAAGGTTTCTTTGACTTTCCTGATCAACTAATATAGAATATGCCTTATTTATACTAGACAAAGGGGACATCATCATGATTTAGCTCCTTGACTGAGATAAGGATTCATTTAATCCAGTAAGAAACTGAAGAAACCTTTGATATTCAAAGTGTTGAGCATACTTCTTTGACTCAGGACAGGGACAACTAGGACATGGCATAAGAACATCAAACTCATCCTAAAGCGCTCCTAGTTTGGAGAAATAGTTGTTACAATCATAACTCCTTGAGTTAAAGTATGAACCTCCCTATGTAGGTACAATATTCTGGAACCATTTACTTTATCAAATCTCTCTGTTAAGTCTTCCCAAAATTTATGAGCACTGCACTACTTAGCAAACTCGGCCTCACTGCATTCATTATCCATGACAAAACAATAGTATTCACTTTCTCTCACACATGGAGTTCAGGCTCAAAGCTAGATTTAGAAAACCTACCATCGACAAATCCTAATTTACTCTTACCTAGCAAGCCAATTCTCATTGCGTGATTTCGCAAATCATAGTTATCAGATCCAGTAAGTTGAAGTAAGATAAGAGAACTACCATGTGTGTCAGTTGGCTATTGATACAGAGGATGATTATGATCAATGGCAGGGAAGGAGATACTAGTCATGAAATTGCCATTCGCTGAGGTCGTGGCAGTGTGAGTAGGAGTAGTATTGTTGATTTGATCATCTTTAACCGCCATTGTTGACCGGGAATTGGCTTCATAGAACACAATTTATAAACCCTAGCTTCAATCAAGAATTACACTGAGACAATTTGGCACCTCAAATTGTAGAATTGAAGCAACTTAGATGAAGAAACTTGTTCGCAAACTTGCTTAGATCCACAACTTTGATACCATGTTAGGAACCATGAGAATGGTGATCAAAGCTAATGTGAAGAAGAATCTAGAAGGAGAAAATGATAGAAGAAGAGAATCAGCTCACTTCATTTCCAAAAATTAAGTTCTGTACAACCTACAAAAGTATTTAACAGACTAACCAACTTTAACACTAACCGACTTTCACTAACTCCTAACTCTAGTTAATATTACACTTAATTTAACTATTGTTAGCTATCAACTTGTCACTATATATATATGTGTGTGTATATATATATATATATATATATATATATATATATATATATATATATATACATACTATGTATAATCTATGTATACCAGTTAAAAAAGTAAATATTGAATTTGACCGGCTATTTATGTAACAATCTCTTTTGGATTGGTAATTAAAAAAATAGTTAGCATTTGAAAAGTAATTGAAAAGCATTACCATTTTATGCGAAAATAAAATCTGGACAAAAGTACCCTAACTGAAACACGGATAGTTCCAACGTAATATGTTGAATTATGGAACTCATGCGTCTAAAATTCTAGCATATTATGTTGGAACTCTAGTACGTTATAAAATTCCATCACATTGTGCTGGAATTTCATATGTAAAAAATATTGAACTCCAGCATATTATGCTGAAATATTTCCGTATTTGTAAGCCTCTTTTTTGTTTATATTTTATCTTCACATAAAAAAAATTAACAAAATTTTGATTGCTTTTGAAATTGTGGCTATTTTGCAACTATTAGTTCTAAATTAGGCTCTTGATGATTTAGCCCTTTAAAAACTTGTTAAAATAGCTTAAAAAAATGCTTTTAACTAGAGGTTTTGTTTTTTAATTCTATTTTTATTGGGTGTGAGGTTTTGACGAAAAAATGGAACTGTCTACCTACATGTTTCTGACTTCATAGCAAATTGTTTCCGCATAATTTTGTTATAACTTATTAACGTTGATACTTCTTTAATTAAATTAGTTCGAGGTGTAATAATATATGTTATATTGGTGTTTAATTTGTAGATATGATGCATATACACACAGATCTGATCAAAGGAAAAAAAAAACCTCTCGTAAATCAATATTGTTTTATTTATAAATTTAAAACTCGAAATATATTGAAATATAACTTAGCCTCATTTGGCCATGCAAAAGCTAGAAAAAAACTTCTCGTAAATCAATATTGTTTTATCTACAAAATTTAGAACTCGAAATATATTGAAATATAACTTAGCCGCAATTGGCCATGCAAAATCTTTACTTTTTTTCCCAAATTTCTTTTTGAAAAACTTGTTTGCCCTTAAAAAATAATTCAATTATTTTTAATTTTTTTTCTCAAAAATAAATTTTCTCCACTCATAAAATATTATTTTATTTCAAGAAAAATTTTTGTCCAAAAACAACGTTTGAAATTTTTTGTTGGTATCTATGGCCATTTCTACTTAATTTAGAACTAAAATCTTATGATAATTATTTTATTTTGCATGTTAACGACTTTAAGAGTATTTAAATTATTTTATCAGCTCATGACACTTTAATAGCATAATACGACAAGAAAATAAGAATAAACTTGCACGACTTAATATCGCAATCAAAACAAAACAATATATTACTTATTATATAAGATACTTGTTTATTTTTTCACGTCACCAATATATTATGTTGAAAAATTTTCTATCAAACAATTGTATGAAGCATAGAAGCATATATTAATATAGGTCTCTAACCGTAAAATCTGTAAAATCTAAACCATAATTCTTAATTCCCATATATCCGAAACAAACCAAAAATTCGAAACGCCAACATTTTTTCTTTGTGGTAAGAAAATGAAAAAACTCGTCTACTTCAGCCATCCCTTTTATGTTAAAATGACCAAAAACTCCTTAAACCTCCACGCCATCGCCCCTCTGAAGTGAAAACCCCCACCACCTGAAAAAGCTGTTGATAGCCATGGATTTTCAAGTGGTAGTATTAGCAGGTGGCTCCTCAAAAAGCCTTGTTCCTCTTGTTTCCAAGGTTCCCTCCTTTTTCCTTTTTTCTCTTTAAGCCCTTTCCCATTTTTTCCTTCTATTACTTTTTATCATTTCTTCTCCGATAAAATCTGCAGGAGGTGCCCAAAGCGTTGCTTCCAGTGGCTAACCGGCCGGTCCTGTCTTACGTGCTGGAGCATTTTGAGAAAAACAATCTCAAGGATTTTATAGTTGTGAGTTAATTGTGTTTTGAGCACTGTTTTCAATTTATTGTGTTAATTATGGAAATTAGGGTTATTTTATTGAATAGTGTGGTTGATTGTGGTGTTTTTATCAGGTTGTTGAAGGGGAAAGTGCAGCTCTTCTTGTTGGGGGTTGGATTTCAAATGCTTATGTTGATCGCCTACATGTTGAGGTAATTCTTGGATCACTTTCTGTGGCAGTGTTTGAGTGGACATGGAGTTTAGGAAAGAAAAAATAACTTTTGAATCTTGTGGTCTAAAACAAGCTAAGATATTTATAGTGTTATAAATCATCTGTAAAATGAGAAATTTTGAATTGTTTCTAAATATAAAAAGCATTCTTTTTAGGATAGACTAAAAAGGAGAGTGTGTAACATAAGCGAGGTGATATTGTGAAGAAAACTATGAGGGTTATAAGTGTGTGTAATGTTACATTTTTTCAGCTGTCAATATTATTGAGCTAAGTGAAATTTGGCAATATTGATATTGCAGACATGATAGGTGATTCCCCTATCAATTGTTTGTTCTAATGCATGTAACTAATAGATAAATAATAATAAGATTGTTAGAATAGTGTGGATACTTTTTGTTTGATGATTCAATTTTTTATTTTGGCATATAGCTCAAAGCTTATTAGTAGGTTCTTCAGTCTCCTCTCGTCAGAAACATCAGTTTATCCAGCTTTTTAAGGCTTGACAACTGATGAAACAAACCTGATAAATCAGAAATGTTTCCGCCCCTAGTTTCAGTCTTTCAGTGTGCTTCTTTCTTGTAATTTACATAAATTACGAATAGGACAACATGAATCATTCATGAATTATTCTATAGAAAATTAATAATGATTCTAGATGAAATTTTTTTGTCATTTTTGATGAGATACATACAAGGATGAGGCTGCCTATCTTCTTTATGTGTTTTTTTTCTAGTCATAGTCGCAACGTGCATTAGTGAGATATTAAAAATTCTTCATTTACTTCGAAACTTATTGTATTGAAATGAAATGGGCTTGAGTAGAGCGCAACATATATAGAAGATTTGTATAGCCGACTCAAACTAATTTGTTATTGTGGCAAGTTGATGGATTAGTTGATATTCAGTCGTACTCTGCATTGCGCATCAAATCGCGAAGGGAAAACTGTGAAGCACCTAACCTAAGGATTATATAGGAAAGAGATATTTTATAATTTGAGGATGGAAAGAAGGGACAAATACAACAATTTTTAAGTGGAAAAGGGCAAAGGGGCAGACTCATTATCCGCCGAGTTTCAAACCGTGTACCAATTGTCCGTTGGGATTTTTTTGTTACAAAAAAAAAGGAAGACAAATATGAAGAAAAGAGGAAATGAAGTTCTTTGATCATCTTGTGCAACCAAGGATGTGACTTATTGATCAATGAAGCGGGAGGAGAACCATGAGATCTCAGGTTCAAATCCCAGCGGAGGTTAAAAACATTTGGTGAATTTTTCCCATCCTAAGCTTTGATGGCAGGGTTACCCATACTTGTATTGGTCCAAGGTAGTAGATACCCAGTGAAGCGTGCAAGGTGGTCCTGACACAACCATCATGAAGAAAAAGGGCTTTGAGCATCTTCAAGCTTAACAACAGAGAGAAGGGCTTTGGTAACTGAGAAATTTCATGCTTCTGGTGGAATCCAGTTGCTTTGCAAGTCCGCCAACTGCACTCCCCATATGCAGCCTTACTATTTTTGATAGGTTATGCAGCAAACTAGCTTTGCGCATATCAGTTTTGTTTATTGTTGTACATAAACAAATTACAAGTCTTGATTTGGCAACGCGCTGTTCATAATCCAAATAGAGATCGGCTAGAATGATTATCCATTGACAATCTGCACGCCTCAATTTCCCAACTCAAGTCCCAAATCGAGTCCCAACTTTGAATTCCAGTTCAATCCCAAACTTTAGATGATTGGTCTTTAAGAAAATACTAATGAAGAAGAAGAGAAGAGAGGAGGGCGCAGGGGACGAGTGAGGAAGAAGGGTGAGGAAGACGTGGTGAATTTGTAGAGAAAAATTGTCTAACAGTGCGGGAATATGGTTAAAGGGGCAAATAAAATGGGAGTTGGGCCATTTTGTGCTAAACTTAAGGCCGAATGGCGAAGCAGTGCCAAATTATTATTACTAATGTTTATTTTTTGTTATGAGCTTGCTCTTTATTAACGTTATTGCTCCTCAACAGTTGGACTCTAAATAAATTTATTTAATGCTCCCTGTTGACTGTTTTGAGCAGGATGAATCTAGTAGTTTTACATTAAAAAGTTCACTTGATAAATCTAGTGCTCATCCTAATACTTCTTTGGCCCTTGTTAACTTAGCATGGTTGTTGCTATAAAGGGCTTATTTTTTTTGGTTACTTTGTCTTCAGGTTGCAGCAGTCCCTGAGGATATCGGGACAGCTGGAGCTCTTAGGGCCATTGATCACCACCTGACTGCAAAAGATATTTTGGTTGATGTTCTAATCCGAATTGCTTTCCAACATGGTCACATGCTTCAGTGAGCTAATTAGTTTGATTCTTATGCAGGTTGTGAGTGGTGATCTTGTTTCTGATATTCCTCCTGGGGCAGTGGCAGCTGCTCATAGACGACATGATGCTGCAGTGACTGCTATGCTTTGTTCTACTCCTGTCAGTGGCCCATCAGAGTCAGGTTCCTCTGGCGGAAAGGACAAAGCCAAGAAACCGGCACGCCATAACATTATAGGACTGGACCCCACTAAACAATTTCTGTTGCATATAGCTGCTGGTGAGACCCCTGCATATGCTTTTACATCCTTCATGCATCAATTGGTTTTATTCCCTTATGAGGCATCTTTGATATCCTCTAGGAGCTGAAGTTGAGAAAGATATTCGTGTCCAGAAGAGCATTCTCCGAGCTGTAGGCCAGGTAAATGATGCCAATCAGTACGGACTTCATAGCTAATGAAATCACGAAGATGGGAGTTTTTTCTGATATGTTTCTCTTCTACTCATGCACCTTTCCTCTTGTCTGATTCCTGTTGCTTTTTTTCTGATATGTATTTCTACTCATGCACCTTTCCTCTTGTCTGATTCCTGTTACTTGAGAAATTATTGGAAAAGAGAGGGGAAATAAGTGAAGGACTGGTAGATTTGCTTGAAGATGTAGTATTCTTATTTTCCTCATCCCAATCTATGATTCAGCTTGGCTATGGCTTGCTATTATTTTGGAATCTTTCCTTCTTCATATGATCTATCTCTTTCATTTCTTCTATATCCAATGCAGGAGTTTTTATGTTTTTCATGATCACATCTACAACAACAACAACAACCCAGTATAATCCCACTTAGTGGGGTCTGGGGTGGGTAGTATGTACACAGACCTTACCCCTACCCTTGGGTAGAGAGGCTGTTTCCAAATAGACCCCCGGCATCCTTCCCTCCAAGAACTTCCCACCTTGCTCTTAGGGAGACTCGAACTCACAACCTCTCAGTTGGAAGTGGGGGTTTCATGATCACATCTATATCTATTATTTTTTTTGGGTAAATAAAAGGAATTTTATTACCAATGACATTCTGTACATTTACAAACACAAAAAACTGCATACTGTTCCATCCAAAATGCAGAAAACAGCAACTCAAATAAAACATCAAAGAGCTCCACAAACAACTATTCTCTAATTCAATACTATCGAGGATAGAAATTAATTTGTCTAAGTACTGCAGTCAGCCTACTCTTCATGGTGCTCTATAAAACACTTCTTGAATAATCTTCCTGATAATGATCTCTGGTTCCGTATGCTTCCTCTGAAAAACTCTTTGGTTCCTCTCTATCCAAATATGATAAACACAGACTGCCATGCATATTATTATTGAATTTTGCTTATTAACCAACGTGAGATACTGGACATGCTGCTCTCTGCAAGAACCTTTCCTGCTGTTTTTTTCCCCTTTTTTCTCTTTTCACATGAAAATATGATATTAGACCATTAGAAACGAAGTGCATGCGTGCAGATACATCCAAATATACAAGCTTCTCCGTTATTTTCAGTGGAGTTTTCCTTCTCCATCTTATCCTTTTTCTTTAATCTGCAGATGGAGATTCGTGCTGATCTAATGGATGTTCATATGTACGCCTTCAAGAGGTTCGAGGTGTTTCTATCTGATTTCAAGTAGTTTGGGTTGATGTTGTTTATCCATTATGCTTGGATATTCTCTAAGATGGTTTTTTTTGGGTATGTTCCAAAATGGTTGTCATTTCCATGTTTTCTCCTGTAGAACCGTTTTGCAAGAGGTTCTGAATAAGAAAGAAACTTTTCTGAGCTTGAGGCGCGACGTGTTGCCTTATCTTGTGAGGAGTCAGTTAGTAAGTCTTATAACGCATGATTTCTTTTCTGCCACATGTTAACTTTGTTTACTTCCCATCTAAGATTCTCCATGAGTTGATGATGTTGAATTATATTAGAGATCTGAATTATCACAAAATGGAGTGCTAGCAGAAGAAAATGGGCATCATAAGGATTTTTCTGAGAGTAGTACAGTTATGCTGTCACAACTACTGACCAATGCATCTACACAAAGTTTTCATGAACTATATGCTTTGGGTCCTGATGGTTCTGCTCCGTCTTCAAGAAAGACTCACAAGTGCTGCGTATATATTGCCAGCAAGAGCAATTATTGTGTGCGCTTAAACTCCATTCAAGCCTTCAGTGACATAAATCGTGATGTGAGATTTACTGTTTAACCTTGTATTTTTGCTCATCTCTAAGGCAGATGTGTTTGCTTATCTGCTAATGAGCTAGCTTACTTTCTCTATGATTTAGGTCATAGGTGATGCAAGTCACCTGTCAGACTATTCTTTCTCTCCTCAGAACAACATAATTCATCCTACAGCCCTGCTTGGTTCCAAAACTACAGTGAGTTGCAACTTACAGTTATATATGCAGAATATTATGTTGTTACACATGTTGTGTCATCTTTATTTATTTATTTATTTTTGGTTAGTGCCGAAGAAAGAACTTCATATTGCACCATACCTTTACTTTTGGTTTTAATTTGTCTTGTTGGATCTTGGTACGTTTTTATGGGAATATGAGAAATTTATATATGATTAACTTGCACTAAGTCAGTGCGAGAAAAAACACAGTTACAAATTGTGCAAATTGTTGGACCTTGGTTCTCATGACTGAGGTGTTAATCTAATTTAGGTTGGACCGCATTGTATGCTAGGAGAAGGTTCACAAATGGGTGACAAGTGCAGCGTGAAAAAGTCTGTCATTGGTCGGCATTGTCGGATCGGCTCAAACGTGAAGGTATGATTCATTCTTTACCTTTGATAAAAAGGAACACAGCTATTGTTTGCAACTTTCTGTCGCACAAGGATGCAACCTCAGGAAACGCAGCACATGTGTTGCGTAGCTCGTTATTAAGTTGCTTCCCTTCTTACTTGTTTTTGCAGGTTGTCAACTCAGTCATTATGGACCATGTCACCATTGGAGATGGTTGTTCGATCCAAGGTTCTGTTATTTGCAGTAATGTACAGCTCCAAGAACGTGCTGTGCTGAAAGATTGCCAGGTATCATGCTTTTCCTCTTTCACCTACTTCTATTATCTAGAACAATAATACTAATAGTTTATTATTGTTGTTGACATCATTAATTTTGTTGTTGTGTGCGAGTTTAGGGGGTAGGGAATGGGTTAATGTTTGTTTTTGTTTTCAAGTTTGAGTTCTTCATGTTGCACGTTGGGCACAGGTTGGAGCAGGTTATGTGGTCTCAGCAGGCAGTGAACATAAAGGAGAATCCTTGGCGAAGAAGGAGAAACAATAATTAGTTATATTGGTTACTTACAGTGTGATCAACTCTGACACTGATTTCTGTAGGAATTTTGTTGCTTTGGCCTGCCAATGATATGCTCGTCCAATGAACTCCATGTTAACCAATAGAGCAAAGTCAATTTTGTTTGGCCTTCTTGCTTTGACTGAAGATTGTTTACATATTAAGTTTTGTTGTTAGGGTGAATCTGTTGTAGAGTTTACCTGTTTGAAAATCAAACAGCAGAACTCGACAATGAGCTGAATTTGCTCAAAGCTAGTTTACCTGCTCTGCTATGCTTTATTTCGAGTAATATAGTTCATAAAAAGAGTTAGAGATGGCGAATCGATGGCTTGATCAATTTGGATGGGTTACAATGAGCTGAATTTGCTCAAAGCTTGTTTTCGTCGAAATGGGTCAAATTTAGATGAGATAAACAGTGGGTCATAACCTTTAAAAAAAGAAATTACCCGTGTTAATACAGCATTAACCCGACTAGTTAACATTTGGGTGGGTTGGCAGGTCATATTTTATGAGTCAAATGACAGTCCTACAAAGAATGGGACATTCAGAGCACAACAGCCAACACCATTTAGGGTTGTTTCTACTTAGATTTGAATTGTCTGTATTTCTAGTGTTACATTTTAAAACTTTAATTGTATATAGTTGGCTGGACGATTTCTACTCAGGACAATTTATTCCTGTAGACAAATTATCAGTATAATTTCATAAACGTCCTAATTATGTAACAAAAGTAGAAAATTGTTTCAATTGGTGAACAGGGAAATATGTCTTTCCACTAAGTTTGTCTTTTACGTTGATGTCGCAGATTTTAGAATAATATCAAACTTTAAGAATTGACTTAAATTATATTGCTTGCACATCTCTATCTAATATTCTTTTCCTCTATGATATAATTTAAGCAAGGGAGAACAGTGATCACTCTCCATAATCTATATATAGAGGCAAAGAGGGTAGAATCAACAAATTGTGTCAGAGCTTTGCAAATTCAATTGCTTGCTTGCCCTCATGGCCTTTACTGAAGAAATAATCTGAATAAATCACCTGCTTATAAAACGGTTTCTCTTCATTTTCTAGCACTTGTGGCAAAGGACCAAAAACTGCATCAGGCGCTGGATTCACAAATATTGGCACTGATACTCTATTTCTATTGGCATTTACAATCACGCGATGCTCAACACTCTTGTACCTATCGTTGCTCATGATCTGAAGGACATCCCCTATATTGATTACGAGGGCACATGAATCCAGCCATCGCCTTTGGGTTCTCGCACATAAAGGCCACCGACGTCATCTTGTAAGAGCATAGTGATTGAAGAAACATCAGCATGACAGCCAGCACCAGCAGTGAGCTCAGGGTTCGGGCACGTAGGGTAGTGAATGAGGTTAACAATCAGCGTACCCATTACAACAGACTTCATTGCTTCATCAATCTGCTTCACATTTAGTCCCTTGAGCAGCACCTCTAGAAGAACAGGTTTAGCCCATTTCATGTACTCCAAAACCTGATCTCTGTAAAAGTAAGATGATATTAGCCCAAAAAATGATCTAGATGGATAATGATATTGAATGGCAAAGGAGCCCAACAACTAAGAGCGGTCACAGTCCTGTCTAAGGCAATGGGCTTGAAGGGTAGTGGTCTGTGGTCATATTACTCATCTAAGGGGAAATGCCTAGTTGCTTCCAGAATCGGCTTTCACAAGACTCGGCTGCATAGAGTAGATGTAACCTCAGTAGCTCTTTGGCTCCGCCCTTTGAGCCCGTATTGGAAGGGGATCTTGGTTTATTTTATTATAAACGAAACCCCAGGAGTCGATGAGATATTTGATCTCCCTAGTCCACTGAATGCACTTGACAATACTTCTTCTCCGCATGTGATCATAGTTCTCTCAATTTCCGAAGGCTAAGCTAGACTACAACATGCAGCTTTTGCGGGAATAACCCATTAGCTTTTCTGGGATCTAATAGCTTACTATCAATGACATAAGGATAAGTTATCTAGGCACATTGCCTTAGATGTCTTTTTGCCTTAAAAGAAGATTTTATTTTGGTTTCTTTTAATCTTAACTAGTATTAATAGAAGTTGAAAAGCTAGCAACTTCTGGTTTGTCTGCAAATGTTGAAGATGTTCTGGATCAGGTAAGGGACATATTCTCCCCTTTTCAGCTTTTACAGTCGTGCCCGAAAATTTACAAATGAGCAGCATAAATTTAAATGTGCCCTTACACCCTTTAGTTTCTCATACTTCATTAGTTCATTGATCTGATACTATGGAGTAAGATTGGAGATAACAGTTAAATAATATTTGGCTACTTATGCCAAGTTAAGAAGCTAAAGTCATGTACAACTACTAGCATTTCCTAACTATTATTTTCAATTTTTAAGCAGTTGTATAAGACAGCAAGACTCACAAATTCAGAATATCATTATAAATTTACTCTCTTTCTTTTTATTTTTTTATTTTTTTATATATAAGGTAAACCATGTTAAATTTACTCTTTGCGTACCAGGAAGAGCATTCCAATTAATTTTTAGACACTTAGGTTCTTTCCAACTCTCGTTTGATTCTACTAGACCACACTAAATATTAATTGCCATATTTCCAATTATTTTTTTATTAAAATAAATGTAAAGTAGTTTGCACCTAGGGTGTGGCTCAAAGGTCAACGAAGTGGGTGCAAATTGAAGATGAGGGTTCAAATCGCCCAGGTACAAAAAAAAACAATAGGTAGTTTCTTCTTATTTGCCTAATCCTTAGTTGGTAGAGTTAAGCGACACATATGTTGGTATAGAATCACGTGAAATAATCGAGATAGATGCAAACTGGCTCAAGAATTTAGCTAATCGGACTTTTTTTTTTGAAAAAAATTCAATCTTTTGAAGCCCTCTAAAACTAATGCCTGAGGATTAAACTGCTTCAGAAACATCAGTAAACAACTTTCAGATCAACTAACTTCTCCTAAAGAAAGAAAACCAAAAAATAAATACACATAAAACTAGCATTTGACAGATTTAAACTTTAGACAGGCATTGTTAATGGTTCTCTCTTACTTGGAAACAGCAGGCCACAACATATTGCTGCTCTCATCCTCAGAATCATAGATATGAAAAAGGTAATCTTTCCACTCCAGAACCTTCTCAGTCAGAGGACTAAAGCTGGTCTTCAACTGCACAGTATGTGTAGGTGAATTCTCTTTCAAATACTTCCTCCATTCCTCAACAGGCAACTCAAAGAACTTATGCCCAGCTTCTAATACATTCTCAAGAACATCAAATGGGATTCCATGATTAATGATCTGAAAGAAACCCCATTTCTCAGCTGCATCACATATTGATTCTGCAACTTTTGGGTCATCACAATTTGAGAAATCAATTATAGGTATGGATTCTGAGGATACAATTTGGGTAAAATCTAGTCTTTCTTCTTGAGGTTGAATGAATTTTTCAGGTACGTTCTTGAGACCAATTTGGGAAAGACCCTTTACTCCATCGCCTTTGTTTACTAGAAAATCAATAAGATCTGATGAGTTAGTGACTTTTGCAGTAGACATTTATTTGGAAAAATAGCTTTGGTATGCTGACAGCAAAAGGCTCAAAGGAGGGGAGAGTGAGAAAATAGGTATCTCGTTTATGGATAGGGCCGTTCAATTAAATTTAATAAAACTAGATAAAGCATAAATTAATCTATAGTCAGTCCGGTGCACAAGGCCATTTTACCTTACTATTAGCTTAGCTTAGCTTAGGTGTCAATTAGTTAGTTTGTCAGATATTATAAGTGGAGAATTCCATATGCATATGTATATATGTACTCATTTACTAAACTAATGAGATTGTACAGTTTATTTCTAAGATTGTTTTCTCTCGGACTTTTCTCTTTCTCTCGAAGCTTCTCAATTTTTACCACGGGAGCTCAAGCTTGAGCTCGAGGTTCTATGTGCCTTCTTCCTCTTGACCTGGTATCAGAGCATTGCTTTATCATATCCTACTTCTCGATTCTTGTTGAATCGTGATTTTCATCACAAAATCAGGAATTTCAATTTTGCCCTAATTTTTCTATTTTGACCTTTTCTCTTCTCCCAAATTAACTCTCACATGAATCCGGCATCGCCTCAGATACTCCTATTTCTGAGCCCAACATCGATCCAAATTGTTTCTTTTACATGCACCCTTCTGACAACCCTGGTGCAATATTGCAGACAACTCTTTTCAATGGTATTGGTTATCGATCTTGGAGGAGAAGTGTTCTATGTGCCCTTTCAGTGAAGAAAAAGTTAGGCTTCATTAATGGTGAGTGCAAACTCCTAGAACCAGATACCCCATCTCTTCGTCAGTGGATGCGCTGTGACGACATGGTTACTTTGTCGATCTTAAGTTCTCTTGCTAAAGATATCGCAGATAGCGTAGAATATGCAAATGATGCAACAGAATTAGAGGATCATTATGACCAACCCAATGGAACCAAGCTATACAAAATTCAGAAGGAAATTAGCAATTTGTCTCAAGGAGTTCTTGACGTTACAGATTATTACACAAAAATAAAAAGGCTATGGGAACAATTGAATAATTTGAGTGCCAAATATTAATGTAGTTGCCAATGTACCTATGGAGCCAAAGAGTCCATGCATAAGTCCGAACAAGACAGTCATCTGATTCAATACATCTAGAAATGAGAACTTCAAAACTAAATTATTCGACTGGGAATCACCCAAATAGCAGGCCTCATCCATTCTGCGATTACTGCAAGCATCCATGACATACTAAAGATAAGTGCTTTAAGTTGCATAGTTATCCTCAAAACAACAACTTTAATCCTAGGTTCAATAAAGGCAAGAGGATTTCTGCCAATGTGCATGGTGCACCATTTGAATCCATATCAGTTAAGGATGATGGGATGAGCTCTCAAGGGTGCACTGACAACAACAACATGAGTTCCCCTCTCAATTTGACTAAGGAACAATATAGGCAACTATTCAATCTACTACAACAATTTCACATTGCGGATGGAGGAGAGAACACCACCAGTCCGACTATAACCAATGGAAATGCTAATTTTGTATGTATATTTGCTTGTTCTGCCTCTGTCTTGTCTATTGATTTTGGTTTTCTATCATGTAGATGTTTTATACAAAGTGTTGACCTCTGGATTTTAGATTCTGGAGCATCCAACAATATGACCTTTAACAAATTCATGATATCTCACACTAAAACACTTTCATATTCTTTGCTAACAGCCTACCAAATGGCTATCGAGTGAAAGTGATAGAAATTGGAACTGTAATACTTGCATCTCAGATAGTATTGCATAGATTCCTTTATGTGCCTTCCTTCAAGTATAATCTCATATCTAGTCATTCCTTACTTCACAGCTTAAAAGCTTAGTTGCCTTCACTGACTCTTCATGTCTTCTATAGGCCCCTTCAATGAAGAGGCCTCTAGAGATTGGTGAGGTCAAGGATGGATTATATCTACTCTGCTGTCTAAAGAACTTAGTTTCTATTTCACATTCTGCTCCTTTGAATTCTTGCACTGTTTTACCTACTTCATATGATGTAAATAGTTTACTTCTCACATTCACTCACCTGTAAATGATTCACACACTCACACTCATTCATGTTTACTTTTAGATACTCCCAATTGCAATTAAACTTAGCGCTCTACTTCACATTATGTTTTGCCTAACACAAACAATGTGGACCTTACATGACAAAAGGTTAGGAAATGTACCTTTTGTGAAGATGAGGGGTATATCATCAATTCCAGTCCATTTTCCATCAAAACAGCCATTTCTTTGTTCATTTTGCCCTATGGCCAGACAATTCAGGCTACCCTTTTCTCAGAAAACTAGCTCTACTAATAACATCTTTGATTTCCTATATGTTGACCTGTGAAAGGACCTTATCATGACCCTACCCATGACAACTTTAAATACTTTATTACCTTAGTGGATGACTATAGTAGGTGCACCTAGACACACTTTTTGAGCTCTAAAAGCAATGATTTACAAATTATTAAGGCTTTTATGTCTATGGTTAGTACCCAATTTCAATTAAAATCAAGTGTATTAGGTCAAACAATGGTCTAGAGTTTACTAGCACCGAGTCCACTCATTTCTTTCACTCCAAGGGAATTATTAGTAAAAAAACATGCCCTTATACACCTCAATAAAATTGAGTGGTAGAAATGAAACATAAGTACCTTCTTGAAACTACCAAGGCACTCTTGTTCTAATCCGAACTACCCTTCAAATATTGGGGAGAATGCATATCAATAGGCTACCTACTAGCCATCTAAAAAACAAAACTCCTTTTGAATGCTTATTCTCATCTAAGAAGTTTTGGTTGTTTATGTTTCCCTACCACTCCTAAGCCTCACAGAACCAAATCTGAATCAAGAGCAACACCATATATGTTGGTGGGTTACCCCTACGAAACAAAAGGGTACAAGGTCCTTAGTCTACACACCAAGAAAATCTATGTTTCTAGAGATGTAGTATTTCATGAGAATGTGTTTCCCTTTGCTCTTTTCCTCGATTCTGCACCTTTTCCTTCTATCTTTCAATTTGTTCCTTTTGTTGATGAGCTGCCCTCTCATTGTAGCAATCCAAAGTCTAAAACAAATCATTTTTCATCCAACATACATTTGTTTCCTCCATTTCATTACCTTCTTCTTCTATTCCTCATCCCATTTCTCCTCCTATAGCTACTAGGAAGTCCTCTAGACCTTATAAATTACATGTTCACTTGGAGGATTATGTATGCTCCCTTCCCAACTTAAAACCTCTATCTCCACCGACTCTCCTATGTATCTTAGTTCTTTGTTCTTAAATCATCACCATGTATCTCTTACTTCTTTACTCCCAGATAGTCAACAACATGGGCAAACTGTTTTTCATGATAGTGATCCTTATTCTAATGAAGAGGCAACCTTGCACCCTGCTTGTCAAGAGGCTGCGTCTTTAGAGTTTGGAGCCTTACATTCAAATTACACTTGGGACATGGTTCCTTTACCTACTGGTAAGAAAGCTGTGACAACCCGACCCGTCGTCTCCTATATTTCCATCCCGTATTCCCCATTTTATGCTTATTAATATTTCCATATGTGTACTTGGTGAATTTAAGTCAATTCTGATCGAGTTTGGCAGGAAATAGGACAATTAGTCTTCTGAGTTAAATGTCTCGGAATTGAATTATGATAATTCGGTTAACTTCGGGGAATGATTTAAGGCTTAGGAGCGCAACCGGAATTAATTTTGGAGGTCCGGTGAAGAAGTTAGCCTATTTTGGCGATCTCCGGTTGATAGGTGAAATTTTGATCTGACGGTCGGAATGGAATTCCGACAATTTCTGTAGCTTAATTATGTTGTTTTGCACTTGTGTGCAAAATTTCAAGTCATTCGGACATATTTTGGTCGGGTTTTTGATCGAATGTGTGTTTTTGAAATTTTAAAAGAACTTAGGCCTGGATTCGATATAATTCAATGACTTTTGTGTTAATCGAGGTGTTTTGATAATTGGAACAAGTTTGTATGATGTTTTAGGAGGTGTGGTATTTTTGGTTGAGGTCTCGGGGGCCTCGGGGTAATTTCAGACGGCTAACGGGAATTTTGGAGTTGAAAAATGCAGCAGAAAAATTGCACAGAACTTTTGTCTATGCGATCGCAATGCTCTTATGCGTCGCATATTTAGCTACAATAACCAGGATTTTGTTCTATGCAACCACATAGAGTTAGCTACAGTGCCCCCGGAATTTCGTTCTATGCGATCGTAATGCTCTTATGCGATCGCATAGTGTTAGCTACAGTGTCCAGGATTTTGTTCTATGCAATCGCATAGTGTTAGCTACAGTGACTGGGCAGAATGTTAAAACCATTTCATTTGCGAATACAACTCATTTTTCCACCATTTTTGAGAAACCTTGAGAGATTTTGGACGGGAATTGAAGGGGTTTTGACGGGAAGTGATTGGAGGTAAGTCCTATGAACTAAATACATGATTTTATTGAAGAATCATCCTTGAAATTCATGAAAACATAGTCAAATCATATGAAATTAGGGCTTGAGATTTGAAATGATAAAATGATGATTTGAGGGGTCAAATTAACTCCAATTTTATTGAACATGGTATGTATAGACTCGTAACTAGATAAGGAACATTTTGATGCAAATTCGAGACGTGGGCCCGGGGCTCGGGTTTTGCGAATTTCATGATTTTTGATATTTTTCGAGTAATTTTGATTGGGAGTTATTCCCTTAGCATATTGTGTTGTATTCGCTATGATTTTGTCTAGATTCGACGCGCGAAGAGGCCAATTTGAGAGGCAAGGGCAGAGCAAGCTAGACTTTTCACCGGTTCGAGGTGAGTAATGACTTTTAATGATGCACTGAGGGTTTGAAACCCTGAATTGCACAACATACTGCTATGTTGAGATGAGACACACGTTGTATGACGAGATCGGGGTCATTTACTATTGGGGATTGTGACTTGGTCCATCGTAGTTGAGATTTTACCGCGTATTTAATAAAGATTTACCGCTTTTCACCATGATTTGGCCTTATTGCCATATTTGGGTTTCGTGCCAATTATTTGAAATATTTTGTGAATTACATCACTATTTTCCTCACCAATTGAAATATTATTCTAACTCAGTCCAATTGAATTATATTATTCATGAACTCAGTTATATTTATACTCAACTCGAGATTTAATGATATTTACAATATCGTTGAGCTGAGGACTATTGTTTTACTGATGCCCAAGGGGCTTATGATTATTTTCTGGACTGATTGAGGCCGAGGGCCATACGTGAGGATATGTTGAGTGATGTGAGGAGGCTTTCGGGCCTCAAGTGTTATGTGAGGAGGCTTTCAGGCCTCGTGTGTGATGTGTGAAGGCTTTCAGGCCTATTGATATTGCGCTTGGGTAGTAGGAGCCCCCCAGAGTCTGTACACACCCCCAGTGTGCTCAGGGTACCCAGGTGTGTTGGGAGTGGGCACGAGAGGTCGTTGTTTGTGGGTGGTGAGTTGGGAGTGAGCCCGAAGGGCTGATGTTGTGTGCTGGTGAGTTGGGAGTGAGCCTGTGGGGCTGACACTATACTGATATTTACATATGGAGCCCGAGGGGCAAGATTTGATTAATCCTTACTGTGGAAATTAATTGTCTTCACTATTTTTTTAAAAGAGAATTATCTGATAGTTACCATTTTATTGTGCAACTGAATTTATTGCTTGAGATAGCGTTATTTGTGCCTTTATGGGATATCATGCTTTCAGTCGTTATTTATTTTTATTACCACTGAGTTGGAAGAACTCAATTTACTCCCTTCACCTCGCGTACAGTTGCAGGTATTGTTTGCTCGGTAGCGGGTTATTAGCGGATTGAAGATTTGATATAGTAGCTGAGCTAGGTGACCGCTAGCGTCCGCGGCACCAGATCTTCTGCCTTATTTTTATTTGTTCATATTAATTTCAGACTTTGTTTCCTATTTTCGGACTTGTAGTTCTTTAGCGAATTCTGTAGTAGCTCATGACTTGTGACACCCCGATTTCATGCTGAGTTGGGGATGGTTTCTCTGTTCTATCATGTTTATCTCGTATTTAGAACTATATTGCCTATGATTTAGACTTATTCTTGCCAAGTAAATACAAGAGATAAATTGTTTTGTTGAATGGCTGGCCTTGTCCTCACGAGAGGCGCCATCACAACCGGGTTGGAATTTTGGGTCGTGACAAAAGCAATAGGCTGTAGATAGGTCTACAAGGTTAAACATAAGGCTGATGAGAGCATAGAGAGGTTCAAGACCAGGTTAGTTATCAAGGGCTTTACCCAACAGACTGGTATTGAATACACAGAAAACTATTCCCATATTATAAAAATCACTACAGTTAGAGCATTTATTGCCACTGCAGTTAAGAAACACTGGGACATCTTCCATCTTGATATGAACAATGCCTTCCTCCACGATAATTTGAAGGAAGAGGTATACATGCAATTACCACCTGGTTTGGTAGTAGAACACTTAGAGTTGTCTGCAAGCTAAGAAAATCTCTTTATAGCTTGAAACATGCTAGTAGACAATGGTATGCAAAATTGGCAACTGCTCTATATTCCAAAGGTTATGTTCATCCCTTCTTCCAAAGGTTATATTCAAAAGATTATTCTTTCTTCTACAAAAGGTCACCTTCTTCAACAATTTTTGTTGTTGTGTGTGTTGATGATGTTATTATTATTGAAACCAGTGCTACAGAGATCACTGAGTTGAAAACCTTCTTACATAACCAATTCAAGATTAAGGAACTGGGCAGACTTCACTACTTTCTTGGTTTAGAGGTCCTTTACAAAGAAGATGGGGTTATCATCTCCCAAAGAAAATTTGCACTAGATCTCCTAAAGGAGTTTGACTGTCTCCATTACACTAGTCTTGCTTCTCCTCTTGATCCTAATATCAAACTGAAAGCCAAAGAGGGAGTTCTTCTCTCAGACCCTACTTAGTACAGAAAACTAATAGGCAATCTTAACTTCCTTACCAACACAAGGTTGGACATTGCCTTTGGTGACCAACACTTGAGCCAATTTATGTAGGATCCTCGATATCCCTACTTATAGGATGCACTTGACATGCTTAGGTACCTCAAGGGTGATCCTACACTTGATATCTTTATGTCTCTAATGATCTTAGTTGCACTATTAAAGGGTATTATGACTCTAAATGGGCTACCTGCCTAGATTTCAGGAGGCCAGTTAGTGGTTACTTGATGCTGCTAGGTACTAGTCTTATTAGTTGGAAGTCTAAGAAGTAGGAAACCATTTCCCTTTCCTCTGCTGAAGCTGAATATAGTTCCCTTAGAAAGGTGGTTGGGGAGATGACTTGGTTATGCAGATGGTTTGAGGAGCTGACTGTTCCCTTTCCTACACATGTGACTGTGTATTGTGACAGCCAATCTACTTTACACATTGCTAGGAACTCTGTGTTCCATGAGCGAACCAAACACATCGATATTGATTATCACTTTGTGAGGGATAAACTTGAAGAAGGTTTCATGTCCTTGCATCACATTGGCACACATAACCAGCTGGTAGACACTCTCACCAAGGCCCTCACTGGCATTAAACGTTCCACTGTGTTAAGCAAGTTGGTTGTGAAGACCTCACCTCCAACTTGAGGGGGGGGGGGTATTGAGCTATATATATTTATATATATTTTTTTTTGCTTAGCTTAGCTGTCAATTAGTTGACAATTAGTTAGTTTGTTACATGTTATAAGTGGAGGACCCCACGTGTGTATATATGTACTCATTTACTAAACTAATGAGAATGAACGATTCATTTCTAAAAAAAATTTCTCTCAAACTTCTCTCTTTCTCTCGAAGCTTCTGAAGTTTCACCATGGGAGCTTAAGCTTGAGCTCGAGGTTCTCTGTGCCTTCTTCCTCTTGACAAGTCTTACTTTGCATTTTTGCAAGATAAGGTTATTTTCTAAATATTCGTGACCTCAATATCACATGACGATAATTCTTATAGACTTCCCTTCTGATGTTATAATCTACCCCCTTAAAAGTTAGTGTATGTATGATTTGTTATGATTTTGTGTTATATTTAGAGGAATTTTCAAAAATTACTATCATTTAGTGCCTATTAACTTTTTATAACTGCCATATATGTGTGTGTGTATATATATATATATATATATATATATATATATATATATATATATATATATATATATATATATATATATATATATATATATATATATATATATATATATATATATATATATATATATATATATATATATATATATATATATATATATATATATATATATATATATATATATATATATATATATATGTATATATAAAGTTACTTTCTAAAGCTACTATTCAGTTATTACGATAGTGTATTAACTGTATTCACGCTGCTGTATTCATGAATACAACAGCAAAAACACCTAAGAATTAGGACAGTATAAGTGAACATGCATGTATTTATATGTATTCGCGCTATGTATTCATGAATATAACAATAAAAAGTGCCAAAAACCATGGTAGTTCAGTTGTACACGCATGTATTCACATGTATTTGCCTATTGTATTCATGAATACAACAACAAAAAGCGCCTAAATTAGGCAGTACAGTTGTATACACATGTATTCATATGTATCCTTACCATGTATTCATGAATATAGTAACGACAATCACCTTAAAAATATGTATGTCCAGCTGTCTAATAACAGATATAATATCAATTAATGTGATGCACTCCTAATATAACTCAACAAAATGAATTCTAACATGCCTCATTATCAACCCAATTAATTAGAATAATTTTTCAGTTGTATAAACTTTTGTATTTAGTGTGTTTTAATATTTTTTAATTGTTGTATTAATTAGATTCAATATTTATATTTACTGTATTCGCTATTTTACATACAATATATTCAAATATATTCATATTAACAATATTTTAGTTATTCCTAATACATGTTAATACTGTTGTATTAAGTATATTTCATTAATTGTATTCACTGTATTTCTATTTATATTAAGTATATTTTACTGTATTTTAAAACTAAATGTATTCATTATTTGTATTTTTTCTATTTAATGTTTGTATTCAGCATATTTTAAAATTATATCCAGTATTCATGCATACTATTTGTACAAATGCATGAATACATGTGTATTCACCTGTATTAAAATGTAGACCTTCGAAATAGATAAACACGGGCAAAAAGGAATATATTATTGCAAAAATACGATGTGTTTGATTGAATTTGTATAGAATACAATGTATTTGTATCATTGTATATGACTAAGTAGCAAAGAAGAGAAGAAAGTTAGTTAGAGATGGCGTTTTTCCAGCCAAGACTCCTTGTATCGCTTCACTACCTCGTCAATTACAATTTACAACACTTCCAATTCGACCGCTTTTACCTCTTTTCCCTCTTACTTACCACGCTAAGAATCCCTCTTTTTCTTCTATTTCTTTGTCGCCCAAGGTATCTCTGCTTTCTTTTTTGCTTATAGGTTTACTTTTATGTTTCTGATTTTGAGGCTTTCTTTCATGATTTGTTTATCTTTAGTGTATCTATGATATTTGCTCGAAGAGAGAGAGAGAGAGAGAAGGAAAAGAGAGAGAAATAAGAAAAATCTGAGAGAGAATCGTGTGTCAATTGAAAGAAAGAGAGAAGAAAACATATAAATAGTGTATTTAATGCCTCAATGGTAGTATATATCATAAATACTTATTTTATTATAAAATATAAAAGGTAATTATCAAAAATAATATCTTAAAATAATTTTGGTTTATAATAAATAGAGTGTCTACCTTTGCTATAGGAGGTAAAATTTTCTTATATTTACAAAAAAGAAAATGGATAAGTACCCTCCTGTCCTATAGCCAAATTTTCAATTATATACTTTATTTTTATGAGGTTCCTATTACCCCTTCAATTTTTTTAAATGGAATTAGTATCAGCCTAAATAACTATTACCACATCCGTGTTTGGTGATGAAATACACGTGCTTGACACATGTATTTCCGCTAAAATTAATTTTTTTTCCAGCTACTTCTTTTTCCAACTCACTTTTCGTATTTTTTTAATTTTTTTCCCCCTTTCACACTCTCCACCTTCTTCCATCCCTCACCCATAAGTGAAGCAGTGGAAGAGCAAAAGCTCGATTGAAAAACTGCAACCATGACGAGAATATTTTTTGCGACGAACAATCAAAACCCCTTTTCTTTTTAGTCTTTTCTTGAACACTTGATTAAATAAAACTTTTATTCAAAATTCTGCTTCAAAAAATAAAACTTCTTCGGTAAATGACGACATCACAGATCTGTTATATGGGTGGTCAAATAACGAAGAAAATTGCTGTGGCTTCTTCTGGATTTAATCGAAAGTTGACCTCGGGACAAGATTTTTTTTCCTTTATTTGAGAATCAATTGCAATTGAAAATTTAAAGGTGGTGAATGAAGGGATCAGAAGTAGCAGTAATCCTCTACAAAAGTGAAGTAAAATATTGTAACGACCTGGCCAGCCGTTTTGAGAATTGAAGCTTTGTTCGACGGTGCAAGGGCTTGAGCAATTTCATAAAATGAGTATCGACTTGCGTGCATGATTGAATTCAATTAATGGACGATTCAGAGTCAAATTGGAAGAAAGATTCTAGTTTTGGAAGTTTGAATGTTGAGAATTTGATCGGAACTGGACTTTTAAGTAAATGGCATCAGAATGACTTTTTGATGATTCCAACAGCTTCTATGGTGATTTTGGACTTAGGCGAGCATCCGAATTTAGATTTGAAGGCCTTTAGGATAAATTGAGGCATTTCGGAGAAAGTTAAAAAAGTTAAAGTTTGGAATACGGAGAAGTTTGCCCATAGTTGACTTTTATTATATCGGTGTCAGAATGTGATTCTAAGAGTTGAAGCAGCTCCATTATGTCATTTTGGACTTGACTGCAAAATTTGGCATTATTCTGAGCTGAACTATATGTTTCGGCATGAGATTTGATATTTGAAAATTCATAAGTTTGACTTTTGGTTTGATTCATTGTTTTGGTATTGTATGAGGGGATTTGAAACCTCGAGCGAGTCTGTGTTAGGTTGTATGGTTTTTTTGTGTGATTAAACGGGTCCCGGGAGACTTGGGTGTGTTTCGGGCGGGCTATGGGTCATTTTTTCCTATGTTTAAACTGTTGTTCTACTATCTGGTATTTCCTTCTATGAGATCGCATAGGCGTATCCATGATCATGTAGTACAATGTTAACCTACCATATTTTCCTTCTATGCGATCGCATTGATTCGTTCGCGATTGCATAACACAAATTTGGACAACAACATTTTCCTTCTATGTGATTGCATTGATTTGTACGCGATAGCATAGTATAAATATGGATAGCAACATTTTTTCTTTTGCATTGATTTTTCCACGATAGCATTGAACAAATTTGGACAATAACATTTTCCTTCTATGCGATTGCATTGATGTTTGTGATAACATAACACAAATTTGGACAACAACATTTTTCTTCTATGCGATTGCATTGATTTGAACGCGATCACATAGGTCATTTTGGGGAAGTAGTTATTTTTTTCTATGCGAATCTCATCGCTTTTCGCACGATCGCAATGAGAAAATACCTGGGTAGACAGAATATATTCCAAAATTGAGGGTTACACCATTTTCGTCATATTTTGACTTCTAGAACTTAGTTCTTGGCGATTTTTGTGGGGTTTTCATGAAATTCGATTAGGTAAGTGTTTTTCAACTAGAATTAAATATATTACATGAATTTGTCTTTATTTTTATTATTTAAATTGTGTTTGGGTTGGGGAAAGAGTTGGTTTTTGAAGAAAAATTTCAAAATGAAAAATCATGATTTGAGGGACCAAATGGTATCGAAATTGGGCAATTTTTGTATAGTTGAACTCATTTTGGAATGGTGATAAGATTTTGTAAAATTTAATGGGATCCGAGGTGCGGGCTCGGGGATCGACTTTTGGATCAATTTTTATAATTTTGCAAAGATTGAAACTTTATTATTTGAAATAGTTCCTTATTTGATCTATGTGTGCTTTGGAGTTGCTATAGTTGGATTTGAGTTGTCCGGAGGTTTTTTTGCCCGAGAAGTCTGTTTTAGAGCATCGAGTTATTGTCTTTGAGGTATGTATCTTGCCTAACCTTATGTGGGGAACTTTTCATTAGGATTGAGTCTCCTATGTTGATTATAATCTGTATACGCGGCGAGTGCGTACTCAGACTTAATTGTGGATAGTTGGCCTTTTAGGGTTCTTAGGTTCTTATATTCATTACTATGGAGATATTCTTAATATAACTAAGTTCCTACTTATTAGTTTCGTCTCTGAATGCTTTGTTGGAATTATTTGCTTCATGATTTACTCTTATTACCTAATTGTCATCCTATTTGATTTAACTGAAGAACTTCGTCTCTCTTATCATCATGCTACCTTTTCATAACTGCATGAATTATTGAGGTTTATTGTCATCCCTCCTATATTGCCTAATCTTAAGTGCGACTAATTTCACCTTCCCTTAATTGAAATTATCGAATATTTTCATAACTTCCAAACCTTAAACGGACTTTAGATGACTTACATCCTTGTCGACGTGCTTTTATTTGGGACTATTAGACTCGTGTTGTCTTCCTTGTACTGATTTGTTTATTTTGGGATCGTCACTACATGTTAGTTTCCCCTTTCATTGAACTATTCCCTTTATGCCTTTTATTTTTCTTACAGTGGCTAGTCTTGTTAACTGGTTATACTGATTCCTTGTGATTTGAAGTTTTGGAGTGGGTTCACTTGCTATGTTTTGTATTACTGCCACTGTTGTTGTGATGGTTGTGTTGGTGCATGAGATCTCAGTCATGCGGTTGTTCTTGGATTGTGCACGAGGTCTCTGCCGCGCGGATTGTTGTTGAGGGGTTGTATGTGGTTTTTTCCGTGCTATCTTTACTATTGATATATTGCACATGCGACTTACAAGGCGGGATATGTATATATGCTTATATGTGGGTTGCGCATGTGGCAAGGCAATGTGGAAACACTATGATGCACGTGTGGCAAAACAAGACAGGCACTTTTTATGTTATTATTTGCACACGTGGCGAGACAAGGTGGACTATTTAGGGATTGATTGTGAGGATTTGTGAGTTCTTGAGGGCGCTCTTATTGTTTAATATTGTGTAGTGGTACGCTTACCGGTATGAGATTTACCTCGTGGAAGTTATGAGAAAACATCTACATGATGTCTGTTCTTTTCCTTACGCTTATTAGCTGGTAGGAGCTATGTTAAAGCACTTGCACAAGCATACATGTAGTTGAACACTCCTATTGGATGTGAAGTCCTCCTGATTTTGCTGAGTATAGATGTACACCCTCGTTTACTTATTATATATGTAAGAGTGGCCCTAGTTAGCAAGTGAGTTGTCAGCATGACCATGGCGTTGATGGGACCCAGGATGCCAAGTGTTAGATTTCAGGTACTGGGACTCGTGAGCTTCAATAGCCTGATGTGAACAATGTTGTATGATCTGAGTTATTGCTTATCTTTACTGTATTGTGACTGTAGGATTTGGGTTATGCTTTTGCTCGCTCTTCTTTGTCATTATTCTTTGTATTTTTGTTGTTATTTGTTTTTTTCTTCCCTTATTGTGATTGTACTATTGTTAGCCATTTCGTGTAGTCTTTATATATACATCATACCTCGTTGTTCCTATATTCGTACAATTTTATTGGACCGGTAGGTGTCCTGACTGTTCCTCGTTACTATTCTACTAAGGTTAGTCTTAATACTTACTGGGCACTTGTGTGCTGCGCTCACGCTACTCTTCTGCACATTTTTGTTGTGCAGATCTAGGTACTTCCACTCAGTCATATCATCCTGAGGCGAGGCACTTCTGTAGAGACTTCAAGGTATATTTGTCGCATCCGTAAACCAAGGAGTCCATTTCTATCTTTCAGTAAATAGTATATCCCTTTAGTAATTTTCCACTTGTTTAGACATTTTCGGAGTTAAAACTTTTTATGTATCTCTTAGCTTGTGATTTATGAGATTCTGGGTTTTGGAAATTGTTGTTAGCTTCGAGAGTTGTTATTTTATGTGCCGAGAGGCACCTTAAATACTATTTCATTTTACTATTTCGATTTTTAATTATTTCTTCTGCAATTATTATTTATATTACGCATTATTAGGCTTACCTAATCGTAAAGACTAGGTGCCATCACGATGGTTCAAGGAGGGCGAAGCGGAGTTGTGACAAGTTGGTATAAGATCTCTAGGCTCATAGGAGTAATGAATCACAAGCCGGTTTATTAGAGTCTCAGGGATTAGTATAAAGATGTTTGTACTTATCTTTGAGAGGCTATGTAACCATTAGGAAAATTTCTCTTCATTTAATTTCCCCATCGTGCGAGATTTTTGACATCACAATCCTAAACCTCAATCTTCTCTCACAGACGGTGAGGACACGTGCTACCTGAGATGATCAGCCACTCGTGCCCCATACTACAACCTTCAGAGGTTGGGGCCGTGGTAGAGACTGAGGACGCACACGTGGCGCAGCCAGAGCACCCGTATGAGCTGCCATCGAGGTTCCACCAGCAGTTCCAGCCGAAGTCCAGGCACTTGATGCACCTACTGCTACTATTACTCCAACTCTTCAGGAGACTCTTACGCAATTTATGAGCATGTACACCACTTTGGCTCAGGTAGGGTTGTTTCCCTTTGCTGCATCCACCTCTCAGGCCAGGGGAGGGGCACAAACTCACACCGCCCATACTCCTGAGCAATGATTGTAGGTTGATGAGGTCCCAGAGATTATTCCTGTACAGCCTGTAGTTCCAGGTCATCCTGAGGACATGGCAGCGCCTCAGAGGATGAGTAGGGGAGACTTGTGAGGTTTAAGAAGTATGATCTTTTTGTATTCAGTAGGTTAGCATCAGATGATGCCTTGGTATTTCTAGAGGAATGTCATCGTATCCTTCACACTATGGGTATATCAAAATCGAGTGGGGTTTCTTTCACCGCCTTCCAGCTTTGAGGAGTCGCCTATGAGTGGTGGCGCACCTATGAGTTAGACAGTTTAGATAAGGCATCTTCACTGACTTCGACCCAATTTTTGGATATGTTCCTGAGAGAGTTTGTCCCTCAGAGCCTTAGGGATGCATAGCACGCAGAGTTTGAGCTTTTGCATTAGGGCATTATGACTGTCTCGCAGCATGCTGCCTGTTACAGAAGCTTGGCTAGACATTCCCCAAGCTTTGTTTCTACTGTTTGCAAGATGGTTCGTCGGTTTATTGAGGGGCTTATTCCCAGCGTCCGGTCTATCATGGCTCGTGAGTTGGAGATGGATATTTCCTATCAGTAGGTGGTGAGCATTGCTAGGAGGATAGAGGGTATGCATGCTAGGGAGAGAGAGGACAGGCAGGTCCATAAGAGAGAGGATAGACGATATTAGGAGAGAGAGTTTGAGGAGGCGAGAAGGTCTCGTAGATCGGGGATATCTACTGGTCCTTATTTTCGAGGCAGGATGCGTCATGCTAGAGGTTTTCTGGGTCAACCAGTTGAATTCCTACTTCAGGCTTTGCATAGTGACTCAGTGTTCATGGGTCTCGGGGTACCTGTACCGCACAGTTCCCACAGCCTCGTCAGTAGAGAGGGGGCTTTGAGTGTGGAGATACTAGCCATATGGTGAGAGATTGTCCTAGACTTTGGGCCGATGTGTTACAGCGAGGTTTTAAGGTGAGTGGAGGGTGCCCAAGAGGGGGAGGTCCAGATCGTTGGTGTGTTTCATATAGTAGGCTTGAGGCTGCCGCGCCAGTTGAATGTCATTCAGGTATGATTTTGATTCTTTTAAATGAGCACCATCTTTAGTTCATTACAGTTTTGCTTATCGTGGTGATTTCCCCTATTTGTTACTCTATTTATGGGTGCATTTCATGATTAGCACTCTGTTTATGTGATTACCCTGTTGGGAGGTTTTATGAGTGAGTTGTGTCTATCATCTGTTTCTAGCTATTGTCGGGAGTTATGAGGCTAGTAGTAAATTCCTATTGTCCATTTTGGTACGTTTGATGTGATTTCTAAGTATTTGTGGGTACGAGCTATGATTTTTATTCTCCACCAGTATGGGAGCCAGTACATGTTGTAATCTAGTTGACGGAACTGATCTAGTGAAAGGCTTCAGCTGGTTTGATGTACACCCTACTTGTAATTTATAGTGGAGGGCGGGATGCTCATGATTTCATCTATTTTGATGTGTTGAGACCGGGCTGCGTACTCCGTAGGAGTTATATTAGTATGAGATCCTTTTGATTCATTTATATGCTTTAATTCTTTCTTGTTAGATTTTTTTGTAGATTAGAGTTGATAGAAAATTTGTGCTTGTCGGGCTTGTTTGATAGTTCCCTTATGTGTTTCCTTTTCCATATTCAGTCATTTTCATTCTGTGCTTCTTAAGCTTTAGCATGTGGGGTGTGTGCCCGTTGGTATCAGCTGATATTTGGTGATTCGGGTGTTCATTTATGTGGCTTTCGTGGTAATTGTATCATTTCCAGTTTTGTGGAGGTTTGAAATGGGTTCCTATTGAACGTGAGGCTTATGGCTGATGCTAAATCTGATTTCGGGTGAATAATGTGATCAGAAATATTATTGTGGGCCTATATGTGATGTGTCATGTTGTAAGGTTGTACTATATGGGCGTTGGTATGAATTGATGCAGATGGTTGAGACTGATACCGGGTATGGATTTAGAATCGGGTCTTTTGTGGATGGAAGGTGAAAATTCTGGTTCTAAGGCTTATTGGTATGTTAGAAAGGCTAAATTTCAATTGAAATGGTTTCGTCAGGCTTACGTGGATTGGGGTGAAGTGGGATTACCCCCGGGTGCATGTTGGAAGTGTGTATTCAGTGACTTTAGGACTTTGAGGCGAATCTTGGTATGTTCGAGGACGAACATTGGTTTTAAGAGTGGGAGGATGTAACGACCCGCTAGTCATTTTGAGAATTTTAGCTCCGTTAGATGGCACACGGTCTTAAGAAGATTCATAAAATGAGTATCAACTTGCGTGCATGGTTGAATTCAATTAATTGATGATTTGGAGTCAAATTGGATGAAGCAATCTGGTTTTAGAAGTTTGAATAATGAGAATTTGATCGGAACTGGACATTGAATTTTTAATAATTCCAATAGCTTCGTATGGTGATTTTGGACTTAGGCGTGCGTCTGAATTCAGATTTGGAGACCCGTAGGGTACACTGAGGCATTTCGGCAAAAGTTGGAAAAGTTAAAGTTTGGAAACGGAGAAGTTTGACCCATAGTTGACTTTTGTGATATTTTGGTCAGAATGCGATTTCAAGAGTTGGATCAGCTGTGTATGCAAAATTTGGCATTATTCCAAGTTGAACTGATAGGTTTTGATATAAGATTTGATATTGAAGATGTGAAAATTCATAAGTTTGATTTTTGGTTTGATTTGTTTTTTTGGTATTGTTTTATGTGATTTGAAACCTCAAGCGAATACGTGTTAGTTGAATGACTTTTTTGTGTGATTAGAAGGGGTTTCAGGGGCCTCAGGTGTGTTTCGGATGGGCTACCGGTCATTTTTACCTATGTTTGAACTGTTGTTCTACTATCTAGTATTTCTTTCTATGCGATTGCATAGGCACAGCCACAGTCGCGTAGTACAATGTTAACCTACCATATTTTCCTTCTATGCGATCGCATTGATTCATTCGCGATCGCATAACAAATTTGGACAACAACATTTTCCTTCTATGTGATTACATTGATTTGTCCGTGATGGCATAGCACAAATTTTACACCAACATTTTTCCTTCTATGCGATTGCATTGATGTGTCCACGATATCATAGAACAAATTTGCATAGCAGCATTTTCCTTCTATACGATTGCATTGATTTGTCCGCAATAACATAGCACAAATTTGGACATCAACTATTTTCTTCTATGCGATTGCATTGATTTGCCTGCGATCGTATATGCCATTTTGGACCAATAACTATTTTCTTCTATGTGATCGCATCGCTTCTCCCGCGATTGCAATGAACAAAAACCCGGGCAAACAAAATATATTCCAAAATCGAGGGTTACACCATTATCATCATATTTTGACTTCTAAAGCTCGGTTCTTAGCGATGTTTAGTGGGGTTTTTCATGAAATTCGATTGGTAAGTGTTCTTCAACTAGAATTGAATTTATCTTTGTTTTTATCATTTAAATTGTGTTTTGGGTTGGAGAAAGAGTTGGTTTTTGAAGAAAAATTTCAAAATAAAAAATCATGATTTAAGGGAACAATGGTATGGGAATTGGATAAATTTTGTATGGTTGAACTCATTTTTGAATGGGTGATCGGATTTTGTAAAATTTAATGGGTTTCGAGGTGCGGTCCTGATTGTCGACTTTTGGGTCAATTTTTATATTTTTGTAAAGATTAAAACTTTATTATTCGAAATAGTTCCTTATTCGATTTATGTGTGTTTTGGAGTTGTTATAGTTGGATTTGATCTGTCCGGAGGTCTTTTCGCCCGAAAAGTCCATTTTAGAGTACGGAGTTGTTGTCTTTGAGGTAAGTATCTTACCTAAACTTTTGTGGGGGACTTCCCCTTAGGATTGAGTCTCCTATGTTGATTGTAATCAGTGTATGCTAGGTGACGAGTGCGTACTCCGACTTAATTGTGGATAGTTGGCCTTTTAGGGTTCTTAGGTTCTTATATTCACTACGTATGGAGTTATTCTTGATATGACTGAGTTCCTACTTCGTCTCTACGAGCTTAGTTGGAATATTTGCTTTACGATTTACTCTTATTGCCTAATTTTCATCATATTTGATTTATTGAAGAACTTCGTCTCTCTTATCATCATACTACCTTTTCATAACTGCCTGTTTTATTGAGGGTTATTGTCATCTCTCCTATATCGCCTAGTCTTAAGTGCAGCTAAGATCACCTTCCCTTAATTGAAATGATCAAATATTCTCATAACTTCCCAACCTTAAACGGAGTTTAGATGACGTACATCTTTGTCGACTTGCTTTTATTTGGGACTACTAGACTCGTGTTGTCTTCCTTGTACGGATTTGTTTATTTTGGGATCGTCACTACATGTTTGTTTCCCCTTTTATTGAACTGTTCCCTTTATGCCTTTAATTTTTCTTACTTTGGCTATTCTTGTGAACTGGTTATACCGATTCCTTGTGATTTGAAGTTTTGTAGTAGACTCACTCGCTATATTTTGTATTACTGTCATTGTTGTTGTTGTGCTGGTTGTGTTGGTACACGAGGTTTTTGCCGTTCGGTTGTCATTATGTTGTGCATGAGGTCTTTGCCGTGCAGATTGTTGTTGAGGGGTTGCACGAGGTTTTTGCCGTGCTATTGTTACTTTGATATATTGTACATGTGGTGTGACATGGCGGTATATGTACATATACTTATATGTGGGTTGCGCATGTGGCATGACAAGGTAGGAACATTATGATGCACATGTGGCGAAACAAGACATGCACTTATTATGTTATTATTTGCACACGTGGCGAGACAAGGTGGGCTATGTCAAGGATTTATTGTGAGGATTTGTGACGGCCTGGGGGCATTCTTGTTATTTAATATTGTATTGTGGTATGCTTAACGGTATGAGCTTTACCTCATAGAAATTATGAGAAAACATCTACGTGTTGTCCGTCCTTTTCCTTACGCTTACTAGCTGGTAGGAGCTATGTTAAAGCACTTGCACAAGCATACACGTAGTTGAACACTCCCATTGGATGTGAAGTCCTCTTGATTTTGCTGAGTATAGATGAACACTCTCGTTTACTTATTATATATGTAAGATTGGCCCTAGTTAGCAAGTGAGTTGTCATCATGATAATGGGGTTGATAGGGGCACATTATGTCAAGTGTTAGATTTCAGGTATTGGGACTCGTGGGCTGTAATGGCTTGATATGAACACTGTCGTAGGATCTGAGTTATTTCTTACCTTTACTGTGTTGTGACTTTAGGATTTTGGTTGTGTATTTGCTCGCTCTTCTATGTCATTATTCTTAGTGTTTTCATTGTTACTTGTTGTTTTCTTCCATTATTGTGATTGTAGTATTGTTAGCCATTTCATGTAGTCTTTATATATACATCATGCCTCGTTGTTCCTATATTTTTATAATTTTATTTGACTGTTAGGTGTCCTGATTGTTCCTCGTCACTACTCTATCGAGGTTAGTCTTGCTACTTACTGGGCACTGTTGTGGTGTGCTCATGCTACTCTTTTGCATATTTTTTTTGTGTAGATCCAAGTACTTCCACTCAGTCTTATTATCCTTGAGGCGAGGCACTTCTGTAGAGACTTCGAGGTATATCTGTCGCGTCCGCAAACTGAGGAGTCCCTTTCTACCTTTCTATAAAAAGTATAGCCCTTCAGTAATTTTCCTTTGTTTAGACATTTCCAGAGTTAGAGCTTCTTATGTATCTCTTAGCTTGAAATTTATGAGATTCAGGGTTTTGAGAATTTTTGTTAGCTTCGAAAGTTGTTATTGTATGTGCCGAGCGGCACCTTAAACACTATTTCATTTTTCTATTCAAGTTTTTACTTATTTATTTAGAAATTATTATTTATATTCCGCATTTTTAGGCTTACCTAGTCGTAGAGACTAGGTACCATCACGATGGTGTTAGATCAAATTTTTAATGATGCAATTAATATACATATGCAGGCATTCGTAAAAGGGAATGCGAAATTATTGGAACTGATGTAGCAAATAAGGAAAGAGCTAAAAGAGAGGCTGCCGTTGTGTTCAAACAAGGAAGCAAAGTTGTTGTAGCAAAAAAGGAAGGAAATCTTCCTAAAAGGAAGCTGTCGATGGTCAACGAAAATATCAGCATCTTATCAGCAAATCAGGAAGTCTTCCATAATTGTGGGGAAATCGTATCTACCCAGATACAATAAAAGATTCAATGCAAATCTCTGATGATTCATAATAACGGGAAGATATGTACGGAAATCAAGACTGGATGATCCGAAATCAAAGACAATCTGCGTTCAATCATATCTCTAGCCAAAGGAGGAAATCTGGTATGCGACCAAGTTTGGAAACATCAACAATCAAGGAGAAATCAAGAAAAGCAACGTCTGAGTCCTTATTCTTCGAAAGAATCAATTCTTTCGAAGGATAAAATCTCTTGGGTTGTCAAGCCTCTACCATCCATCAAAGTATATATACATCCTTGTAAACCCTAGCTTAGATATACTTTGATCAAACCAAATAGCTCTCTTCAATTTACTGCAATCAAGCATAGTAGTCTAGAATGATTGACTGTGTAACAAGTTAGAGATAGATAGAGGGTTCTCAATTGACAAGGCATTGTATTAAACGAGTGAAAGAAGACTGTGCGACAAATATCATATTTGTATTCAAAAGTAAATCATTGATCTGACGAGAAATCCCTTGCAACCCAAGGGACTGGATTAGGATTCTCATTGAATCTGAACCAGTATAAAATTCTGGGAGTCTTTATATTTCTGCACTTACTTTCTGCATAATTATATTTGAATATGTTCACCTACAGTATCGTCACATTCAGTCGACTAATAAAGTTTTATGTCAACTTATTTACAATTAAGTTTAAATTATTCACAATTCACCCCCCTCTTATACTTTCAATTGGTGTCAGAGCAAGGCTCACACTTATTACTTTTTGCTTAACAACTTATGAGAAAAATATCATGGCAAACCAAGTTATTTTTGGATCTCTGTTTCAAGAGGGAACCGCTCAAGTAAGACCACCCTACTCCAATGGACAACACTTCTCCCACTGAAACATTCGCATGAAAATCTTCACCAAAGAATATGATGTCAAAGTATGGAGAGTTATCAAGAAAGGGAAATATCCATTACCTTCCAGCACTCCTCCGCTCGATGACCCTGATGACATTGATTCATATTCAAAGGAGCAGTTGGAAGCTGTTCAAATAAACTACAAGGCAAGGAATCTACCTAACAATGCAATAAGTGGTGAAGAATATGAAAAGATTTCAAGTTGTGATACGTCAAAGGAAATGTGAGACAAACTCGAAGTGACCAATGAAGGTACCAGCAAAGTAAAAGAAAATCACATAAATATGCTCGTTCATGACTATGAACTTTTCTCCATGAAAGAAGGAGAATCCATCGAAGAAATATTTGCCAGGTTTAGCAAAATAATCAGTGACTTAAAAGCCTTTGGCAAACCTTACACCAGTGGAGATCAAGTCAGGAAAATTCTCAATAGTCTAACAATCACTTAGTAGAGTAAACTAGTCACGTTCGAATCTCAAGATCTAAATAAACTATCTTATGATGAACTACGAGGAGAACGTATTGCTTTTGAAAGAACACATTTGAAGAATACAAATCAAGAAGAGAAAAAGAAAACGGTTGCGTTTAAAGCTACCACTGAGGCAGTTGAAGATGAAACTGATGATCCCAAAGCCCTACAAGAAGAAATTGCTATGATGTCTAGAAACATGGACGGACTAATGAGAAGATACAAAAATACAAAGAAAGGAAGATTTCCACCAAGAAGACCTAGACAATACAACTATCATAACAAGAATGATGGAAAATGCTATGAATGTGGAATGTTCGGAAACATCCAAGCAGAGTGCCCAGAACTAGAGAAAAAGATCTCTAGAGGACTCGAGAACAGATCGTTTGGAAGCTGGAGTGATGAGGATGATTCAGACCATGAAGAGATAGCAAATCTATGCTTCATCACGATTCTAGAAAATGAGATCAACAAAACTTCACGATGTTGGACTGATGAAGACGATTCAGATGATGAGAATCGCTTCATGGAAAAAGGAGAAACTAGCAAGGTAAGATCTTATGATTGTGAAAGATGCAATGAATTGCAAGATATTCTTGACTCCACCCTTAAAGAATCTCAAAAGATGATGAACGAGCTTAAAAACCTCACCAGGGAAGTCAAAGACCTGAAACTTAAACTTGAAGTATGTGAAATTGAAAAAGAAGTACTTCAAGAAGAGTTTGAGGAATTGCAAATGCAGTTTAACATCTTGCGCAAATCAACCAGTCATAGTTCTGTCAGGTCTAATCAGCCGACTTACAAGTCAATCGGAAAAGAACAAATCAGAACTAGATCGACCAGTCGATCAAACCAGTCGACTTACAAGTTAATTGGAAAGGAGTCAGCAAATCCTAGAACTACTAACTCCAACTCTCATGAGAGACCTATAAAAGGTTATACTGTTAAATGTCATTACTGCAATAAAAACATGCATAAATATTGTGGTTGTCACTTTCCTAAATCTCATATGTCCGGATGCATTTGGAAACATAAGAATTCTGAATCTAGCAACACTAACTCACCAGGACCCAAGCAAACTTGGGTACCTAAAAGAAAGTAATAACTTTGTTTTGCAGGAACACCACAGAGTAAAACGCAAAGGAAAATGGTATCTAGACAGTGCGTGTTCCAGTCACATGATAGGTGACAAAAACCTATTTAAATAAATCACAGAAATTGATGGAGGAAGTGTCAAATTTGGAGACGACTCAAAAGGCAAAATAGTTGGCACTAGAACTGTTCCGTCCAACAACAGCTGTGATATTACTGAAGAATATCTAGTCGATGGACTAAACTACAATCTCCTTAGCATAAGTCAACTTTGAGACTCAGGATATGAGGTAAAATTCAAGAGAACTGGATGTGCCATCGAAGACGAGTCAGGTAAAACAATTCTTCCAGGAAAAAGGTATGGAAACATCTATATACTTGATGGTTTTGGAAATATAGATGGTCATATTTGCTTAACATCTATTTCTGATGATCTTTGGTTATGGCACAGAAGATTTGGACATGCTAGCATGAATTTAATTGAAAAACTGTTCAAACATGAATTAGTTATTGGGTTACCCAAACTGAACTTCTCTAGAACTCATATATGTGATGCATGTCAGATGGGTAAGCAAACTAGAAACTCTTTCAAAAAACAAAGACATAGTCTCTACATCAAAACCTTTGTAACTACTGCAAATGGATTTATTTGGCCCAACTAGAACTGCTAGCATATGTGGCAAGAAATATGCATTTGTTATTGTTGATGATTTTTCACTTTTCACTTGGATGATTTTTCTATTTTACAAAGATGAGGCCTTGCAAAACTTTGAGATCTTCTGGAAGAAAATTGATAGAGAAAAGGGCTATCAAATATCCATTATTCAAAGTGATCATGGAGGCTAATTTGGAAGCAAGGCATTCGAAGACTTGTGTAATAATCAAGGCTATACCCATAATTTCTCTGCTCCCCGGTCTCCTTAACAAAACGGAGTGGTTGAAAGAAAGAATAGAACGTTGCAAGACATGGCCAAAACTATGCTTTTGGAACACTCATTGCCAAATCACTTCTGGGCTGAAGGAGTTAGTACTGCTTGTCATATTCTCAATCGCTGCCTTATAAGGCCCATTCTAAAAAAGACTTCGTATGAACTCTGGAAAGGTAAACGTCTGAACATCAGCTACTTTCATTCATTTGGAAGCAAATTCTTCGTTTATAACAATGGTAAGGATAATCTTGGAAAATTTGATCTAAGAAGCGATGAATGTATCTTTCTCGGTTACTCATTAAATAGCAGATCTTTTAGAGTTTTAATAAATACACTTTATGTGTAGAAGAATATGTTCACGTTATGTTCAATGAAAATAATCCCTTGGTCGAGAAAGGATCTAATGCAGATGATGAAGATCCAACTCAAGAGGCTCAGGAAACGGGAAAATCACAGGAGTCAACTACTTCTAGAGGAGTGATAGAGTCGATTGAACAAGCAAGTGATAACACTCCCGAACAACGTTTAGAGTTAACTACAAGCACTATTAGACTAAATGAGTGAAGAAATGAAACTGAATATCCACAAAAATTCATTATTGGAGATCCAAACGAAGGGATGACGACCATAGAAACTCTCAAAAAGAAGGCGAATATTTCATTAATCTCCCAAATGGAGCCAAAGAAGGCAGAGGAAGCTCTAAAGGATTCAAGCTTGGTAAATGCTATGCAAGAGGAACTATATCTATTCAACAAAAATCAAGTATGGGAGTTGATACCTCGACCTGAAAATGCTACGGTTATCAGAACTAAATGGGTATTTAGGAAAAAGTTAAATGAAGAAGGACAAGTTGTAAGGAAAAAAGCCAGACTAGTTGCTCACAGCAGGAAGGAGTCGACTACGACGAAACCTTTGCTCCAGTAGCCCGATTAGAGTCAATACAAATCCTGTTAGCTTATGCTTCATTCAAAGGATTTAGATAATTTCATATGGATGTCAAAAGTGCTTTTCTAAATGAATTCACCGAGGAAGAAGTATTTGTGAAACAACCTCCGGGGTTTAAGAATTCAAAATTTCCATATCATGTGTAAAAGCTAAGGCCCAGTATGGGTTAAAACAGGCTCCACGTGCCTGGTATGACAGGTTAAGTACCTTTCTTAATGATCATGTGTTTACCAAAGGTGAAATTGATACCACTCTTTTCATTAAACGATCTTAAGAAGGTAATCTTATAATTCAAATTTATGTTGATGATATTATCTTTCGTAGTGCTAACCCTATTATGTGTAAGAAATTTGGAAATCTAGACTAAGCTCTATTTTAGAGATTGGACTCTCTTACTGTGATTAGCTCCTACTAGTAAGAAGTTGTTCCCGAGCCAGGTTCCCTGGATCCACGTGTTCCTAGGCGGACCTAAATGGATGAATGAAGAAGGGAGCCCGGGTTCATGCAAAGCGAATTTGAAATGAGTATGATGAGCGAACTCACTTTCTTCCTTGGACTTCAAATTCATCAATCTAAAGAAGGAACCTTTATCTGTCAATCTAAATATACTAAGGAGCTTATTCAAAAATTTGGTATGAGCAATGCAAAATCTATTGGAACTCCAGTGAGCCCTGCGACGAATTTAGATAAGGATGAACAATGTATTCCACTTGATGAAACCAAATATAGAGGGATGATCGGATCGCTACTATATCTGACTGCAAGTCGAGAAGATATTATGTTCAGCGTGTGTAAATGTGCCAGGTTCCAGTCAGCTCCTAAGGAGTCACATCTAACTGGTGTAAAAAGAATTATTCGATATCTTATTGGCACAATATCTCATGGTTTATGGTATCCTCGATCTAATTCCTTTAAATTAGAAGGTTTCTCAGATGTAGATTTAGCAGGTGATAAAGAAGACAGTAAAAGCACAAGTGGCATATGTCAACTACTAGGAAAAGCTTTAATATCCTGGAATAGTAAAAAACAAGCATCAGTTACCTTGTCGACTACTGAAGCTGAGTATTGTTGTTGACAATGTCGTGCACAATTTCTATGGATGTCCCATCAATTGGGTGACTATGATCTCTCTTTCAGACCTATACAAATTTTTTGTGATAATTCTAGTGCTATTTGTCTTTCGAAAAATCCTATCCATCACTCTAGAGCTAAGCATATAGATATTAAACATCATTTCATTAGAGATCATGTTCTCGAAGGTGATATAGAATTAGCTTTTGTTGGCACTTCTGCTCAATTAGCCGATACTTTTACTAAACCTTTGTTGGAAGAAAGATTTTGTTCTCTAAGAAAACTTCTTGGAATTATTTGCTTTACTAAAAACCCTTAGGGTCAAAGTATCATTTTTCAAAAACTTGTCATAGTTAATTTTTGTTTAGTTCATTAATTACGCCGTCATCCTTTCCCTCCCTTTCCTGTCTAATTTCCCATCAGTTGCAGCTACAGATGGAAAGCCAATCGATGCATCGGTCCAACTGACAGCTTTTCTTTTTCTACTCAACCGTCAAATCCCACCTCTTTAGATAGTCCTTTTCATCTTCCTTCGATTTCATCCTCTCTACCAAACTTTTACACTCTAGTTCAAAACTCTTCTCTCCGCCATGGCCAAGACCTCCAAAAATCCCTCTGCTTCCACAAGAAAAAGCACTCATTCCAAAACAAAACCTTCCTCCGCCCCGCCTGAGCAAGTCGACCTGAGGTCTGAACGGTCCGAGGAGTGTGCCTCTTCTCAAGGTGCATATTCTGAGCACTCCCTACTTCTTGGTGACAAATCTGCTGGCAAACGACCCATGGATGAACCCCTTGTCTCCACCCCAAAGAAAACCAAGTTTGATTTCTCTGCCTCTCTTGAATCTGACCTCAATTTCTGGGACTCTCCAAATAGGGACTTCTTTATTTCCCTCAGAGACAAGCCCATAGCCCATAGCTCATGACCGTTTGGTAGATCCCGATAGTATGGAATCCCTCAATTGTAAGGTAAAAGAGCTTTTTCTTTATCAAGGGTGGGACAAATTTCTCTCTATCTCTCCGCCTAAAGTGTATGAACCTCTGGTCCGTATGTTCTATGCTAATCTTTACTCTAGCAAATCTGATAGGCTTGAAACCCTTGTTCTTGGCAAACACAATGTTCTTGACTGTAGCCTGTTTAATTCCCTTTTTCTCTATCGCTGTTCTGGCTTCCCTATTGTGTTTAAAAATGTGCGGCCTGAAGATTTTGAAATCTCTTTTGATCAGGAAAAACAGATCATTGCAGAAAACCCTTCTGGCCATCTTCCAAATCAATTAGAGCCTAGTGATGTTAGCTTTGAAACTGGGGTTCTTGCTCACATTGTTGCAACCACTCTCCTTCTCAGAACTGGTTCCTTCTCAACTCTCTCCCAAACTGACACCTTCTTCGTCTATTGTTTCATCTCCAAACTCAAAATCAAGCTATCCTCCTGAGTTATCAACTTCATGATTGAAAGTGCTGAAGACCACACCATTCTTCCGTATTGTATGGCCATTACTCACATTCTGGAAGACCATCAAATCTTGCTTTCAGGCTACCCATTTGTTTCTGTGTCCAAAATGCTACAACTCTAGAGCCTTCTCTAGCATGGGGTATGTGAGTATCAAAGGGGTCTGGGTCAAAAAGGGATAAAGTGATGCCAAACCCGTCAGTCGACTGTAAGCGAAGGCTGATTACTCTACTCTATTGCTCCTCACTTTGTGTTTACTACCTTCTTTGCTGGTATGTTCTGATTTCAATTCAAGTTCCGAAAACAATATGGTTCTTTTATTACTTCAATTCATCCTACTTCTGGTCTACTTCTACTTTTGGTTTTACTGTGAAACGTGTGGTTGATATGTTTACATTATTAGCATGTTATGTACTCCCCTTCCTTAGGATTAGAATGAACATGTTACCCCTTATGTAGTCTGTCTCCATGTGATCTTGCTCTATCTGGTTTCTGGTAGGAATCTCCTTGTAAAGTAGTATACACTCCTAAACTTGTATGGTTCTAGGATTGATCTTAAATTATGTTGGTCCTATACTGAACCCCTTTAGCATTGCTGATTCTTTGACTATGTCTAATCAGTGTTTTCTGAGAATATCAGTACCAATTCCAAAGACTTTTGTTTGCTATGTGTTTACCATTATGTGTTTTACATGTCCCTAATTCCCATTTACCCCTGTGTGAAGGCTTGTAATGCTGAACCTGTTTTGGTTTTGAGGTTGGTCTGTTGTTTGTTGATTGCCATACTCTTTTCAAAATTGTCTCATTGAATAACTCATCTCCTGTTTTAAAAAATTATTTTCAGGTCTCTTTTCAAAAAAAATTCCAACTGAAACCTTTCAAACTATGTCACTCACTCTCACTCTACTTCTAAGTCACTAGGTTCTACCCCTTCCAGTGTGTGTACTGCCTTGGGATCCCCTTGAGAACCCTCTAAACTCTGGCATACTGAGGCTGGCCCTTCCACACTGCACTTACTCATTTTGGTTACCAAGTCCAGGTGTGAGCTCTGCACGGGATCCTTGAGATCCTTCGGAACTTTGACACACCTAGACAATGACATTGTCTACGGAATTTGGGCATTTGAGGCTATTGGAAGCTTTGGAAATCTGGGACTATTTGTAGGCCCCCTATAGAACAACTTCTTATTTTTTTATCTATTTTATGGCATTCATTCATATGGTCTGTAATAATTTGTAAATAAATATTGGGGTAACTAGTAAAAAAGGGTGGGTAGTAACATATTTGTGGGGTAATACGGGTAGAAACCATGCCTATAGAACTTTATATTTTGCATTGTTTGCCTTTCCATGTTAGAAATCATTCCTACAGGTCTCAAGTGGTTCCAATAATAGAAATCATTTTTATAGGTCTTAAAATCAACTTCACAAGTAGATACCATGCCTTTAGAATATGGTCCAGTTTAACTTCTGTGATAACAAGTATTTACATGAGTTTTCATTTGTTATCATGCCTGCAAGTTTCTAAAATCAATTTTAAACAGTTAGATATCATGCCTATAGAGAACAACACAAGAAATTCTATCTATAGATTTAAACTAGTTCACTTCGAAACTAGTTTAACTAGGGGTTTATTTTCCCTGAAATGGATTCTTTTAAAACCGCCTTAGTCTATCATTAGATAGCATGCCTATAGGGATTCAAGAGTCTATTTTAAAATCTGCCCTGTTAAAATCCTGTAACTCTTAAAATGTTTCTGTTACTTAATGACGTTATGGTTTTAACAAGCTTTAAAAACCAGTAGGCAAACTGATAGGGCCATTACTTCTAAGTTTATAAAATAAATTGCCTATCTTCTATGTCTTAATATTCATTTAGACATCATGCCTTATGAAACTATTTTAACAAAAGGTCCTTATCTTTATTTGACTTGTGCTGCTCATGTGCATTATTTGAGGAGGTAAACTTGAGTCTCTAATTGCTCCCTTTTTGTCTTATGTGGTAATGTCCTAATTGTTATTTCATGTCGCCCTAGTACTTTCACCTTTAAACCTTAGGGGTCTGTCAAGAACTAGGTATAGTTAGAGGTCCTAAATTTCCTCCAGGACCATTAGGAGGGGAGGGGTAACAGCACACAATAGAGATCGATGACCAACACTCGGACATTGTGTAGGGTGATCCTATAGGCTAACCAACCTAGGACTCCTCCTTTCCAAAAAGTCCTTTTGTTTTTAACTTTGTTTTATATACAACCTGTTCAAAACCTTTGTCTTATTATTTGATTTATACAGCGTCCAACATGTTTTACTAGTAAATTATTTGATTCAACTATTTATTTGTTAACAGACTAATTCGTGAAAATGAGTTTGGTCGGGACCCACAGTTGTGGACCGAGAGGGGTGCCTAACCCTTCCTCTCTAGGTTATTTTGAGTCCTTATCCTAATCTCTGGTAATGCAAACTAGTTATGTGAGTTAATTGCTCTAGGTTCCCTAATGCACCATAACCCGTTAGGTGGCGACTCTTCAAATACCCAATTTCCAAGAGGAAATGAGTTATTAATCCCTGTGAATATCGAAACCCGGACTTCTCTCTGCAGAGGGAAAAAAGGGGGCCTGACAAGTACTTGAGGGTGTTGATCACTTTGGTGCAGAAGGAGTCATAGGAATTTTGACATCTTTGACAAGCTTATCCATCTTTTCAGTCATAGAATTGAATGTCATGGCTCCTTGTCTCCACGTAGCTCCTATATACATTCTGAGCTAAGTCACATCTGTACTTGTCTCCTTAGTAACTTCCCTGATCTTATCCATCTATTCCTTCATCTCAACTACTAGTTGTTTCACCTTTTCCAAATATTTTTGCATCTGCTGAAGATTTTGAGAGGCAGTCAATTGAGATGCAGGTTGTTCAGTTTGAACTTCAACTGGCACTATAATACTGTTAACTTTGGCGTATTTAACCCATCCATCATCACCCAAGGTGTACCCCCATCATTGAAATGGTTGTCTTATCATAAGTGTTGGTAATGTGCTTGGGTTTAAAGGGTGCCAAATCTACCTTTATAACTTCGAGAAGATATGAGATGAGCAGACCATATGGTAAACAAGCAACAGAGGAAGATATTTCCCTAATACTTTCAAGCACGTATTGGTGAATCCACACAAACCAATCTAGTCTTTTATAATTAACAGGACAGTAAAGGACAAAAATATCTCTAGTGGATAAAGAGCTAAGGGATCCAATTTTGGGGAGTAAAGTGGTAGCAATCATGTGGCCAAGACAAGATGTTCAAATTTTAGGTTCTTGGGGCCAATATCAGGAGGGTTATCAGATAAAAAGGCTTTGGCTTATTCAAAGGATACTTCAAAATATTTTGGCCAAGAATTTTGCACAAAAATAACAAACCCACTAAACATAAGAGAGAAAATCTTTTCAAATTGATAAGAGTCTAGAAAAATTCAAGTTCCTAACACCATCAATTCCAAATCATCTTTGTCATTCACAAATAGATTTGCATAAAACATCCTCACGGGTTCCTCATAAACAAAGATACCAAAAATGTCAAACAGAGAAAAAAGATGCTGAAAATCAAATATAGAGGTCACATTATAGTGCAGATTTTTCATGAGAGAAAGACTTACAGTGTCCATAAGCCATAGATTTTGACTTGTAGACTCAAACCTTTATTTTTCACTCGGTTCATAAAAGATCAACTTGTCCTCAGGTCCGAATTAAGTATTCTCTACCTTTCCTTTCTTGCATGCAACCTTTTTGGGGGTTTGCTCCATAGGACCTTTTGAAAGATTCACTACTCTCATTATCTATTTTGAGAAAATTTGGCTCAATAGATGACTCCAAGTCTACAAGTTCTTCAGGGTTGAGGGGTTTTGGAAACCTTCGACTTCTTCTGGTTGCAGTGGAGGAAGGGGTTTATTTTGTCCATGATGAGAAAGTTGGTTTGATACGAATGGATAGATTAACAGAGACAGAAAGGTTTTAATCAATGCTTTTGGAGGAACAAAAGGTCGCGTTGGTTAAAGGAAAAGTCGGATTCAAAAGAAAGTGATGCTTCTGAAGTTATTGATCAGCGGTACTGATGAAGAAGAAATTATTACACCTACACAAAAAATTTCAATTTCTATTCCACCGTATCGTATGACACCAGCGAAGTTGAAGGAGTTAACAGAGCAACTTCAGGAACTCCTTGATAAGGGGTTTATTCACCCTAGTGCGCCTGTTATATTTATGAAGAAAAAGGATGGCACGATGAGGATATGCATTGATTACAAGTAGTTGAACAAAGTAACAATCAAGAACAAGTATGCTTTGCCTCGTATCGATGATTTGTTTGATCAGCTTCAGGGGGCGAAGGTGTTATCCAAGATTGATCTTCGTTAATGGTCCAGCTAAAAATGTGATGACCGGTCGGTCTTCTTAAGAATTAATGCCCCGATTCCTTATTAACTTATTTTCCCAAGTCTATTTCTGCTAATTTGATTCACCGGGATGTTCAGCTTTGAGTTCTGGACAGTTTTGGGATACTTAGTCCCTAAATGAGAGCTTAAGTGTTAGAAAGTTATTCGTAGTTGAAACAGTATGAAGGCAGCCTCGGAATGAAAATTCGATGGTTTCGTTTGATACACTAGGTGGTTTCAGGGTTGGGGTGTGTTCAGAATGTGTTTTGGAGGTCTGTAACTGATTTAGGCTTGAAATGACGAAGTGTCAATTTTTGAAGTTTCCGATCTGATAGTGAGATTTTGATCCAAGGGTCGGAATGGAATTCCATAAGTTGTAGTAGCTCCTTCATGTCATTTGGGATGTGTGTGAAAGATTTCAAGTCATTAACGTGTTTTGGTTAGGTTTTTTATCGAAAGCGTATTTTGAGGGAATTTGAAGTTCTTAGACTTAAATGCTTGATTAATTCGAGTTTCCGACGTTGTTTTGGGTGGTTTACGAGTTGGTACAAGTTTCAAAGATGTTATGGGATATGTTCGTAGGTTTGGTTGAGGTCCCGGGGGCCTCAGGTGTGTTTCAGATGCTCAATGGGGCATTTTAGAGTTGTTAAAATTGCGGAAAATGTGAACCCAGCAGTTGCAGACTTTTACTTCTTTGCGATCACATCCCTCCCTCCGCGTTTACATAGAGTAATTTCGGAGGGAGATAATTTTGTTTTACGCAATCGCATTAACTGGTTCGCGATCGCTGGAGTCAACCTTTTTCCTTCTTCGTATTCAAAATTATTCCTACGCGTTCACATAGTAGAAATTTGGAGCTGGTAATTCCTTGCATATTCCTCTTCGCAATTGCGTACATCTGTTTCCTTCTCTTCTACCATTGCAATCCTTAGGTTGAGTTTGCGTAGGCAATTTCTGGAGCCTTAGAATTTTACCCTACACGATCGCAGACATCTTCCCTTAATCGCATTGAACAAAATACCTGGGCAGTTATAAACATTTCAAAATTGAGGGTTTAGACATTTTTACCAAAACGCAAGTTTGAGAGCTCGGATTTGAGAGAGATTTCGAGGTATTTTTAGAGGCATTGATTGGGTAACGATTCTAGACTCCTTTTTGCTTATAACCTACTAATCTAAGCAGAATTCCTCTTTTGATTGTGGATTTTTGAATGAAAAATTGATAAAACTTCATAGATTGAATTACTGAGTTTTGAGTGGGTGCTTGACCTTCAATTTGAGAGATTTTTATATGGTTAGACTCGTGAGAGTATGAGGATTCTGAAAATATTAATTTCATCTGATTCCGAGACGTTGGCCTTGAGGGGAATTTTGGTTATTTTACCTAATTTCACATCTTAGCTTTGAACTAAATCACAGAATTAGTTGCTAGAGATGTTATTTATGATATGTAATTGAATTGAATAGATTTGGGTCATTTGGAATCGGAAACTCATGGCAAACGTATGGCTTCGAGTTAATTTTGGAGCCGGTTCGAGGTAAGTGGCTTGTCTAACCTTGCGTGAGGGACCTTTCCCCTTAGGATATGATATTTGGTAATTGAATGCCTTGTATGTGAGGTAACAAGCGCGTACTTGAGCTAATTGTTGAAAATTCGATTTTAGTTGACTTACTTGACTACTTGCTTAAACTGCCTTGTTTGTAATCTGTGAAGCATGTTAGGCTAGAATTCACTATTACTTGTTATGATTTTAGCAGTTATTATGATATTTTTGAGCTGTTATTGTGTGTTTTAAATTTGGGACTACGGGATGGCATCCCGGGAGATCCCCTGTACGTGTTATGTTCTGGACTGAGTGTGCAGGATACCAAGAGATTCCAGGCAATGGTGTATATATATATATATATATATATATTTATATATATATTGAGAATACCAAGAGATCCACGGCTTACCTATTGAGGATACCAAGAGATCCTCAGGATACTAACAGATCCCTTGTGTATATGGGGAGGAAACCAAGAGATCCTCGAGATACTAAGAGATCCCTGATTATCATTCTTGTTATGAGCGGCATTTCCTAATGTTGTCTTATTTTTGTTTTTTTTCTGTTACTGTATTCCTTATTTATCATGTTTAGATTCTCGCTGTAGCCTCTCATCATACCGTTATTTTTCTCTATCATTATTTTATTTTATCTCGGTAGGGCCCTAATCTTCCTCGTCACTACCTGACTGAGGTTAGGTTTGGCACTTACTGGGTACCGCTGTGGTGTACTCATGCCCCTTCTACACATGTTTTTCATGTGCAGATCGAGGAACCTCCACCCAGGCATATCATCCTTGAGGTGAGGAGATCTATCAGAGACTTCAAGGTACATCTGCCCCATCTGCAGATCCAGGGAGTCTCTATCTTATTCTACCTTTGAGTTATTATGTTGTATTTTCCGAGTGGCATTTTACATTCTTTTCTTCTGTTTAATATTTTGGATTTTATGTTATATTTCCGCAAGTTTCAATTTGTTTCTGGATTGTTAGGCTTACCTAGTCGTAGGGACTAGGTGCCATCACAACATGTTCAGGGAGGGCGAACTGGGGTCGTGACAAGTTGGTATCGGAGCTGTAAGTTCATAGGAGTCACGGAACACAAGCCATTTTATTAGAGTCTCGTTGATCAGTACGAAAACGTCTGTACTTATCTACGAGAGGCTATATAACCGCTAGGAAAATTTCACTTCATTTGATTCCCTGTCATGCGAGATTTTTGACATCATAATCCTAAACTTCTGCCTTTTATTCTCTCACATATGGTGAGGACACATGCTACTCGAGATGATCAGGCATTCGCTCCTCCTGCTGCAGCTGCCAGAGGCTGAGGCCGGGTAGAGGCCGAGGATGCACACGTAGTGCGGCTAGAGCACCTACGCGAGCTGCCGCCGAGGTACTACCAGTAGACCCAGCCAGAGTTCAGGCACCCGACACGCCTATTGCCACTACCACTCCAGCCCTTCAGGAGACTTTGGGTCAGTTCCTGAGCATGTTTGGTACATTGATTCAGGCGGGATTGATTCAGGTTGTACCGAGTACTTCATAGGCTGCAGGAGGGACCCAGACTCCCGCCGCCCCAACTCCAGAGCAGCAAGTTCCCATTGGTCAGGTTCAAGGTGTCATGGCAACACAGCATGTGGTCCCAGTTCAGTGGGTGGTGAGGACCTTTCGCCGAGTAGGGGACTAGTAGGTCCAGGAGAGAGGACAGATGAGGTCAAGAGTGAGCAGACCTCGTATATTGGAGAGACCCGCTGGTCCTTATTTTGGAGGAAGAGTACGGCATGAGAGAGGTTTTGTGGGTCAGCCAGCTCAGTTTGCATCTCATATTTCACACAGGGTATTAGGTGTTTAGGGGTCTTGGAATACCCGTACCACATAGATTCAACTGCCACATCACCCGTGGGCTTTGAGTGTGGTGACATACGCCACGTGGTGAGGTATTGCCCTAGACTTGGGAGGAGTGCACCTCCACAAACATCTCAGGCACAGTGTGCCCCGCAGAGTTCTCAGGCTATGGTTACAGCCCCAGTTGCTACCCCACCTGCTCGTACCAAGGATGTCGCCTCTGATTATTTCATCACGAGTATTGTCATGGTTTGTTACACATGTGTACTGATTCTATTTGATCTAGAATCCACTTATTTTTAAGTCTTCTTATTTTGCTCCATATTTGGGCGTACCTCGGGATTTGCTTGAGTTCCCTATTTATGTTTCTAACCCTATGGGGGATTCTCTTATTGTGGATCGCGTTTATCATTCATGTTTGGTTACTATTCGTGATTATAAGACCAGAGCAGATTTATTGTTACTCGGCATGGTTGATTTTGATATAATCTTGGGCATAGACTGGTTGTTGCCCCATTATGCTATTCTTGATTTCACACCAAAACTGTGATGCTGGCTATGCCAGGTATACCGCGTGTTGAGTGGAGTGGTACTTTAGATCACACTCCTAGTAGAGTTGTCTCTTTCCTTAAAGCCTAGTGTATGGTTGAAAAGAGGTGTACCGCGTATTTAGCTTATGTGAGAGATGTCAGTATTGATACCCCTTTTGTTGATTCGGTCCCAATGGTACGGGGTTATCTCGATGTGTTTCTAGCTGATCTTCCGGGCATGCCGCTTGATAGAGATATTGATTTTGGCATTGATTTGTTGCCGGTTACTCAGCCCATTTCTATTCCTATGCATATGGCTCCTCTTGATTTGAAGGAGTTGAAGGATCAGTTAAAGGAATCGCTTGATAATGGTTTATTTGACCCAGTGTTTTGCCATGGGGTACTCATGTCTTGTTTGAGAAGAAAAATGATGGTTCTATGCGTATGTGTATCAATTATCGCCAGTTGAACAAGGTAATAGTGAAGAACCGCTATCTTTCGCCTCGTTATTGATTATCTGTTTGACCAGTTTCAGGGCGCACATGTGTTTTCTAAGATTGACTTGCGCTCAGGGTACGATCAGTTGAAGATTTATGAGCTAGATATCCTGAAGACTGCCTTCAGGACTCGGTAAGTTCCTTGTTATGTCATTTGGGCTGACCAATGCCCCAGTAGCTTTTATGCATTTGATGCACAATATGTTTTGACCCTAGCTTGACTCATTTTTTATTGATTTTATTGATGATATTCTGGTGTATTTCCATAGTCGGGAAGATCATGAGAAGCACCTGAGGACCGTGCTTCAGACCCTGAGAGACAAGATGTTATATGTGAAAGTTCTCAAAATGGGAGTTTTGGTTTGATTCAACGGCATTATTAGGCCACGTGGTATCGAGTGAGAGCATTCGGGTGGATCCGAAGAAGGTATAGGTCGTGCAAAGTTGGTCCAGGTCATCCTCAGCTGCAGAGATTTGCATTTTCCTTGGCTTGGCTGGCTACTACCATCGTTTTGTGGAGGGATTTTCATCGATTGCAGCCCCAATGACTAGATTGAACCAGAAAGGTGCTCCATTTCAGTGGACGTTGGAGTGTGAGGCGAGCTTTTAGACGCTCAAGACGGCTTTGACTACAGCCCCAGTTTTGATACTCCCTATTGGTTCGGGGTCTTATACAGTTTATTGTGTTGCTTTGTGGGTTGTCCTCGGAGCGGTATTGATGCAAGACGGTAGGGTTATTGCCTATGCGTCCAAGATGTTGAAGATACATGAGACGAACTACCATGTCCACGTCCTTGAGTTAGCTACCATTGTCACGCCCTGAAGATTTGGGGCCATTATTTATATGGTGTGCCTTGTGAGATTTATACGGATCATCGGAGCTTGCAGCACTCGTTCAAGCAAAAGGATCAAAATTTGTGTCAGAGGAGGTGGTTAGAGTTGCTGAAGGATTATGATATTACTATTCTGTACCACCCGGGAAAGGCCAATATGGTGGCCGATGCTTTAAGTCACCAAGCAGAGAGTTTGGTAAGTTTAGCATCTCTGTCGGCATCAAAGAGACCTATGGCAATGGATGTTCAGGCCTTAGCCAACCATTTTGAGAGATTGGATCTTTCAGATCCCAGTCGGGCTCTAGCCTATATGGGCCGTCTTTGCTATTTGATCGTATCAAGAGCGGCAGTATGATGACCCTCATTTGCTTGTCTTCAAGGACAAGGTTCATCATGGCGATGCTAGAGATGTGACTATTAGATATGATGGGTTATTGAGGATGCAGGGTCGGGTCTATGTACCCAATGTTGATCGTATTCGGGAGTTGATTTTAGAGAAGGCCTATAGTTTGCAGTATTCCATCCATCCGGGTGCCGCAAATATGTATCAGGCTTTGAGGCAGCACTTTTGGTGGAGGCTGATGAAGAAAGATATAGTTGGATTTGTAGCTAAGTTCCTCAACTGTCAGCAGGTAAAGTATGAGCACCAGAGATTGGGTGGGTTACTTCGGCAGATAAAGATTCCAGAGTGGAAGTGGAAGCGGAAGCGGATCACCATGGACTTTGTAGTTGGACTCCCACGGACCATAAAGAAGTTTGATGCTATTTGGGTGATTGTGGATTGGCTGACCAAGTTCGTCCATTTCATTCCTATGTATACTGCTTATTCATCGGAGCAGTTGGCGAAGATTTATATCCCGGAGATTGTTTGATTGCACGGTATTGCAGTTTATATTATTTCAGATATGGGTACTCTTTTTACATCACGGTTCTAAAGGACCAGTCAGCAGGACTTGGGTACTCGAGTAGAGTTAAGCGTAGCATTTCACTCCCAGACGGACGGACAGTCCGAGTACACTATTCATATTCTTGAGGATATGCTCTGTGCGTGTGTGATTGAGTTTGGAGGGTCTTGGGATCAATTCTTGCCATTGGTGGAGTTTGCTTACAACAATAGTTATCAGTCCAACATTTAGATGGCGCTGTATGAGGCTTTATATAGAAGGAGATATAGATCTCAGGTGCTTTGGTTTGAGCCAGGTGAGTCCAGGCTATTGGGCACAGATTTGGTTCAGGATACTTTGGAGAAGGTTAAGGTGATTCAAGATAGACTCCCTACAGACCCGTCCAGGCAGAAGAGCTACGCAAATCGAAAGGTTCATGATGTTTCCTATATGGTTGGAGAGTAGGTTATGCTTCGATTTTTGCCTATGAAGGGCATTATGAGAGTTGGGAAGAAAGTAAAGTTGAGTCCGGGGTTTATTGGACCTTTTGAGATATTGAGGCGTGTTGGGGAGGTTGCTTATGAGCTTGCCTTACCTCCCATCTTGGCAGGATTTCATCCGGGATTTCATCGCCATACCTCCCAGCTTGGCAGGAGTTCATCCGGGATTTTATGTTTCGATACTCTGGAGGTATCATGATGACCGAGGAGACGACCTGGGAGATCGAGCAGGATATGCGTAGTAGATACCCTCATCTTTTCACTACTTCAAGTATGTATCTATGCTCTTTCGAGGACGAACGAATATTTAAGTGTAGGAGGATGTGACGACACGTCCAGTCGTCTTAAGAATTAACGCCCTGATTCCTTATTAACTGCTTTTCCCAAGTCTATTTCTGCTAATTTGATTCGTCGGGATGTTCATCTTTGAGTTTTGGAGAGTTTTGAGACACTTAGTCCCTAAATAAGAGCTTAAGTTTTGAAAAGTTGTACGTAGTCAGAACAGTGTGAAAACGGCATTGGAATGGAAATGCGATGGTTTCGTTAGCTCCGTTAGGTGAATTCGGGATTGGGAGCATGTTCGGAATGTGTTTTGGAGGGCCGTAACTGATCTAGTCTTGAAATGCCGAAGTTTGAATTTTTTAAGTTTCCGGTCTGAAAGTGAGATTTTGATCCGAGGGTCGGAATGGAATTCCAGAAGTTACATAGATCCTTCATGACATTTGGGATGTGTGTACAAAATTTCAATTCATCCGGACGTGTTTTGGTTAGGTTTTGATTGAAAGAGTATTTTTAGGGAATTTAAGTTCTTAGGCTTAAATCCTTAATTCATTCGATTTTTTGATGTTGTTTTAGGTGTTTTAAGGATTGGTACAAGTTTCAATAATGTTATGGGATATGTATGTAGGTTTGGTTGAGGTCCTGGGGGCCTCGGGTGTTTTTCGATGCTCAACGGGGCATTTTAGAGTTGTTAAAATTGCAGAAAATCTGAACCCAGCGGTTGCAGACTTTTTCTTCTTCGCGATCACATCCCTCCCTCTACATTCGCATAGAGTAATTTCGGAGGGGAATGATTTTTTTCTACACGATCGCATTAACCAATTCGACATTGTGGAACTCAACCTTTTTCCTTATTCGTGTTCGCAATTATTCCTACACGTTCGCATAGTAGAAATTTGGAGCTGGTAATTCCTTGCATTTTCCTCTTCGAGATCGTGTGGACCGTTCGCGATCGCGTACGTTTGTTTCCTTCTCTTCTGTGATTGAGGCTTTAGGTTACGTTTATGTAGGCTATTTCTGGAGCCTTAAAATTTTACCCATCGCGGTCGCAGATGCCTTGCCGTGATCGCATTAAACAAAATACCTTGGTAGTTATAAACATTTCAAAATCGAGGGTTTAGCCATTTTTACCAAAACTCAAGCTTGAGAGCCCGGATTTGAGAGAGATTTCGAGGAATTTTCAGAGGCTGATTTGTTAACGGTTCTAAACTCCTTTTTCTTATAACCCACTAATCTAAGCATGAATTCCTCTTTTGAGTTCAGATTTTTGAATGAAAAATTGATAAAACTTCGTAGACCGATTATTGAGTTTAGAAGGGGTGTTTGAAATGCGATTTGAGAGATTTTTATATGGTTAGACTTGTGAGAGTACAAGGATTCTAAAAATATTAATTTCATCTGATTCCGAGATATTGGCCTGAGGGCCATTTTGGTCATTTTACCTAATTTCGCTTCTTAGATTTGAATTAAATCATAGAATCAGCTGCTTGAGATGTTATTTACGATATGTAATTGAATTGAATAGATTTGATCCATTTGGAGTCGGATACTTATGACAAACGTGTGGTTTCGAGTTGATTTTGGAGCTGGTTCGGGGTAAGTGGCCGGTCTAACCTTGTGTAGGGGACCTTTCCCCTTAGGATATGATATTTGAAAATTGAATGCCTTGTACGAGAGGTGACTAGCGCGTACTTGAGCTCATTGTTGAAAATTCGATTTTACTTGAAGTATTAAAATTGAGTTTCTTGATTACCTATTTTACTCTAATTGAAAATTTAGCCTGTGTTAGTTTAGAGAAGCATGTTTAGTTGACTTACTTGCCTACTTGCATAAACTGCCTTGTTTGTAATCCGTGAAGCATGTTAGGCTAGAATTTACTTTTACTTGCTATGAGTTTAACATTTATTCTGATATTTTTGAGTTGTTATTGTGTGTTTTAAATTTGGGACTACGGGATGACATCCCAGGAGATCCCCTGCACGTGAATGTTCTGGACCGAGATATATATATATATATATATATATATATATATATATATATATATTGATATATTGAGGATACCAAGAGATCCCCGATTATCATTCTTGTTATGAGCGGCATTTCCTAGTGTTGTCTTATTTCTGTTTTTTTTTTCTGTTACTGTATTCCTTATTTATCCTGATTAGATTCTCGTTGTATACTTTCATTATATTGTTCATTTACTCTATCATTATTTTATTTTATCTCAGTAGGGCGCTGACCTTCCTCGTCACTACCTAATTAAGGTTAGGCTTGGCACTTATAGAGTACCGTTGTGGTGTACTCATGCCCCTTCTGTGCATGTTTTTCATGTGCAAATCCAGGTACCTCCACCCAGGCGTATCATCCTTGAGGCGGGGAGATCTATCAGGGAATTCAAGGTACATCTGTCGCGTCCGCAGATCAACGGAGTCTCTATCTTATTCTACCTTTTTTAGCATTTAGCTTTACTTCTTACTGTTGTTATATACATTTTGGTTTTAGAGATGTGTACTATGTTTCTGAAAGCTTGCGTTCCCATGAGTTTCCGGGTTTTGGGCAAGATTTTTGTAGAAGTTTGAGTTATTATATTGTATAGGCCGAGTGGCATTTTACATTCATTTCTTCTGTTTTAAATTTTTTATTTTAAGATATATTTCTACAAGTTTTGATTTGTTTCCGCATTGTTAGGCTAACCTAGTCGTAGGGACTAGGTGTCGTCACAACATGTTCATGGAGGGCGAATTGGGGTCGTGCAAAAGATCAGGGACTCAGATTCTTAAAATAGCTTTTAGGACCCGATATGGTCATTATGAGTTCATGGTGATGTCTTTTAGGCTAACCAATGCCCTAGCATTGTTAATGCATTTGATGAACAGAGTGTTTCAGCCTTATCTCGACTCGTTCTTGATTGTCTTCATTGATGATATTTTGGTATACTCGCGTAATCAGGATGAGCACGCAGAGCATTTGAGAGTGGTGTTGCAGAGATTGAGAGAGGAGAAACTTTATGCAAATTTCTCCAAGTGTGAGTTTTGGTTCAGTTCAGTGGCATTCTTAGGGCACGTGGTGTCTAGTGAGGGTTTTCAGGTTGATCCTAAGAAGATAGAGGTGGTTCAAAGTTGGTCCAAACCGTCCTCAGCCACAGCGATTCATAGCTTTCTTGGATTGGCGGGATATTAGCAAAAGTTTGTTCAAGATTTTAATCTATTTCATCACCCTCGACCAAGTTGACTCAAAAGGGTGCTCCATTCAGGTGGTCGGATGAGTGTGAGGAGAGCTTTTAGAAGCTCAAACTGCCTTGACCACAACTCCAGTGTTAGTGTTTCCATCAGTTTCAGGTTCATATACAGTGTATTGTGATTCTTCGAGAGTTGGTATTGGGTGTGTGTTGATACAGGAGGGTAGAGTTATTACTTACGCATCTCATCAGTTGAAGCTCCGTAAGAAGAACTACCTTGTTCATGATTAGGAGTTGGCTGCCACGGTTCACGCATTGAACATTTGGAGGCATTATTTTTATGGTGTGTCTTGTGAGGTGTTTACTGATCATCATAGCCTCCAGCACTTGTTCAAGCAGAAGGATCTCAATTTGAGGCAGCAGAGATGGTTGGACCTTCTAAAGGACTATGACATTACTATATTGTACCATCCTAGAAAGACCAATGTAGTGGCTAATGCCTTGAGTAGGAAGGCGGTGAGTATGGGGAGTTTGGCGTATATTCAAGTTTGGGAGAGACCTCTTGCAGTTGATGTTCAAGCCTTGGCCAATCGGTTCGTGAGGTTAGATATTTTGGAGCCCAATCGGGTATTGGTTTTTGTTATTTCTCTGTCTTCTTTATTTGATCGCATCAAAAAGTTCCAGTATGATGATCCTAATTTGGTTGTCTTTAAGGATAGAGTTCAGTACAACGAAGCCAGAGATGTGACTATTGGTGATGATGAAGTATTGAGGATGCAAGGCTGGATATGCGTGCCCAATGTAGATGGGCTTCAGAAGATGATTCTGGAGGAGGCCATAACTCGCGGTATTTCATTCATCTGGGTGTCGCAAAGATGTATCAGGATATGAGGCAGCACTAATTGTGGAGAAGAATAAGAAAAGACATTGTGGGATTTGTAGCTCGGTATCTCAATTATCAGTAGGTGAAATATGAGCATCAGAGACCGGGTGGCTTGCTTCAGCAAATGGATATTCCAGAGTGGAAGTGGGAGCGGATCACTATGGATTTTGTAGTTAGACTCCCACTGACTTTGAAGAAGTTCGATGCTATTTGGGTGATTGTGTGATCGCCTGACCAAGTCCGTGTACTTTATTCCTATGTGTACTACCTATTCTTCAAAGCGGTTGGTAGAGATACATATTTAGGAGATTGTTCTTTTGCATGGTGTCCCAGTTTCCATCATTTCAGATAGAAGTACTCAGTTTACTTTACAGTTTTGGAGGTATGTGCAACGAGAGTTGGGACTCAAGTTGAGTTGAGCACAACTTTTCACCCTCAGACAGACGGGCAATCTGAGCGCACTATTCAGATATCGGAGACATGTTGTGCGTTTGTGTCATTGATTTTGGAGGGTCATGGGATCAGTTTCTACTGCTCACAAAGTTTGCTTATAACAACAGCTACCGGTCGAGTATTCAGATGGCTCCATATAAGGCTTTGTATGGGAGACGATGTAGATCTCTAGTTGGTTGGTTTGAGCGGGGCGAGGCCAGACTATAGGGTACAGACTTGGTGCAGAATGCTTTAGATAAGGTGAAGGTAATTCAGGAGAGGCTTCGTATAACGTAGTCGAGACAAAAGAGTTATGCTAATAGGAAGGTTCGTGATATGTCCTACATGGTTGGTGAGAAGATTCTACTGAAGGTTTCACCCACAAAGGGTGTTATGAGATTTGGGGAGAAGGGTAAATTGAGTCCTAGATTTATTAGGCTTTTTGAGGTGCTTCGGAGGATTGGGGAGGTCGCTTATAAGCTTTCTTTGCCACCCAACTTATCAAATGTGTATCCGGTATTTTATGTTTCTATTCTACATAAGTACATTGGCGATCCGTCTCATGTTTTGGATTTCACCACGGTTCAGTTAGATGATGATTTGACTTATGATGTGGAGTAGTAGCTATTTTGGAGCGTCAGGTTTGAAAATTGAGGTCAAACAATATAGCTTCAGTGAAAGTGCAGTGGAGGGATTGGCCCATGGAGGAGGCTACCGGGGAGACCGAACGGGAGATGCAAAGCAGATATCCTCACCTATTTGAGACTCCAGATATGTTTCTTGACCCGTTTGAGGACAAACATTTGTTTAAGAGGGGGAGGATGTAACGACCCATCTGGTTATTTCATGAGTTATTTCTCCTTTTCTCCCATTTTTGCTTCTTATTATCTTATTCAGATGTATTATGTGATATTGGGTTAAGAGGCTCGTGTTCGGAGAGGTTTTAGAAAGGAATGAGACACTTAGTCTCTTTTGAGTAAGCTTAGGTTGGAAAAGTCAATTGGATGTTGACTTATGTGAAAAGGGATCAAATGTGAATTATGATGGTTTGGATAGCTTCATGAGGTGATTTGGAACTTAGGAGCATGATCAGAATTTGTTTTGGAGGCCTGGAGTAAATTTAGGCTCGAATTGGCAAAATTGAAATTTTGACATTTTCTGGTTGATAGGTGAGATTTTGATATAGGGGTAGGAATGGAATTCCAAAAGTCTAAGTAGATCTGTGTGTCATTTTTTATGTGTGTGCAAAATTTCAGGTCATTCGGACGAGGTTTGATAGACTTTTTGATCAAAAGCGGAATTTGGAAGTTTTTGGAATTCTTACGCTGCCGGTGCCAATTTGGTGTTTAGATGTTTTTTTTGCATTCCAAAGGACGGAACAAGTCTAAATGAGGTCATTGGATATGTTGGCATGTTTGGTTGAGGTTCCTAGGCCTCGGGTGAGTTTCGGGTGGTTGAACGGATCAAATTCATGTTGGAAAAGTTGCAGAAAATTTGTTGTTGGTGTTGCGTACATTTGGCCTTCACGTTCGCGAAGGGTTAGATTGTGAGGCAAGAAGCTTGGCCTTCGCGTTTGCGATGGGTGTCCCGTATTCATGAAGGGCTAGGTGTAGTGTTCATCGCAAATGCGATGAGTATCCCGTGTTCGCGTAGAGTAAATGGGAGCAACTGTTTCCAGGTTCATTGTGCTTCGCGTTTGCGAGCTATGTGTCGCATTTGCGATGGGTTGAGGAGCTGAAGCTTTGCGTTCGCGTTCAATATGTCGTGTTCACGATGAAGGATTTAAGTGGTCAATGGATTTTGTGCTTCGCGAACGCGTTCGCAGAGAAGGAAAGGGTCACTTGGGCAGAATGTTTAAATAGCCATTGCCCGCGATTTAGGGTCCAACTTTTACAATTTTTTTGCGATTTTGGAGCTTTTTGAGAAGAATTGAAAAGGTAATCAAAGGAAATCACTTGGAGGTAAGATTTTTGGACTCAATACTCGATCCTATTGTGATTTCTACCTAATTAAACATGAAATTTGTGGAATCTAAAGCCTAAAAATTGGAGAGTAGGCTTGAAATTTGAGACTTTGATTTGAGGGGTCATTTGTGGTCGAATTTTAATGTATTTGATATGTATGAACTGGTGAGAGTGTAAGGATTCTAGTTTTATGATTTTGTCGGAATCCTAGATGTGGTCCCGGAGGTCGGGATTGGCCAATTTGGGGATTTTGATGTAAATTGGTTATTTTCGAGTGGACTTTATTCCCTTTGCATATTTTGATAGTATAAATCTATTTTTGGTTAGATTTGGAGCATCCGGAGGCCGATTCAAGAGGCAAAGGCATCGCAGGCTAGAGTTTGGACCGGATAGAGGTAAGTAATGATTGTAAATGATATCTTGAGGGTATGAAACCCCAGGTTTCACATCGTTGTGCTACTTTAGGTGACACACACGCTTGATGACGAGCGTGGGGTCGTGCACCGTTGGGTATTGTGACTTAGTCCTTCCGGTATGACTGTTAAACCCCATATTTGATTGACAACTATTTGATACCATTGTGTATTGAAAAGTATTATCATATTTTGGGCAGAATGCCTTATTTGGGCCTCGTGCCAACTATTTTGGAACCTTAGGTTTTTTTTACTACTATTCTTCACTATTTTGACTTTGTATTTGTACTCGGTCATGTTTCTATTGTTTGTCTAACTCAACCATATTTACTCCGTTTTGACTTTTTAAATAATATTTTGGGCTGAGCAACATGTTTTACTGCTGCCCGAGTGCCTTAAAAGATTTCTGATTGAGTGAGGCTGATGGCCTGTATTGTGAGGATATTATGGGATCAGGTTGCATGCTGCAGTTGTACGGATTCATGATTATCAGGCTGAGGGACTGATTTTTTATGCCACGAGGTCGCTTGTATGAGGCCGAGGGCTAGTTTGATTATGCCACGAGATGGCACGTTATAGCGCTTGGGATGTAGGAGCCCCTCGAGAGTCTTCACACCCCAGTGAGCGCAGGTACCCAGTGTAAGATGTGATGTTGCTTGACGGGCTGATGTTGTTTCATGTTATTGCCCGAGGGGCTGATACGAGTGATTATGAGGTAGCCCAAGGGGCTGGATCTGTTGATATTTTGCCTGAGAAGCTGTTTTCACATTTCTATCCTTTTTCTCACTGTTTTTATCACTCATTTGAAATTGATGTAAGATGTTTTGAAAAGGTTTTCACTGAACTGGGATATTTTTACGTGTTTTACTGCTTTACTGCATTATTCTGGATTTATACTTTTTTGTTGTAGCATTTTGTTATGATTTACGTGTTTTCTTACTGTTCAACTGACTTTACTTTTATTACTTATTGGGTTGACATACTCACATTATTCTATGCACCCTGCGTGCAGATTCAGGAGTCTCGGGTCACGCTAGCGAGTACTGATTGTCATCCAGCAGGCTTTCGGAGTTGACTAGGTAGCTGCTGGCGTTCACAGCCCAATGCTTCTCCTTCCTATCTTTGTTTCGCTTTGTACTAGCTTTGTATTAGACTATGTTATCTTTCATATTCCTAGACGAGTTGTAGATGCTCATGACTGGTGATACCCCGATGTCGAGTTGTGTTTTGTTTTTGCATTGTTCTATTCGACCTTATATTTTGGGATTTTATCTTACTAAATGCCTTTAAATGACTTGTTGTAATTGTTTGGTTGATTTGGGGTTTTGTATCGATTGGCCTAGTTTCATGGTAGGCGTCATCACGGCCGGATTTTTTTTAGGGTCATGACATTATATATCTGCATGATATCTGCAACTTGCTCTTTGGTAAACTGTTGTCCAAAATTGTTGTTGTTGTTCTTAACATTCTTCCCTCTTGTGTTTTCATCTTCATGACCTACCATAATATTTTTCTTCATTTGGTTATGATAAGCTTTGGGGTTAGTGAATTCAAAGTCATCTGGAAATTCAATTAGTCTGTAACAATCCTTTTTTCCTATCTTTCAACAGTAGGTACTATTAGAACAGGGATTACAACAATATTAGAAAACAAAAAAAATAAACTTGCTTCGCTTAGAGGCACGTAGGGAAAACGTTTCTTGAATATAGTTGGAGTCTCTTCCACGATCAAAAGAAAGAATAAATGACAACTCTATCTCCGAGATTCAACTAAACTACACGACAAGTAGCATTCAAGATTGTTGTTATTCTATTCTTGAATTTGTGATTTCACCATTTGATTAATGCCTCTTATAATACTTTAAGGGAAAAGTAGTTTGTGAATTGCTTTTATTTTCCAAAGAAAATCAACCCTATTTTATAGGCTAATGACTCTTGAAAGACAAGTTTATCATTTAATGAAGATCATGAATATATTCATGATTTTGGAAGATCAAAATATATTTTCTAAAACAAAAACGTATATAGTAAACTAAGAATGAATTTACATTCATTCACTTTGGAAGATAAAAATTCCTTCGATCAAATACATTAACTTATCAAATATATTATTTCAAATTTATTGAAGTATATATTCCAATAATCCCCAACTTGTTTCAAGAATTTTAAAAAGTTTTGAGACAAATCTAGTAACATGCATCAATAATGGTGTCTTTTGGACTTGAACCATTAGCAAGCAAAGACAGTCTAAATCTTTGACTACTAAGTGAAGAATCTTGAACTAAGTAGTTCAGTGAATGAAGTAGAAAATACCTTGCGCACATTACTATTTTCAGTGAAAATTAAAATCTTTTGACACCTTACGACCTTGTATCCTGAATCCTTTTATCTAAGTGCTTTAAGATTTTCCTTTCAAAAATCTTATTAAAGCAGCCTTCACTTTGCACTTAGAGCGATGAATTCAACAAGAGTAACTTTGCATACTCTGATCAATTAGTCTATGAATTCATTAAGAGCATTAATCACACCCTCCTAACAGCAAAGTATCAGTAAATTAATCAAGGATGTTCCTGCACAACCAATCGAAATCGATCTTATAGATTTATTAAGAGAATAAAATTGCATCCTACTTTATATTAGGAATACACACATCTATCACAAATTTTCTATGAATGGGAATTTTATTAGTGTGCTCAACAATTGTAACATTACTTGTTTGTCCCTTTGAACCTAAGATGATATCATTAGATAGTGTTTCTATAAAGTACAGTCAATTTACAACAGGTTTCATTCTCATCCCTTTGCAAATCTCTACCATCAACTCTTTGCCTAATATATTAGACAAAGGATCTGATAAATTAAACATGAATTTCATATATTGAAGAGATATTATGCCATCCTCCAATAATTTTCTCACATGATTGTGTTTAAGATGAACTTGTCTTGATTTGACATTATAATAATCACTTGAAGGCCAAAATATAGTAGCTTTATTATCAAAATGAATAGTCAAAGGTGGCACTGGCTTACTCCATAGAGGAATATATATCAGAGTACTTCTAATCCAGTTAGCTTCTTCTCCATCAGAAGACATAGCAATAAACTCTGATCCATTGTTGAGTTAATAATATATGTCTGCTTCTTTGGTTTTCAAGAGATTACTGCTCCAGCCAAAGTGAAAATCCAAGTAGTAACGGACTTAGAGTCATTTGGATCAGAATTTCAAGTAGCATCACTATATACTTTAAGTACTGCTAAAAATGTATAATAACGTAGGCCAACATTAATCGTTCACTTTTAAGTACCTTAACAAAAGGCATTCCAATGATCAACTCCGGAGTTACCAGTCAACTTGCTCAACGTTCCTACTGCATAATCAATATCTGGTCTAGTACAATACATGGCATATTAGACTCCCAACAATCTGAGAATAAGTCAACTGATCAATACCGTCACTAGAGTTTCGCACTAATTTGATGCTAGGATCAAATAGAGTAGGAACATGCTTATCATCAAAATGACCAAATCTCTTTAGAACTTTCTCAATATAACTTGATAGTAAGAGTTAATCCATTAGCTGATCTTACTATTTTAATGCCCAAAATCATATCACCTTCTCTAAGATCTTTCATTTCAAATTGAGAAGCAAGAAATGATGTAGCTTCCTTGACTCTTTCAATACCAGTTCCAAATATTAACATATCATCTACATATAAAAAAATTAGAACACCAACATTTTCTTGAAATTTAGTAAATATGCAAATATCACTATCATTAATTAAATTAGAAATCAAGATTTTTTGAAGTTTCTCATGCCATTACATTGGAGTTTGTTTTAAACCATAAAGAGATTTAAGAAGCTTACAAATTTTATGTTCCTGACCAGGCATAACAAATCCTTCTGGTTGTTTCATATAAACTTATTCATCTAAATCTCCATTCAGAAATTCAGTGTTCGCATCCACTTGATAAATTATTAATCCATGAAGTGCTGCTAAAGCAACTAAAAGCCGAATGGATGTGATCCGAGCTACTGGTGCAAAAGTATCTGAATAATCAATATCTTTTATTTGAGTAAAACCTTTTTCCACCAATGAGCTTTTCACTTATCTAAAGTAGCATCATACTTCAATTTCTTTCTTAAACCTCATTTGCAGCTAACAGATTTACATCCGGGGGAAAGATCTGATAAAATCCATGTTGTTATTTGACATAATAGGATGCATTTCATCTTCAATAGATTCACGCCAAAAAGTAGCATCATGTGAAGACATTTCTTCAGCATAAATTTCAAGATCTTTTCTGTCAAATAGACTTGAAAATCAGGTCCAAAATCTCTTGGTTTGATTGATCTAGAACTGCGTCTTGGTTGACTTTTTTGGTTGACTTTCTTCCAATAATTCAACTAATTTTCTTTTAAGAGAAGGTGTAGAAGAACCTGTATCATATTTTGGAGATCCTTATTTCTTAGAAAAAATACGTTAAAAAAAGTTAGCATGTACAGATTCAATAAATGTGTGCGGATTTGGAGTATCAAAATTTAAGAATCTATACGCCTTAATGGTTAGAGAATAATCAGTAAATACACAATCAATTCTTCTGTAGTCAACCTTAGTCATATGTTAATTTTGTAATTTAACATGAGCAAAAAACTAACATACTTTAAAATAATTAATATTTAGATTTCGATTCTTCCAAAGTTCATAAGGAGATATATCAAATTTCTTGGAAGAAATTCTATTTAAAATATGATAAGCTGAAAGCTTCTGTCCATAAATTTTCAGATACACCAGATCCATAAAGCATAGAATTAACCATTTCTATGAAAGTTCTATTTTTTCTTTCTACTACACCATTTTATTATGGTGTATTGGACATAGTCAATTGTTTCTCAATACCTTCCTTTTCTAAAAAATCAATAAAAGTTGAATTCAAGTATTCTCCACCTCTATCAGATCTAATTGAGTTAATCTTCAAACTCAAATTATTTTCAACTTCTGTTTTATATGTTTTGAAAATTTCAAAGGCCTCACATTTTGTTCTTAATAGAAAAACATATGTATATCTTGAATAATTATCAATAAAATAATAAAATATTTCTTTTCATTACGTGATAAATAATCCATCTAACAAATATTAGTATGGATTAATTCCAAAAGTTTGGATTTTCGTACAACTATCTTAAAAGGTTTTTTTATTATCTGCACTTGCTATAAATAAGACACTTAGCAATATGATCTTTTACATAATTTTTAATTAATCCATAATTTACCATAAATTGAGTAGATCTAAAATTCATGTGACCTAGACGGTCATGCCATAAATCTAGAGACGTACAATATAATCAAAAATATTTCCATTAACAATATTGAGTTTAAACATGCCATTTGTAGCATACCCTTTTCCCAACATGCCATTCTTAGATAAAATAAATTTATCTCACTAAAAAATCACTTGAAAACCATACCTCAAAAGAAGTTTACCTGACACCACCAAGTTCTTTCAAATATCAGAAACATGCAATACGTCTTTCAGCGTGACCATTTTTGCGGAAGTAAACTTCAACTCAATAGTTCTTTTTCTTGCAACCTTAGCAGAGGATGAGTTTCCTATATACATGACTTTATCGTTCCCCATTAATTCATATATCTTAAGAGTATTTCGGTCACCTGATATGTGATGAGTTGCACCAGTGTCTATCCAACATTCCGCTTGATTTTATGCTATAAATGCTTCAGTGACCATCACTACAAATTCATCATTTTTGTTGTTGTTGATTTTTTCCTTTCTTCTTTTCAACTTTAAGAGTTTTACAATCACGAGCATAATGACCAATTTTATGACAGTGATAACACTCACTTGACTTAAAATTTGCACTTGTATGCTTGAAATTTTTACCCTTTTTTTTTTACCTTTGTAAATTTTTGTATCCCTTTCGGTTGATTTCTCTTCAACCGAATGATCTTTCACGACAAGTTCCTTGAAAATATTATTGTCATGATTTTTATCTCTTGTTCAATTTGTAAATGTTGCAACAATTATTCAAGAGTCAAGTCTTGCTTCTTATGTAAGAGTTTACTTCTGTACCCTTTCCATTACACAGAAAGTTATGAAATAATAGCACCATCATGAAAGATTTCATCAAGATTAATTTCAGAAATAGCAATTTTATTAGCTATAATCTGGAATTCTTGCACTTGATCAATGATTGACTTGTCATTATCTTAAAATCCATATAATTTGAAACAAGAAAATTCTTTGAGCTCGCCTCTTCTGCCAAATAAATAGCTTGAAGAGTATCCCAAAGTTCTTTGGAGATTTGCACATGGTAGAATATTGATCATAATATTTGTTGGTCATTGCTCTAAGAATATAATTCTTGCATAAATAATCATCAACTTGCCACTGAATAATTTGTTCTCTAATCGAAGTAGCATCATTAGTTGCAATCTCAGAATTAGGAACACTGGGATAAGGTTTTTCAAGAACATATGTTAACTTCAAACGGCGTAGAAAGAATTCCATCTAGGAAAGTCTTTGCCATCAAATATTTCAAAATTTGAATTTGGCGAAGATAGAACACCACTCAAAATTGTTGTAATCGTTATAGAGATAGTTATCTTCAAATTATTAGAAAAAGGATTATTACAATATTAGAAAATAAAAAAATTGCTTGGCTTAGAGGCACGTAGAGAAAACTTTTTTTGAAGATAGCTGGAGTCTCTTCCACGAGCAAATGGAAGAATAAACTACAACTCTATCTCCGTGATTCAATTAAACCACATAGCAAGTAGCATTCAAGAATGTTGCTCTTCCATTGTCGAATCTATGATTTCACCATTTGATCAATGTCTCTTATAATAATTTATGAAAAAAGTAGTTTGTGAATTGCTTATATTTTCTAAAGAAAATCAGCCCTATTTTTAGGCTACAGACTCTTGAAAGATAAGTTTATCATTTAATAAAGATTGTAAATATATTCATAATTTTGAAAAATCAAAATATATTCGCTAAAGCCAAAACGTATGTAGTAAATCTAGAATGAATTCACATTTATTCACTTTGAAAAATAAAGAGCCTTTTGATCAAATATATTAGCTTATCAAATACATTATTTCAAATTTATTGAAACACTTATTCCAACAGGTACAAGAAATATTGGGATTGTACTTCTTCTCTTCCTTTGAATTTTTGTTGTGGTTTTGCAACCTTTTGAGATGAATTGTTGAATTTTTTGTTGTTATTCCCCCTATTGACGTCTGAGTTCTGAACCTCTGACTATTCTTTCCCTGTCCTGTGGCCATGAATGCTGCAAACTTAACTAAAAGTTGTGCATTAGGCCGCTTGCCATGTTCAACAACTATAAAAGAAGCAGAATCTGAGGTGAAACGTGCATTTGCATATACTTCTATTTGGTTTTCATCTTGCAAAAGAAGTGAATATGCACCATCCATACTAGGCAAAGGACTCATCATGAGAATATTTCTTCTTGCATGTGCATACACATCATTCAACCTCATTAACATTTAAATCAACCTTTGATCTTCTAAAGACTTAGTCAAATTTGCTTTTCCATGACACACACATACACATGAACAACATATGATTAAATTTAATGCATCCAGTTCATCCTACAGTCATTTAAATTTAGTGAAATATCTAGCAATGTCATTGTTACCTCGTACTAGACCTAATACTTTCTTTTGCACGTGGTAAAGTTTGGCACCATTTGATTTGCCAAATGTATGCTCCAAACTTTACCAGAGTTCCTTTGCTGTCTTGGAGTATATCACACAGTCAACAATGTCCTTTGATAATACATCCCAAATTCAAGATATGACTATGTCATTAACACAACTCCATTGCTCATATTTAGCAAACTTCAGATCTTGAGATTTGCAAACTCCATTGATGAAACCAAGTTTTTTCTTGGCTGATAAAGATAGAAAGATAGATATCCTTCTTCCTGAATATCATCTTCCATCAAACACAATATTGACTAGAGTCATACCAGGTGAATAAAAGTTATTGAGATGATAGTGATGATTCATATCATAAGTGATTGCCTTAGTTACGTTGCTTGATTTTGCAGTTGGTGTCATTATTGATTCAAGCCTTTTCCGTTATTGGAAAAACATGAATGAATTTGATATTGATGAAACGACTGTTGGATCGAGCTTATTGCTATGATACCATGTAATAAATTGAAAAAGAGACTGCAGAAACTTTGAAAAACTTTCTCTGTGTGTTTATTCATTTCTTTGTACATCTATATATACACAAAAGAAAAAATACTAATTATACTTGTCCTATTCTAATTTGTCTAATTGTAACAAAAATCTCTATCCTAACTACTTATATTCCCTCACGTGTTATTCACATGAGTGAAAGAAAATTCTAATATCAAAATCATCAAACGGTAGAAATTTAATACACTTTGTATTTGATGTGGTTGTGATGTATCCATATTACCAAATAGAATTGGACAACCAAATTAAGGAGCCGGTCACAAACATCCTAGGTTATATCTAACACACCATTAGTTTGGTCGGTTCTCTTCCGTTCTCTGATAATCTTGGGCTCTAGCGACGTCCAAATTAAAATGGGATTTCCTTTTTTTAACAATATACAATGTCATTTTCCCTAGATATTTATCCGATCCAAAGGCTAAAAAGAAAAAGGCCCATTACCTGAGACTATTCTAAATTATTGCTTGGCCTGTGGGTAAAGGATCTCAAACTGACATTGTCTATTTCCTGTTTAAGTAGTTGGTGGATGATTATTTAAGTTAATTTTTATATTAAAAAAATTATCGATCAGGCAATTTGATGAAAATACATTCTAGAGCCAATACACAAGCATTATTTATACTGAAATTTAGAATGGACAATAATAAAAATAAGAAGAATTACTCTTCTTTTAAATTTATGGTCAGCTAAAGCATTAGCATGATCAAATATTTCTAGTGCCTGAAATATTTCTATTAAATACTTATATTACTTGTTCCTGCAAAATTTATTTACAGCCAATTTTTTTTTTGTCATAATGTAAATCACTAGGGATGGCAATGGGGCAGTGCAGGTGCGTGGCGGGGCGAGTTTAAACACATGCGGGGCAGTGTGGCTTTAAACACATGCGGGTGCGGGGTGGGTCTGAAAAAAATTGTGCGAATGCGGTACGGATGCAGGTTTTAAAAAATTCATTAAAGAAGAAAATTCAATTTTTTACCATAATGAAGATGAAACACATACCGATGGAAATTGGGTCTAAACTAAGTAAACTTCTAATATAATAAATTCGGTATTTCTAAATCTATAGTAAAATAAAGCGAATAAATAAAAAAAAAGTATGTGGAGAAAGATGAATAATTCGTTTACTAATACTCAAAAGGAATTTACAGTAAATTGATACTTCTAAGCTTAACAAAATCTGTAACTCTTTAAAATTAATTAAAGTACGAGTAGATATAATAAATATATAAAAAAATCCAGCCAAAAGATTAAAAAATAAATAAACTAACAAAATAAAGGGAAAATAAGTTAAGCGGGTGCGGGGAGGGTGGGGCGGGTGCAAATGTGGAGCGAGTGCATTTGCTAAGCGAGGCGGGGCGAGACGAACTGAAATTTTACGAATTAAAAGAAAACCCACACCGTCCCGCATCATTTGTCATCCCTATGAATCACAGCCCAGCCACGAGGGCAAAATAATAAAGATAAACATTGAACTCCAAAAATATCATTTTTAAAACCTTGCAAACAGAGTCTGAAATCTGAACGAGAAGTGAAGTGAGTCATTTCCATGAATAGAGGCACCATCAACAGATAACAGGTTTCTAAAATATATCTTTCTATAAATAGAAGGTAGGACAATATAACTACTCCAATCTCCATTTGCTCAAAAATTTCTCGAGAAAAAAAGATCAGAATTCCAAGTTTACGACTCTTGTCTCCTCCTCAATTGTGCGTAAGCTCAAAAAGAAAAACCCTAACGAAATTCATTCTTTCCCATTTATCACCAGTTCTTTTGAAAAAATTCGGTTCAAGTCGCCTTTCTGCAATTATATAGCATCAGGAAAATAGGGGAAATTTGCAATGTCGGAGCCGCCAACGATCACTCACGTTTCGGATAAGAACACCGTCGGCGAATTATCACCGCCGACGAGCTCAAAATCCGTGACCGATACAATTAACGGCTCGCACCGCTTCGTGATCCAAGGTTATTCGTTAGCTAAAGGGATGGGAGTTGGAAAACACATCGCTAGTGATACTTTCACCGTCGGTGGTCACCAGTGGGCGATTTACTTTTATCCGGACGGGAAGAACCCTGAGGATAATTCGGCGTATGTTTCGGTGTTTATTGCTTTGGCTAGTGAAGGAACGGATGTTAGGGCTTTGTTTGAGTTGACTCTGGTTGATCAGAGTGGTAAAGGAAAGCACAAGGTTCATAGTCATTTCGGTCGGCCTCTTGAGAGCGGGCCTTACACCTTGAAGTACCGTGGCAGCATGTGGTAATTTGTTGTTTCTTGTAATTTAGCCAATTTCTTGAACATAGTGTTGCCTTATTCAAATTGATTTAAATTATATACACAAACAGATGTAACTCTACTAAGTAGAGCTTTTTTTTTATAACGGTGTGGTGTCCGGGGTAGCTTCCCCAGACCCCACTTGTGGAATTGCATTGGGTTGTTGTTGTTGTTGTCGGGTTAGTGCGTACCTCGACTAATTACACGGGATACATGTCACCTCCCTCTAGCAACATGTACTAAGTAACCCTATCTACCAAAGCTTGGATAGATGGAAAGAATCACCTAGTATTTTCTGCCTCCGCTCGAATTTGAACCCGAGACCTCATGGTTCTCGCCCACTTCACTGACCACCAGGCCACATCCTTGGGTGCAAATGCATTTTAAATGACTTGATTGTGTAAAAATATTTTTTTTTACACCGTCAGTGCTTCCAACTTAAACTCTATCCAAACTACTTCCAAAGATATTGAAAACGAGGAATTAAATAAAATACATGTTGGATGTTCAAGATATCTTTGAATTCCAATTTGATACTCAAGCAAACAAGAATAGTTGGATTTGGTTGAAGTTGATCACCAAGATAGCTAGCACAATGCTGCAGTCATTCCTTTCCAATAAAACTAATTTTTTTGGGCTCGCATAGGCATTAAAGAATTGATTAACTGAATGCTAGTGTGATTGTCCTTCTAATAAGATCAAGTCATCAGAATTTTGTTAGAGCCTTAATAACACCCCAAAAACTAGTTGTTGAGTTGGTAGAGATAGACCCCACATTGAAATCATGTTTATATTAAGTCAACTATTGTTGCTTTTCATATATGGTCAGAATCAGAATCGGTATCACCAATCCAATCATAAAAATACGTAATGATGCGGTCCTCCAAATAGCTTTATTCTCCTTGCTAGTCTTCTTACCCCAAGTGGTGACTGTCTCATTCTCCGTCCTTGGTGTGACCCTTGTATCTCGAACAAAAAGAGTGGAAGATGTCATATCTGTGCTGCTAGTAGCACTTGTCCTTTATGGACCAAACCTAAGGTTCTTCTGCTAAACCTATCTAATTAGTGTAATACGTCATCTGCCTCCACCCAAATAACTGCGGGCTAACCTGCCTAGAATCCCTTTGTACGGGACTCCTTTCTCAGTCCGTTTCCCCCTATTGCTAGTTGAAGACAGAGTGCTTCCCTTTTGGGCTAGGAATCAAAATGCTCTCAGTCGACCTGGGGCTTTATCATCAAGAAAATTTGTTGCATGCTGAGGTATCTGTTTGAGTGAAAAGTATTAGAGGTATCTTCCACTGTTGTAGGAACTTGAAGAAAAAGAAAACTAGAAAAATCCTGTTTATAGCATCTTGAATAACTACTTGAGCAAACTTTTCTCCTCTTTAATTTTTTGTTCTCCAACTCAAGACTTTCTCTGAAGTTGTTATCTCTCTGATATATAGGGGATACAAACGGTTTTTTAGACGAGGAATGCTCGAGACTTCAGATTATCTGAAGGACGACTGCTTGAAGATTAATTGCACTGTGGGAGTTGTGCGCTCTACGATAGACTGTTCGAGCTTGCATACAATTCAGGTCCCAGATCCTGACATTGGAGCGCATTTTGGCATGCTTTTGGAAAATATGGAAGGCTCTGATATTATTTTCAATGTGGCTGGTGAAAAGTTTCATGCCCATAAGTTGGTATTGGCTGCTCGTTCTCCTGTATTTCGCACTGAATACTTTGATGGACAGGATGTTGATGAGCAGGAAATTGTAGTTAAAGATATGGAACCTGAGGTCTTCAAAGTGAGCATTTGCTTTTATCGTATTATGGCTATTTCCATCTTAGAAATTTTATTTCTTCTTGTTTTCTCAATGTAATTCTGTTTTTAATATCTTTTTCTTTTAATCTGTTGTGAATATCATTATCATATTTCTCCATCTTTCTTACTGTAATTGCTTCTTCAACACAACATTTGCTTTTCGCAAAATAGATTAAACTCTTTCTAACTAGAAATGGAGCTCTAACTCGCTGTTCTTTGGAATTTTTTATTTCTTCTCGTGCAAGGTTATGCTGCACTTTGTATACAAAGATGCTCTTGTCGAAGACGAGCTAGAAGAAACTAGTACTTCTTCTTCTACCCCCTGCATATCTGATTCTGTGACAGCAAAATTGCTATCAGCAGCTGATCGGTATAATTTAACACGACTCAGGAGGTTGTGTGAGTCTCATCTCTGCAAAGATATCTCTGTCAACTCTGTTGCACATATTCTTGCTTTAGCAGACCGTTACCATGCCACTGAGCTCAAAGCAGTTTGCCTAAGATTTGCTGCTGAAAATCTTGCTGGTACGAGACGTTTTATATTTGCGTCATGTTCCCTTCTTTGCAGAGAACTCATGCTTTTGGAATAACAATTCTTTTGCATCACCACATGTGTTGGATTGGAACAAAAATAAATGTTATAGTTCGTTATATCTTCTCATTTCATAGTCTTATCATGTTTGTCATTGTTGTACCATTACTTCAGTCAGTATTCCCTTGTCAAATATTGTTGCCACCCACTTGTCTATCTCTTTTCTTTTACCTCTATAGTATAGTCTAGCTGTAGTGGGCACGGATATTATTTCTAATGCTTTTTGATGTTTTCCTTCTGTCTCTCTTATTGTTCATTCTTGAGCACTATAATTTCGACAAAGTAGATCATCACTTTAGACATAATCATATGTGCGAATCTTTGGTAACTCATGACAAAAGGATCCAATAGAATGATTTTCTGTGTCAAGTCATTTTCCCGTGGATCACTTAGTGTTGTTTTGGTCTACGTGGAGATTTGAACCCTGGTCCTCTAAGGCTTTCATCCACTTCATTGACTACTAGGTCACGCCCAGGGGTGGAAGGGGGTTCATCCCGTTCGCCGAAAAATTGCATTGTATAAGGCAAAATCTGATTTTTACCTCTATATATTAAGTTTTGAACCCCCTTAACATAACCCAGAAGTGTAGTTTAGTGGTCAAGGGTGTTTAAAACCTTCATAAGATTATAGGTTCAATTCCCACTAGCTACAAAAAAAAAATTGAACCCCCTTCGTGGAGATCTTGCCTCCGCCATTGGTCACGCCATTAGGTTTTTCAAAAATCTCAGTCTTAATAAAAACAAAGGGCTCCTTAGTGTCTTTAGTTAGCAATCAAGCTGAAACAATCATACTGAACTAGTATTGAGGAGAAAGAGAAAATTACAGTTGGAAGGCTTAGTCTTTGTTCGTTGATAGGGAATTCCATCTTCTCATGGAAAAGCAGAGGAAACTGAAAGTTGCATCCCCTTAGGTCAAATAAGAGAGCTCTTTCAAGTTGAATCTGTTCTGAGAATTGTTTGTTTCTAAGTTGTTTTCTTTGAGCAGTGAAAGGACTTCTTTCTTTATCCTCGAAACCCACTGGGTGCAATTAATTTCTGAGGTTTACCGGACTGGGTAAAACCTGAATTAACCGTGGTGCACTTGCGGGAAACTCCTTGCCGAGGGCCTGTGCACCCCCGGATTAGTCGGAGCTCTAAGAGACTCGGACACCCGGTGCAAATAAATTAAAAAAAAAGGACTTCTTTCTTTGTCTTTCTCTCTATATTTCTTTCCCCCACTCCCTTCCTTCGTGCAAATATAACAAGGGTGCAATTATCCCGACTATATACCTCTGCATATGTCCCAGCAAGCCCCATATAAAAAGAACTTCTGATCTCCAGCCAATCCCATTTTTGTCACTTTTGACATTGGCAGAACATCCACAAGGACAAAGCAAAAGAGGAAAAAAGTTAATAGTGAAACCAATGAAGTGACTTATCAGGAAAATGAAATGAATGAAGTGGATCACTATCCTCATCTGGCAGAGCTAGGACAATAGAGATAGACTTGAGCTTGTGAACTTTGGCATGGACCCTCTTGTCACTTGCTGATGCAGACATCAAATCCATTATAGATGATTTTATGGGTTAATACACCAAGTTAACTTTTCCCAGTCACTACTTCCCCTTAAACTGCACCTGCAACAATCATGTAATCAACAACTAAACTAGTGAAAAGGGAGCTCCCTGGGGGGAGGGGATAAGAAAAAGCTCCCCTTAAACTTTTACAAGTCACTACTTCCTCTTGTCACTTAACTTGCTGACGCAAGACATCAAATCCATTATAGATGATTTTATGGGTTAATACACCAAGTTAACTTTTACAGGTCACTACTTCCCCTTAAATTACTCCTGCAACAATCATGCAATCAACAACTAAACTAGTGAAAAGCGAGCTCCCTGGAGGGAGGGGACAAGGAAAAACTTCCATTTTGATTAGAATTTCTTTTATTGTTTAAGAATGAACCCCAACTCAATCTACCAACCACAAAGCACGAAGGTCTAATTCGGATATTAAGCCTCTAACATGCTTGCATGTGTCATTTTTCCACCTGCCAAAAGCACCAAAGGAAGTGAGCTGATTTTACTATAAAACCTATATCTTGCCTTGCATTTGTCTTCACGTTTCTGGGTGTTCCACCCTTGTGCATCTCTATATTCAGGCCTAGTGGTTAGTTATATTTTTACTGCTATTAATGGGTGCATATGGGGTCCAACACCTATTTTGAGAAATAAAAATAAATTATCTTCAGAATGTATGTAAATAAGGAAATTGTTGACTTTGTGTTGAAGAAGAAATCTCCTAGCTACCAAACCATCATAAACTACTAAAAGAGAATTGGCGGGTACATCGTAACACAGTTATATTAGCTTGAGCGCGTTGTAATTGCAAAATCACTTCCAATGATAAATAATTCAGATCATATTAGCTGATTGCAATGTAAGATCAGATCAAGTAAGTTAATTTGCAGAATGAATGTAATATAATGAGCAGCAACACCAACAGCCAACCCATCGAGTTCCCACAAATGGGGTTTGGGAAGGGTACTGTGTATGCAGGCCTTCTGAAATCAAATTAGCTATCCGCTGAATACACGTAAACTAGGGATGAAATTGTAAATGTTTCTATAAACTAAAAGAAGAAATGTCTCATGTCAAACCCCGGTAAATTCTTAATTCAGAAATTGTGGGAATTTGTGACAGTGTGCTATTAGCTTGAGCTCAATGTGATTTTAAAAGTCGTTAATGACTCAAAAATTAAATCTTATATGTGACTGCTATATAAGATCAACTTCTCTGCAAAAATTAATGTAAATAACGAGGACAGTGTAAACTTTCCTTTAAACTTTTCAAACTGCTGAAATCAAAGAAGTTATCTGCTTAATGATTGTATAAAAAATTTAAAAGTATGACATTGTGAACTATTCTATAAACTCACAGAAATTTCCTTCATTGCAAAACCACCATAAACTCTGACAGAATTGTTGGATACTTAGTGAGACAGTGCTATTTGTTTGAGCACAATATGATTGTAAATGGCTGTTAACGGCTCTCTAAAAGAATTAAATCTTTTATAGCTATGCAATACACGTAAATAGTTGCTGGAGACTCGCTAATAAGAATTTGTCCCTATTTAGCTAACTGCAATACAGTGAATGAGCGGTTTTGCTTGGTGTCTTGAAGTTCCATCTTTCATACAAATAGATTTTAACAACTGGAATTACTTTTTACGGAAACTGGTGAAAATGATACGATAAAGTGCGTCCACACACGTATATTGTTCTCTCATCCCTGCCCTCTCCCGAAAGAATTGCTGTAAATCAAAAGGGAAATGTTTTTCCTATCAACAAGGTTCTAAACTCTCTCTGGGTAAGCTGTTTTGCTCATACAGAGCCACCTTTTGGCTTGAATCTTGAGTATGTCTAAGGTGAGTTTTTAAGAAGGATTTTATAGTACGGATAGCAAGAAATACACACGTCAAGCAGCTTTGGCAGTTGGGGTGCCACTAATGGGTGTACTACTATGGAGTCGAACCTCTTGTAAAGATGGAGTCAGAAACTATTTCCAGTTTCCTTTTTGTACCTTATCAAAAAAAGGAAGAAGAAGAAGAAGATAGAATCAGAAGCTAACAACTTTTTTATGAAGTAAGTTAAATTCATCAAAAGGCACCAAGAAGATGCAAAGAGTACAGAAACTAACAACTTATCATCTCGATATTGAAATAGCTTTAGCCGTCAAAATACCATACACTTCTAAAGCAAAAAGTAATGGTACTTAGCAAAGCAGCTTTTTTGGCTCGAGTGTGAAGGGATGTTAAATGGCTTTGTCATAGCCTTTTGTTAACTATTTAGGAAAGAATAATGCACCCCCCCCCCCCCCCCCAGTCCCCAAAAAAAGAACTGATAGGCTGTGTAGTTGGGTGCAATGTATAGATCAGCATGTGCTATTTCTGGTGCTCTTTGTGGGTACTATGAAGCCTGCTTCTTGTAAAAGTAGATTTTGACTTTTGTTTGCAAATAAATTTTCTGGTAAACCATCTGAAAGTGATTAAGAGGATCAGAAACTTCTAGAGAAGTGTGGAAATAACTTCTTGAGGTCTGTAACTCTTTAGAGGGTAAGCTATGCTATCCAGTATGAGATTTCTATTAATTTTAATGTTGCTATGAATGCGTCTGTTACACATTCCCTTGCCTATCTAATGGCTGAAGACTGTCATTAAGTTGCCGGGCTTTGTCCGCTGACATATTTTGAAATTTGCATCTGTTGTGTTCTGTGCTTTTCTCGCACCAGAGGTTTTCACTCATCTATTTCTTGGTTATTTTTTGCAGCTGTCATGCAATCAGATGGGTTTGAATACCTTAAAGAACATAGCCCCTCTCTTCAGTCAGAGCTTCTTAAAACTGTGGCTGGTTGTGAGGATGATTGTAGCAGTGGAGGTGGTAAGTCTAAAAGTGTGTGGGCCCAGCTTTCAGACGGTGGTGATACCAATGGAAGGAGGGTTAGGCAAAGGACCTGATTTAAGATATAGGAAATTCTTAAAATTTGTTGTATTGTATATTGGAGGGGATGTGCTGGAAATGTTGGGAAACTATAACATTAGCAATTGAAAGGTAAATGTCCATTAGTTGTCTGTACATCTTTGATGAACATCTGTGTGTATTGGTAACCTGAAAGATGGCAAATAGCCAGGTTGTACGTTCATAATAACACTGAGTATTCTTTCCCGTGAACTAGGTAAGGTAAAACTTGATCATGGAACATCACAACCTCTTGCTATTGCCACTATGAATATGTAATTCCTCCCAGTTGAAGGATAGTGCTGTTTGTATGTCAAGTATATGTTATCGCATTGTGCAATCTTGATGAACAGCATAGTTAAAAGGTGAGAGCTTCCGTGAGAACTGGAGGAAGCAATTTGGCTTGTGATAGCTGGCTGGGAACTTTATAAGGTCCTCTTGATTGTGATCTGGACTTCTTACTCGTTGATGTTATGCGAGTTTGCATATATTTCTTCTTTGGTTGATAAGTAGGCTTTTGCATGAATTATAAGGTTTACTAGCCAGAGTTGTTTGGAGAAGTAATAGTGTTGGAAAAAACATATCTATCTACTATTTAATGGGTTTATTGAGGCGCGAATGAGGGGGGCGACGATTATATCGGGGAACCAGTTCGGTTTCATGCCGGGCCGCTCCACCACTGAGGCTATTCACCTAGTCAGGCGGCTGGCGGAACAATTCAGGGATAAGAAGAAGGACCTGCATATGGTGCTTATCGACTTGGAGAAGGCGTATGACAAGGTTCCGAAGGAGGTGCTATGGAGGTGCTTGGAGGCGAAGAGTGTGCCAGAAGCCTATATCAGAGTTATCAAGGACATGTACGATGGGGCTAAGACTAGGGTGAGGACAGTGGGTGGCGATTCAGACCATTTTCCTGTGGTAATGGGGCTCCATCAAGGATCGGCGCTGAGTCCCATGTTGTTCGCCTTAGTGATAGATGCTCTAACCCGTCATATCCAGGGGGATGTGCCCTGGTGTATGCTCTTTGCTGATGATATAATATTGATAGACGAGACGAGGGGCGGTGTTAGTGAGAAGTTAGAGGTATGGAGACAGACCCTCGAGTCTAAAGGTTTCAAGATAAGCAGATCTAAGACAGAATATCTGGAGTGCAAGTTCAGTGACGAGCCGAGTGGGGTGGGCAGGGATGTGATGCTTGGTTCTCAGGCCATCGCCAAGAGGGACAGTGTCCGATATCTTGGGTCTGTGATTCAGGGGGACGGAGAGATTGACGGGGACGTCACCCATCGGATAGGAGCAGGGTGGTCGAAGTGGAGGCTTGCTTCTGGGGTCCTGTGTGACAAGAAAATCCCACACAAACTCAGAGGGAAATTCTACAGAGCCGTGGTTAGACCAGCGATGTTGTACGGGGCAGAGTGCTGGCCCGTGAAGAACTCCCATGTCCAGAGAATGAAGGTTGCTGAGATGAGGATGCTTAGGTGGATGTGTGGGCACACCAGGCTGGATAAGATTAGGAATGAAGTTATTCGTCAGAAGGTAGAGGTGGCCCCAGTGGACGAGAAGATGCGGGAAGCGAGGCTGAGGTGGTTCGGGCATGTACGGAGGAGGGGTCCCGATGCCCCGGTGAGGAGCTGCGAGCGGCTGGAGATTGCTGGTGGTCGGCGGGGTAGAGGGAGGCCTAAGAAGCATTGGGGAGAGGTGATTAGGCAGGACATGACTAAAATGCAGGTTACCGAGGACATGACCCTCGATAGGGGAGTCTGGAGGTCTAGAATCAGGGTTGCAGGATAGGGGCTCTTAGAGTCCTTCGTTCGCCTCACCCGGGGTTGGGTGTGGGATAGTAGGGTTACCCATCGATGTCTAGTGTTTTAGCCTAGGTCCCCTCGTGGTTGCGACGGTATTTATGTTCCTTATGTTTACATAACCATTTACGTTATTTCTGCAGGATTACTTATGCTTTGTTTTGTTATTTTGTTTTGTCTTGCCTTGGTTACTAATTTTGTCGTTGTTTTCCAATGCAGCTTTTCATTCTGTCCCATGCGCCGAGGGTCGCATGGAAGCAGCATCTCTGCCCTTTTGGGTAGGGGTAAGACTGCCTACATATTACCCTCCCCAGACCCCACCTGGTGGGAGTATACTGGGTAGTTGTTGTTGTTGTTGTTGTTGTTGCTTTTTTTTAAGAAAAAAAAAACTGCGCGGGGTGGGAGGAGAAATTGTTCAGGAAAGAGAAGAAGAAAGTTAATTTTTGTGATTATTGGCCAGAAAAAATAGACTGGTTCCTTGAATTTTTGCTGTTCTACTTTAGTTCAGTTATCTGCAGAGACGAATGTATTCGGTTTGAACTTTTTCTGGTTATCTTTGAAATTATTTTGTTCACATTTGTTAGTAAATGTTAATGTTTTCAGGCATTTCTCATGTAATTTCTGAATCTCTGATTGTCTAAATTAATTCATCTAGACTGAACTGGTCTTTGCCTCAAGGTTAATTGACAAAACTAGCTCTTCGCTCGAATGAATTGAACCTTCGCCTGATCTGTCTCAAACTTCTGCTTTCAAAATACAAAAGAATTTCAACTATAAAAGTCAATACTAATTAACTAGGAGAAAAGATTGTCGTTGATTTTAATTTTTGGCCAGTCTTCTCATGAATTTTACTTCAACAGACTGTCTTAAGAGAAAATAGAATAAGATTATTTTCTCGAATACTAATGCTCAAAACTTTTCCCAAACCCTTCTCTCCACATATATGCTATGTTACATGGAGTGTGACGGTGGTGAAGGTTCTTCATAAATTTTTTTCAAAATCATCAAAAAATAACACTACATATACTCCTAGCAAATACTAATACACCTTTACAAAACATGTCCAATAACCGAGTTCACGTAGCATAACATGTAGGAATATAAAGTTTTAGCCCTTAAAACCAGGCTTTTTTTTGCAACAACAGTAGCAGTGCAAACCTGTTTGATTCATTTAGTACTACAAGACTGAATTGCCAGAGTTATAACTGCCTGTCCATGACCATGTGAAACACCGGTAACAGAAACTTTTGAGTCTCCAGTAACCGGCTCTCAGGCAGTACTGAAGATGACAACAGTATATTACTAACAAGATCAATGCTACCCACAACGGATCTTCAGATAATCATAAAAGTGAATGTCACAGGTGCTTTGCATTCCTAATCAATAGTGGAATTGAACAGCGAGAATATAACGCAACATAGAAGAATCCGTGTTTTCAGTTGATTTCCACAAACGGTATGCAACTCACAGTGGATGCAAAATATTACATTGTCTTGTATAGTCGTTTCAGCTGTGAAAATTACATTTTTATCAAAATGGTGTTGGCAGCACATTAGAAGTACCGTACTCTCATTGAGGTTAATGGTTATTGACTAGACAGTGGACACAGCATCCCGCAGAAGAACCAATCCTCAACCAGATTATGTGGTACTTACTAGCATTTGATGGAGTCCCTGCTGTAATCCGGGTGGTTTGATAACTAACTCAACCTTCTTCTGCTTAACCTTGAATCATTCAACATCATAGAGAAATCTAATGACAACAGTTGTACACGTTCAACTCTGCAGATAATTCTGATAAGTCAAATCGATAACCATTCTCACCAGCCACCATCGCTATTAACTGGAGGCTGCAACCAATGAACCTCCGTAGGGGTATATTCACTCAACACTGATGCAGCAGAATGACCTAAAGGAGAGATTGGGTTACTGTAAGTTCCCCACTGTGTCTCTTGGAGATCAGGACATGAATCATCCACTACATCACAAGAAGTCTCCTGATGTGAATTATGCTTTGAAGCTTTGGATGTTTGTGATTCATAAAGTACAGCGTCCAATAGACCACTGTTCCGAGGTGACAGACTGCCCGAAACAGTATGCTCATTTGGAGGGTATTGAATCAAAGTATCGAAGGACTCAAGTGAAGGAAGTGGGGAAGGTGAACCCCAATTTGCCATCTGAATTTGGAGTGAAGGGAGCTCCAGCTTCTTAGCCCATTTGAGCTCTGAAGAAGAAGAGTTGCCATTTAAAGGGGCATGGCTGCCAGGAATTTCACCGGAGAATGATGGGTGATGATCAGATGTCAGATTATGTGTATATGACGAGGAAAACCCCAAGGATTGAGCAAACAAAGAACTATTATTTTGATATTGATGGCAAGCTTGAAAAAGATCATCAGTCATACCAAAGAACCAAGATTCTGATCCTCGTATAAGCTTGGATGGATGCATTGTTGAGAGGCCAGAACAAGTATTAGAAGAACTAAGAGCCTGAGCCAGCAGGCTAGTTGCAGGAATATCAAAAAAGCTACTAGCAGCAATATTAACAAGTGCCCGAGGATACAACTGCTGACTAGGTTCCAATTTTTTGAATTCCACAGTTGGAATCTCAAAACCGTTAATAGGCAAGAAATCAGGATGTGAATTTGCAGAGGAGAAAATTCCCAGCTCGTTATTTTGTTTGTTCTCACTAAATGCCTGGAAACAAATATCCGGAGGATATATTTGCAAGCCTACACACCGTCGTTTCTTTATTCTGGTGTTCCAGTAGTTCTTTATCTCATTATCTGTGCGGCCTGGCAACTGGAAAAATGTAGAAGCCATGAAAGTTTTAATAAATAGCCGTTATTCAACTTTAAAGAATGTGTCATATAGCACTAATCACTCAATTGAGAAAGTTCACAGAAAATCAGGTTTAGAAAGTACCATCTGAAATAATGAAAGCTACAAAACTAAGTCTCTTGAAAGAAAGAGGAGAGTCCACATTTTTAGTCCACAAAAATTTATATCCAAATATGCTTTGCATACAAGTTCTGCCAAGCATAAGGTCACCATTTTTTACTGCATAATATAAACTGCAAGAGTTCAGCCAAAGCAACATTAAGATGAAGGAGAACAGACCAGGATACTACAAAAGATAGAAAAGGAACAAAGAGAATCATCATTCTGTAACTTCATTCTCTCCTTTTTGCCTGGAAAAGATATTGGCTGCTACTCCACTCGTTTGAATCAGAACTAACAACCAACCAACCAACACCTATGTCTCAATCCCAAACTAGTCAGTGTCCACTGTATGGAACCTCTATATCAACAAAGAAAAGGATGAATCCGCTATGTCTGCCCTATTCGGACCATCTCCAAAAATGGTAACATTTTGTCTTTTTAGGCAATTTAAGCTAGCATTTTGCCATAGATTCCAAATTTGTTTTGAAAAATCTGATTTGGGTGAAATTTGATTTGAAGATGAAAATGTATTTGGACATACGTTTTCAAAACATATTTCCCAAATTTATTTTGGAAAAACATGTGTATTATTAGGGATTTAGCCCAATTTGGATTTTGCCTATGTGTTTGCCAAATAAACCTAAGTTTATTTTGGCAAAACCTATGGCCAAATGGGTCCTTAAGAGTTCACTAAAACAAGTAGTCCTCTAAATCTAACTGCTACTCCTACTCGGACCTAATGTAAGTGTAAACATAAGTAAACCTTTTTTTATAAGGTGGTATTAACCTTCCAACCACATCATAATATTACATAAAAGTATGTTAAGGCTGAAATTTAGAGGCGGACCTACATTCAGACATAAGGGTGCAACCGCCAGCTTCTGGTATGTCTCATGTAAATGTACAGAACTTTTAAGAAATAGGATATATAACTAAACTAAAGTGGCACTTGCAATCACAACATTCTAGTGGATGCACAAGGCTACTTGAGCTCTAAAGGCTGCACTAGTCTAGAAAAGGCTCTAAAGGCCCTCTGATTATGAACAGCTAGATTGAATCACTAAAGAAGGATAACTTTTTCAAATATCTTCATCCTGCGCAAGAAAGCTCTTTTTTTTCCTTGTTTCTTTTTATTTCTTTTCTTCTTTTCAAACTAGTCATTTCTATGCTTTTCGCCCTTCACAAATTGTTGCATGTAGATCACTTCTTTTTACTACTATATAAAGTCAACTCGTGAAACATAGTATCTATCCAAATAAGGTGCAAACCCAACATAACAAATGGAAACAAACACCAGCTCTTACTTAACAAGTTCCAGATTCATAGACGATGATTGCCTGAAGTCTACACTTTACTCCCAACTTCTTTCTTCTTGTAATTTTTTCTAATAATTTACTATTAGGATACAACAGTATTGGCAGTTCATCACAAAAGGATATTAGACAATGATCGAGTCTAAAAAATCTCAGATCTGAGAACTTGATTAGGAAATAGGAGCAGGACTGCTCCTCCGCCCCCCCCCCCCCGTTTTGTGGGGGGGGGGGGGGGGGGGATCATCCCCTTAGCATAGGGTGTAAAGAAGATTAGTGGAAGGCTGTCCAAAAATGATGGTGCAAGATTTAGATCAAAAGGAGGCCAGGATCATGCCATTCCAAGTGTCACCAACTTTCTTGTAAATTATTAGGCATACAGAATTCTGATTCCCAATCCAACCCAGAGGACTACTCATCCAGACTGGTTTCAAAAAGCACAGCTTTTAGTCTCCGTCCTAGTAGAGGAGTCCTAAAAGAACATTTAATTGTTAAGAAGACTCAAATTGTCTTACCAGACTGCACTCGGGCATACAAATATCATTGAGGATCACCAATTATAAAATTATAAATAGAAAGAAATAAAAAGGACTGCCCTATAACTAACGACAGAGACACACCAATAACTAACAACAGAGGGAAAACAACACATAGAAGTTCAGATAGCATAGTCACAAGCAGAAGTTCCCAGAAAAAAGAAAAGACTATGTAATCCAAAAAGCTTGCAATGTTCAAGGTTTAGGCATACAAAGGTGAAAACTTGGAGAGACGCGGAAACTTATAAATAGATGAACATAAGGAATCAACATTAGTCACTTCTTCCCAAAACGTATAGAGAAAATACATATATACATTTAAATTACACAGACGCGCGAGCGCACACACACATATAAGTACTTATCTATGTGTATCAAAAACCATTTGGAGGGTGTTGTGGTGACTACCAACTTAGAATGACTTTGTCACAGAAATGCAGTCAGCACAAATTAAGGTGGGTAAGCATCCGGTACCAGAAAGAATTGATGTAACAGAAGCAGAAACTTATTAAGCAATTGACGTGTGCAAATTGCCTCATTTAAAAACGTTAACTATTAGAGCACAGACACTATTAATTATTTTGACTCCACAACAAAACACCTCATGAGTGGCCTAATTTTTTTTTCTTGGGCCAGCTACATTTATAGGTGACAGTGCAAACCAAATCCATGATCTTTCTGCTTCAATACCATCTTGAATTGTGAGAACCTTTTCATCTAAAACCTTAAATTGTAAGAGATCAGCCACATTTATTTATATATGTTAGCTCCAACAGAAAAGAAGGGCAATCATTTAAGACCAGAGTGATTACAAATTGTTAATAGAGAAAGACAAGGTTTTCAAGCAACTATCCACCAAACCCAAAGACTGGAACTCTACAAGCACAATAGATAATATGGTAGTGCATTGCACCAATTATAGACATATTCTTGGTTTTTTTTTGGGCTGACCATGAATCCTGTGTATGAGTTATTCTTGCTTGCTTTTGACCAAGAAATGATACCATAGTCTACGTGCATAATTTGCAGTAACCAGGTAAGGACTTGGATCAAGAGTTAAATGGTAATTTAAACAAAGGAGATTGTTATATTGAACTGTTTAACCAATATCCTCGGAAATAAATTTACATCAGATAGCATTCTTGGCATTTAATCATCTCACATCATTTGTCTGTAACTGTAAGTAGCTGCTAAAAGAGATAGAGGCATGATGCAAACCTTAGCAGCTATTTGTGCCCATTTGTTTCCCATCTTAGCATGCAGTTCATTTATGCGGCGCACTTCCTCTGGAGTTAAAGCACCTTTCTTTAAATCTGGTCTTAGGTGATTTGCCCACCGCAAACGGCAACTTTTCCCACAACGAGCAAGTCCTGAGTGCTTCTGGACGGTACTCCAATTCCCTTCCCCGTGTTTTCTGATGTAATCCATTAAAACCGCGTCTTCTTCTTTAGTCCAAGGACCTTTTTTCAGTGGGACACCTCTTCTGGTATTTCCTCCACCACTAGCTTCTTCAACAAATGGCGAACACACGCCAACTTTTGAAGTCATCCTGTCAACGCATTCACTTGTCATACACATATCTAAAATTGTTGAACAATTAAAGTGCAGTATGTAACGGCCAATGAAAGGGATACAAAGTTGTTAATATTGAAGTCAAGGCAGAAATAAAAGCAACGTGCCAAATTGCGTGACCTCGTCCATGACAAAGCTAGTTGAGTGTCCAATCAGAAGCGGGGGACAATAAATAGATGGCCAACTTTGAGAGGAAAGATTTGGATAGATTCTCGGAGAACGACAAAGGAAAAAGATAAATAATGAGGAACATGGATAACTTATTCTGAATTTAGCAGACACAGATAGACCAAACTTTTGAATTCCCATAAGATCTAACTATCTCATCTAACTACGAGATAAGGTGACAACCAGCTGTTGGGGATAAAATGAGCAAACACGGACGAAAATCATTATCGCAAATTTGCAAGGAAATTTTCACTGGCCGAGACCCAGAAATACGACAAGGGAAATGATATTGACCATAAAGCTAGTAACATACTTTTAATCCTCATAACATTAAACAAGAAACCGCAAATAGCATTGTCAATCATTGTCAATTATTTTAAGTTTTAACACGAAAATCAGACAAACTCGAATGATTTTGCTTATAAGGAACAAAATTTAAAAGGGGATTCCACCATTACGCAATTGCTGGCTCCACTGTCAAATTTCCATAAGCAAGTATCAATAAACGCTAAAAAAAATGTTAAGTTTGTTGAGATTGCAAAGCAAAATCTCAGTCTCAAAATGAAATCGGAGGAGAACCAGGAGGCCTCAGGATCAAATACTAGCTAAAGCATAAAAAATAAAAATAATAAAAATAATAAAAAAAAAATAGGTGATTTCTTCCCATTTGCATGTGGGCATGTGGAATAGTCGAGATGTGGCCAGACAGCAACATCTGCCCCAATTTCATAATTTATAATCCAATTGAAAGGAGCAACAAAAAAAAATTTTTTTTTTAAAAAAAAAAAGCTAAACACAACCTCAAGCTAAAATATTAAAAGCTAAGGTCTCCAAAAATGTTAAACATAACCAATAGCGCATTTTAGGTCTTTTACCTGATGATTTAAGCTGAATAAGCTGCCCACAGAGTCTTGCAGCAAATAACCGGGGATCAGTTCCTCAAAAAAAAAAAACTAAAATAGTGGAGAGGACCAGAATTCAGTCGAATTGAACACAGAAAAGAATGGCGCCCCCAACAACAATAGACTCATAAAAATAAGACCAAAGTAACCTTTGTGTTTCTGTGTTATAAGCCCAGGAGAAAAAGCGAAAGAAAACCCAGGCAGCTGGAAGGTGAAGTCAAGAATACTCAATCAAAACCAAATGGGTAAAGAAGGAAAATTCTACAAACAATTCTTGGGACCACTATATGTCAGGTGGATTCAGGAATTTGCAAAAGAATTCAAAAGGGAAAATGAATAGAGAGAGGGAAGAAGACGGAAAATAGAGGAGAGAGAGAGAGAGAGAGAGGAAGAGTTAGTAAGAGAAACAAATCATTTCATTGGGTAAAGAATCCCAAATGGACTCTTCAACTCTTTTAGGTATTAATATATGAAACCAAAGTTGGACTTATAATCTATATCTAATCTAAATTTTATGAGTTTTGAATTTGCCAAAAACTTATAAATTATCTTAATTATTAGATTTATAATTAAATATTAATATATATTTAATATTTCTAATACAAATAATACTATTCTCTCCGTTCTATTTTATCTGAACTTTTTTTTTGTTCTTTCCAAGAAGAATGACCTATTTTTAAATTTGAAAATAATTTAGCTTAAACTTTCAATTATATTCTTAATGAGAAGTTTTATAACCACACAAATACGAACCCCTTTTTAACTTGATTAGAACCACAAATTTTAAAGTCTTTATTTTTTAAAAATTATATATCCAATTAAATAAGTTTACATAAAAGAAGTATTATTTAAGCAAAAGTGATAGGATTCGATCGAATCTAATTTATAAATGCAAGTAATACCACTTTATAAATGCAAGTAATACTACTTCCTAACTCTTAAGGTTTGTCTCTTACAAAATTGGTCTAAAGCATCCCATTAGTTCATTTTCTCTTTAAACTGTTAGTACCTTATTAGTGCAGGGTCCAAAAAAAAGAAATTCAATGCACAAAATATTTTATATTCGCTCAGAATTTGAGGAGGTAATAACACCCCAAAGGATATAATATATGCACCTTCGAGTCCATCAGTACATGCTTGTGCCACGTGCTCCTCACATGGCTATCTTTAAAGACAATAAGTAGCTTTTTCATTTGCTCCCTTCTCTACTCGTATTAAATTAATAATTGTCTATAATAAGACTACTATCTTATTAAATTAGTCTATATTAAGACTGTCATGTTTATTTAAATGCGGTCAATCATATCTAAGATTCATTAATTAAACTATATTGTAGTAAATCGTAGGCTCCCCAACAACGATACTTTTGATCTGGAGATGACATTTATGAAACCGGAACAAAACTACGTCCTTGTTTTAAGAAGAAAATTTAGAAAGTATTAAATTTAAATACCAAACCAACCAAAATATTCAATTTAAAGTAAAAAAAATTTCACTGCCACAATCCAATAATAATGCAATGGTACATGGAAACCAACGGTAAAATACAAATTCAACACACATTTTGCAAAAATTACTTCTTTTTCTACCACTGATTTTTCTTTATACAATTGTAACTCGAAGAGATTGCTGAATCTTGAGAGATATGCTCTTGTATGAAAGTTACCAGAATTATTATTGAATTTTAAAGCAGATGTGTACACGATAAAAACCGGGCACATCGATTTTATTATTTGATCGAGACCAAGGAGTTGTATCGAAGGTCAACCTTGTAGTGGATCATACCGGAGCACGAAGACAAGGTACCGAGTTCGAGAATCGAGGTTTCTGTCAAGATCGATGCCAGTAGCGATCGAGACCAAATAAGACAGACTTCGAGGAGAGCGTAACAAGAAAATCGAGATATCTGTGACCGGTCGAATATTGTGGAGGAAATCCTGGAACAGATCAAATCAAAGGCAGTTGTTTAGGCTAATCATGGGAATTACTTCTGTAATTAGAATTGTACCATAGATAAAATTTATCTACTATATAAAGAGGGTTCTAATAATTTTGCAGGGGCTTTACATTCACACATTGTTTTCACATACCAAAGCAATATAACACTTTTTCTTTAGCTCATATTCTTGTTCATCGGCTTGTTATATTTTTAATTGTTCTTGCACCAATCAGTTCGAGAGTATTCAAGCTCGAGGGATGAATTCTATTCAAACATTGATTTACTCTATCTTATTGTCAATTTCTGTTATTAGAGCATGTTTGGAAAGTCACGTAAGGCAAAGTAATTACTTGGTTAGTATGGAATTTGGTGTAATTGGAGGGGTGTAATTACACTTTTTATTCTAAAGGTGGAGGTAAGAATTGGTGGTAATTACACTGTATAATTACAAGGTTATTTTTTATTTTCTTTCCTTTTTATTTTTATTTTAATTTATTTTATTTATAACTTCTTATTTTAATTTATTTTCTTTATAACTTTTTATTTCTATTATTTTAATTTTTTATAATTTATTTATACTTTTTAATTCTTTTAAAATTTTAAAAAATATTTTTCTTTGTACATTATTTATCTTTTATTTCATGTAATTGCTTATATTTTATTTTTATTTATTTTATTATTCTATTTTTTTGAAACTACACCTCCTAATATTATAAATAATGAGTCATTTACAAACTTATCATATGAAGAGCGATGTAATTAAAGTGGAATTTCATTGTTGAATGTAGTTATAAACTTATTGGAACTTACTATAATTATGTTGGAATATAACACATGCTAAATAACTTCTTTTAAAATTTTTAAATTATGTTATATTCATGGTTCCAGTTTACTTGTTTTAGTAGTATTGACTTACGTCGCATGTTCTTCATTCTTTAGTTAGAATTGATAGATCAATTTTGTCAACCATTTGAATAATATTATGGCATTATATTTATAAATATTAATTTATTTTATCAAATATGAATTCCATGATGTTCCTACAAAAAACGTATATTTTTAATTTTTGTACGTATCTAAACTAAATATTATTAATTCAAAATATATATATATATATATATATATATATATATATATATATATTATTTTTACAATATTAGTTATAAATATATGATTATTTATTAAATAATGCATATTCACGAAAAATATACATCTTAAATACTAAATATAATATTATTTAAACTTATAAAAATTTATTGGCATATATTTATTATATTAAATTTTAAGTTTTGATAATTACTTAATTTAAAATTTAATTTAACTGTGTAATTACACTTGTGCAACCAAACAGTAAACTTGTAATTACACTGTAATTACACTATGACAAACAAACAGGTCGTCGTAATTACACAACCGAGTAATTACTAAGTTGTGTAATTACTACCCTAGTAATTCCAGCAATTCCAATTACATGGTGACTTTCCAAAGAGACTCTTAATCTTCGTATTTATCATTGGTATTAGGTTAAATCATGTGTCCTTAAAATCACATTATAAGTTTATCGTTATCCAATTTTAAAGATAAACAATTTGGCACCCAGCGTGGGGCTAATGACAATAGTGATTGCATGGTATTAATTCTTGTAATACACACTACTTTAAGCTTGTTCTTGTAAGTGTTTTTTATTTCAGGATCGACATGTCTAACTCGCAAGCAATACCTACTCACGCCGATAACAGCCTCGGTTTACATGAAAAAAATAATAATGTAGCTGCCCCATGGATCAAAGTGCCTCGGGCTGTCCATGAGGGAGTACCAATCGCAGACCCCACCGATGTCAGTTCGCATGCCGCCCTAAATGCAAATATGGGCATTGATCCTCAAGGTAGCATACACAGGGAAGTTCGATCAGGTGGTCGAGGCACCCAGGGCAGAGAAGATGGTGGAGTTGGCCCCCAATTGATATTTGAAATGCTACAGGTGTTGGAAACGCGTTCTCAATGCAATATACTAAAACGTGTGTTCTTTTGTATAGGTTTTGATGAATGACATACGAAGCGAAAACTGATATATGACGAAGTTCAAGAAACAAGCGCACAATTGATATACATCGAGATTCAAGCTCAAGACAAAGTTTTATAGTTTAATTGAGTCATTCTTAATTGTGATCTTGATCCTACAACTTGACTCGTAACATGGCTTCTCTCATAAAACTATTTTCCAAAATCATGCATATTTAATTCAATGCTAAATGATTTTAAATCATGCACATTTACATTAGTCAAAATGATTTTCATACATGCCTCTGAAAACTGGACTAAGATAATCGATTATGGACTTATGATAATCGATTATGTTGAGCCAAGACTGCATGACAATCGATTGTGAACTAATGACAATCGATTGTGTTAAGGCAGTGAACATCAGGTTTTTTCAAACCTGCATGACAATCGATTGTGAACCTTATGATAATCGATTGTGCTGAGGCAGTGTCCATCAAAGTTTTTCAAAACTCAGAATAATCGATTGTGAAGCAAATGACAATCGATTGTGAAGGGACAGTGTCCTTCAGATTTTTCAAAGTCACAAAATAATCGATTGTGAACTAATGACAATCGATTGTGTTGAGGCAGTGACTTCCAGTGATTTTCAAATTTATTAAATAATCGATTGTGAGTATATAACAATCGATTTTCAAGAGGCAGTGTCTAAAATGTTTTTCAAAAACTGATAAGTAATCGATTATTGACTTTGTGCAATCGATTGTGAAGCTGACCGTTGTCGTAAAGTTTCAAATACCGTCAGGTAATCGATTATTGCTTCTGTATAATCGATTGTTGTGATTAAAATCCGAAAAAGATTTTTTGAACGTTATTTGATAATCGATTATTGATTTTGTATAATCGATTGTTTTGATTAAAATCCGGAAAAGATTTTTTGAACGTTGCTGAGTAATCGATTGTTGATTCTGAATAATCGATTGTTTGTGGTAAAATCTGGAAAGGATTTTTTGAACGTTGCCAGTAATCGATTATGGATTGTAAGTAATCGATTTTCAAGCGTATAATCTGGGATTGAATTTTGATCTGACTGGCAGACAATCGATTGTTGGGGTTTGACAATCGATTGTCAGTGAGTAAAATCAGCAACTCTTAATTGGCAATTAGGCAATGGTAATGCCAAGTTTTTCAACTATAAATACGGCTTCATTTCAGTGTTTTAAACACAACAACATACTACAACTGATCATTACATTGCTATAAGCTTGCATACTTTTGTTTATCATTTTATATTCAATTTCATAAAGCTTTTGAGAGCCATATTCTTGTTCAAAGTTGTTGTGATCCAGAGCTTACTTCTTTTACTCATATCTACTCATTAAGGAGTATTTTGTTTGAGTGTTTTAGTGTTGTATACACTTGTAAGAGAATTGTAATTCTCTTGTTGTAAGGAACTTGTGTTTCCTTGGTTGAAGTCTTGGAGTGTTGTAACTCCGAGCAAAGGTGTTGAGGCTTGCGTCCTCGAGTTGTAAAGGTTTGTTAAGCACCCGGAAGCTTGACACGTTAGTGGAAAATCTCGAGAGAGTCTCTCGGGGACTGGACTAGCCACACGTTGTGGTGAACCAGGATATATCTGTGTGTAAGTTATTATTTATCGCACTTATTTACTTCCTGCAAATTTTAATTTCCGCAAGTTTACGCTAAATTTTATTATAACGCTATTCACCCCCCCTCTAGCGTTAAGCGTATTATCTAACAATTGGTATCAGAGCCCAACTCTCTGAAAACTCAACAGTTTGAGAGAACCATCCATGGCTTCTACTCGTGATTCTTTTGCAGGAATTGAAGAAGGACAATGCTCCACACGACCACCTCTATTCAACGGTACAAATTACACGTACTGGAAGGAAAGGATGAAGATCTTCGTTCAGTCCAACAGCTTTCACCTTTGGAAGGTGATAATGAAGGGAAACCAAATTCCAACAAAGAAGGTGGAAAACGAATGGGTTCCCAAGTCCGAGGATGAGTATGACGCGGATGACATCCGAAAGGTTCAAAATAATGCTAAAGCAATAAATTTATTATATTGTGTTGTTAATGCTGACGATTACAGGAAAATATCGTGTTGTACAACGGCAAAGGAGATGTGGGACAAGCTAGAAGTCACGTACGAAGGTACGGACCAGGTAAGGGAAGCAAAAATTGATTTCCTAACCCATTCTTATGAATTATTTCACATGAAGGAAGGTGAAAAGGTGGACGAAATGTTTGAGCGATTTTCAATAATCATAAATGACTTACATGCTCTCAAGAAAACATTCACGGATAGAGAGCTCGTTCGAAAAATTCTTAGAAGTCTCACACCGGTATGGAGATCAAAGGCCGATGCAATTCAAGAATCCATTGGCGTTTCAAACGTCACCATCGACGCACTAAGAGATAACCTTAAAACCTATGAATCTACTATTCTTAACCCTTTTGTTGATGATCAAAGGAGGCAAAGAATAGCTCTAAAGGCGAGCACAAGCCAACCGCAAATTGATGAGGAAGGAGACAACGAGTTTGGACTCGTTATCAAAAGATTTCAAAAGTTCATGCGCAAGGAGTATGAACGCAAGGGCAAAAAGCAAGGCAAACAAATCAAGTGCTATGAATGTGGTGAAACCGGGCACATCAAATCAAATTGCCCAAACATCAAAAAGGAGAAGAAACCTTTTAAAAAGCAACGTGCATACATTTGTTGGGGAGGCGACTCCGGAGATGAGTCAAGCGAAGGAGAAGAAGACGGAGCAGCAAATCTTTGCCTTATGGCACAAGAAGACAACAAAGATGAGGTATGTCAAATTTCGTCTAAATACTTCTTTACTCTTGAAGAAATGTGAACTGCTTTTGATGAATTATATGCTGAGTTTATTAAGGCTTCAAAAACTGTTAAGGGCATAAAAGAAAATGCTTCATTAAAAGAAAAGGATTTTCAAAAACAACTTTCTTTGAAAGAAAAGGATTTAGAAAAACTGGTTTTAGAAAATGAGAAGCTGAAAGAGGAAAACAAGTTTTTTGGAAAAATAAGTTCCGATAAGCCCGAAAGCTCTACTAGAAATTGCACTTCTTGTTTGCTTCTTAAGAATGAAGTAAGTAGGCTTAAAGGCACATTAGATAAGTTTAATTCTTCGCACAAAAACTTGAATGATGTTCTTGTTAACTTGAAATCAACCAAGCATGGAATAGGCTTTAAAAATGAAGAAAAGGTTGCAGCTAAACCTCAACAACCTAAAGCTCAACCTAGGATTAACAATAGAAATGCTTATCCTAGAAACAACAACTCTAGAGCCAATATGCATGCTAGACAAAATGCTGAACATTTTAGAAGACCTAGGAATGACTTACCACCTAGAAATAGTCACCCTAGAAATGATGCATATTTTAGGCCAAATTTTGAACCCCTTAGAAGACCTAGCAATGGCCCTCAACCGAGAAACAATCACTCTAGAAATGCTGCCCATCCTAGAGCTCATAGTAGGAGAAATAATTCTCATGAAATGCGAAATAGTCATAGTGCTCAAAATAGAGTAAGCAATTTTCATCCGTCTAGTTACTATGAACCTAGAAGGATGCATAACCCAAATGTGACTTGTCATTATTGTAGACGTATTGGTCATATTGCTCCTGCATGCTTTACACGTCATAGACATGTTACTCAATCGCATCATTATAATATGCCTAACCCCCAAGGACCCAAGATGGCATGGGTACCTAAAGAACATTAATTTGTTTTGTAGGTGTGCTTGAAGGGATCAAGTGTACTATGGTACCTTGATAGTGGATGCTCCAAGCATATGACGGGAGATGAATCCAAATTCCTTCAATTAGAGCACAAAGAAGGAGGAAGTGTTATCTTCGGTGATAACAATAAAGGAAAGATCATCGGCATCGGCTCGGTCGGTAAGGATGAAAAATCCTCTATTAAGCATATATTACTTGTGAAAGGTTTGAAGCATAATCTCTTGAGCATAAGCCAATTATGTGACAAGGGAAATCTTGCTCTATTTGATTCGGATGAATGCCTAGTATTTAGACGTAGTGATTTCAAAATCATACTTCGTGGTTTTAGAGTTGATAATATTTATATGGTTGATCTTGCTAATTCCTCACCCGAATATGTTGATTGTCTAATGAGTAAAGAGGATGATACTTGGCTATGGCATCGTAGAGTAGCACATATCAATATGCATCTTTTGAATAAATTGATTTCTCAAAACTTAGTTGTTGGTCTTCCCTTTTTAAAATTTGAAAATGACTCTATTTGTGACTCGTGTCAAAAGGGGAAGCAAACAAAAGCATCTTTCAAATCTAAAAACATTGTTTCTACTTCTAGACCATTGCAATTGCTTCATATGGATTTATTTGGTCCCTCTCGCATTGAAAGTCTAGGAAGAAATAAATATGCTTTTGTGATTGTTGATGATTACTCGAGATTTACTTGGATTTTATTTCTTGCCAATAAAAGTGATGCTTTTCAAAATTTTAAATTTTTTCTTAAGCGTGTTCAAAATGAGAAAGAAACAACCGTCACTTCAATTAGAAGTGATCATGGGGGAGAGTTTGATCACAATCTCTTTGCGGACTTTTGTGACGAACTCGGAATCGAGCATACCTTTTCCGCTCCACGTACACCACAACAAAATGGGGTGGTGGAAAGGAAAAATAGGTGTCTCGAAGAGATGGCTAGAACCATGCTCGACGAAGCTAAGATACCCAAACATTTTTGGGCGGACGCCGTGAGTACCGCTTGCTACGTTCTAAATAGAGTAGTAATTCGGCCGATACTCATGAAAACCCCCTATGAACTTTATAAGGGAAGAAAACCAAATATTTCCCATTTTAGAGTTTTTGGTTGCAAATGTTTTGTTCATAACAATGGCAAAGACCAATTGGGTAAATTTGATGCTAAGTCAGATGAAGGTATTTTCATTGGATATTCCTCACGTAGTAAATCATATAGGGTCTTTAATAAAAGAACCCAAATTGTGGAGGAATCCCCTCATGTTGTATTTTCCGAAAATAATGCTCGCTTGGCGAGAAAGGATTCCGGTTTTGATCTTGCAGGTATCTTAGATAGCTTGAAAGACAAAATACAAGAGGAACCACCCAAGGAAAATAAAGATGAAACTGAGGAACAACCAACGGAAGAAGCGCCACAATTGGAAAAAGAAATGAATATGCCTAACGAGTGGAGGACAATCAAAGATCACCCTCTCGAACAGGTAATTGACAACGTTGGAGACAAGGTAAGTACCCGAAACTCTCTCAAAAATACCTTAGAACATACTGCTTTTGTTTCTCAAATTGAACCCAAAACCATCTCAGAAGCAATTGGGGATGAATTTTGGACCTTGGCAATGCAAGAGGAGCTTAACCAATTCGAACGAAATGACGTTTGGGATTTGGTGCCAAGACCCGAAGGTCATACCATAATTGGTACGAAATGGGTTTTTCGCAATAAACTAGATGAAAATGGTATAATCACTAGAAACAAAGCTAGGCTTGTAGCAAAAGGCTATAATCAAGAAGAAGGTATTGACTATGAGGAAACATATGCTCCCGTAGCTAGATTAGAAGCTATTCGCTTATTGCTTGCATTTGCCTCTTCTATGAATTTCAATTTATATCAAATGGATGTGAAAAGTGCTTTTCTAAACGGTTTTATTCAAGAAGAAGTTTTTGTTGAAAAACCCACCGGCTTTGAAAACTTTAAATCTCCCGATCATGTTTTCAAACTCAAAAAGGCTCTTTATGGTTTAAAACAAGCTCCCCGAGCTTGGTATGAAAGATTGAGTAAGTTTCTTTTGGAAAATGATTTCATTAGGGGAAAAGTTGACACAACTCTCTTTGTTAAGCATAAAAACAATGATATTTTGTTAGTTCAAATATATGTAGATGATATTATATTTGGTGCTACTAACAATGTTTTATGCAAGGAATTTTCCGACTTAATGACAAGCGAATTTGAGATGTATATGATGGGTGAGTTAACATTCTTTTTGGGATTACAAGTAAAGCAAATGAAAGAAGGTACATTCATTTGTCAAGCCAAATATTGCAAAGAATTGCTGAAACGATTTGAGATGAACAATGCAAAAGAAATGGCAACTCCCATGAGCACATCCGATCATCTAGACAAAGATGAGAAAGGTAAGGAAGTCGACACCAAAAAGTATCGAGGTATGATTGGCTCTCTTCTTTATCTTACTGCTAGTCGTCCGGACATCATGTTTAGCGTGTGCTTATGCGCTCGTTATCAATCGTGTCCGAAGGAATCTCACCTTACTGCGGTAAAACGGATTTTAAGGTATCTTGTTGGTACTACAAATGTGGGTCTATGGTACCCCAAAGGCTCTTCATGCCAACTTGTTGGCTACTCCGATTCCGATTTTGATGGATGCAAATTGGACCGCAAGAGCACTAGTGGCACTTGCCATTTGCTCGGTAGCTCTCTCGTTTCTTGGTTTAGCAAGAAACAAGTAAGTGTTGCGTTGTCCACAACCGAGGCTGAATATGTAGCCGCGGGGAGTTGTTGCGGTCAAATCCTATGGATGAAACAACAACTCTTGGACTATGGCCTAAGTCTTGATCATATCCCTCTTAGATGTGATAATACTAGTGCCATATGCTTGACGAAGAACCCCGTTCTTCATTCGCGAACGAAACACATTGAAATTAGACATTATTTTATTAGAGATCACGTTCTCAAAGGCGATGTCGAAATTGAATTTGTTGAAACCAAAAACCAATTGGCAGACATCTTTACAAAGCCTTTAGAGAAAGAGTCCTTCTTCCGAATTCGCAGTAAACTCGGGATCCTTGACTCCACGTTGATCTAAGTCATGCATTGCAATTTTTTACTGCATGAGTTCTAACTTGAGCGTCGGAGACGTCTAACGATTTTTGCATGTATCGCCCCAAAGGAAAGGGGAATTATAAAGCTTGACGTACAACAATCGGTTTCCGTCGTCTAAAAATCGATTATTTAGTATCAATAATCGATTATGTTGCTATTATTCGGGTTGATGTTGCTATTTTTTTCAATAAATAAACAAAGTTTATTTCATCTTTGGCATCTTATTATTATTTTTTTGCTAATGGCAAAAGGGGGAAGATAACGGGTATGCACTCTCAATATCTATAAGCTTAAATTAAGGGGGAATTCATATATTGAGGGGGAACAAATTGCATACTTGTTGCATGTATACACTTGTCTTGAATCGTCAATATAAATTGCTTGCATTGCATATCCCGCTTAATGTTTGCCATTATCAAAAAGGGGGAAATTGTTGGAAACACGTTCTCAATGCAATATACTAAAACGTGTGTTCTTTTGTATAGGTTTTGATGAATGACAAACGAAGCGAAAACTGATATATGACGAAGTTCAAGAAACAAGCGCACAATTGATATACATCGAGATTCAAGCTCAAGACAAAGTTTTATAGTTTAATTGAGTCATTCTTAATAGTGAACTTGATCCTACAACTTGACTCGTAACATGGCTTCTCTCATAAAACTATTTTCCAAAATCATGCATATTTATTTCAATGCTAAATGATTTTAAATCATGCACATTTACATTAGTCAAAATGATTTTCATACATGCCTCTGAAAACTGGACTAAGATAATCGATTATGGACTTATGATAATCGATTATGTTGAGCCAAGACTGCATGACAATCGATTGTGAACTAATGACAATCGATTGTGTTAAGGCAGTGAACATCAGGTTTTTTCAAACCTGCATGACAATCGATTGTGAACCTTATGACAATCGATTGTGCTGAGGTAGTATCCATCAAAGTTTTTCAAAACTCAGAATAATCGACTGTGAAGCAAATGACAATCGATTGTGAAGGGACAGTGTCCTTCAGATTTTTCAAAGTCACAAAATAATCGATTGTGAACTAATGACAATCGATTGTGTTGAGGCAGTGACTTCCAGTGATTTTCAAATTTATTAAATAATCGATTGTGAGTATATAACAATCGATTGTCAAGAGGCAGTGTCTAAAATGTTTTTCAAAAACTGATAAGTAATCGATTGTTGACTTTGTGCAATCGATTGTGAAGCTGACCGTTGTCGTAAAGTTTCAAATACCGTCAGGTAATCGATTATTGCTTCTGTATAATCGATTGTTGTGATTAAAATCCGGAAAAGATTTTTTGAACGTTATTTGATAATCGATTATTGATTTTGTATAATCGATTGTTTTGATTAAAATCCGGAAAAGATTTTTTCAACGTTGCTGAGTAATCGATTGTTGATTCTGAACAATCGATTGTTTGTGGTAAAATCTGGAAAGGATTTTTTGAACGTTGCCAGTAATCGATTATGGATTGTAAGTAATCGATTGTCAAGCGTATAATCCGGGATTGAATTTTGATCTGACTGGCAGACAATCGATTGTTGGGGTTTGACAATCGATGGTCAGTAAGTAAAATCAGCAACTCTTAATTGGCAATTAGGCAACGGTAATGCCAAGTTTTTCAACTATAAATACAGCTTCATTTCAGTGTTTTAAACACAACAACATACTACAACTGATCATTACATTTCTATAAGCTTGCATACTTTTGTTTATCATTTTATATTCAATTTCATAAAGGTTTTGAGAGACATATTCTTGTTCAAAGTTGTTGTGATCCAGAGCTTACTTCTTTTACTCATATCTACTCATTAAGGAGTATTTTGTTTGAGTGTTTTAGTGTTGTATACACTTGTAAGAGAATTGTAATTCTCTTGTTGTAAGGAACTTGTGTTTCCTTGGTTGAAGTCTTGGAGTGTTGTAACTCCGAGAAAAGGTGTTGAGGCTTGCGTCCTCAAGTTGTAAAGGTTTGATAAGCACCCGGAAGCTTGACACGTTAGTGGAAAATCTCGAGAGAGTCTCTCGGGGACTGGACTAGCCACACGTTGTGGTGAACCAGGATATATCTGTGTGTACGTTATTATTTATCGCACTTATTTACTTCCTGCAAATTTTAATTTCCGCAAGTTTACGCTAAATTTTATTATAACGCTATTCACCCCCCTCTAGCGTTAAGCGTATTATCTAACAACAGACTCAACTAGCTGCTATACCGCAACTACAAAATCAGCATGACCACCAAGTAGGATCGAACCAGAAACTATTTGTAGTGTCGAACCTATACTGGAGAGATCGAACGCCAATGATTTGAGGGATGACCCTACTATTATGAAAATGCTCGAGGAGTTCACTAAAAGGATTGAATTAGGAGAAAAGAAAATCAAGGCAAATAATAAAAAGGTAAAAATATACAAATCCTAGGTTGACCAAATACCAGGGGCACCACCGATTCTAAAGGGGTTTGGATTCAAAGAAGTTTGTGCAGAAGCCTTTTTCCCCAAGTGCAGCTCTGAAACCCATCCCGAAAAAATTCCACATGTCATAATTTCCCAAATATAATGGGACCACTGACCCTAATGAGCATGTTACTTCTTATACATGTGCAGTAAAGGGGAACGACTTGGAAGACGATGAGATTGAATCTGTTCTGTTGAAGGATTTTGGAGAGACTTTAGCGAAAGGGACGATTATATGGTACCATAATTTGTCATCCAATTCCATAGATTCCTTTGCCATGCTTGGAGATTCGTTCGTAAAGGCAGACACCGGAGAAATAAAGGTCACGACTAAGAAATCGGACCTCTTCAAAGTGAGACAAAAGGATAACAAAATACTAAGGGAATTTGTATCTCGGTTCCAGATGGAACGCATGGACCTACCCTCAGTCACAGATGATTGGGTTGTTCAAGCTTTTAGTCAAGGTTTGAATGAATGATGTTCGATAGCACCATGACAACTAAAGCGGAATTTAATTGAATGTTGTAACCTGGGCCGATATACATAATCGATACCAGTCGAAAATCACTATCGAAGATGATCAATTGGGAAATCCTTCCAGTTTTGTTTACCTAAATAGGCCAGTCGGTAGAATTCAAAGGGACATCGATAGAGGATCCCAATATAACAGAGATTGGTACCAACCATACAGTAGATCAAAGAAACAGCAACCCATGACATAACCCCGTTCGAAATGATCGAAGAAATGATCGATGATAGAGCTCCGGAGGACTCATGAGCAAAAATGGCTTTGATAAACATGTCGAGTCCAGGGAAGCACCGCGGCTATCAGAATACAACTTCAGTATCAATGCGTCAGGTATTATATCGACCATCAAACATATCAAGGATATTAGATGGCCCAGATCCCTACAAACCGATCCATCTTAAAGGAACACTAATCAAATATGCAAATACCACGGTACCCACTGTCACAAAATCGAAGACTGTTGACAGCTAATGTTACAACCCGAATTTCCTGCCGTTGGGACTGTGATGGCGCTTAACATCGCACTCGCTAAGCAAGCCAACATTAGAGTTCTATTTACTTTTTTCCTTTACATTTTATAGTTAAAACTAACAAGGTTAAATCAAACAAAAATTAATTGCGGTAGCACATAATTTACTAATGATCAATATGCTATTAACAAATACCGAAAACTGTAACCACCCAGAAATTGGTGTCACAACCCACGAACATTCCATGATTAACTACAAGTATGGATTTGAAAGAAGAAAAATACATTTATATCAAAAGCAAATAAACATAAATAAGGAGAATATATGAGGAGACACCAGGGCCAGCGGACATCTGCAGGACTACCTTGGGTCTCCTAAATGAAGTATCAGCAACCGACCTCTCGATCAGTCACTACCTGCTCCAAAATCTGCACAGAAAATGCAGAATGTAGTATCAGTACAACCGGCCCCATGTACTAGTAAGTGTTGATCCTAACCTCGACGAATTAGTTATAAGATTACGGCCGGGCATATACAATATAATCTGCAACAATATATAATAAAGCAAAAGGAAGTACAAAACGAATTGGAATACTAACTTGCATCAAAGTAAATACGGAACCCAAATGTCTTGCTAATACTCAACTATAACCAATCATCAAGAGAGAATTACGATACCACAGAGTAAAATCATAGCAGAAGATAAATAAATAAATAAATAAATAAACAATAAAGTGATGTGGCGTACATGCCGATCCCACCATATAATCAATAACAATATGAACATTCAACCTTATTACTTCTTGTTGCGCCGTGCAACCCGATCCCACCAGTCCACCCTTATTACTCTTCAATATATATATCACCTCTATTCCTCCTGTTGCTGCGTGCAACCCGATCCCACTTGTCCACCCTTATTACTCCTTGTTGCGGATCCCACCAAATAATCACATTTTACCCTTATTCCTCATGTTGCGGTGTGTAACCCGATTCTATTATATTAGTACCAATCACATAATAAGAATAGAAATTTCACTATTTTGCTCAAAACTCTTCACAACATGTATATCTTGAACCAAACAACAAAAATTTATACAATTACAAAGATTTATCAATTAATACTACATGGTGAAACCAACCCAAGTATACCATGAAGCACCAATAAATCAACTTAAACCAATAATGTAATACAATGAAACTACGGAACACTTAATACCTTCAATAGATAAAATAACATTTAACAAGAAGCAACTAGATATGGAAGGACAATCAGGCATGTAGCACTTAAGACATGGAAGAAATATATAAGGAACGGGGAAGGGAACATGCTAAACAGATAATTTAGCGGCACATAGGTACTCATCGCCTCGCCTATACGCCTAACACATGGATTTTCACATAACAATTAAGTTGGGGATACCTAATCCCTCAAGTCAAAGTTAGACCAAACGCTTACCTCGATTCCATAGCCAAACTCAAGCCTCAATTACCGCTTTTACTCTATTTTCCACCAACAATCTACTTGTATCTAGTCATAATTAACTTAATAACATCAATTATCACTAAAAAATCAACTCCAACGCACAATTATAAGTTTTCCAATATTTTTCCAAAAAGTCAAAAATCAACTCCAGGCCATATAGCCAAAACTCGATCTGGACCAAAACCCATTCACCCACTAGTCTAAATATGTAATTAGTTTGGGGATCTGATCCCAATCGAGATCTAAATTCCCAAATTTGTAGAATCCCCAAGTTTTCCCCAGATAACAATTCTACCATGAAAGAGCAAGATTTAGGTCTAGAAATCTAATAGGTATTTAAGGGAATGAGGTGAAGAACACAAACCTATGATTTGGTATTGAATCCCTCTCCAAGAATCGCCCTAGGTTGAGTTTTAATGAAGAGATATGAAATTTTGAAGAAATCCCAGCTTTGGTTCTGTTTTAAAATCACCGGGCAGGTCTTCATCGCGTTTGCGAGACCTATCGCGATCGCAATGCACAACGGCCTAAGGCCTTCGCGTTCGCAAGCCTATCTACGCGTTTGCATACGACAACTCTCCCCCTGGCCTTCGCGTTCGTGACCCAATGGTCGCGTTCGTGTAGAAGAGCATGACCCCCTCCTCCAGGTCCCATTATTCTTCGTGTTCGCGATAGACAGGCTGTGTTCGCAAAGGGTAACACCCCCGCTACTTCACGTTCGCAACCTAGTATATGCGTTCGCGTAGAGGGAAACCGCCCCTGCCATAATTTTTCCTTCGCGATTGCGAAGCACAAGGTACCAATACGCCAGAAGCAGCACACATATAAGATTTTCTAAGAGTAAAACATCTCGTAGCTTATCTGAAACTCACCGAACCCTCGTGGTTCCAAATCAATCATACACACAAGTCTTAAAAAATCACACGAACTTGCTCGATCAAATCGTCCAAAATAACATAAAAAATTATCGAATCTTATGTACCTCACTCTCCGTCTTGATTCTAAAGTAAATATTTTCACCCATACTCATCCCGATAGAACTTTACATATCTAAAATATAATATTACTACTCATTTAGTACGTCCACACCTAACCCAAATTTACGAAGTGTTATAGAAAATTGAGGGATCAATTGTATAAAGATGTATTTTGCTATAAAATATTAAAAAATGGCTGTAAATAATAATGTTTTAAAAGTATTTTGGTTAAACATTGTGCAATATTTAGTTATAACATGTAAAATTTTCTATCATTTTCTAGTTTGGTGATATTGAGATACTGAACACTCAAAAGACGATTCTTCTAAAAATAAAAAAGGCAATTCTAATAAGAAAATGGAATAACTTCTTGATTAATAAAACTTTCATTATTACCTTTTCTCGGTGATATAATAAGAGCAGTAAAGTCTGTTTTTAAGTAGAGCCGCCAATATGAATTTCATTGGCCTAGCCCAGCCCAGCTCAGCACGTGATTTAGTAGGGTTGGATTAATATTTTTGGAGCTTATTTAAAAAGAGGTTTTTAAGCCCGATCCGAGTAAGCCCGTAATCCGTAAGGTTGATTAAAGTTGGATTGGACCGGCCCGTGGGCCTATTTGACCTTAAGTGCATACATATGCTGGTTGCACTTCAGACCTTTTGGCCTTAAGTTCATTTGAAGTGCAATTTTTCACTTCAAACTTATTGGCCTTAAGTGTAGGGAAACGTTTGTTGCACTTTAGACTTTTTAGCCTTAAGTATATATGAAGTGCAACTTTTCACTTTAGACTTATTGGCCTTAAATGTAGGAAAATATTTGTTGCCTTTAGACCTTTTGGCTTTAAGTGCATATGGAGTGCAAATTTTCACTTCGGATTTATTGGCTTTAAAGTGCATGAAATTATTGGTTGCACTTCATAACTATTTGGTCTTAAGTGCATCTGAAGTGCATTTTTTCACTTTAGACTTGTTGGCCTTAAGTGTAGGAAAATGTTTGTTGCACTTCATAACTTTTGACCTTAAGTGTATTTGAAGTGCAATTTTTTACTTCACGTTTATTGGCCTTAAGTGCATGAAATCATTTGTTGCACTCCATACCTAGTTGACCTTAAGTTGTACTTTTTTTTTACTTCAGACTAATTTTTTGTAACTTCAAACCCGATAAGTCTGAAGTTGAACGTCAAGTGGGTAGGTTTGCAATTTTTGTTTACAAAATGATTATAGGTTCAATTATAATTCCAAAACTAGTTACAGATGCAAAAGCCCCGTATATATTATAATTAGTTTTCAAATTAGCATAAAGCCTTTTGGGATTGGCTTATTTTAAGTGTTTTAAAGCCAAAATAGCTTTTAAGTTGTTTTATAGTATTTGAAAAAGTAAAAAGGTGTTTTAAGCACTTATTTTTAAGCTAAAATAAAAAAAAAAATAAGCCAAAACCACAAGTTAGAATTATTGGCTTTTTGTTTAAAAGTCACCTACAACAAGTCCATCCAAAAGGGGATCTTAAGCTTAGTGGCTTCATAAATTGCGTAAAAATTACACGAGGCGACCAATTGTCACGACCCTAAACCGGTCCGGTTATGATGACGCCTCTCGTGAAGACAAGGCCAGCCGACACAACACTCATATTAAACCTTTAATCATTAAGATTCATTTTTTAAGAATATAGTTAAGCAATAATTAATAATATAAGTCTATATGAACATTGCGTAAATAATATACAAGCCCGACATCGGGGTGTTACTAGTCATGAGCATCTATTACGGTCTGAATATAACAAGAGTTTAAAAATGTACAAAATACAGTAATAGAAATGAGAGAAAGGAAGCGGTGTTGCGAACGTCAAGCAGCCGCCTTACTAACTCTGACACCGCGTCTGAGCAATCAACACACGCTACTGGGTTTCGAAATACCTGAATCTGCACACGAGGTGCAGGGAGTAATACGAGTACTCCAACCTAATAAGCAATAAGAGTAAATAAAGACTAAGCAGTAAGGAACAATGAATCCACACTTATGTTAAACTCAACAAGCACGATATGCTTTTAAATTCAGAATACGAGTCAATCGTCTCCTTTAAAATCCAGCTTTTCGGTAAAAATCATTTGAATTACCCTCAAGCAATTTCAGTTAGGGTTCAGTACCATTTGTAGTAAAAGAGATGAAAACCATAATCAGCACCTCAGGCAAAATATAGTTTGTAAAACAGCCCCTCGGGCAAAATAGTAATCATAAACATCTCATAACTTGAAAATTTCAGTAGAAATAACCAATGCCAAATCAATAATTAAATTATGGGCATCTCATAAACCCCAGTTTGAATGAAAGTTATTTTAAAAATATTTATCTAACATTTTCGATAGAGGCTCAGCATAAAGATGAGTGAGAACAGTCATTAAATCAACATATTCAATAGAAACTCATTCTAAAGAAGAGTAAAAATCAATAAGTTCATAAACATGCCCCTTGGGCAAAACATCACTCATGCACATCTATGTATTTATATAGCCACTCGGGGAAGCCTCTCTGTCACTCATGATTCAACTCTTACCAATCAGTGTTCACACTCATCACTCCCACTCAATAGGTACCATATAGTAACCGTTGCGGCATGCAACCCGATCATTATATCGCTGCGGCGTGTAGCCCGAACCATATATATAGTCGACTGCGCTCACTAAGGGTGTGCAGACTCCGAAGGATCTCCTATAGCCCAAGCTCTATATCGCTGCGACATGCAACCCGATCCAACATATTATTGTGGCGTGAAGCCCGATCCATATAAGTATCACTACGGCGTGTAGTCCGATCAGACTCTCAGTCTCTCATTTATTATCTCACAACCAGACTCTCAATCTATCTCAGTCATCAACCTCACAATCAGACCCTCGGTCTATCTCAGTCATCAACAAAATAGGGAACTCAACCCAAACAGTTTTCACCTTTTTTTTTCTTTTGGAATATAGTGATCAAGCCAGATTTAAGCAATAAACAGGTAAAACATGACTAAGGATATGCTTTCAAATAAATAGAGTAAGGAAAATAGTAAAAATACCCATATGGGTCTCAACAAGTCGGCACAAGTCCCCAAACATGGCATCCAACCCAAAATATTATAATTTCAAACAATTAACTATCAAATGCGCATTTAAAATAATCATTCGGGATGAACTAAGTCACAACTCCTAGCGGTGCTCTACCTCACGCTCGTTATCTAGCATATAAGTCACCTCAACATAGAACAACGATGTGCAATCCAAGGTTTCAAACCTCATGACAGTATTTACAATCATACTTACCTCATTCCAAGCAAAATCCTACTCCGTAATGACTTTGCAGCTCAAATCGGCCTCCAAACGTCCAGAATCTAGTCACAATTAACTTGATTCATTGAATACATATTATAGGAATAAATTCCATATGAAAATACTAATTTCCAACAAAATTCGTAATTAACCCAAAAATTTTCTGTGGGGTCCACATCTCAGAATACGATAAAACTCACAAAATACGATAACACATTCAATTACGAGTTCAACCATATCAATTTTATCAAATGACGACATCGGATTGTTATTCGGATCTCAAAAATTCATTTTAGAAGTTTCTATGATTTTTCTCCAAAATTTCAACCCAAATCACGAATCAAATGATGAATTGAACGATAGATTCATGTATTCTAGTCAAATCTGAGTTAGAATCACTTATCTCGATGAATTTCTTGAAAAACCTTTGAAAATCACCAAAATCCGAGCTCTCTAGGTCAAAATATCAAATAAAACCCAAGACCTCGTATTTATAGAGTACCCCACTGATTCCACCTCTGCGGACCGCACAAAAACGACCGCGGTCCGTACAAAAATAATCGCAGCTGCACTGGTTTCCTCTGCAGTGATAGACTTTAGTAATTGTCCATAATTTTTTTTACAGATTTCCAAATACCTATTATAATATGTTTCTGAAAACTAGATTCAAATATCTACAACTTTTATTTTTGAATCATCCTCAAATTCCTTATAGATCAATATATACGAGCTTTCAAAGTTGGACCAACGACCTGCAAATCTTCATGACTGCGGACCATTTTCCGCGACAGCGTTAAACCACCGCGCCTAGCACTAAATCCATCGCACCCGGCACTAAAACTTCTGCCGCCGTCCATTTTCTAAGTTTAGGAAGGTCCAGATTCGTTCAAAACTCACCCGAAACACTCCCGAGGCCCTTAGACCTCAACCCAAACATGCCAACACCTCCCATAATATCATTAACACCTAAGCCTTCAAATCACTCAAATCAACATCAAAATACCAAATAAACTTCGGATTCAAGCTTAAGAATTTAGAAATTTTAAATTTCACAAACAACACCGAAACCTACCAAATCGGGTCCGATTGACCCCAAATTTTGCATACAAGTTATAAATGACATAATGGAGCTATTCCAACTTCTTGAGTCGGATTTTGATCTCAATATCAAAAAGTCAACCCCTCGGTCAAATTTCCAAATAATTTTTCGGGCACGATCCTAAATCTAAAATTACCATACAGAGCTATTAGAATCATCGAAAATTTATTCCGGATTTATTTACTCATATTTCACATTTAGGTCAATTTAATTCAATTTAAGCTCTCTTCTTAGAGACTAAGTGTCTCAATTCCTTTCAAAAACCTTTCCGAACCCGAACCAATTTCCCCTGGCAAGTTACATAAGAGACGTAAAACATGAATTTAGCAGTATATGGGAAACGAGGTTGTACTTATTCAAAACGACTGGTCGGGTCGTTACACCCATTTAATCTTTACCCATATTTTTAAAATTATTTCACTTATACGTTAACTTTTACAACTTCAGGCGCCTCCTTCGTCCTGCTACTTGTGCGCTCCTTGCTTCCTCCTTTCTTTTCCTCTTCTTATTCTCTCTCAAACACATGAGGCTTTGTGTAAGTATTATTGATCGATTACGAATTTTCACAAGGATTTAGCACTAAGGTATGAATTTTGCGTTAAGTACATCTGAAATTTCATTCCCCCCAAAAAGAATCGATGATGGTTCTTATTAATGCTGAGTTTCCTGATAATTCCATTGTAGCAACTGAATCTTAATGACAACTTGTTGTTTTAGAACTTCAGCCCTAAGAATGTTGAAGTTCAGCAAATATAAATAAAAACTTCAACTCCTAAAATGCTGAAGTTCAGCAAATATAAGACAAACTTCAGCCCTGAAGTTCATTACTAACATAACAAAGCTTCAACTAAAACATGCTGAATTTTAGCAAATATAGAACAAAACTTCAACTAAAACATGCTGAAGTTCAGCAAATATAGAGCAAAATTTCAGCTAAAACATGTTGAAGTTCAGAACAAAAGTTCAGCTACTAGCATGCTTAAGTTCAGCAATTACAAACAAAAACTTCAGCCAACACTTGGTTCAGCAATTTTTGCTACTTCATGCCTGTCTACTATAATGCTGAAGTTTGCGTGATTTGCTTTGCTACTTCAGGCCCGTATGCCTTAAGTTACGCGAAAAACTTCAGCTAAAACATGCTGAAGTTCAGCAAATAGAGAACAAAACTCCAGCTACTAGAATGCTTAAGTTGAGCAATTACAAACAAAAACTTCAGCCAATTCTTGGTTTAGCAATTTTTGCTACTTCAGGCCCGTCTACCCGTATGCCTGAAGTTACACGAAAATTGAGTACGTTTGTAATTTTTTTTACAAAGCAGATATAAGCTAGCGTTTGACCATAGATCCCAAATTTATTTTGAAAAATCTAATTTGGGTGAAGTTTGGTTTGAAGATGAAAATGTGTTTGGACATAAATTTTTAAAACATATTTCCCAACTTTATTTTGGAAAAATATGTATATAATTCCCAAGTTTTGGGATTTTGGTCCAAATTGAGCTCAATAACTAATTTTGGGATTTAAAATTTGTGATTTGGGATTTGGCCAAAATATATATAAAATTTATGGCCAAACATAAATTTTGAAAATAAATTTTAATTTTATTTTGGCAAAACTCATTGTGAGATGGAGCTTAACTTAAAACGTAACAAAAAAAAGGAATATAGATTCAAATGGCCCCATAAATTGCTCATATTTTCCTCAGTACTTCTAGCCCACGCAAGTCGCTTTAGCTAGTACCGGCACCTGATCTCCAATTCTCTTTCTATCTTTCTTAATTCACCTAATTTTATTTTTTTTAACCCAAATTCAAATCCCTATATTCGAAGCAAATTTCGAAGGCATTGTTCTTCTTCCTCTTTAAAGGTACCTTTTTATATATCCTTTAATTCATTTTTTTTTCTCCTTGTTGTGTGTTAAGATATTCATTATATTTGTCCTGCTTAGATCTGTTTATACCCCTTTTTAAACAAACAAAAAAAATCCCTTGTTTTCACTTTTTTTTTTTTTTTGGGTTTATTGGAATTAATTTTCTCTGTAGGGGTTGTCTTGCAAGCTTGAGTCTTTTTACAATTTTTGGTTCTTGAATAGTGTTTAATGTCCTTTTCTAGTTAAAGGTTCAATCGGGTTACCTTTTTTCTTTTTTGTATTTTTTCTAAGGTGTGAATAACTTGCTGTTTTCTTTGCAGAAATAGTGGTTTTTTGCCGATTCTTGAAATTTGTTTTAGGGCTCCTCTGTTGAATATTTAGGTTTAGGGGAACCACTTTTATGGAATTTGAATGCCAAAGAGGTACTAAAATTGGTTTGAAAGATTGTTCTATAGATTGTGTAGACTACCCCTGCAAAGGAAAAGCTGATTCTAGTTTTATTGAACCTTTAAAGAACCGTAAGAATTTCACGGTTGACTCAGAGAAACAGAAATCACTGTGGAGATTGGATGGGGAAGGTGGTAGTTTGAGTTTGAAACGCGAGGAGTCGCTTTCTGTTAACGAGGTTCTGCTTGATTGTCGGTCTATTACAGACCTTCCTCCGGCATTGATCTCAGAAATACTTAATTGCTTAGAACCGAAGGAACTTGGCATTGTTTCATGTGTGAATACGTCATTGTATCGTCTTGCTTCTGAGCACCATGTGTGGAAGGAGTTCTATTATGAGAGGTGGGGGCAGCCAATATTGCTGGCACCTTTGGGCGCAGAGCATGCGGATGAGAAGTCGTGGAAGGAGCTTTTCGTGGAGAGGGAATTCCGCAGTAAAACATTCATGGGACGCTATAGTATCGATACATTGCATGGTCATACTGAGGCTGTTAGAACTGTTGTTGTTTTATCTTCAAAGAAGCTTGTGTTTACTTCAGGGTATGATCAGATAGTAAGAATGTGGGACCTGGAAGAAGGTTTATCCATTGCATCATCTCGTCCTCTTGGCTGCACAATTCGTGCAGTTGCAGCTGATTCAAGGCTCTTAGTGGCAGGGGGTACAGATGGATTTATACATGGCTGGAGAGCGGAGGTTGGAAATCCACATCTCTTCGATCTTCGATCACCTCAGAACCAGAACATGGAATTCAGAGTTTGGAAACATGAAGGCCCAATAACATGTCTTGCATTGGATTTAAATAAGATGTACAGTGGTTCATGGGACATGAGCATACGTGTTTGGGATCGATCTTCTTTGAAATGTTTGGAAGTTTTAATGCATAATGACTGGGTTTGGAGCCTTGCTCCCCATGATACAACAGTGGCAAGCACTGCTGGTTCAGATCTTTATGTCTGGGACACTAATAGTGGATCAAAACTTGCTATTGTCACCAATGTTCATGCTGATAATGCTTGTTCGTTAGCACGAAGTCACACAGGGAAGCTCCTATTCAGTGGAGGGGAAGATGGAGCTATACACATGTTCGAGATGATTGGAAATGTTAAGTTTCATGTCAGGCGTGTGGCGACATGGATTCCTCACTCTGGTGCTGTTTATTCTCTTGCTTTTGAGTTCCCTTGGCTTGTTTCAGCTTCTAGTGATGGAAAACTATCACTTATTGATGTGAGAAAGCTGTTGAGGACAAGGCATAGTTATGTGATGGAGAAGACTTGGAAGGTTGACAATTGCGTTAAAAATGTAGAGCCACCTCAAAGAATGCTACATGGATTCGGGAGCAATCTGTTTGCTGTGGATGTTGGTCCTGATCGTATTGTGTGTGCTGGAGAAGAAGGTGTTGTTAGGATCTGGAACTTCTCAGAAGCTTTGGAGATTGAGCAGAGAGTTCGTGCATTAAGAGGGCTAAGGTTAGAGAACAGAATGAGGAGGCGTAAACTTCAGTCTGTAATGACTGGTAAAGGTAGTCGCGCTGATCAGTGCTCAGTTGCTGCTAAGAAGAATCAAATGAATGGTGATAGGAACAGCTGGCGCAACAAGCGTAGGTTGACTGGAAAGGTGAAGGTCTAGAAATTATTGCAGTTTGTCAATAATTCCTAAATATGCTTTGCTCATTTCTGTAGTTTTACCCATTTCTGATTTATATTGGCATTTAAATTGAAGGAACAAGCTGTTACCTTTGACAACCTTTTCCTTATTTGGTTGATTTCGTGCGTGTCTCACTGACAAGGGTCTATCAATGTTAATTCCTGATATATTTACAGTGTAAATTGTTTCTTTTCTGGTATGGTTATCGGCCTCTATTCCTGTTTTTAATTCATGCCGGCAATTGAGAAGTCACATTTTGAACAGGTAAAGTAAAAAACTTGGCAAGAGGCAATTAAGAAGTCAGATATATCATCAACAATAAAAAATAAGAAGTCAGATTTATCATCTGCGGTTGTTGCTCAACTTGATATAACTTGCCTGCAGATTCTTGTATTGCTTTAACATACAGTGAACTCTTGAAATTGTATTTTTAATCCGACGGGGAACAATGTCAGACTGGTTGTTCTATGATACTCGCCCCAGTACTGGATACAGAGGGGCATATCCATTTTCTTCACTAGGATTTTAACAAATCTATTCACCTTTTACACTGTAAAACAGCCTGAGGTCTTATACCAGTTTATCGTCATTGCTTTTGGTGTTACTAACAGCTTTTTCAGTACCTTCTTTTATGTTAACTACTACATTGGCATTCACATAATCAGAGTCTTCATCCGTTGCAATATTTTGTTATTCTCTCTGACATCTTTTCCATGGGCAAAAAAACTCGGTAACTGATGTTGCCTTGAAATGTTCTGTTAAAAGGGCTGTAGGTCATCTTAACACTGTCGGCTGTCCTATGCCCTGCTGCTGGTAAGAAACTGGATTAGTTCTGTATTGAAGACCAACTTGTTTGGAACACGTTTTATATATTTAGAACATTATTGGAGGTTAATTGAAGCTCTTTTTGCTGCAATATGCATTTCTACCAGATGGTTCAAACTTCCTGAAACACTGGGTTCTTTGTGTAAGAATGGTCATTGTGTATTTCATTGTCATATGAAACTTGAAATAAAAGCAGTTCCATTTTCTTGTGTTTCTCTTCTTAAGCTTTTGTTGGGATGGGAAAGAGGGGGTGGTCCGTAAAGAAGAGATGGACATCTTTCTATAGTTGCAAACTCTTTAACTTCAAGCTTCATATTTTATGCTTAATGTTAAATTGTTACAATAATAGTGATGTCATGACATATTTAAATTCACAAGTTTTAATGATACTTTTGGAGTGTAATGATTTTTTTTCGTTTCTTAAACTCTATACTCAATCAAATACTGTCAGTCATACTAGATGAAATGAAATGATTAAATAGGGTGAAATTAAAAAATAGCCAGATTTACAACTGGTAGTTTAAAAATAGCCCAGTTTTAAAAGTAATTGAAATTTAGTCACTTTTCATGTAAAGATAAATGTGAGCGAAAACATTATTTAAAACCCGGAAAATACGTCAGTATATTATGCCGGAGTTCTAGTACAAGTGTACTTGAACTCCAACATATTATACTGGAGTTCCAGGATAAATATGCTGGAACTCCGGCATAATATGATGGAGTTCCGCACAAGTACAAATAATTTGTGTAAGATATCCCATCCCATTTCAAGAGTTGCTGGCCTTCTTTGATGGAGGAAGTTAATGTAAAAGAATAAGAAGTTCATATCCACCTAAAACTGTAATGGGACTATGGTGTTTAGTAACATTCCAATAAAGAAAAATGGAAAGAAAATACAAAGTGTATGGCCTTTGTTGTGGGGGGAAAAACAGGTGGTTCACATAAATTTTGCTTCAAGAGCCTTCGTTAAAACCTTTCTATAAGAATAAATGCTTTGTTTCATATGTGAATGCGCAATCAACTTTTAAAAGTAATAATTGGAAATCATACACATGATAATGAAAAAATTACCACAAACAAGAAAGTTCACAATCTTAAAACTAAATCACTTGTTGAAAGTATATTTAATATTTTAAAACCACTTTTAATGTTTATAGGTATAAAGCGACAGTAATAGAGGAAAACTATAATAACAATAAAATTACTCCATTAATATGTTACTGATACTTGAAACTTGAAAAATAAGTTTTTAAAGTTATATCGAAATATAATTTTTGGAAGCTAAAGTTGTGTTTGGACATGTATGTTATTTGAAAAAAAAGTTATAGTCATGTGAGTTTAAAGGAAATTTTTTACCAAAAACGGTTCTAAAGCAATTTTTAGAAACTTGAAAAAATGAACAAATATTATTATTATTATTATTATTATTATTATTAATTTTTTTAAAAAAACCAAAATCTATGGCCGGGGTCCTAAAAGGTGACCATCAATTAGAGTGACTCAACTGCTACCGTCCCCCTCCTCCCTTCTCATTCCTTCCTGAATAGTTAATCCTATCCTTTTGTAATAGAAAAAAGAATTAACGTAAATAACCACTTACTTAATCAGTTAAATTAAAAATAATTAGTAAATATGTAATATGTATATGTGTATAATTTTTATATATATATATATATATATATATATATATATATATATAATTATTATAAAATTTATGTATACCGAATTTAAAAATAGATATAATTTATGTATCGTATATATAATTACTATAAAAATTATGTATACCGACTTAAAAAAAAGTAAATAGTGAAGTTTGCCGGCTTGTGTTAAACTCCCTTTAAAAAAATAAATAAATGGGAGGGGCAAAGATAGTTTTCAGTGTAACTTTTCCAAGAAAACACTGCTCCTCAACTCTTAATAAGCTGTATTTCAGGAAGAAAGCGGGAAAAAGAAACGAACCCAGAAATCCAATTTTTTTTCACAATGCGGTTCTTGAAAGCAAGAAGATGGATTCTTGGATCAATTTTGTATGTGGGTTTGGTGGTAATGATGGATTTGTGCATGGGAAATGAGGAAATGAATAATAGTTCGTGGTGGCCAACAGTGACAGCGATGTACATAATGGGGGATTCATCTGTTGATTGTGGAGATAACACTCCTTTCTACCCCATTCTTCACCAAAATCTCTCTTTACACCCTTGTAATGGCTCTGATCAAACTCTCCTCCCTCAGCTTCTTGGTACTCTCTCTCTCTAGTTGCCTTCCGTTTTTTATTTGGTGTGTATTAGTTTCTGTAATCCTTTCTTGTATTGGGCGTTATGCTGACGAGAAGTTTCAAGAAATTCTTGAAGTTCCATTTTTTTTTCTGTGTGTGTTCTTCCTTTTTTCCTTTTTTTGGGGGGGGGGGGGGGGGGTAGTAGCTTTGCTTGTTTTTTCTTGAAATGTGTATATCTAAATTTGGTGCTTTTGTTCTGTTTCTGGAAGCAGCTAAGTCCATTTCAATATAAGGCTTAGTTTGAAATTGGTTACTTTTGGTCTGGGAAGAATGTCATTTCCAAGAAATTGGTGGAATACTGACTTCTTGATAAATATAACTTGAAACTTTGTTGGTATCCTAATGATTGGACAGCCCCGGGACAAATTAAGGGTATGATCAATTTCATTGACTTTGTTTCTCAGACATATACGCTCGGTTATAACAGAATCACATGGAGAAGGTAGAGGGGCGGGCCATTATCCACCGAGTTTCGAAGAGTGCGGTTGGTCCAAAGGATCGGCCCCAGACGGATTTCTCGGTCATCCAAAAAAAAAATCACATGTAAATGTAGAAGTTAGGAATTATACAGTTTTTGTAATAAGTCTGGATATTTGCTTGTGCATCTTGTTTTTTTTTTTTTCCTAAAACTTCTGATATCATGCTTAGTCCGGCTGAAAATGCTGAATGATGATAATAACCTCGGTTGCTGCAGCTAAGAAGATGGGATTGCAATATGTTAAACCATTCTACAGCCAGAATGGATCGATTGAGGAACTTCTAAATGGAGTGAATTTTGGTGCTGCCCAAGCTACAATCATGTACCCTAGAAGTCGAAGTTATCAGTCGCTGAACCAACAACTACGCCAAACATTCGAGACCATTCAGTTACTGCAGCTTCAGCTTGGCCAAGAAACTGCCAAAACTCTAATTGAATCCTCCCTTTTCTACCTATCCTTTGGAAAAGATGATTTGATTAACTACTTAGTTGATGATGAATCTGCAACAAGTCCTGGATACGACGGCCTAAATTTCACCCGTATTTTGGTTGACCAGATGATAAATGTCATTGAAAACCTTTATGATGCAAATGCCAGGAAGATTGTATGCATGGGCATACTGCCTTTGGGATGCTCACCGAGCGTAATGAGCATAAGGCACAATTCAACAATTGGCGATAAGCTGGGCTGTGAGAATGATGTCAACTTGCTAGTTTTGGAATTCAATACAAGGCTAGAGCAGAAGATTCTTGACCTTAACCTCAAAATGCGAGGTGCCCAAGTCATATTCTGTGATATCTATCGAGCAATGATGGAATTCATTTTTCACCCTCAAGCCTATGGTAGGATTAATGCTTCATACACTTCTCAAAATCAAAAGCCTTTCTAACAAATTGCCTAACAACTGGAAATAGTACAAGATTAACTGCTTTCTGCACAAATCATTTGCTGGTTGCGACTTCTCTGATTTGCATCTCTTTGGGTGAACTCATTTGTTGGCAATATGCGTTTATTGATCATGCCATTCTAAAGCATTTTGCTATTAGGATATTTTGAAAATGCCTGAATGTTGATCAGTGTTGCCTAAATTGGACCGAATGTTGTTTCTGTAACGGACATTATATTTGAAGCGTTACACTATTCTCTCATTGCATATTGGACGATATCTTTAGATAGTTGATTTATTTTCCTTCCGCACTCAAAAGAAGCAAATTTGTTTTAAGGATTTCATATTAGGTTATTCCACATACTATTTGGAATTTCATCACGCTTCAATATTCCACATACGATTTGGAATTTCCACTATGCCTGGTGAATTTCATTATAAATTCACATCTCTATCTGTGTGCTCCTGTAGTCCTTCTTTCCTTTTGTTATTATCTCTCAGTCATCCTTGATTCCGATCCTAAATGCATAAAGAAAGAACACCTGTAGTTCTTATTTTTCTTGTCCAAAATTTGGTTTCTTTCCATATGTTTAGTTATACTAAATCTATTCAAATCTCTAGCTGTTCTGGTTTGTCGTTATCAATGACCATCTCACTCTGGTGAAAATGTTGCAGGGTTTGAGGATGCAAGGAATTCCTGTTGTGGGCTAGGCAAATATGGTGGGATGAAAGGCTGCGTTTCACCAGATATGGCGTGCCAACGAGCTTCAAATCATGTATGGTGGGATTTATATAACCCTACAGAAGCTGTGAATATCTTGCTAGCTAACTCAGCATGGTCCGGCGATCCATTATCTTCCATCTGTCGTCCAATCACTCTTAAGACATTAGGATCCTCTTCATACTAGAAAATCATAACTCAATGCCTAGTTAGCTCTGCTTACTTTCTAAATTCTATGTTTCTCTTTCTTGAGAGCTTCTGTGTGTATTGTGTATTACATGTACTTAGAAATATATTTGTGCAACACTTTGAGAGAGGATGGAGTTAGGAGAACCACATTTTTGTTTAGGTTTACAGTATATGGCATGAGTTGTGCATTACTATGTACTCAGCAAAATGTGGGATGATGAGAAGCAAACTAGGTTGGAAGAATGTACATAATAAAATGTTCAGTTTGATCTAGTCTTTGTGGCCTATTAAATTGAGGCTAGTTTATCTAACTTGATATGAATATACAGAGGATGCTTGGATAAACTTATAAGCACATTTTCACTCATATAGTATACACATTTGGTGAGTGTCAAAAGTGCTTATACCTAAAGGTGTTAAGGGGCGGGGAGGGGCCGGCCGGTCCGGGCTAGAGGAAAAAGGAATCACCCAGTTTCAGTACAGGTCCGGTTACCGATTTCGGTACTGGTCCGGTTATCAATTTCGGTACCGGTCCGGTTACCGGGTTTACTAGTTCTGGGCTTAGCCGATACTAAATTGAACTAGAACGAGGCCTAATGAGTTGGGTCGGTTTTATTTTATATTTTGTATAAGGATCATCATTTATATTAAGATAAAGTAAAAATGTAAAACACTAAAAATTAACGTATAAAAAGAATGTTTGAATAAATTTCAAAGGCTTTAAAATCCTTATATTTGAAATGTTGAATAAGACGTTAAAAACTTCAAAGGCTTTAAAAGCCTTATATTTGAATATTTCATTATGAATTTAAGATAATACAATGAACATAAAAAAAACTTATAATTTGCAAGTTTTTTTTCAATTTAAACTTGCAAAGAAAAAAGAGTAAATTCATATTTGAATTATTAAATATAATCTTCAAAGCTTTTGCATTGTCCTAGTAAGTTCTTCATAATCAATGTGAACTTCTTGACCATGTACTGGAATTTAAAAAATTTGAAAATTAAAATTAAGCGACTTTCTTCATTTTCTTCTACCACCTCAAAGTGTTCCCAAATATATGAGGCATTCTAGAAGTATGGGCATGATTTAACCGGAAATCAGAATTTGAGTTTGAAATTGAGAGATGAGTGAAGAAATGAAGGGGGGAGGGGGGGGGGGGGGGTTATATTTATAGTTTTTTAAAGGGCTAAATTAGTAAATAATAAGTGTTATTTTTGAAAAAGAATGCCAAAAAAGGCTATTCTTGCAAATTAGCTGTTGGGCAACAATCAAAATGGCAGCTGACCGCTGCCAACTAGGGGTGGACATACTTTGGGAAAACCCGATATCCAAATCGAAATTCAAATTTTTTGAATTTTTGACTTGGATTTTTGGATTACGGATTGGATTTTGGATTTAATTTTTAAAATTTTTGGATTTCGGATTGGATATTGAATTTGGTACTTTGAATTATTGGATATCCGAAAATCCGATATTCTTATACTTTATTTCTAGTCCGTTATTCATATGTCAATAGTAATAAGTTCAGTATCCTATACATTAGATATTATCATATATATTCAACATTAATTACAAAGTTATTATGAGAATACTTTCTATTTGGACATGGTTATACTATTTTTACTTCTTATCTATCGTATTAACGTCTTATATTTTTTATTTATTTTTTTATATTGATAATTTCATTACTTTAATATTTTATTGGATGATTGAGGTGAAAATGAAGAACTTTTCAGGCAGTTTAGCATGAGTACTTCATTTGGATATTCATTTTTGTAAAAAGAAGAAACATCTCAAGTTATAAGCTCAAAACCGAAAATCTAAAATATCCAAACCGAACTTAAAAGATCCATTCCAATCCAATCCGAACTTTTTTGGATTGGATTTGGATTGCCATTTTGTCAATCCAAAAACTGAAAATCCAAACCAAAATTTCATATGCAATCCGAACTGGCCGAATGCCCACCCCTACTGCCAACGGTCAAGACTATTAAAAATAATTAAACTAGTCGTTGAACCGATCCGGGCCGGTGCGGTTAACCAGTTCAATATTGACAAGACTTCACCGGGTTGGATCGGTCCGGTTACCAGTATTGATATTTTCCCCGGCACAGGCCGGTTCCCGTCCCAACCAAGCCCTTCTCGGTCCCCTTACCATCGGGCTTTTCCGGTCCGGTTTAAAATCGGTCAGGCCTTCTTTTGGTTTGACCAAGATTTTTATAATTTTATCCTAGTATTTTTTATATTTCCGGAAATATCCCTCCCAAAAATCAAACTCCTACCTCCTCTCCACTCAATTTGGGAAATAGATTATTAAGTAATTAGGATGCTAAATTTGTTGTTTATTTAATTAGAGCGTGCTCTAGGTTACAAAATTGGGTTAATCTTAACCTTCTTTATAACATTTTAAACCTTCCTCATGGCTGTACAATTCCATGATCACATGTGATATTTATGCAAATTTCATCTCATCCCATCTCATCTCAACAATGAAAATCTAAAAAGTCGTTGAAGACGATTATAATAGTAATATTTATATTCATGCGTTGTGTCTGCACAGTATTCATGCTTTATTATTACGTACTCATCCAATTTACTTTTAGTACGCCCACTAAGAAAATACTAAATTCTATACAAAAATACCTACTATGACTAAATTACCCTTAATTAATCATTTAATATGACGAGTAAGAAAACTTTTTAGGGATATGTACATAGGGGTTATTTTGTAAAAACAAATTGAATTCTTTCTTGATTGTATAATTGGACACTTATTTTGAACCAAAATAAAAAATTAAATTGAACACTTATTATGAAACGGAGGGAGTATTACTTTTAGATACGCTTTAACTGTTCTTGGAAAAAAAGTATATTCAATTCTAAGAAAATAGATTAATACCTTAACAAAAAATGTACCCCTTTTATTTAGGGCCGGTGTTACATTTTGTCTTCATTGTAAGAAGTTTATTAAGTATATATCAAGTGGCATAATCTCCCATCTTCCTCCTGATGAAGCATTAAATGCTTTTTTTTTCGCTTGGTGTTCGATATTCGTGTTGGAGTTCGACTATAGAAATTTACGCCGTGTAGGCCCCATTTGGGGAGAAGCGTTCCCTACCAAGGATTTTTCTATACCTAGGCTCGAACTCGAGAACTCTGGTAAGGAAAGAGCAGTTCCATCTTGGGTTATTCATTCAGATAGAATATCCGAAATCCGAACCGATCTATTTTTTGATTCCGGATTTAGAATTGGATCGGATTTTGGATTGTATCTATTAAAATTTCGAATTTCGGATCGGATTAATATATTTTAATCCGATTCGATCCAAAATCCGAAATTATTAGGCAATGTATGAATGCTATACTTTAATTTTGGATAGTCAATACTTCCTTTACATCTTCCTCCAAGTTATTACCTTTACAATTGCTAGATTTAGCTACATTGACACCATAGTATTCTCATAATTGCATAAACATGAATTTTTCGTAATGTTTTGCCTCTTTTACAAAGAAAATAGACATATTAGTTTGCAACTTTGAGGCATAATAATACGATCTGAAACTCGACCCGATACAAGCTTTAAAATCTGATACGATCAGATATAATTCGGATCGAATTGACATAGCATTTTCTGAATTTCGAAATCCAAATTCGAAATGTGCTAAATCTAATCCGATTTGATCAGTACACAACCCTGGTCCCGTTTACTGCACCACATCCTCTAGTGATGAATTAAATGCTTTCTTTATCACATCTGAGGACAAACCTCCTTTCTCTTTCGTAAGCTCTATACCACATTAAAATCAAATAGCTAGTTAGGGGTGGCAATTTGAGCCCAAACACATCTAATCCGCCCAGATATTAATAGATTGAGCTACAATATTTTTGCTCATGAGTCAATTTGGGTTGAGCCCAGGTTAACCCATTATTTTGTATAACCCATTTTGACCTATTAAGCAGCCCAAATACAACCCATGACTCATCCAAAATAAAGGATCTCAACCCAGCTTATCTAAAATTTACTTAGTTGCCCCAATTTTACTTTTTTTTTTTTGTATTTTTAATTTTTTATTCTTTTATTTTTTTATTTTTCTGCACCATCTACCCTACCCCATTCCCCGGCGCAAACCTCCTCAAAAAACTTTTTTACATTTTTTTTTGGTATTTTTAATTTTTATTTTATTTTTTTAAAATTTTTCTGCACCATCCCCTACCCTCCTCCCTCTCCCCCTCCCCGGTGTGAACCCCCTCAAATTTTTTCTTTTACTTTTTTTATATTTTTAATTTTTTTAATTTTTTCTGCACCAACCACTGACACTTTTTTTTTTTTACTTTTTTTTTATATTTTTAAGTTTTTTATTATATTTTTAGTTTTCTATTTTTTTTAATTTTTCTGCACCACCCTACACCTTACCCCCTCCCTCCGCGCAAACCCCTTCAAAAAAAATTTCTTTTACTTTTTTTTTATAATTTCTATTTTCTGGTTTTTTATTTTTCTGCACCACCCACCCACTCCAAACCCCCCCACCCGTAAAATATTTTTTAACTTACATATTTTAAAGTAAAATTATGCATGATGAGCATAGTTCTAAAATAAGGATCGGTTGGGTGGGTTGGGTTATGACCCATTGTTTAGCCCATCTTTAGTCCAAGTACATTTTAGACATGGTTGGACAATGACCCATTTATTGACCTAACTCATTTTAACACGCCCAAATTCAACCCAACTCACCCATTTATCACCCCTAAGCTAGCTCATAAATATAATTGAAAACATATACGTAGAGACCTTTGAGCTTTCTGAGCAGATTTTACAGAAACAAAAAGGGACCTACAAAAGTATATGACACGAAAAAATTGAAAAATTAGCCCAAAGAAGAAGACAACAAGAAATTCATGTATCATGCAAAAAAGAAAAGAGGTGTTTATTATATTGGTATAACGGAAGGCTTCAAGGCCACAATGTTAGATACAATCAAAATCTCTTTATAACAACCTTATTTGTTTCGAATATTTTTGAATATTATAGTGAAGTGCTATTATATAAAACATATATTATAATATAACATGAAAATTAATTCCGAAAAATCTTGCATTTTATAGTGAAATATTGTTATATAGAAATGTTGTTATAGATAAGTCTGACCGTACCTGCATAGATAGGAGAGGGAGAAGACACCTGAATTTTGTACGCCTTCAAGAGATCGGAATTAGCTTGAACAACGGCGATGAAAAAGGCATCGACATAATTTGTAAGCAATTGAACAATACAAATAATTTTGCCTATCTATTAAGATTTGTGAATAATTGAACGTTAACAAGTTTGGTGAAATGAAGCTAAGGCACCAACAAAATTTACGAGCAATTGAACAACACATGCAAATTTTAATTTTTCAATCCATCTGGATTTGTGAGCCATTAACCATACGTTATAGTACAAGGTCTTCCAGTTTGGCAAAACTTGTGCACAAAGAATAACACATTCAAGTTTTGACAATTTAGCATAACTTATGAACAATTGTATTAGTTGACCAAATTATCGATCAACTTTGGTAGGTATTTTTTTAAAAATAAATATGAAATATTTTTTTTTCGGTTTCCGTCCAACTTTGATCGCTTTTATTGATCGACCAATATTGATTGAAAAATTTTGGTCGGTATTTACCGGATTTCTAGTAGTACTATTTGTACAGATCTCTGAAAACTTATTAAGCTGATTATCTTCTTTAATTATTTCTTATATATAAACAAGAAAAAACCTCCATGTAGACATGTAATCATATTTTCTCCAAAAAGATAAAAAAAAAATAAAAAATTGGACAACTCATCTTCTTATCTTTCCATTTCACCATCCAACACAAATAAATGCTTCCACATTCTATTTTTCTTTTCATATGCTTTCTTTTAATTTTTTTCAAAGGGATTGCTTCTATATTCCTAAAGGCATATATACATTCATTTCCAGCTTGCAGGATTAAAATCTTGTGGACCACGGACATGTTATGTTTATGTCACATGGTGCCAATAAAGGACGGTTTTCTTGCACAAGTAAATACCAATATAACTGAGGAACAAATTAAATATTGTGGTTAAAATATTATTTTTTTCATTAATTTTCATTAACAATGATGTTCCCTGGCTAACTACTACGAAAGCTTTGAGATTACTGAAGCCTTAATTAACAACACTAAAATGGTTATAGACCATTAAAATGGAAGCAACCTTCGTTAAATATATAAAATTTGTGATACCTTAGTTAAACCGGAGTTATCTTCATTTGAGAGGATATGAAGAAAAGGAAAGATCATAAATTCCCCAAAACTTTGTGGGAATTAAAATTTCAAAACATAAATGAATAAAAATTCTATGGACTACATAATTTAAAGACCTCAAAGTTTCTGGATATCTTTTGTCGGGGAAAAGACTTAGAAAATCCATTAACTATGCCTATATGATTTTGTTTATCCCTTATCTATACCATTAAATTTAAAATATCTCTTATCTTTATAGAAGTGGACAAATATAGTCATACCCCCTAATAGGGCTTGCGAAACTAACAGATATGAGCCTCTGTTTGGGTTAAATATAACGGAGTTTTACTCCATCAAAACTCGGTTAATTGGTTATGTGCTTTTATTTGTGGGGCTACGTACGCACGTGTTGATAAGAGTCTGTGGCGTAGCTACTGTTATGCTATTGTCCAAGTAGTTTAGGACCCACGAACATGTTATACTTTGATTACTTGTGAACCTATAGAAAGCTTGAATTGCTTAAATCACATAGGATTAGTAAATGAACTTCTAAACTAATTAAACTTCATTTTTCTTGAATGGTTAAAAGAGGATTGACTTTTTTTGGAGAATTGCTCCGTACGGACTTTTTGGTTGACTGTCTGTGTATATTTATTTTTGGAGCGGGCCGAATGCCTTGGCAGATTTAAATAGATGCTTCTATGGTTCGAGCCGTTCGCCCATCAGTAGTGCACAGTTTATATTTCTGTAGGAGCGGGCCGTCGACCTCGATTTGCGCATGCTACATTGCTTGCCTGAGAAATTTAAATGTTGATATTGGCTTTTTGGCCTGATATAAATTGATAAAGATAATGAAAAGTAAACCTTGAAAATCTTTTATTATTTGTTAAAGGTGTTTACCTATTTTCCAGCTGTGTGAGTTAGAACTGCTATATAAATCCATGATTTCCTCACATTTTTATTATATTATTATTTGACCACTAGCAAGTGTTGAAGTGAACTCTCGTCTCTACTTCTTCGAGATTAGACGGGATACTTACTGAGTACACGTTGTTATCGTACTCATACTACACTTCTTGTGCATTTTTATTGCATAGGTTTATGTGTGGCTAGTGACTTAATGGCATAGCGACATGGTTGACATGGAGAATAGGTGAGCTGTATTTCCTCGAGGCGACCCACAGCTAGTATAGTCTCTTTCAGGATCCTATTTATTTTCTGTCTAATTGTATTTCGGACAACTATTGTACTTTACTCGATTTTTCTTAGAAATTGCTCATGTACTTGTGACACCGAATTTTGAGATGTATTTGGGTTTATTAGGAAACTTTAAAAGTTGTTAAATATTTTATTATTCATTCGGAGGAACATACTGAGTGTTGTTTTAATCATATAAAAGAAGTATTTTCGAAAATTTTTTAAACAAGAATATAATTAAGTATTTGGTTGGCTTTCCTGACAACAGTTTCTGACCCCACCATGATCCTTAGTGGATTTTGGATCATGACAATATGGTATTAGAGCACTAGGTTCCCGTAGGTCTCACGAGTCATGAGCAAGTCTAGTAGAGTCTCACGGATCAGTACGGAGATGTCTGTACTTATCTTCGGGAGGCTACATGTCTGTTAGGAGTACTTCCCTTCTTGATTCCTCATCGTGCGATTTGATTCCTTGAGGCTTAGGCTCTTGCTTCCTTACTATTCAATCCTACGCGACGGGAACCGCTGGTTATAAATTGAGAATTGATGATTTGTAATGGCGCTACGAATGTGGTGCGGCATGTTTCTCCCGATATAGTGGATTAGACTATTATCGTCACCTGGTGGAAGGGTATTTTATTATTTCAGCTCAGTAGCAGTACTTCTAAGAGTTCTGAGGTTAGGCACAAGGTGCCATGATGCTTATGAACAATTATTCCGCGGTATTGTTATGATAGTAGGATGTTTGCCTACGTATCAGGGCAATGCATGACTTGAAGAGAGGTTTACTCAGTGCATGATCAAGAGATTCGCTGTTTTATTCCCAGCAGGGGAAAGACAATCGGGCAAATAATGTTCGGGTTTGGGTTGATGAGGTATAGAGACTCGGTATTTGCTAGCGTGGCGGAGTTTTCTTCTACAATATGGTGTCTTTGTCCTTATTAAATGTACTAAATTCGCCGATATTATGGTCTTCTGCAATTTGCCTTGGGGTAGGCCATTGTGAAAAAATATTGGAGAAACTACTGTTAGATATCGCGAGGTGGGGTGGTCCAGGATTGATTCGATATTTCTAATATTGGCAGCTCGAGGAAGATGTTCTTCGGAAAAGTTAAAGTTAGTAGTGATTTGTGGATTCAAGTGCTACGACGGCATATTTTATTTAAGACGACAATTGAGTAGCAAAGTATGAAGAAGGACATGTAGGAAGTTTCAGGTGGTGTTTAAAACTTCTAGAAGGCCAGGTAAAAGAAGCGCAGGGTCAAGTGGTTGATTTGAGAAGCGAGCTTTCCCAAAGTGGGAGAGTGGGAGAGTTGCATATGGGCTTGGTGGTAGGGTGACTACGCACCTTAAGGAGAGTTCGGAATGACTTGGGGATTTTAATTATTGGTGATTGGGGTCTATGGCTTTGATTTGCGGTATGTTCCATTATGCGGCAGGAGATTTGATATAGCGGGAAGGAACTGCTTGAATGAAGAATGATACAATATAACTTTGAATTGGAAGGTTATTGCCGCACATTTAAGTGATGTCCATGAGGAATGAATGGATGCGTACAACTAGAGAGTGAGATCGAGCTCATGATAGGTTATTGAAGTAATAGTGATTGTACCCCATGCAGCAGTATTGGAAGGTGTCGGGAAGTGATTTCCCCAGGTGGGTTATTTCTTGTGAGCAGGTTAGCGGTCGCGTGGTTGGTGAGGCTTCTACGAATGATTCTATTGGTTATACAAGAAAAGATCGGTCGTACAAATGTGGTTGATGATTTAGAGTTTAAAGGGGGTTTTTTACATAAGGATTCCGAAAATTTTGGAGGTTGATTGCGCAAGTTTATGTCAAAAAAAGGTAAAGAAGTCGGGTGAATTCTAGAGTTGTGAAATAATGGCTTCGAGCTAAGTGGGAGAGTCACACCGTCTATGATTGGGTTGCATGGTTAACTACTCGCGAGGTTTCTGGTTACTGGAATATTGATGGGTTATTCCATCTATGAGAAGAGAACATAAGTGGTAATTGAGCAAAGAAATTGTTAAAGGTGTGCTACGGTTGGCCTTATTGGCTCATGTTCAGACTTGGGGAAGAATTCAAGATTTATGCCTTGTATATATGCAGGTTTCAAAGGGAGTGATTTTTGCCGGGTACCTCGCCTAGAGGGTAGTTATGTGTTGTAATATTTATGGAGTTGTTTATATTTGGGGCCAAGTCAGAACGGGTGGCTCTCAACAACGGTCCTTGTGGATTCAAGGGGTAAAAATGTGGTGCCTAATGATGTCGAGCTTATAGGTACAATTAAGAATCAAACTTTGTAGAAGCTTATGAGAAGGGACACAGAATGTTCTATAATGTTTTGACTTTCAATGTAGCATTTGCGAGGTATGAAATGGTTCATGGGATTTGAGACAGCATGCTCTCACGATTCAAGGTCACTCGGGATGAGTGAAGATGGAGTATGTTTTGTGTTGAATGGAGTTAGCATTATTTCTAAGGTAATCAAGGATAAATTAGAAAAAGGTAGATTGATTAGCCATAGTTGAATTGGCCTATTGGTGTCAGCGATCAGTTCCTTCAGCTTGATCAAGTTATGCAGGTGATTTGTGACGGTATGTGTGAGGCTTGTCGGCCACCGTAATTGATGTTATTTAAAAGCATTCTTCTGTTATGGCATGCTACATGTAGGCGGATCCTGGAAAGGCTATGATGGCTTGCACCACCACTTAGAGATTTGCATATTCTATGGTTATGAGAACTCTCCTGTGTGTTGCCATGGTTCTTCTGAAGAGATAAAGTGAAAAGTTTTTCTATGATGAAGTGTTAATCTATTAGTGGTTTCAGAGTAATGGTAGAGAGTCGTGTTCTATCATATATTGGAATATTGGGTGCAGTAAGTATTATGAAATTTGAAGTGAGGATTAAGGTTGCAGTTTGGTGTTGACAAGGATGTCACGAGATCGGATGAGCAGAAAAAAAGGAGTTTCGATGTTTAAAATAAATTGGTATTGTCGTCAGTGTCACTTGAGATCGGTATTTTGTGAAAAAGGCTTTGCATCCTGGTTAAGGATTATTTATTTCCTTTCAGCGTTAGTATGACCGGTGATTTGGATGTACAAACCTGTTATGTGTTTCGAAAGGTTGTGGGAGTGTGCCCCACATGAAGATTGTATAAGTATAGCATGTGGTCACTTGATCGATTGAAGAAGTTAAACCAAGTATGAAGATTGTAGTGATATCGATAAGTTGAGAATATATGCATGGAGGGAACTCAGTTATTGGGTTGTGGACTGTGGAAGATTACTCCGGTTATGATGGTTATTCTTGTGTGTTATGAGATAAAGAGGGCTCATTATGGACCATTGAAAGGTTATTAGCCTAGTTTAGTGTGATCGGAAACAGCTTGAGGTTTGTGGATGTATTAAAATGTGAATATGGGCTCTACATCAGGCCATATGTGTCCATTTCAGCAATGCGCTCTTTATGTAAGAGTAGTCAGGGTGTCATTTCATCGTCAACTATTTCATGTAATGATACATTGCGCTGTGTGAGTTGTGAGACGACTTGGTAAATTTCTTATGCATTGAGGTCCGCGTAAAGGTGAGGTTATATGGGCAAAATGGCTCTTGAGGTTCAAATCGTATAGCGCACCTCAGTTATGCTCGAGTTTGCGGATTATAGCGTTATATGTCTCCCCAGGGGATGGCATTATGCCCTAGTATGTTTATGAACGATGTTCGGTATTTCGTTTTAGCGAGAAATTTAGCTCAATGTATATCTCCTTATGAGAGTTTTACATGTGGATCGGGTAGCACACCGCCATGGGTACGTTGTTTGGATCGGGTTGCGCGTCACAACAGTGTTATGTTCAGTAGAGTTCCCCATATCTAATTCTTCTAGTTGTTTCCTATTTTCTGAGGAAGGCTCATATTAGCTGTGCGCCCACGTCACATGTAGGATTCGCGAGCGGGGTAATTGAATTTCCTTTTCAGAGTTAGTTTTGCTTTTGTATCGCGTTCGAATTCGTAGCCTATTGGCACATTGTGGCATCCTATGAGACTTTTGATCATGTACATGATGGCTTATTGCCGGAGTAGTTCGTACTGGGTGAGACGAGATTATTGGATTTAGGATCAGTGCAATCTGATTGTATAAAGTATATTAAGGAACAAAAATCATTAGTCGGCTCAGAATAAGTGATGGTTCTTGTCAGGAGTATAGACCCAATGATTTTTTGATTCGGCAGTCGGTTATGGATGTCTGCACATCTCTTCCGTCGTGGCAGTATTTTAAGAGTTAGAGTAAGACCTATGTATATCATGAGGTGCAATGGGAGCATCAGATTCGTGGAATTTCGACTAAGTTAATCAGAAAGTGTTATTGTGGTCCGGTGAGTAATGTGAGGCAAGGTGTGAATTCAGTAAAGTTGTGCAGTCATGTTTAGCTACAACGTGTAGTGATTGATATGGTGATCGTATGTGAGAAACAGGTCTGGCATAGAATTCCGGATGTTGGAATTGGGATCTAAGGCTTAGTTGATTGAATAAAAGGGAATATCTTAGAATTGATTGAGCTAATATGCTCCACTGGGTTGTGGTAGTACAGGAAGGTGCATGAGGTGTTAAACAATGATTTTGGACTACTTCAGTGTAGTTATCAACACGTTCGAGGAAGAACGTATGTTTAAGTTGGAGAGAATGTAACGACCCGACCGGTCATTTTGAGCCCTAGCCTGTTGTTCAGTAGTCTGAGGCCATGAGCAACTTCATTTCAAGTATTATGACTTGTACACGTGGTTGGAATTGAAAATTGGGAAGTTCAAAGTTGATTTGGAAAGAGAATTCTCATTTTGGAAGCTTAAAGTAGAAGGAATTAGCTAGGATTAGATTTTTGAATAAACGACCTCGAAATCAGGATCTGAAGATTCCAGAAGGTTCACATGATGATTTCAGACTTAGATGTATCCCCGTATCGAGTTTTGAATGACCGGGAGCGTTTCGGCGCCTATTGTGGAAGTTATCATTTTGGAAGAAATTTCATAAGTTTGGGTTGAAGTGCATCTCAGTGATATCGATGTCCGTTTGGGATTCCGAGTCTGGGAATATCTCCTTAAGGTGATTCTGGAGTTGTGAGCGTGATCGGAAGTGAATTCGAAGGTCCATATGTAATTTTGAAGTCATTTGGCTAAATATAGAAAATTGAAGGTTTTGAGAAGTTAACGGGAAGTGGACTTTTTGATACCGGAGTCGGAATTCGATTTCGGAGTTTAGAGTAGGTCCGTAACGTCAAATATGACTTGTGTGCAATATTTGGGTCAATCGGACATGATTTGATAGGTTTAAACATCGAGAGTAGAAATTTGAAGTTCTAAAGTTCATAATGCTTGGATTGGAGGTCAATTCATGATTTTAGCGTTAGTTGATATGATTTGAGGCCTTGATCAAGTCCGTAATATTTTTTCGGATTAATTAGTAGGTTTGGTTGAGGTCCCGAGGGCCTCGGGTGTGTTCCGAGTTGTTAACGAATCGAAATTGGGTAAAACGCTGCTGGTGGCTGCTGGTATCTGGTTTCCTTCTTTGCGAACGCGATGGAAGTCTCGCGAACGCGAAGAGGAAAATGCGAGGCTGCTGGATTTGGCCTTCGCGAGCGCGAAGGGGTGGATTGGGATACTACGTGAACGCGAGGGAGAGTTCGCGAACATGTAGAAGGAAAAGCTAGACCTGGGTCATTGGCTTACGCGAACGCGAGGCCTGGTATGCGAACGGGAAGTGGCTGGGTAACTCATATTCGCGGATGTGAGCGAGAGGCCGCGAACGCGAATAAGGGCGGAATGTTTAAAATTGGGGTTTGAGTTCATTTCTCCCATTTTTCTCTTGGCTTGGGCGATTTTTGGAGCTTTTGAAGATGAGGTTTCGTCATTCATCATGAGGTAAGTAATTTATGTTAGTTTTGAATTAAATACAAGGTTTATATATGGACTTAGACATATAAATTGGTAGAAAACTTGGGGTTTGAGGAAAAACCTAGAAAACTAGTACTCTTGGATTTTGACCACGATTTTGGTATTGAATTTAGAGAAAATCATATATTTGAGTTAGTAATGCTACGAGTAAACATTATCTTCGAAAAATTTTGGATTCCAGGCACGTGGGCCCGAAGGAGTTTTTGTCAGCTTTTCGATCGGGGTTAGGAATTGCTATAAATTGGATTATAATGAGTACCTTAGGATATATTAATGGGTATACATAATTATTGGCTGGTTTTGGAGCGTTGTGCATAGATTCAAATCTTTGAAAGGGTGTGGAATGCCGATTATGGATCTTCGGAGCGAAGTGAGTCTCCTTTCTAACCTTGTAAGAGGGAATTGTCCTCATAGGTGAGTTAATTGGTTATGTGCTCCTATTTGTGGGGGCTATGTACGCACGAGGTGACGAGAGTCTGTGCGTAACTACTATTATGCTATTGTCCGGGTAGTTTAGGATCCAAAAGCATGTTATACTCTGATTATTTGTGAACATATGGACAACTTGAATTGCTTAAATCATATAGATTAGTAAATGAACTTATAAACTAATTAAACTTCATTTTTCTTAAATGTTTAAAAGAGGATTGGATTTCGTTGGAGAATTGCTCCGTGTGGACTTCTTGGTTGACTGTATGTGTGTATTTATTTTTGGAGCGGGCAGAACGCCTCGGCAGATTTAAATAGATGCATCTATGGTTCGAGCCTTTCGACCCTCAGCAGTTCACAGTTTACATTTCTGTTGGAGCGGACGGTCAATCTCGGTATGATTTGCTCATGCTACATTGCTTGCCTGAGAATTTTAAATGTTGATATTGCCTTTTTGGCCAGATATAAATTGATAAAGTTAATGAAAAGTAAACCTTGAAAATCCTTTATTATTTGTTAATGATATTTACCTGTTTTTCGGTTTTGTGAGTTAGAACTGCAACATAAATCCATGATTTCCTCACTTTTTTATTATATTATTATTTGATCACTAGCAAGTATTGAAGTCGACCTCTTATCTTTACTTCTTCGAGATTAGACAGGATACTTGCTGAGTACATGTTGTTATCATACTCATACTACATCTGCTGTGCATTTTTGTTGCAGGGGTTAATGTATCGATAGTGACTTAGTGGCATAGAGGTATGGTTGATACGAAGACTAGATGAGCTGTATTTTCTCGAGGCGACCCGCATCTAGTATAGTCTCTCTCAGGATCCTATTTATTTTCTATCCAATTGTATTTCGGACAGCTGTTGTACTTTACTCAATTTTTCTTAGAAATTGCACATGTACTTGTGACAACAGGTTTGGGGATGTATTTGAATTTATTTAGAAACTTTAAAAGTTATTAAATATTTCATTATTTATTCGGAGGAACATATTGAGTGTTGTTTTAATCATATAAAGGAAGTGTTTTCGGAAATTAATTAAACAAAAATGTAATTAAGTATTTGGTTATCTTGACTGATAGTGGTGTCTGGCGCCACCACGACCCTTAGTGAATTTTGGGTCGTAACACCGGGGGCCTTGGGTGTGTTTCATGGTGAATTTTGAGCGAGTCCGGGTATTTCGATACTCTGAGATGGTTCTGGCGCTTTTGGGATTGCGGACTGCACCAAATATATGCTGATCGTAGAGGAGAGTGTGGACTGCATTAAAGTTTTGCGGACCTCGGTGCAGACTGCATAGTTTCGTGTGCAGCCACGCATCAAGATGTTCTGCATGATCGCTCATCCGAATTCGGAAGCTTATATCTTTTAATCTACAGGGAATTTTGAGATGATTCAAAAACAAAAATTGTAGCACTTCTTGTCTATTTTACAAAAATGTAAAGAAATAATAATTTGGACATGTATGGAGAATGTTATGGCCAAAATACTAAAGCATGTAACTACAGTTAACATTCTTTGCAGTAGCTGTAGATTTACTATAGTCAGTGGTAGTTTTTTTGCGGTCAGCAGTAATGGAAATCTGGGAGTTGCTTTATAGATATGAGGTTTAGGGTTTTGTTTCATATTTTTACCTAGAGAGCTCGGATCTTGATGATATTTCAAAGGTTTTTCAAGAACTTCATCGGGGTAAGTGATTCGAACTCGGATTTGGCTAGAATACATAATCTATCATTGAATTCATCATTTGATTCGTGATTTGGGAAAACATTGTGAAATCTTTCAGAAATGTAAAATAATGATTTGAAGGACCAAATGGGATCAGAGTTGGATAATTTTTGTATGGGTGAACTCATATCGGAATGGGTATTCGATTTTTGTAAATTTTGTCGGGTTTTGAGGTGCAGGCCTAGGGAGTTGACTTTGTTGATTTGTTGCAAATTGTATAACAATCATAGTTTGTTAATTGAAATTGTTTTCTCTTTCCTTGTTAGATGTATTCAAGTCATTTTTGGCTAGATTGAGTCGGACGTTGATGAATTGTTAAAAAAAAAAGCTAAATTGAGTATTGAATTGGTTGGATTGAGGTAAGTATCTTGCCTAACGTTGTGTGGGGGGCTTTTCCTTAGGAACTGAGTCTTCTATGCTAATTGTGGTCCACGCATGCAAGGTGAGGAGTGTGTGCTCGGACCTATTTGTGGGAAACTTCCCTCTCGGGTTCTTAGGTTTTTATGTGGAAAGTATCCCGTTATGATTGGGTTTCCTAATTGCTTAAATTTCCTCTATATGCTTCATATGATGTTGTTAGCTCTCCTCTAATTCTTACGTGATACATTTACCCTTAATTATCTTAATTGAAGTGATTGACTTCCTTATTGTTTTGATACTTCTTGATTGTGAGTTCCTCTAGACTTCGTGCAAATATGTTACATGTCCAATTATTGTGGTTACCGGTATAGTTATCACGTGCTTATTATGTTTTATTGTTTTGTTGAGGTTATCGTGCTTCTTGTTTTTTCCGTGACCCTTATAATATACTTGTTGATTCCCTTGTCAGGGTGTTATTTCTTATGATATTGTTTCCCTTTATTATTGTTATACTATTGTTTTCTTGCCGGGATGTTATTATTTATGATATTGTCTCCCTTGTCGGGATATTGTTGTTATACTCTTGTTCCCTTGCCGTGTTTCTTTTATGCTTGATGATGATATTTAAATGGGATCGGGTTGCACACCTATAGCAAGATATATGAAATGGGAGCAGGTTAAACTCATGCAACAAGATATATAAAATGGGAGCAAGTTGCACGCCTACAACGATATATTAAATGAGAGTGGGTTGCACGCCTGCAACAAGATATATGAAATGGGAGTGGGTTGCACAAGTGCAACAAGATATATGAAATGGGATCTGGTTGCACGCCTGCAACAATATATATAAAATGGGATCGGTGGCACGCCACCGTGGTGACATTTGTAATGGGATCGGGTTGCACGCTTGCAACAAGAAAGAATGAAAGTGAATATTGATTCTTATGGTGAGAACGAGAGTTCTAGCACAAAGGGTGATGTCATGAACTTTATGTTTGCTATGTTTATTTATTGTTACCAATTCAAGTATCTTAACTGTTCAGATTCCTTTACCGTTGTGATCCTTTGTGAAGGAACCCCATTGTGTTTTCAATACTTCGCCGTATTTATATACATATTTTCAATACTTCAAATTTCAATAATTGTTTCACTTTTTTTTTCATTTAGTTACTCAATTAAATTTCCTTAAACCGTCTGAGGTTGTATTTTACTTAAAAATGGAATTTCTACTAAGTTAATTTATTAATATCCTTGTTAAAGGTAATACTTCATTCGATGTTGTACTTTAATAGAAAATGGTGCTTTCTTTATTTAAATAATTTCTAAGAATAACTTCATCTTTTCTTGCTGAGTTCCTAATTGGCTTAGAAGTTGTACTCCACCTATGTTATGTAAATCAGACTCCTTGAACATCTTAATTGCATTGGTTATGGACCCTACGAACTGAGTAGCATGAGAACGTTATTGTGTAAAATGAGATATAATTATGTGGGAACAACGTGTCGGGTGTGCTAAAAGTTTGGTAATTAAGGTTATGATATGAGACATCGAGTTTGAGATGGCTAGAAATTGTGCATTAGAAACGATATGATTTATTGAGCTGACATCGCCTTTATTGTTTGAGTACATTTTTACTTGTTTGTGTTCCAGCCATGTTGGTGTTAATTTAATTGGTTATCTTCATTTCCACTCGTGTTTCTCTTTATTGTTTCTACTGGTTGTAGTTTGTTCTTTCCCTGCTGCTGATATTACTATGTCATTTGTAGGTTGATAGTTTATTATCAAATCCTGTTCAATTTATTTAACCAGTAGGTGTCTGGACTAATTCCTCGTCGCTATCCTACTGAGGTTAGTCTTGATACTTACTAGACACCGTCGTGGTGTGCTTATACTACACTTCTGTATATTTTTATATAAAGATCCAGGTATTTGATCGATAGTAGTTGTGTGGGTCATTGCGGTGGAAACTCAAGGTAAACTTGCTACAGCGTTCGCAGGTCTCGGAATCACCTTCATTTGTACTTATCTTCATTTGTTCCTTTTGTTTCGGAGTAGTGATATATTTATTTTCTATAACTACTCTTAAAAAGGCTTGTGAATTGTACCACCGATTTTGAAAATTGTAATTTGAAGAGTTATTTGAATTAAAGTTAGCAAATATAAATGTTATATCAGTTAATGTTAGTCTTACCTAGTTTAGAGAATAGATGCCATCACGACTCCTTCAGAGGGATTTTGGGTCATGACACTAAATTACTAAAGTCACATTAGCTTTCTTTAAAAGATAGGAGTCCAAATGATAATAATCAATCTTCCAGAAATTTGTACTTTTACCATGAAAATTGTTTAACCAAAAATATATCTTTTGATCAAAATCTAATTTTAGAAGAAAACGGGTTACTGATAACCAAGTTTTACTTCGCTTTCTATATGATTTCAAAGGAAAGGAATAAGAATAACTAAGGAAATAGTTGATTGCAAAGTTAAGGTAGAGAATTTCAAGAAAGCAGAAAAGTAAAGAGCGTATTTCAATATCGTCTTAGATCTGTCTTTTCAAATGGAATTTTGTGCCCTTATATAGGTATATACAACAATAACGGTTTTTTCCCCAAAATTTTAGATTAATTATAGGCATTAATAATATTGATTGCCCATTATTTTGGACATCTATAATTGACGTATTTATTGCTATAAATGCCTTATATATGTTTCGATTCTCCTTCCTTATTTCCTTCTGATTCATGTATCTTTCCTTCTTTTATTATTTATTCATTCCTTGCTAACTGTTAGGACCAGTACCATCTCGTGGGTATTTCTTTTCATGCCTTTTCTTTCCTAACAATTAAGACAACCATGTGTCGCTATATCATTGTCCCATGCGTCATGCTATGTCAGCAGCCTAATACTCCACGTGTAATGCTTTTTTACCACTAATATAGATAGTCCCCATTCTCCGCCACTGTTTTTTTCAAATGTAATCACACCCTTTTCTGAACTGATGCGACATTCTTCACTTTCATTTAATGATCATGTCTTGTGGCTTTTATCAACTGGTCCTTTAGTTCTTCAGCATCTCTTAGGGTTTTTCTGCAACATCATCAGTTATGAAGTGACGGTTTCATTATGACGCTTCATAATGACCTCAATAGTCGTGTCTTCTTATAAATACTTCACCCATTTTTTGATTTTCTGATGCATTCCCTTCTTCGTCTTCTTGCCTTACTCCTTTCTGTATTTTTTTCTTGTTCTTCTTTAGTTAATTATGTCTTTCTGATCCTCGTATAGTTGTAATTGTCAACGATTTTGCTTCCTCCAATGTATCTACTAGAAGTAGATGAGGTGGTAGGCTGCGTAGCCTCAGTTCTATTTCTAAATGTGGTTCCCCCTCTCAAAGTAGTGTTGTTAAGATGTCTTCTTCTAGACCTAGGGCTTCTTTAACCCCGTGATCTTCGAGAGAGATAAAGATTCAACTAAAGCTTTACGTGAATCCACTATCGATGAAATTATTTCTCAAGATCCTTTGGAACTGATAGTGAATCCATGAAGAGTCAAGTTTCTTCCATGGCTGCTCCCTTTGATCGTGTTGATCATTACCCAGCTTTGATTACTATAGGTCTTTTCGCTCTCGTTTGAAGGGAATGTTATTGGAAACCTGACTTTCCAATTTAAGTTCTTGGTGCCAACCAGAGAACAACTTCATATCAAAGTGGTTATTCATTTGTATACACATATCCTTTTACCCTAGGCTTTAAACCTCATATTAATCTAGTGATTATTGAGTTCTACCGTTACTTCAATGTGTGTTTAAGACAGATTGGTCCTATTGTTTGGAGAGTTGTTGCATGCCTCTACTATTTGTTAAACTTGGCTTTTATGCCTTATACTTTCTGTTATGTACTTCATCTTTACTCTCATAAACTATTTCGTGAAGGAGTTTTTTCCCTTGTAGCCAAAAGTAATAGAGTATTAATTAGCCTTGAGGATTGCAGAGATCGAGGCTGGTATGGTGGCTTAGTTCTGCTCCCACTAATGCTTTGGTGGGTGAAGAAAACATGCATTTTCTAGAAAAAGTGGAATTTTGCACGTAAGTATTTACACCTTATCTTTTTTCTTTCTAAAAAATGATTCTCATGTATACTCATGCCTACTTTTTCAGCAACTATAAATGTTTTTAGGAGATCCCTAACTTCCTTGCTTGGGTAGAGAAGTTGCTATATGTTGCCCCCACAGAGAGAAGATCTTGGAAGTATCTTTCACATAGATTTGGTTGGAAAGTTAAGACACGCGGTACCTTTTCCCACGAAGTCTTTTTATTTTTATTTTTTTCTAACTTAAGAGTTTCTTACCATGCCTCTTTTCTTTTGTTAGGATTTTCTATTCATGGTGTCGGTAGTGCTTCTGTTTCATCCACAAGACTTATAGTGAGTCTTGCTCAAGAAAGAATTTTGAGCTCTTCTTTGAAAAGGAAGGTTGATGGAGCTCGTGGCTATGGGGGAGAAGATGAAGAAGATGAGGGTTCTTTAGTTCATAGGCCCCGAGTTAGGAAGCATGTTATTTTGATAATAAAGCTACCCCTCCATCAAGCTCAGTTCCTACCAGACCTTTGGATGAACAAGAAAATGCTCCGTTAGTTATTTCTGATAAATAAGTGAATGATCACCCTGCTTCTACTGAACAACCTTTTGTCCATAGCGTCGAAAGTGTTGGAGCCTTTGAGCCCGATTCTAAGGAGTTGCCCCTTACCTCTTTTCCACCGTCAGTCCCCGATTATCCTCAAGTTCCCTTACCTGAAATTTTTGCTGCCTCATATGATAGCTTTTACTTTAACTGCCATTTCAACTGCTACCACTTCTCAAATGGAAGTTGATCTCTTCAGTAGCAAGAATGCGATATAGAAAATTGTTGTTGAGGTTCCTGAAGGAGGGAACTTATTGAAGAAGTCGGGCCAAGCCAACGTATGATTGAAGCCTTTACTAGGCCTTATGAAAAATGCAAAGTTGGAGAGCCACAGTTTATTGACTTGGATGAATAATATTGTTCATTCATCTCTGAAGTTTCGAGTTTGACTTTACTCCTTCTTTCTCCTCTTTTCATTCCATCCATAATCTCTTGTCTTTCTTTATAGATCAACTTGATAGATATGGAACTCATGAAAAGAATCGACATGATGACCACAAATTGTTGATTATCACACCGAAGCTGACAATTAGAAAGAGAAATTTGAAGGTCTTCAACTGGAGAAGAAAGTATGGCAGAGGAGAAGGATGCCTAAGAGAAACAAATGCATGTGATCACTGCTGAATTAACAATTGAAAATTCTTATTCAAGACAAGTTGGTAAGGATAAGGATATCCTTGAGTCGTCTTTTACTTAGCAGCTTTCAAAGGCAACCGAGGAGATAAGGAGTTTGAGGGAACTCCTTAATCAGAAAGAGGCTTATCCAGGAGAGTTGATTCAAACACTCACTCAAACTCAAGAAGACCTCTATGCCTCTAGTGATAAGGTTAAGTTTTTGGAAAGTTCGCTTACTCCTTTGAAGGTAGATTTTGATGCTTCTAAAATAGAGGAGCAGGAGTTGATAACTGAAATTGATCAGTGGAAGAAAGATTATGAGGCTTTCGAGGATAAGATATCATTTGAAGTGAGTAGAGGTTCTTGAATACCCTCCTCGAGACTCTAATAAAGGCCATCCAGGATGGTTTTAACCTTAATTCTGAGATTTCTAAAGCTAAAGAGGCAAATGAAAAAGCTTAGCAAAGTCAAGGCTTTCCTTCACTTGAAGATGGAATTCCCGAGGATGATGAACTTGCTCCTAGTGAAGCTAATATTCAAGCCTCTTCTTCTCAAGTTGATCCTTTTACCTCCGTTCAATAATTCTCATTTTACTGATGTACCAGTGGGTGATGCCTCTTAGTATTTTTTCTTATTTGGTGGTTATATTTAGAACTCTTTTAGTGGGAAGTTTTTTCTTTTCTTTTTGGAATAGTTTTTGGTTTACCCCCATCTTGTTTCGGGGTTTGATGACAAACATATGCCTTATTTTTGCAAAGTCTAATATATAAATCTTGTCTTTCCTTTCCGCCTATTTTGATGTTTGAGTTTATGTTCCACTCTTTTGCATTCAATTTTGCATTAAAAATGCTTTAATTTTCTCTAATTCTGATAGACACATAATTTTAATAAAAGAGAGCCCTTTTATAAACAACACTGATAAAGATGACGTCTCATCTTCATATTGGTGTAAATATAAGAAAGAAGTCGAAAAAAATAATTTGAGGAAGTTTTATGCTTTGAACTTTTAAATTGTGCACATCATTCTTCATTTATGTAATACAACATTTACAACTCTTTCACAACTGCTTTATTTGTAGCAAGTTTCAAAATTTCGGGTCTATTATCCCGTGACTAATTATTGACCTCAACCTAAAAAATCATAAGAACTTGGAGTTATCTTGTATCTATCTTATGTCTTTTTTTTGAGTTTCTTCAAAGATTTTCGAAGGTTTGATTTTTGGCTCTCAGGCTGATTCAGGCTTGAATTCCAACTTTTTGCCTTCTTTGCCTCTTTATATATATGAGTCCCCTAGTGTTAGAGCTTTGAAGTATAAAATATCAAGCACTGGATTGTTTCTTCCTTTGGTCCATTCCCTGAAAAGGAAAATACACACTGAACTCGGAATTATACATTTAGAGGATGACTACTTAACCCCTTTTATCCATCATAAAGGTTGTAACCTTGACTGGAAATAATTCAGTATTCTTCATGCCTTTCGGGTCTAATATCATTATTTGGTAAGGTTTAGCTTTTTTCCTATCATCTAAAATAGTAAGTATAATTAAATAAGAACAAAACCAAATCATATGTGAATGATACCTGACCGAGGGTTCTTCCTTTGCTTAGAAGTAATATTTCTTCAAATGAACAATATTCCAATTTGATAGGAGTACTTTGCCTTCCATTGTTTCCAACTCATTTCACCCTTTCTAGTAATGCTTCGAATTCTATAGGGTCCTTCCCAATTTGGATTCAACTTTCCTGAATTTGCTGCTTTTGTTGATTGAAAAACCTTTTTGAGGATGCAGTCTCCAATCTTGAAGTACCTAAGATGAGCTTTCCGGTTGTAGTATCGCTCAATAATTTATTTCTGAGTTACAATTCTTATTAGAGCCGCTTCTCTCCTTTCTTCAAGCAAATCTAGAATTATTCGCATCTCTTCCTCATTTGATTCCTCAGATGCTTGGGTATATCTTGTACTTGGTTCACCTGTTTCAACTATAATTAAGGCTTCAACACCATAAACTAGTAATAATGGAGTTTCTTCGGTACATGTTTTTGTTGTCGTTCGAGAAGTCCATAAGACTCTTGGTAACACTTCGTGCCACTTACCTTTTGACTCATATAATCCTTTCTTCAAGTTATTGATAATAGCTCTCTTTGTCGATTCGGCTTGTCAATTAGCCACAGTGTTGTAAGATATTGAAGTTATCCTTTTAATCTGCCAACTCTGAAAAAATTCTATGATTTTCGCACCTATGAATTGCAGGACATTGTCACATACGATTTCTTTTGGAACTCTGAACCCGCATATGATGTTTCGCCAAATAAATTCCCTGACTTCTTTCTCCCGTACCTGCTTTAAGGCACCTACTTTTATCCACTTAGTAAAATAATTAGTTAATACAAATAAAAATCGTACTTTTCTTTTAGCTTGTGATAGTGGACCCACGATATTCATCCCCCATTTCATAAAAGGCCATGGTGAAACAACCAGATCTAATAGCTCCATTGGTGATGCATGTTATTGCTATATTGTTGTCTTTTGTCACACTTGGCGACAAAATTTCTGCATCTTCTTCCATTTTTGGCCAATAATATCCTGCTCTAATTAGAGTTTTTACCAAGGATCTCCCTTCTGCGTGATTTTCATAGTGTCCCTCATGCACTTCGCTCATCACATATTCTATTTGAGAAGGTCCGAGACACCCTGCTAAAGACCCTTAGAACATCTTTCGATATAGGTTTTTACGAACCAAACAGTAATGGGCAGCTTTCATCGAAGTGACTGAGCCTTTTTCTTCTCTTCTGGTAGAATTCTGTATTGTAGAAAATTAGCAAACTCATTTCTTCAATTTCAAGTTAAATTATTGAAATTTACCTTAATTTTATTTTTATTGAGTGCCGAATGAAACAAATGTATTATGGTAGCATTTTCCTCATTCGTTACTTCTGCAATAGATGTGAGATTAGCAGTGCATCTGCTTTCGCGTTTTTCTCCTTGGTTAATTGCACGATTTCCACGATTGGAATTGTCTGATCAATTCTAGTGCCTTTTCCAAATATTACTGCATCCTCATCTCTCTAGCTATATAAATCCCATGCATTTGATTAACTACCAGTTGCAAGTCACTTTTGATTGTAATAGTAACGACTTGATCATTTATTTTGAGCTCTAGTGTGTTGCTAAGTGGTTTGAGGCCCCGAGTATATTAACTTCAAGTATTACGAATTGTACGCATGGTCGAAATTGAATTCTGGGAAGTTCGAAGTTTATTTGGAGAGAGAATTCTTATTTTGGAAGCTTTAAGTCGAAAGAAGTGACTAAGATTAGATTTTTGAGTAAACGACCTCGGAATCGAGATTAAAAGGTGTCACACCCCTATTCCACCAATCGTGAGCATGTCATGATGGCACCCAGTCACCATTACTAGGTAAGCCTAACAGTGCGGAAATAACAACATTTGCGGAATCATAATTTAAAACTAAAATAACTTAAGGAAGGTATATAATTTGCCGATTGGCACATACACTTCAACACCACGAATTATAAAACAGAATCCTAAAACCCAGAAACTCAGGGGCAACACAGGCTATAAAAAGTACATAATACGGCTCAAACATTCGGAAATGTCTACATCAATGAAAAACAGGATAGGAACTAGCTAAGCTATAGGATAAAATAAGAGGGAGACTATTCGATCTGTGGACGCGGAAGATATACCTCAAGTCTCAAAGAACTCTCCTGAATCACTGGTAGTGTGCCTGAACGGAGGTACCTGGATCTGCATATGAAAAACATGTGTAGAAGGGACGTGAGTACACCACAGTGGTACTCAGTAAGTTCCAAGCCTAACCTCAGTCGGGTAGTGACGATGAAGGTCAGGGCCCTACTGAGAATAAACATAATAAATAATATTATAACAGGAACAATATAAATAAAGTATACAACGAGAATCTAAGCCAGATAAATACGGAAATAGTAATATAAAACAAAGGTAGCAATACAAGAAAGGATATTCTCAACAAGGAATAGCAGCCGGGGATCTCTTGGTATCTCGAGGATCTCTGGGTATCCTCAACATATGCACTGGGGATCTCTTGGTATCCCGAGGATCTCTTGGTATCCTTAACAAGCAAGACGAGGATCTCTTGGTATCCCAATATATATAAGTACATGTGCCAGAGATTTCTTGGTATCCCACATCCTCAATACTGAACAAGTCAAGTACAAGGGGATCCCCCAGGAAACCGTCCTGTAGTCCCAATTTAAACACACAACAACAGCAACAACTCATATTCTAAGAATAATTGATAAATCCAAACAAGTGATGGTAATTTCTAGCCTAACATTCTTCACATAGTTCACACAATACGGTTAATCAATTAAACAAGTAAGTCAGCGAAACATGCTTCCCTAAGCTAGCACAAGTTAAAGTAACAGTCTAAAATGAACAAGTAAATAGGAATCTCAATATAGATATTTCAATTAGAAACGGGTTTACAGCAAATAGCTCAAGTACGCGCTCTTCACCTAACATACGAGGCATTCAAACATCAAGGATCATATCCTAAGGGGAAAAGGTCCCCCCCACAAAGTTAGACAAGCCACTTACATCGAACCAGAACAAATTCAACTACGAAACAACGCCCTTTCCACAAGTATTCGACTCTGAATGGCCCAAATCTATTTAATTCAATTACATAACGTAAATAACATTGTAAGCAACTGATTTCATTATTAAAATTAATGCCAAGGCGCGAAAATAGGTAAAATAACCAAAATGCCCCTCAGACCAACTTCTCAGAATCGAATAATTTTCACATTTTCAGAACCCTCGTACTCTCACGAGTCTAATCATATAAAAATCTCCCAAATCGGAGATCAATTTCCCACTCAAAACTAAATAAATAGGTCTATGAAGTGTCTTCTAATTTTCCCCAATTTTGACATTGAATTCAAATTCTAATGGTGGATTTAACTATATATTTGATGGAATACAACTAAATAGGGTCAAGAAAAGATTACCCAGTGATCTTTTCTTAAAATTCCACCAAAAGTCGCCTTCTCCCGAGCTCCTAATTGGTTTTTCTAACTTTTGAATTAACCCTCGGATTATCTCTTTTCAGAACAATGATTACCGCTTTTGTGATCCCGCTTATGTGGAACTATGGCCGCTTCTGCGGCTTCATTAAATATCTGGCCTTTTGCTTATGCGGTCTCTACATCGCAGAAGCAATTTCGCTTATGTGCGGCTCCGGTCCAAAAGCCCACACTTTGCTTCTGTGGTTGCCAAGCCACTTCTGCGGCTCCGCTTCTACGGTTCCCAAGCCGTATAAACGAAAATACCAGAAAACAGTTGCTGGGACCTCAACTAAAAGCACCAATACAACCTGATACCTTATTGAAACATGTACCAATCCTTAGAAAACCTAAATCAACACCGGAAACTCGATTTAATCAATGATCCGAGCCTAAGAACTTCTAATTTCTTCCAAGTACGCTTTCAATCTAAAACTTATCCAAAACACGTCCAACTGACCTGAAATTTTGCACACACATCTCAAATAACACGAAGAAGCAACTTGAACTTCCGAAATTCCATTACGACCCTTGGATCAAAAACTCATTATCGGACTAAAAGTTCAAAAATTCAAACTTTGGCAATTGAAGCCTAAACGAGCTACGGACTTTCAAAATACATTTCGAACAAGCTCCCAAATCTGAAATCACCTAACGAAGCTAAGAAACCGTCGGATTTCCATTCCGAAGCCTTTTTTACGCTATTCCGAGTATGGACCACTTTTCAACACTTAAGCTCTTATTTATGGACTGACTAAGTGTCCTAAAATACTCTGAATACTAACATTGAACGTCCCGAAAAACCAAAATAGCAAAAATGAACTTAGAAAAAGCAGTAAATGGGAAATCGGGGCGTAAATTCTAAAATCGACCGATTGATTCATTACAAAAGGTTCCAACAGGTTTGTATGACGATTTTGGACTTGGGCGTATGTCTGAATCAGGTTTTGGATGACATGTGAATGTTTCGGCACCAATTGTTGAAGTTAGCATTTTTGAAAAAATTTTATAAGTTTGGGTTGAAATGCATTTTACTATTATCAATGTCCGTTTAGGATTTGGAGTCTGGGAATAGCTCTGTATGGTGATGTTGGTATCAGGAGCACGATCGGAAGTGAATTCATAGGTCCGTGGGTCATTTTGCTAAAGTTTAATATTTGAAGGTTTTTGAGAAGTTTGGCCGGAAGTGAACTTTATGATATCGGATTCGGATTCCGATTTCGGAAGTTGGATAAGTCCGCAATATGACTTGTGCGCAAAATTTAAAGTCAATCAGACGTGATTTGATAGGTTTAAACATCGAAAGTAGAAGTTTGAAAATTTAAAGTTTATTAAGCTTGAATTGGAGTAAGATTCATGGTTTTAGAGTTGTTTGATGTGATTTGAGGCTTATATCAGGTCCTAGTTACGTGATGGGACTGATTTGTATGATTGGACGAGGTCTCGGGGGCCTCGGATGTGTTTCAGATTTTATTGTGCTCTTATTTGATGTTTCAACTTTATTTCTTTGGGAATAAAGGGTACCACATTAAGAAAATGAGCTCCAAATTTAGTTTTTATATAACAATTAGATCGAATCGTACTGACGGATCCATATAAAAAAATCATCAAATTTGAACATCGTATTAGGAAGTTATGCTTAATTTTGTGTCGGGAAAAACTGCTGCTTCTGGTGTGGTCACAATTGCGAACATTTCCATCGCAATTGCGATGCCCAGTTCGCAATTGCAAACTTTTTATTGCAAATATGACCTTTTCGAACCCTTCCCTATTTGCAATTGCGAAGGCTTTCTTCGCTTTTGCGAACCCTGGATCACAAATACGATACCTGCAACTTGTTTTCAGCTATGTAACTCAGGGTTTTGCTTCATTTTATCATATTTTGAACCCTAGGTCCAAGAGTGGTTGATTTTGAGAGAGGATTTTTGTATCAAATTGGGTAAGCGCCCATAAAAAAAATTTAATTATATTTTGTGATTCTACCTTAGATTTAACATAAAAAATCATGAGAATCTAAAGGAAAGTTTGGGGTTTTAAAGAAAAACCTACAAATTAGTATTTTTTTGATTTTGAAAACGAATTTGGGCATGGAATTGGAAATAAATTATATATTTGAGTTCGTGAGGTCATGGGTAAACTTTATATTCGAAAAATTTCGGAATCGGGGCATATGGACCCGATGACATTTTTGTCAACTTTTCAATCGGGGTAAGGATTGTTATAAATTGGATTATTATGAGTAATTCAACATGTATTGATGGTTTTATATAATTATTGGCTAGCTTTGGAATGTTGTGCATCAATTTGGGTCTTCGGAAGGGCATGGACGGTTATGGAACTTCGGAGCGAGGTGACTCTCTTTTCTAATCTTTTAAGAGGAAATTATCCCATAGGTGAAATATTTGACTATATGCGTCTATTTGTGGGGGATATGTACGCATGAGGTGATGAGAGTCCGTGCGTAGCTATTATTGTGCTTATGTCCGGGTTGTCTAGTGTCAGGACCCAAATTCTATACCTGGTCGTGATGGCGCCTCTCATGAAGACAAGGCCATCCAACAACCCCAATTCCACTTTTAACAGTTAAACAACTATATAACATATTGGGTCTAGATTTATAACATTTAATTAACATGAAAATCAATATAGCCCGACCGGGGTGTCACAAGTCACGAGCATCTAATGAGTCGGGACACTACTATGGGTAATATATTATATCATACATATATATATATATATATATATATATATATATATATATATATATATATATATATATATATATATATATATATTATATAGGTACAAGATAAAACCGGAATACAATGATGGAGTTCGGTGCCGCGAATGCTGGCGGTCACCTTGCTAATTTACCAGAATATGGCCTTCGATCCTGCTAATAACCCGCTATCGGGTGATCAATACCTGCAACTGCATACAAGGTGCAGGGAGTAAAGTGAGTACTTCCAACTCAGTGGTAATAAGAGAGAATAATATCTGAGCGATAAGAATACACGCAAGAGCACATCAAACTGCTATAAAAGACAGAACAACCCCTTTTTAGAAAATCCGAAATACTGTGAAAAATCCCTTTAGAAAAATCCCAAGTTCAGTTCAAAAATCACTTTTGAAAATATTCTTTTTCAACATAGGCAAAATAACTTCAATCAATACAAAGTAATCAGGAACCTGCCCCTCGAGCTCCATATCAACCTTTCAGTACAGTACCATCCCCCTACGGGCTCAATCTCAACTCACAATATCCATCATCATCCACTCAGGCTCAGCACTCCTCAACATAAAACACTAGGGTATCTGGTCAGCAAGGCAAGTAACATATGTATGCCATTGGTATATGAGTGCTAAATATCGTGCCACATAGTACAAACAGGAGTAATTCATGAATGCAATGCAATGCATGACCACTGCGGAGCGTGCAACCCGATCCATTTGGGTACCCGCACTCACTGTGGGGGTTCAGACACTGGAGGGGCTCCTACAGCCCAAGCGCAATATCAATATCACACCGCTGCGGGTCGTGCAGCCCGATCCATGCAATATGCCATTGCGGCGTGCAGTCCGATCCATGCATGTATATGCACATGTACCCATATCACTCGAGGCTTGCAAGCTGCCTTACCTCATATTCATACCCTCACCTATGGCCCTCAGCCTCAATCAGTCAAAAATAGTCAAAAAGCCCCTCGGGCATCCGTAAAACAAATATACTCAGCTCAAATGATAGTTCAAATCTCGTTCAAAACTCCATGTTTGAGTAAAAGATAGCCGAGTTCATAAAACAGTGTAAATCACACGACTGAGTTCCATTAGCATTTCAAATAGTGAGGAAAAAAGTGATGATAGCTCACATAGAGTTCAAACAATCGGCAATAAGCCCCAAGTATGGCAATAAGCCCAAGCTATGATGGTAACAACAAATGGTTTGCAAATACGTTGTGAAAACAAACAACCGGGATGGACCAAGTCGCGATCCCCAATGGTGCTCTACCGCACGCTCAGGTCTAGCGTGCAACTCACCACAATACAGCACTAAGATGTGCAAATCCAGGGTTTTAAACCCTCAGGATGTTATTCCCAAGTATTACTCACCTCGAACCGGCAAAATCCCAAGCTCGCGACGCCTTTATCCCCCAAATCGGCCCCGCGTGCGTCAAATCTAACCAAAATCAGTAAAATTATATCATAATATGCTAATGGAACAATACCCAATCGAAAATAAGTGAGAAATAGCAAAAATCTCGAAACTTGCAAAACTTGAGCCCTGGGCCCGCTCCTCGAAAAATTACGAAACTTACATTTCTGGAATCCTCATCTCTCCATGAGTTCATACATACGAAGAACTCCCAAATCCGAGTTCAAATGACCTATCAAATCCCAATTTGAAATATTAAAACTCATGCCCTAGTTTCCTCAATTTCATACCCAACTTCCTTGAATTTTGAGTGATTAATTCATGTTTTTACACTATAATATCACAATCCAAGTCCAAATATCCATACCTGATGATTCTCCTTCGAAGCCTCTCCAAAATCGCCCAAAAATCACCTTAGTTCGCACCTGAAAATGGTTTTTACCCTTCTGAAATTCAACTATACTGATTACATTAAACCATTAGACATTTTCGCTTCTGCGGTCCATTGATTGCATCAGCGGTATCGCTTCAACGCTCAAATAACCGCTCCTGCAGTTTGGCCCTATCCTCAGCGGCCGTTTCTGCGGTCGCTTCACCGCTTCCGCGACTCGCGCATGCGCGGTCCACCTGACTGCTTCTGCGGTCTCTGATCTTTCCCTTTGCCGCTTCTGCGGCTACTTGTCCGCTTCCGCGGACACCGCTTAAGCGGTCCATAGCCCGCTTCACCTCGAGGCCCCCGGGGACTAAACCTAAAACACAACTATGACCAAATACCTCATTCAAACTTGCTCGAACCATAAGAACACTATCATTAACATCAAAAATCACCAAATTCCTCAAATCCAAGCCTAAATTTCATAAGAACTTTTCCAAATTCGCATTCGATCCAAAACCCAACCAAACAACGTCCGATTCACCTGAAAATTTGTAGACATATCCAAAATCACGTAACGAAGCTACTCCAACTCTCAGGATTCCATTCTGACCCCCGGATCAAAATTTCACCGAATAACCGGAATCCGCCCAAATTGAAACTTCGCCAATTCAAGCCTAATTCTACACCGGGCTTTCAAATTCAATTACGATCGCTCTCCTAAGTCACAAATCATCTCTCAAAGCTAGCCTAACCATCGGAAATCCATTCCGAGCCCTCTGACTCACAAGTCAACGTTCGGTTGACTTTGCTAACTTAAACTTTCCTTAAAGATACTATTTGTCTCATTTCTAACCAAATTCACTCCGAAACACTTCAAACTCACCAAAGACATATAATAACACACGGGGAAGCTTATTACAGGGATAACGGGGCTGAAATACAAAGGACGACGGGTTGTGTCATCACATCATCCCCAACTTATACAAATGCTCATCGTCGACGTACCAAGTGTTGTACTAGAAACAACCCAATAACTGAGTGACCTTATAAGCATATACCCGGGGTGAATCCCACGTCACCTAACTCACATAGGTACCGATACCACAACATAGCTGAAATTGCACAATCCATCTGGCCCATAAACCGTGGAACCACACTACACTTCCCGAAATCGTACACAAGATCAGAACCCCATATCTTTACTCCGGATTAACCCGAACCAACTGTAATAACCCACACCTGCATCCTATGGTGAATTCATACAATATACCACGCATTCCAACACTCGGAACGATAACCCCTATTTACAGCAGTTGCCCACAATAACCAAACATTGATAGAACAACCCTTTTATTAGCTAAAGTCTTATTCCAACACTTTCATATACTGCCAACGTTAACTGAAACACGCGATAAACAGAACCATCTCTCAGATCACCCATTCATGATTCCATTTCCTTTCTGACTGATACTGCAATAGATTTCAGAGCCAAATCTCGATATTAGCTTTCTAACAGGCTGAAATCAAATATGCTCGTATTCAGTAATGACTCCAAAGATCATCTCAACTACAACACGCCACTCTGGTGATATGACACCTCGACACCGGCCTAAGCCGCATCGTGCTTGACACAGGCACCAATAAGAAACGATCTGAACATACTCAAATCATGACAACTAACTCAAACGAAAGAGATGTACTTCAAATTCCTCCGTACGATCACAACACACAACTGAGATCCCATCTCACATCATAGAAATAAAGTACCTGAATCCTCCTCGAAAGATCATAACATCACGTGGCCTAGCCACAATGCTCAACTCTATCTAAACACTATTACCCATGAAGCACCTCAAGCCACCATGCTCAACAAATACAGCCACACACAGATTGAGGTCTGAAACCAAGAAATCCATCACATCCACAGTGAAGCAAATATTATTCACTATTCAATCCTGGAAGGACACAACTGATGCTCCAATAACCGAGCAACACCCAATACGGATTTTCCTCAGAAACCAGGAAGTACGGCATACAAAGTAGCAAATAGAGAACTGTTCTCAACATCACACTGTTGCAGCGTGAAACCCGCTCCAGATAACATACCCGTGGCGGCGTGCCACCCGATCCATATACCATACCCGTGGCGGCGTGCCACCCGATCCGCACATATATATCACAAAAGGAGATGAACATTGAGTCAAATTGGCTCATTAAATTAAACACATATAGCCTCATGCCGGCCGCAAGAAACGCATCCGAAAAGTCCCTCAATACTGGAACTGAATCAATGGTAATAACCTCTACACTAACCTCCGCCACGAAGGCCCAATTAAACAAGCAATACTTGCCGACCGTCCGCTGGCCTCTGGAATATAACTACTCTGCTAAAACAATAATACGAAGGCCCACAACACATTAGTCTAGGATATCTGACCCTGGAATAACCAGTCTGCCATCAACTATCATAACCAAAATTTAACACACCAAGTAAAGAAAGATCCACTCGGACCTCCAGTTTCCAATAACTACTAGACGATGTCGATAAACACGACCCTCAACCACCTTATGGTCGGATCACGAGAACTTCTAGTCTCCAACACATATAGCACATGGATCATTATGCCTGATCACACACTCCGCCGTACGAATATATAACACGCATCAAACATCCATTCATACCACGAAAGATATTTTCCTGCGCCTTCAACAAACTCAAATATCCACAATCGATCCAACAAGAAAATGTCGCAATACTACTAACGTGTCATCAATTTACATCACCTTAATAATCTGAAGATCGGTTCTTTAATAAGTTGTAGCTGACTGTGCTACTCAAGAATTTAATGATTTCCCATTATGAACTGAACCAAAGCCTTGAACACGAACTTCTCAATTCTCCATATCCTAACACACAGACCATACCACACTAGGATAACATGCCCATTTTCAAACCACGGTGAAACACATCAAGAACTCTTTCTCCCAATTCCATTGCACAAGCTGAACTGCCAGAACTAAGTCCTTATGTCTAGATTAAGTTAAGCAAACTGCCAACACCTAAAAGATTTGCTGCACAACACCTGTGAGACTCATTACCTCAAACACATACAAGAATTAATCATATTTTTACCATAACGATTTGGTTTACTATCAAGCTATTCCATTCACCTCATTTCCTTCATGACTCATCATTAATTTGATATTCCCCCTTGCTGTAGTACCACAATATCTCAACTCAGGTTACCTCACGAGACTCGCACATAAGACCCCTAGGCCACTGAGTACCCCTCTCGAACGCTTCCCAGGAATATCATATTCGTGAATGCTTTACCTTGAAGAACTTCCTGCAAATCTGAATTCGTTACCATTACCTTCCAAATACAGATACATAGAATCCCTTGATTAACATAAAGTACTGCAAGTCTTGATCCTTTCTAATGCAGACACAGTCTCTAGCCACATACACAAACTTTAGACACCTGATTGCTACATGCAAAATCTTGGACATAGTAAAACCATTCTCGAGAGTCATTCACTCTCATTGAGCTGTAACCACTCGTGCCTCATTAGTACCCAGACACTGCAGAACATGATTTCATACAAATACAACAATCATCTTTCTCCTCTATACTTTGGGAATTCTTTACCTACAACAGCTCAAAACATCCTAGAATTTCACACATTACGCAAGCACCATTTCTTTGTAGACATTTTCCTTCACACGAGCCATCCTCAGCTCAATTTCTGCGACCAGATCTGATCCGCCAACATACCTTGAAATAGAACCAATCATAGCATACAACAATGCAATCAGCTAATCCATAGCAACCTCCCCAACTTCGCTCGAAGACATATACTAGGACACGCTCAATAATTCTAATGCTTTTACTCTAATGAAATCACAACATTATAGAGAGAATTAAACTCAAGTCATTTACAATTTTGTGAATACACAGATCATCTAGTACTGACATTTTCTGCAAACCTCGTATTCATTTCCACATCAGCAAAGTCCACTTTCTTAAGCGTCCCAATACTTCAAAATACAACACATACCTTCCACCATCATATACATAATACACAGCCATTTAGTATTTCTGAGTCTATACTCATACTGCCACGTGGAATGTACTTTACTTGCCAACTAAGAGACTTGAAATATTCTTCACGCGCCCATAACTCGGACTACACATAAAAGCATAATAGGAATCGAACACTCGACAGCTCATCTGTTATCCATCAGACTTCTTCATCACTACCAAAATTACAGAGATACACCTCGCAGCACTAACATGCTCATCACATGGATATCTAGCCGTCATTCCGGCTAATAAGAACAATACTGAACATATAAGTTCAAAATACTTACTCACACAATCAGCACCTCGGTGCTCAAGCCATAAGCAAATATCCGGCCTCAAGTCCTCTAGACTGGCTCAACATGAACTCACGGGGATTACCTCTCGCCCCTCGATTGGGGAATCACAAGCCATCAAAGCACATATACTACTAAGCGTTCACGTGCGCATACAAACGTGTGGAAGGAATTTCAAGAGTTATCTCTAACTGAATCAAGTACCCACGATAAGAATTCCAAGAATGGGAAGTTTTCCAAAAGGTTCTACAGCCTCTCGAGGATAAATACAGACGTCTCTATACCGATCCACGCTGTACTAACATGCTCATGACTCGTGAGACCTAGCAACCTAGGCTCTGATACAACTTGTCACGACCCAAATTCTATACCCGGTCTTGATGGCGCCTCTCGTGAAGAGAAGGCCAGCCAACAACCCCAATTCCACTTTTAACAGTTAAACAACTATATAACATATTGGGTCTAGATTTATGACATTTAATTAACATGAAAATCAATATAGCCCGACTGGGGTGTCACAAGTCACGAACATCTAATGAGTAGGGACACTACTATATATATATATATATATATATATATATATATATATATATATATATATATATATATATATATATATATATATATATGTATGTATATATATGTATATATATGTATATATATATATATGTATATATATGTATATATATATATATATGTATATATATATGTATATATATGTATATATATGTATATATATATGTATATATATGTATATATATATGTATATATATGTATATATATATGTATATATATGTATATATATATGTATATATATGTATATATATGTATAGGTACAAGATAAAATCGGAATACAAAGATGGAGTGCGGTGCCGCGAACGCTGGCGGTCACCTTGCTAAATTACCAGAATATGGCCTTCGATCCTGCTAATAACCCGCTATCGGGTGATCAATACCTGCAACTGCATACAAGGTGCAGGGAGTAAAGTGAGTACTTCCAACTCAGTGATAATAAGAGAGAATAATATCTGAGCGATAAGAAAACACGCAAGAGCACACCAAACTACTATAAAAGACAGAACAACCCCTTTTTAGAAAATCCAAAATACTGTGAAAAATCCCTTTAGAAAAATCCCAATTTCAGTTCAAATATCACTTTTGAAAATATGCTTTTTCAACAATGGCAAAATAACTTCAATCAGTACAAATAATCAGGAACCTGCCCCTCGGGCTCCATATCAACCTTTCAGTACAGTACCATCCCCCTGCGGGTTCAATCTCAACTCAGGATATCCATCGTCACCCACTCAGGCTCAGCACTCCTCAACATATAACACCAGGGTATCTGGTCAGCAAGGCAAGTAACAGATGTATGACAATGATATATGAGTGCTAAATGTCGTGCCACGTAGTACAAACAGGAGTAATGCATGAATGAAATGCAATGCATGACCACTGCGAAACGTGCAGCCAGGTCCATTTGGGTTCCCGCGCTCACGTGTGGGTTCAGACTCCGGAAGGGCTCCTACAGCCCAAGCCCAATATCAATATCACACCGCTGCGGGTCGTGCAGCCCGATCCATGCAATATGCCACTGCAGCGTGCAGTCCGATCCATGCATGTATATGCATATGTACACATATCACTCGAGGATTGAAAGCCTCCTTACCTCATATTCATGCCCTCACCTATGGCCCTCAGCCTCAATCAGTCAAAAATAGTCAAAAAGCCCTCGGGCATCCGTAAATCAAATATACTCAACTCAAATGATAGTTCAAATATCGTTTAAAACTCCATGTTTGAGTAAACGATAGCTGAGTTCATAAAATAGTGTAAATCACACGACTGAGTTCTATTAGTATTTCAAATAGTGAGTGAAACATTGATGATAGGTCATATAGAGTTCAAACAATCGGCAATAAGACCCAAGTATGGCAATAAGCCCAATCAATGATGGTAACAACAAATGGTTTGCCAATATGCGGTGAAAACCAACAACCGGTACGTACCAAATCGCGATCCCCAACGGTGCTCTACCCCACGCTCAGGTCAAGCATGCAAGTCACCACAATACAACACTAAGATTTGCAAATCCGGTGTTTTAAACCCTCAGGATATCATTCCCAAGTATTAATCACCTCGAACCGGCAAAATCTCAAGCTCGCGGCGCCTTTGCCCCTCAAATCGGCCTCCACGCACGTCAAATCAAACCAAAATCAGTACAATTATATCATAATATGCTAATGGAACAATACCCAATCGAAAATAATTGAGAAATAGCAAAAATCTCGAAACTAGCAAAACTCGAGCCCTGGGCCCGCTCCTCGAAAAATTACGAAACTTACATTTTTGGAATCCTCATCTCGCCATGAGTTCATACATACCAAGAACTCCCAAATCCGAGTTCAAATGACCTATCAAATCCCAATTTGAAATATTAAAACTCATGCCCTAGTTTCCTCAATTTCATACCCAATTTCCTTGAATTTTGAGTGATTAATTCATGTTTTACATAATACTATCATAATCTAAGTCCAAATATCCATACCTGATGATTCTCCTTCGAAGCCTCTCCAAAATCGCCCAAAAATCGCTTTAGTTCACACCCCAAAATGGTTTTTTTCCCTTAAGAAAATTCGAATACACTGATTACATTTAACCCACAGACATTTTCGCTTCTACGGTCCATTGACCGCACCAGCGGTATCACTTCCGCGCTCAAATAACCGCTTCTACGGTTTGGCACTATCCTCAGCGGCCGCTTCTGCGGTCAGTTCACCGCTTCTGCGACTCCCGCATACGCGGTCCACCTGACCGCTTCTGCGGTCTCTGATCTTCCTCTTCGCCGCTTCTGCGGCTACTTGTCCGCTTCCGCTAACACCGCTTAAGCGGTCCCTAGCCCGCTTCCGCGGAAATACCAGAAGCAGCATGTCCTTTTTGCTTAACTCCAAAAATTCCTTGTTTAACCATCCGGAATCACCACGAGGCCCTCCGGGTCCGAAACAAAAACACAACTATGATTAAATACCTCATTCAAACTTGCTCGAACCATAAGAACACTATCATTAACATCAATAATCACCAAATTTCTCAAATCCAAGCCTAAATTTCTTAAGAACTTTTCCAAATTCGCATTCGATCCAAAACCCAACCAAACAACGTCCGATTGACCTGAAAATTTGCAGACATATCCAAAATCACCTAACGAAGCTACTGCAACTCCCGAGATTCCATTCCGACCCCCGGATCATAATATCACCTAACAACCGGAATCCGCCAAAATTCAAACGTCGCCGATTCAAGCCTAATTCTACACCGGACTTTCAAATTCAATTACGATCGCTCTCCTAAGTCACAAATTATCTCCCGAAGCTAGACGAACCATCAGAAATCCATCTCAAGCCCTCTAACTCACAAGTCAACGTCTAGTTGACTTTGCCAACTTAAACTTTCCATAAAGGGACTATTTGTCTCATTTCAATCCAAATTCACTCCGAAACACTTCAAACTCACCAAACACATATATTAACACATGGGAAAGCATATTACGGGGATAACGAGGCTGAAGTACAAAGTATGACGGATCGGGTCGTCACATCTAGAATCCAAAAACATGCTATACTTGAAATATTGGTAACCTAGTTGACAATTTAAATTGCTTAAATCATATCGAATTGGTAACTTAATTTCTAGAAAGTTAAACTTTGTTTTCATAAATTTTAAAAGAGAAATGATTTTTCCTTGGATAAATGTTGCCTGATGAATTCTTAATTGACTATTTGAATGTGTGTATTTAGGAGTACATGCGTCCCATGTCTGATTTGCGAGTGGGGTACCTTTATTATTTATATTTCGATGCATCGCACGTATGATTCGCGATCGGGGTAATATATTCATCAATGGTTCGCTACATTCGACCATTTGGCAGTCCACAAATATTGTTAGATTTGACCGTACGACCTCTATATGATTTGTGCATGTTTGTGTTGCTTTCCTGAAAATTGGTAATTTATTAAATAGCCTTCTTTGTCTGAAGTAAATTAATAAAACCATGTATTATGAATTTGGAAACTTCTAAATATAAAAAGGCATGTTTACTTGTTTCTTGATTTACTTGCGTTTACTGCAGTTTATGATAAATCCATGATTATTCACCTTAGTATATTATTATTGGATCATTAGTAAGTATCAAAGTCGACCTCTCCTATCTATTTCTTCAAGATTAGATGGGATACTTACTTGGTACACATTATTTTTGTACTCATGCTACACTTGTTGAGCATTTTTATTGCACATGCACATGTACCTCTAGTGGTCTAGTGGGCGTAGTAGCAAGGTTGATACGGAGACTTACGTGAACTGCACTTCTCGAGATGACCCACAGCTGGCAGAGTCTCTTTCAGATTGTTGTATTACTTCCTGTCCAATTTATATTACAGACGGTTGTTGTAGTACATTGTTTCCTAGAGATAGCTCAGGCACTTATGAAATCGGGTTCTGGGATGACTATGGGATTATTCAATAATTAAATTTGTAAAAGACATTATTATTTTCTTGGTTAAGTTTATTATTTATTGTTTAATGTAGGAAAAGAAATAATTTCAAAAATACTAAAATGAGGAATTTATTTAACTTCTTGGTGTTGGCTTGCCTGACAAGTGGTGTCCTGCGCCATCACGACCTTTAACGGATTTTGAGTCGTGACAATAATCTGCTCCATTCCGAGTTCTAGTGCCAATTCCAGACTTGCAATTACAGCCTCATATTATGTTTATATGTTAGTAATGTGATGATACTTTATTGCTTGCCTTATGGTTTCTCCTGAAGGTGGGATTAGAACAATGCCTAAACTCGCTCATTTAACATTCAAGGGGCCATCGGTAAATAGGGTCCAAGTATCCATATTAGATCTAGTGAATACCTGTAGTTCCTTTTCTGCTTTAGGAACTATCTCTGCGCGGGAATCTATCAATAAATCTACTAAAACTTGTGATTTTATCGCATTTCTAGGTACGTACACGATATCATATTCACTGAGTTATATAGTCCATTTGGCTAACCTACCTGACAGTTCTTACTTATGAAATATATTACTTAAGGGATAAATGGTCATTACGGAGATAGAGTGACATTGAAAATGAGGCTTCAACTTTCTAGACGTCATAATTAATGCTAAAGAAAGTTTTTCTAAGTGAGAATATCGAGTTTTAGCATCCAATAAAGATTTGTTAATATAATAAATTGGAGATTGTGTACCTTTGTCTTCACGTACCAATACTGCACTTACCACCATTTCTGATACAATGAGATAAATGAGTAGCCTTTCTCCATCCTTCGGTTTAGCCAGTACCAATAGATTTGACAATTATGCTTTTAGATTTTTCAGTGCTTGTTGACATTCATTAGTCCACTAAAATTGGTTTTTTTTATTTCAACACTAAAAGAACTTAAAACATTTCTCCGAGGATTTAAAAATAAATCATCCCGAAGTTGTTATCCTACCTGTCAACCTCTGCACTTACTTTTTGCTCGTGAGTATGATTGATATCTTATCAGTACCTTTGATCTGTGCAAGGTTTAATTCAATACCTCGATTAGAAACAAGAAAATCTAGAAACTTACCTGAAGCCACACCAAAAGCACATTTTTCGGGATTTAACTTCATATTAAACTTTCGGAGAATCTAAACAGTATCTGACAAAAGTTGGATATGATATCTTGCCTGTGCCGACTTGAATAACACATCATCGATGTAGACTTACATAGTCTTTCCCAGGTGTTATTGAAATATTTTTGTTACTAATCTTTGGTACGTGGCTCCAATATTTTTTGGTCTGAAAGGCATGACTTTATAACAGTAAGTCCTCTTGTCTGTGGTAAAACAAGTTTTTTCCTGATCTAAAGGGTCCATATTTATTTGATTATATCCTGAATAGGCATGTCATCCTGGATACCCTGATTTTTGAAGGATCCTTGCTTCATTTTCTTCCGTTTGACGGGTAGATACGATGGATCTTTATTCAGCTTGTGGGTTATCACCTTCGGTGGTATACAGTCATATCTAGAATGTGACCAAGCAAAACAATCCATTTTAATTTGTAAAAATTTGACAAGTTTACCTTTCATTCCCGGACTTAGCTTCATTCCAATATAAAATTTTTTATCTTGCTACTGCTTGGAAAGTGTGACAGCCTCGAGTTTTTCAATTGTTGTTTTGATATTTTCATTCTCTTCTGGCTCTTGAATGACATCAGGGCTTGAATATAGGTCCATCTATCCATTTTCAATTGAGGTTTGTGTTGTTATGTCCTCAATTAAATTCTGTAGTTGCTATTTCTTACTTGCGTCATTGTTCACTATGCTCGAGTCCACAACTGAATTGATACTTTTAGAAGCTTGCTGATCTCTACTGATTTGTTGAATCCCCCAATGTGAAGGAAACTTAATAACTTGATGTAAAGTATATGGTACAACATCCATATTATGAATCCAAGACCTGCCAAGAATGATGTTATAATCCATGCCCGTATCTATCACCTGGATTTTGTATCTTTGACAACTCCTTATGCAAATATGATAAGCACTATTTCCCCTTTTGTGACAATGCTTGAACTGCCAAATCTAGATAAGGTACGTGCTTTGGGCACCGTCTTATCATCAGCTTGCATCTCGTTTACCACCCTCAAAATAATGATAATTACAGAGCTACCTGGATCAATTAAAACTAATTTCACATTAGTATCATGCACAAGTAAAGATATTACCACTACATCGTTGTGAGGGATTATCATGCCATTTGCATCTGCATCATCAAACATTATACTTTATTCTTCCAAAACTTGGCGAACTTGCTTCCCGTGGGTAACCGTGTCTTTCTATGTCTTTTTTGCAGTCGTATATTGCATACCATTGACATCTTCTCCTCCGCTTATCACACTAACCATCCTTTTTGGTGATGGAAGTTTTGGAGGCTCTTGTCTATTATTCATATATGATTGCTTACCTTCTTCACTAAACAAGTCAGTTAAATAACCTTTTTTTTAACAAATAATCTACTTCACCTTGTAACAATACGCAATCTATTGTTTTACGGCCGTGGTCATTATGAAACTCGCACAAAAAATTGGGATTTCTTCTACTGGGGTTCGATCTCATTTTTTTGGTTATCACACCTTATCTCCCATACTTCTTAAAATAACTACCAACTCATAAGTGCTATTATTGAAACTAGAATTACCAATCTTTGCATTTGTATTAGCATTACTGTCTAGCGCATCTCGTTCTTTTCCGAACTTGGATGATGAACCCCCATCTCTATCCCTTGATCTAGAACCATATCTTGGGTTTTCTTATTTAGAGTGTGAATCTCGTCCTGCTGGTCCCATGTATTGTTCGTACATGTTCTTACCGGACCTTTTTTGGATTCTAGTTGTCTCGAACATGTTCTTTCATCGCCCCTTGCCCGAGTGATCATATCTTCTTCTATCCGCAACTTCGTGTTGCACCTATTTACACATCATTCTATGTTGTAGCAGGGAATTATCATAAGCTTTCCTTGAGTCTCCTCGTGGCTTCTAGGCTTTTTTATTTAAGATCCTTGCAAACTCCATGGCAACCCAATTATCAGGTACTTGCAGTAACATCATCCTTTCACGTTAAAATCTATCCACAAATCCCCTGAGTAGCTCTGTATCTACTCGTTTTATTTTTAAGATGTCTTTCATATTCTTCTTGACATTTTGAGCTCCCGAATATGCTTTTATAAATGAATCTGCAAGCTCATCAAAAGAATAAATATAGTTTTCTGATAAGAGAGAATACCATGTTAGTTCTCCTTTCGTGAATGTTTCGCCAAATATTTTGACCAACACTGACTCAATTTCTTGCTTGGTTAAATCATTGCCGTTTACGTCAGTTGGAAAAGCGGCTACATGATCTTGTGGGTTAGTTATTCCATCATACTTCAGAATATCAGGCATTTTAAACTTCTTTGGAATTGGCAAAGGTATTGCCATTGGCTTCCAAGGTTGTTGTGAATATTTATCAATATCCACTCCTTTAATCATGGGTGGCACGCCGGGTATTTTTTCTATGCGATCATTCTGCTCCTTCAACTGCTTCTGCAAAGTTAGTACTAAACTTTGCATATCAAAATTATTTGGTGTACCTGACCTTCCATCACGAGATTCACTGGGAGTTCCTCCGCTTCCTGAATTAGCAAGTCTCGGGCGTGGGTTTTCTATATAGCGGTATTGTTTGGAGGAGGAGTTGGTGGCGCAGTTGGCAATCCACTAACAAAAGCTTTAAGTACGTTGTTGACGTGTTCTACAATTAATTGATTTAATCTGTTCTCGGCGGTTTTCCCATCCCCTTGTTGATCATTCGTATGTGATGTTGATATTTGAGGTGTCCCCTCTTGGGACTGTCAAGGAGTGGTGAAAGGACTGATGGTGTCCCCCCCCCCCCCCCCCCCGTTGGTTCAGTTGGTTATTATCGTTGGCAGTTGACATGATTGTTTGACAGAAAAGTGAATTCGGAAAGTGAAAAGATTATCAGATTCTCGGTAACGAAACCAATTTGTTTAACCAAAAATATATCTTTTGATCAAAATCTAATTTCAGAAGAAAACTGGTTACTGATAACCAAGTTTTACTTCACTTTCTCTATGATTTCAAAGGAAAATAATAAGAATAACTAAGGAAATAATTGTTTGCAAATTCAAGGTAGAGAATTTCGAGAAAGTAGAAAAGTAAAGAATATATTTCAATATTGTCTCATATTTGTCTTTACAAATGAAATTTTATGCCCTTATATATAGGAATATACAATAGTAACAGTTTTCTCCCCATAATTTGGGTTAATTATAGGTATTAATGATATTGATTGCCCATTATTTTGGACATCTATAACTAACGTATTTATTGCTATAAAATGCCTTATATTTGTCCTGATTCTCCTTCCTTGTTTCCTTTTGGTTTATGTATCTTTCCTTCTTTTATTATTTATTCATTCCTTTCCAACTGTTATGCCCGGTACTGTCTTGTGGATACTTCTTCCCGTGCCTTTTCTTTCCTAACAAATAAGGTAACCATGTGCCGCTATATTATTATCCTACATGTCATACTATGCCAACAGTCTAATACTCTACGTGTAACACTTTTTTACCACCAATACAAAAATTGTTAAAGATAAAGTTGAAATTGTTTTCTAGTTAGATGCTAAGAAAAAGGATGATATAAGGACGACGAGGGAAAGCTAGCGAAAGAAGATTATTAATTTTGAGATTAAATTATTTATTCTTACAGAAGAGAATTATGTTTTAGGTTAAGTTATTTATCTTTGGCCCAATTACCATCTTTCAAATGGAGCATAACTGTTATTTTGTTCATAAAATATATCATACCAAAAATACTTATACACATAATATAAAAACTTGTCTAGCGTAAATATTAAACATAAATGTCAAAATCTATTAGATGGCAAAAGAAATACATATACATCCTATCTTGATGCGAAGTGCACGCCAACTTCCTCATTCCTTGCAATTTGAAACCTAAAAGCATATTAATTGATGATGATGGCGGCGCACTAATGTATGATTTTGGCATAATTAAACATGCATTTTAAGGAACGAGCCTAGACACAAAAAAACATACAACGATGGCACGACTGAGATTACACATTACTACTAAAAAAATTGATAGATGCCAATGAGCCCATGTTTCACATTGACAGGTTTTTTGAAGAATATTTTGGCCATTGAGGAAATACCTGTTTTATAATAGAAGTAAAAAAATTATGAGGTTATTATTTTCGCATCTGGTTAGCATCTCCTATCACAAGCTTTCTAATACTAAGGCAAAGAAGTGTCAATTAGGATCGAGAGAATTTTAGGAAATGAAGTTTGATACTTATTTTTGTAAGTGCCAGATAGTTTTCAAGTAGGATGAACTTATGTAGCAATTAAGGTACTGATTGAGTTTTTTGAGCAGTTGAATTTTCTTCTGAACTCCATGTTTCATTTATAAATATTAGTCTTAGAGTACGCGTCTTGTGCGTATATTTCATATCAATGAATATGATTTTTTAGAAATTACATAGATAGTATGCATAGAAGTGTTAGAATTATCAATAAAAATTAAAAAAAAAACTAAATTACTGGGGGAAGGGGGGATTATGAACATTAATCGCATTTATTTAACTCAATAAAAGAAGATCTCTTCTCTACAAATGCTTTTATTTGAACTTTCGTTAGGAATAGATTTAGGTTCTCACACCACTTTCTTGGTAGATTCGATCACTATAATGATAAGAGATGATTCTTGCTAATATATGTTGTCACTTTCTTTAACTCGATAGTAATTGATAATATCAGTTAGCCACACTTTCTTAATTTGATATTTATTTGTGATTACATGCAATATTTACCTGCGATAGATTTATCGACACTATAAGAAACTAAGAGACTTTATGACAATATTTTTTGAAAATGTTTTATTAAAATTTTCTTTTAAAGAAAAGCTTAAATAGCTAACATTTTCAATATTATCTACCTGAAATCTTAAAATTTTAGAAATATGAAAATAATCTTGATCTCCTAAGTATGGCTTCTATACAATTTGCTTTAATTTTTCGTCTCTTGGTATTTTTAAGTGGAAGACTTCTAATGTCAGATGGATTATTATTGTTCCAGGTGAAATAAAAGAAATTAAATTTATTTCTTGTGAAAACTAACTTCTCAACTTATAATTTATCTTATTGTGATTATATTGCTACATATTAGGATTTCCTATGTAGCTTAAATAGAAAAGATTTAGTAGTTGTATACGGCAAAATCGGAGGAACCAATTTCTCACTAATAAGGCGTCTCGAAAGATCACCTTAAAGGCTCGAGACCACGGATAGAGTACCCTCCCTCGATGTCTATCGGCACCCGACCTCGGGATAACGTTGGTCGTAACCCCAACGATCATAAGGAGTTTCCGAAGAGTGCAGCCGGGGCCGGCAAATTTTGTCAGGCTAGTCTGAAGCTAGTCTAAGCCTGCATCATGAAGTTAACCAGCTGTCTCATTCCGCTTTATTTATCATTAATGTATTTTGTACCATGTTGGGATCTCCCTTCCTATATAAGGGGGATCTTTAGCACTTTGTAACCCTCCACTGCTCCCGCTGCTCCATAAAGAAATATAGAAAAACACTCTATTTGCTCTCTCACATGCTCTCTTAATATTATTGCTTTCATTTCTTCTCTTCATATATGTTCATCATTCATTGCTTATCATTGGCCATAAAGAGAATTCATTAATTATTTCATAACTATTATCCCTACCCCGATCATCCACGATGGCTCTAGTCCGAGCCCGGGATTCGAATCGAGGCCCCAAATCGACCGGCTCGAGACCCTGAATAGCTGACCTATTGGTTTGGTTATAGCTCCCTTCCTAACTTTATTTTATCTCTAAATCTCATATACTTAATATCGGCTGCTTAACAAACTAGCATAAAAGTAGATCACGTATTTTTAGAGTCCCATCAATAAATTTAACTGCATTATCATTTTCACGATAAATATTTGGCGCCCACCATTGGATATAAAAATAATAGTGATTATTTTCTTGCTAGTTTCGTCACACAACACAAGTTATCTTTCACGCTTTTTCTTATCCAAGATCTTCGATTTCAGGTCAATATGTCTAACTCAGTAAATGAAGGCGAAAACAACAATCTCGAGGACCACGGGGAGAACAGTGTGGATGTTCCGGGTGTTGGTGTGCTACCACAAAACCCTAGAAATTTGCCTGAACCAATCCCCGTGGACGCGGTCTCTCGCTACGCCCAACATATTGATATAAGCTTGCATACCGACAGAAGCGTGCGTTAGGGAAATCCACAAAAAGCTCATAAAACCCCAACCAGGGAAGGACGTGAGGTTAGCCTTTACATTATTTTTGAAATGTTGCAGGCACAACAACTAGCTATTTCTTAGCTACAAAGTCACCAAAAAACTCCCAGCACGGTAGCACCGAGGATAGCTACCCCAGCTGAACAGGTACCAGAGAGATCAAGCAATAACGGGTCGATGGCTGATCCTGCGATCGTAAAAATGCTCGAGGACCTCACCAGGAGGATCGAGTCGGGTGAGAAGATGATAGAAGCCAATAACAAAAAGGTCAAAACTTACAACTCCAAGGTTGACAAAATTTCGGGTGCACCCCCGGTCCTGAAAGGCATGGATTCAAAGAAGTTCATACAAAGGTTGTTCCCTGAGAAAGTGGCCCCGAAACATACTCCAAAGAAGTTCAGAATGACGGAACTCCCAAAATATAATGAGACCTCATATCCCAATGAGCATGTTACTGCCTACACCTGTGCGGTAAAAAGCAACGACATAAAGGGCGACAAAATTGAGTCCGTTTTGTTAAATGAATTTGGGGAAACACTCTCGAAGGGAGCCATGATGTGGTATCACAACTTGGCTCCTAACTCCATAGACTCATTCGCTATGCTAGCAGACTCCTTCATAAAGGCACATATTGGTGCCATTGAAGTAGCAACGAGGAAATCCGATGTTTTCAAGATTAAGCAAACGGAGAACGAGATGATGCGAGAATTCGTATCTTGCTTTCAAATGGAACAGATGGACATACCACCAATCTCTGACAATTGGACAGTGCAGACCTTCACTTTAAGGCTTGAATGAATGAAGCTCGGTGGCTTCAAAACAACTGAAACAAAATTTGATCAAGTATCTAGCTATGACCTGGTCGGACGTCCACAACCGGTACCAGTCAAAAACCAGGGCAGAGGATGACCATGTGGGAGCCCCCTCGGGCTCAATAAACCTATGTAGGCTCCTGATAAAGGAGCCAAAACCAAACAAAGAAAGATACCAGCCATACGTCAACTATAGGAGGAACACCCCAAGGTGTAACCCACCGCGCAATGATCGAACGATAAACCGAGGACAGGACCCTCAAGGACTCTCCAACAGAGCCAAATTCAATTGGAACGCAGGGAGAACGGGGGAATCACACTTATCAGAATACAACTTCAACATTGATGTATCAGACATCGTGTTTGCCATCAGTAAAATCAGAGAAGCCAGGTGGCCCAGGCTGTACAATTAGACCCTTCACAAAGGAATCATAACTTAGTGTGTGAGTTTCACAACCCACACGGCTACATGACCGAGGATTGCCACCAACTCCGAGAAGAGGTATCTTGAATACTTAACAAAGGTCATCTTCGAGAACTCCATAGCGGCCGAGCCAAAAATCAGTTCCGGTAAAGGGAGGCGGCCAAGAAAAACTAAGTAAATGAGCCACAACATGTCATCCACATGACATTGGGAGGCGTTGATGCCTCGCAAGAACCCGCAATGAGAAGGAATATCCATCACTAGAGAAAAACGAATCCGGGGATATATTCCTGAGGACGCCCTCACATTCAATAAAGAGGACACCGGGACCTTGTCTAAACATCACAATGACATACTAGCAATCTCTTTCCTAGTAAATTCTTTTAAAATAAAACGTGTACTCGTGGATCCAGGTAGCTCGGCCAACATTATCAGGTTGAGGGTGATACAACAGTTTGGACTGCTTGACCAAATCGTGCCCGTTACTCGATTCCTCAACGGATTCAACATGTCAAGTGAAATAACAAAAGGAGAAATCATTCTCCCATTCACCGTGGTCGGCACGACCCAAAATGCTATATTTCATGTCATCAGAGGAGACATGAGGTACAACGCCTTGTTTGGATAGCCGTGGATACACTGCATGAGAGAAGTACCATCCACTCTCCACCAAATGATGGAATTAAAACCGTCTACGGGGAACAACATACGGCAATGGAAATGTTCGCGGTGCACGACATGGCACCGACATCAATTCCTCCGCTCGCAAAAGAGCCAAAGGTTAATCAAGACACACGTTCGATTAAACCCGACCGAATAAAGTAAAGGATCGTACCTCATCCTTATCTCGAGTAATTAGGACATATTTGTCCTCGAAGCATCACCGACGCATCCTACACTAAGGTATAACCATCTCCCTTTTCATTTCATATTTCATACTAACCCTTATGCAGGCGCCCAATCAAAGTAGTAAGACCTTTAACCCAAATCGAAGACCTTAAGGTTTAAAAGCATTTGTTGCACTCTTTTTCTTGGATCAGAGTTTTTGTCCCGGAAAGGGTTTTTACTGGCAATGTTTTTAATGAGGCAACATCTGCATGCTGCCTAAGGGAGACTCAACGAGTGTCTAAGGCTTCTTTTGCAACCTACCTCGAACACTGAGGAGCATCCCCCCAAGATCATTCGCTCAAAAAGCCAATTGACACCGAATCGGGTCCCTATAGAAAAATGATGTATCAGGCCAAATGGTCAAATGAACCGTGTTCGTATAGCCGGGTCCCCGACAGAAAAAATGTGTTATGCCAAATAATTGAATAATATTTGTAATCGAAGCATATCACACTCCAAAAGAGCTTTAGCACCTTCGCAAAAACAACTCCTCCATCAAAAACGTCCCGAATACTTGGGGATTAGCGTAAACAATTCAACACCTAAACGCACGACCTCCGGGTCAGAACTACATAATCATAAACCCTCAATAAGGAAATGCGGAAATGGCGAAACATCTCCAACATCGAAAGTACCCCGAATACTCGGGGACTAGCGTCAAAATCTCAAAAGAAAAATGCGCGACCTCAGGGTCGGGATCTCTAAAATCATAAGCCCTCGATGAGGCAATATACAGTTTTCAAAAAATGGCTCCCGAGTCAAGAAACTATTGATGACTCAGGGATTGTCGTCAAACACCACCTCCATCAACTTATCAAAACCCGAGGCCATAAGATCCCGAGACAGGCAAACTCAATCTCGTAAGACCTGCATAAGGCAGCGATCATGTTTGTAATACCTCAAGCAACGCATGAACAATACTTGTACCAAGTATCTAAAACGGTAAGACCTCAAAGACATGTAAAACTTGTAATACCTTACTAATGTCATAGACCCGATCCAAAAGTTTCGGCTATATATCGAACATGTAAGACACCTAAAAAGGCATACCCTCGAGATTGAGGTTCTTCCCCAACTGACGATGAGCCAGGAAAAAATTACTTTAAAAGTCCTTAACGAGAGGAAAATAAAGCCTACATAAATGGTCGCATCGACCAAGTGTGTAAGAGCCATTGTCGCCAGCCTAATGAACCTCGACCTAAAGTATAAGAGCCACTATCACCAGCTTGAAACCTGAAAACTTGAAGGTCAAAATGAGCTCGAGTCATAACCCGATTCGGAGACAAGACCCAAAACGGTTATCTAAATATGCCTAAGAGAAAGGTGTAAGAGCCACCATCGCCAGCCCACTTAAAAGGTCGCATCGGCCAAAAGCGTAAGAGCCATTGTCGCTAGCCATCATAAAAGGTTGCATCAACCAAAACGTAAAAGCCACTGTCGCCAGCTTAAAGTTCGGCCATTCAAAGGCCAAAGAAGCTCGAGTCGATGCCCAACTCAAAGACTCCGCCCAAAGTAGAGGCCTAATCATGCCTAAGAGAAAAAGTACGTAAGAGCCTACGGGCCAGTACAATGGGCCTCGGGGCCACATCACTACTCTAAGGATTCCTACCAACGCAAAAACCAGCTAGACTGGTCAAAATCAAGACAAAAAAGGATACGAAAGTTGTAAAGCCACAAGGTTTTCTTTCATACACATGTGAGAAAAAGAGTAATCTCCGTCTACAAACATGCTTCGAGAATGCTACATAAAGATGGAAAAATCTATGTCCCCTAGGGGCTACGGACTGTCCGCCTCATCTTCATTTTCTTCAGCATCAGGTAAAAGCAACCGAGCATCATGCTCGTATGCCCTTGCTAGTGCCAATTCCTCCGGGAGGGCAAAGCCCCTAGCACAGATCTCTTCGAGGGTCTTTCTTTGAGATCTTCACGGAGCATATTCCTCAACCCTAACTTCATGGTCTCAGATCCTTCTCAACTCAGTTTGAGCATCGGCATTGGCTTTTGAATATATCTCAATCTCCCAGTCAACCTTAGTTTGGCTCATCGCAGCTTCTTCCCGAGCATCGACGATCTCAGTCCTGATTTTCGAAAGCTTGGACTCGAGCTTCACAATCATTTATGTCTGAACCAAAACATTATCACGAGCTATGCGAAGTTGAGCTTCAAAAGTAGGAACTTTGGCCAGAGCATCCTTCCCCTCTAAAGCCTCAGCCTCCGCCAAAGCTTTCAATTCATCATGCCCATGCCTGGTCCGGCCAACTTCATCTCGAAGGAACTCCAGGGCCTCCATCTTTTTATGCAATTGAAATAAACTAAGTATTAGCCTCGGGAACCAGGAGGTAGAATGCACACTCACTAGGGATATAAAACTACCCGCTCCTTCATGTGGTTCTTGTAATTCAGGTTCCCGCCCACCTCATACTGTAAGTGTACCAACTAGCATCCTTTTCATCACAAAGGAGCCTTAGAGATCCCTCCTCTTCTAGAGCTTTCTGTATCCTGGCTCCACAATAGAGCAACCCGGACTTAAGCTTGTTGAATGCCTGTAAAAGAAAGATCGATTAGGAAGGGAAGGCGCAAAGCTGGAAAAACTTATGCCAAAACTCACCACAAAGTGAAGCCGTAGGGCTTCCTCAAAGGCTAAATGCACACCTGCCAATCCAGTCCATTCGACCTCGAAATAGCCTACTCCGGCCGAAGCACGATCGCTCGGTGTATGCTACCCCGGGTTTATAGTATCTCCCAAAATGCTATCGATGAAAAATGAAGGTCGCGACAATGGAGAAACCCACTTTCCAGAACTGGGAGCCACAGACACGACGTGCTCGGATGATGCTTCCGTTCTGAAGCACCGCTCCGCCTGACTTTGAGCGACATCGCCTTGTGAAAGCACCTCTCGTTCATTATTGCCATACTTCATCCTGGAATTTGGCAACCCCCCCCCCCCTCTGAGGGATAATGGCCTTGCCTCGAAAGGCTCTCCATTGCCTACAACAATAAGATTAATATGCGTAAAGGGGATATGTTTCTCCACTCTAAAGAAGGGAAAGGAAATAATATCACATCACTCACCATGATGTTTTGCTTCCCATTTGCCCCAGGACACAGCTCGCCACTTGCGCGCATCACATGTCGAGTGGGTTGCCAATATTCGGACCCATTTGGCAAATTAGGAATATCACCCGGTGCCCATGAAACTGCTGCAGGAAAAGAAAAGAAGGCTCGATTACGAAACCAGGATTTTGTCATATATAAAACTGAGAAATCATGAGGTGTACCACTTACGAGTGTAGTTCCATTCCTCAAGGAATGGCATGAGCTCAATGGGAATAATGTCAGCGGTACGCACCCGGACAAAGCGACTCATCCACATCCGATCTCCATCTACCTCGTCGTCAACAACAAAGAGCGTGGTCGATTGGTATCGCAAGCTCAGCAAGCCCCGATGGTGGAAGGGCCGGTACAAGCTGATAAGGTGACTAAAGTAAAGTCAAGGCCTGCCTTCTCCATGAAAAACCTCATCATTAACACTGCTCGCCAAAATATGATAGATGGATCTGCGCCAAGGTAACCTGATATTCTATGCAGAAGTCGAATACAACCCTATCAAGGGGGCCCAATGTGAAAGGATATGTGTACATATTCAAGAATTCATCAGCACGGTCTGTGATGCCCTCATCGGGGGGAAGTATCTATAATACTAACCTTTCCCCCCATCCGCAGTCTTTTCTCACTAACCCAAGATGTTCTTCTCCTATCGAAGAAGCAACCTTCAAGGCATACCCTCGTTGGTCCTGAATGCCGGAGGCAGAGCTCTTCCCTCCCTGTCAGAGGGACCCCGAAACAGCAGCCATGGCTATGATGAAATTAGAAAATGAAAGTGGGTATATGTGCAAGTGCATTAGTGCCGGAGTAGCGAAAGGCTAGCGCAGAAAAAAGGCAGATGCTTAAAGTGGTGGGATCCCCTAAAAGGCAAAAATATCCGTGTATATATATATATATATATATATATATATATGTTGGAAACACGTTCTCAAGGCTTTATACTAAAACGTGTGTTCTTATGTGTAGGTTTTGATGAATGACAAACAAGCGCAAATTGATATATGTGAAGTTCAAGTACAAGCGCACAATTGGTGGATAACGAGATTCAAGCACAAGACAAAGTTTTATAGTTTAAATGAGTCGTTCTTAATTGTGATCTTGATCCGACAACTTGACTCATGACATGGCTTCTCTCGTAAAATTATTTTTACAAAATCATGCATATTTAATTTAATGCTAAATGATTTTAAATCATGCATATTTACTTCAGTCAAAATGATTTTTAAACATGCCTCAAAAATCTGGACTAAGATAATCGATTATGTAATTGTGATAATCGATTATGTTAAGCCAAGACTGCATGACAATTGATTGTGAACTAATGACAATCGATTGTGTTAAGGCAGTGAGCATCAGGTTTTTCAAACCTGCATAACAATCGATTGTGAACCTTATGACAATCGATTGTGATGAGGCAGTGTACATCAAAGTTTTTCAAAACTAAGAATAATCGATTGTGAAGCTAATGACAAGCGATTGTGAAGAGACAGTGTCCATCAGATTTTTCAAAGTCACAAAATAATCGATTGTGAACATATGACAATCGATTGTGTTGAGGCAGTTTCTTCCAGACTTTTTCAAAGCTATTAAATAATCGATTGTGAGTATATACAATCGATTGTCACGAGGCAGTATCTAAAATGATTTTCAAAGTCTGACAAATAATCGATTGTTAACTTTGTACAATCGATTGTGAAGCTGACCGTTGTCGTAAAGTTTTCAAATACCATCAGGTAATCGATTTTTGATTTTGTACAATCGATTGTTGATATTAAAATCTGAAAAAGATTTTTTGAACGTTGCTGAATAATCGATTGTTGATTTTGTACAATCGATTGTTGAAATTAAAATCTGGAAAGGATTTTTTGAACGTTGCTGAATAATCGATTATTGATTTGGTATAATCGATTGTTTTACGTAAGATCTGGAAATGATTTTTTGAACGTTACCAATAATCGATTGTTGATCTTGGACAATCGATTGTTAAGCGTAAAATCTGGGATTGATTTTTGGAACGATTGGCAAACAATCGATTGTGGCCTCCTGACAATCGATTGTCACAGAGTAAAATCAGCAACTCTTGATTGACAATTAGACAACGGTAATGCCAAGTTTTTCAACTATAAATACAGCTTCATTTCAGTGTTTTAAACAGAACAACACACAACAACTGATCATTCTATTGCTATAAGCTTGCGTACTATTATTTATCATTTTATATTCATTTCATAAAGCTTTTGAGAGCCAAAGTCTTGTCCATAGTTGTTGTGATCTTGAGCTTACTTCTTTTACTCATATCTACTCATTAAGGAGTGTCTTGTTTGAGTGTTTAGTGTTTTGTACACTTGTAAGAGAATTGTGATTCTCTTATTGTAAGGAACTTGTGTTTCCTTGGTTGAAGTCTTGGAGTGTTGTATCTTCGAGCAAAGGTGTTGAGGCTTGTGTCCTCAAGTTGTAAAAGTTTGTTGAGCACCCGTAAGCTTGACAAGTTAGTGGAAAATCTCGAGAGAGTCTCTCGGGGACTGGACTAGCCACGTGTTGTGGTGAACCAGAATACATCGGTGCGTTCTTTCCTTTTGTTTATTTAACGCACTTATTTATTTCCTGCAAATTTTAATTTCCGCAAGTTTACGCTAAATTTTATAATAACGCTATTCACCCCCCTCTAGCGTTAAGCGTATTATCTAACAATTGGTATCAGAGCCCAATTCTCTGAAGACTTAACAGTTTGAGAGATACTTCCATGGCTTCTACTCGTGATTCTTTTGTAGGAATAGAGGAAGGACAGTGCTCCACCCGACCACCACTATTCAACGGTACAAACTATACGTACTGGAAGGAGAGGATGAAAATTTTCGTTCAAGCAAACAATTTTCATCTCTGGAAGGTGATAACAAAGGGAAATCAAATTCCAACAAAAAAGGTTGAAAACGAATGGGTTCCCAAGTCCGAAGAAGAATATGACGCGGATGATATCCGAAAGGTTCAAAATAATGCTAAAGCAATTAATATATTATATTGTGCTGTAAAAGCTGACGATTATAGGAAAATATCGTGTTGCACAACGGCAAAGGAAATGTGGGACAAGCTGGAAATTACGTACGAAGGTACGGACCAGGTAAGGGAAGCTAAAATTGATTTCCTAACCCATGCTTATGAATTATTTCACATGAAGGAAGGTGAAAAGGTGGATGAAATGTTCGAACGATTTTCAATAATCGTAAATGACCAACATGCCCTCAAGAAGACATTCACGGATAGAGAACTTGTTCGAAAAATTCTTAGAAATCTCACTCCGGCATGGTGATCAAAGGCCGACGCAATTCAAGAATCCATAGGCGTCTCAAATGTCACAATCGACGCATTAAGAGGTAACCTTAAGACTTATGAATCTACAATACTTAACCCTCTTGTTGATGATCAAAGGAGGCAAAGAATAGCGCTTAAGGCAAGCACAAGCCAACCTCAAGTTGATAAGGATGGAGACAACGAGTTTGGACTCGTTATCAAAAGATTTCAAAAGTTCATGCGAAAGGAGTATGAACAAAAGGGCAAAAAGCAAGGCGAGCAAATAAAGTGCTATGAATGCGGTGAAACCGGGCACATCAAATCAAATTGCCCAAACATCAAAAAGGAGAAGAAACCTTTTCAGAAGCAACGTGCATACATTTCTTGGGGAGGAGACTCCGGAGATGAGTCAAGCGAAGAAGAAGAAGACGAAGCCGCAAACCTTTGTCTTATGGCGCAAGAAGACGAGCAAGATGAGGTATGTCAAATCTCTTCTAAAAACTTCTTCACTGTTGAAGAAATGCGAACTGCTTTTGATGAGCTATATACTGAATTTATTAAAGCTTCAAAAACTGTCAAGAGCATAAAAGAAAATGCTTCTCTAAAAGAAAAAGATTTTCAAAAACAGCTTTCTTTGAAAGAAAAGGAGTTAGAAAAACTGGTTTTAGAAAATGAGAAGCTGAAAGAGGAAAACAAGTTTTTCGGAAAAAGAAGCGCCGACAAGCCCGAAAGTTCTAGTAAAAATTGCTCTTCTTGCATGCATCTCGAAAATGAGGTAGATAGACTTATAGGTACCTTAGATAAGTTTAATTCTTCCCACAAAAATTTGAATAAGGTCCTTGTTAATTTGAAATCAACCAAGCATGGCATAGGCTTTAAGAATGAGCCTAAAGAAAAGGTTGACGCCAAACCCCAACAACCTAAGGCTCAACCTAGGACTAATAATAAAAATGCTTATCCTAGAAATATCAATCCTAGAACCAATGTGCATGCTAGACTAAATGTTGAACATTTTAGAAGACCTAGCAATGACTTACCACCTAGAAATAACTACCCTAGAAATGATGCATATTATAGGCCAAATACTAGAAGGAATTTTGAACCCTTCAGAGCACCTAGAAATGATTTCCAACGTAGAAATAATTATTCTAGAAATGTTGCTCATAGTAGGAGAAATGATGTTCATAAAGCGCGCAATAGTCATAATGCTGAAAATAGAGTAAACCATTTTCATCCGTCAAGTTACTACGAACCTAGAAGGATGCATAACCCCAACGTGACTTGTCAGTATATTAGACGTATTGGTCATATTGCTCCTGCATGTTTTACACGACATAGACATATCACTCAATCGCATCATTATAATATGCCTAACCCCCAAGGACCCAAAATGGCATGGGTACCAAAAGATCATTAATCTGTTTTACAGGTGTGCTTGAAAGGCTACAGTATTGTAGTAGATGCACCGAGCATGACACCTCATTGCATCAAGAGGAAATTTCGGTTAGTTATCCTTTTTGACAAAAACCAAAGTGTTGATATGTGCTAGCAACCAATATTAACTTATTTGTTGTTAATTTGGTTCCCTTATTGTTGAATCTTTGATAAGCTTAGTCGTAATAGTTGATGTGCGTTAACAATTGAGATATCCTTGTCAACAATCAATACCAATTAGCTTTGTTGATTCATATGTTGAAAACGTGTTAAATGACAATTTGTGTCAATTAGTTTACTTGTTAGTTATCTGCTTTTAAAAGATCAAAACTGTTGATATGTATTAAAAGTTAGCTTGATAAAATCATTTCATTCATGATTCGATAATTGCTATCTGTGGTTTAAATAACTATTAGTATACTGTGTGATGTGTATTATCTATTAGCATATTCTTCAAAAAGTTTTCACTCACGTTTTTTATGAATGCTATCCTCAGCTTTGAAAAATAATTGAGATGTCTCATGTTTCTAACAATTGACAAAAATCCTTCTGTTAAAAATCGTCTCTTGATGAACACATCCTTTGGTCTGGATAATGGTTGGTATGTTCTTCAAAATTCGATGTATGGTTGATCTGTTATCAGTCAACACTCGTTTGTAATATGCTTTACTAAAAATAACAATTTGTATCACTGTTAATAAAATAACTTTTGGTACACTTGTTATGTCATCCAACAAATGGGTTTATCATTGTTTTATAATAATTGGTATATCTATGTCTTGTTGGTATGTCTTGATAAATTTCTGATTAAGGGGAAATAGATTGCATGAAGTTTACTATCTTTTTGATGACAAAATTTCAAAACAACTCTCTATATTGGCAATGTTATTTTCTTTAAACTCTCATGCCACTAATATCTTGCATTCCAAATCTTGTGGAAAAGGATATCTTAGAAAATATTTGTATTACTTTGGAGCAACTAATAAGTGTCATGCAAGGAATCTGTAAATGGCATTTGAGATATCATTGATAGACAAGCTTAATTTCTTCTTGGAGCTGCAAATTAAGCAAATGAAAGAGGGAACTTTCATTTGTCATCTAAATGTCGCAAGGAGTTGCCAAATCAATTCGAAAAGAGCAACACCAAACCAATGGTCACTTCAATGAATTTAGATGACCATCTTGACATAAATGTGAAAGGTAAGACGAGCAATACCAAGAACTACACAGGTATGATCGTTCCTCACTTTACATTATTGCTAGTAGACTTGATAAAATATTTGGCGTTTAATGTCGTGCTAAATATAAATCATGTCCAAATGAAGTATTGAATGCGGGTAAACGTTGATCTAAATGCATACATTTTAGGTTGCATTTATATTTTAATTACTGACTTGAGCGTCGGAGACGTTTAATTGTATTTTGCAGGTATCACCCTAAAGGTAGGGGGAATTATTAAGTTTTGGCACAGAACAATCGATTTTTCCAAGCAAATAATCGATTATCTTACTGTGCAGAAAATCGATTAGCAGTATCACTAAATTGTTTATGGTTTATGTTTATTATGCAGTTTTGTTAAATAATTGATTCTTTAACTGCAAAATCGATTTCGGTCTCAGCCTTTCAGCAATGCTTTTCCAAAACAATCGATTGTTTCAAAATATAATCGATTATTCTCAAAATCAGAAAATTTATATGCTCACTGTAACATAACAATCGATTACCATATTTTGACAATCGATTATTTCATGTCAGTAATTCAAAATTTTTACCGTTTGGTTCTGCAATCGATTTGTGTCTGTTCCGAGATTCAGTCAAACCTTAATGACAATCGATTATCTCATTCCAACAATCGATTGTCTAACGGTCAGTAAGATTTATTTTTACCTTTTCAGACTGTTTCAGCTTTCAATTTTCTGCAGATTTCTTCCATTAATGAAATGCCTTTCTCCCCTCTATAAATAGGCTCCATATATGTTCATTTTTATTCACTCAAGCATCAATTTTAGCTCTCAAACTATCAAAACTCTTTCAAGACTCTTGCAAATTCCAGCAACACTTAGTAAAAATGTCGGGCCGTCACTCCAAACGTTCCCATTCTGCTAGGCATGGTGCATCCTCCTCTGCTGCTCCAAACTATCCTTACCAAGATGGTTCCGTTCTATATTTTAATTCTGACATCGAGCTTACTCGATTTTTAACAAAATTTGAAAAGCGCGACACTCTTCCTCCCCGCTTTTCAACCAACAAGTATCTTGAATCTTATGGCCCTGCTGCAAATATACTCAAAAACTGTCAACTTCTTGACTTCTTACTTCTTACCCATCCTTACATCAATACTACTTTAATTCAAGCATTTTACTCCAACCTTCATGAGGATGATGACGGTGATCTTGTGACAAATATAAACGGTGTTCAAATTCTTATCTCCGATGAAAACCTCCATACCATTGCCCGTTTTCCTAGTAATGGTGAAGACATTTTTCGGTACATCGGAGAGGCCGGAGCCCTTTTTGATGAAACAGCCCTCCTACATCAAACCGGTCTTACTTCTTATGATCCAAATCTTTCTTCCCGTCGTCCTACAATTACGGGAATGGATCCCAATTATCGGTTGATTTTCTATTTCATCACCCGAGTCCTCAAGCCTCGTAAGCATAACCATACTACCATTTCCCAAGAGGACACCAAGCTCATGCATGCCATAATAACCGGAGCTAACATCAATTGGTGTCGGTTCGTCAAGATTCACATGCGTGACGCTATCGGAGATGATAGGCCTCTTCCTTATGCTCTCCTCATCATGAACTTTCTTGAAGCCTCCGGATTCATCACTTCCAACGGTCCTCTCAAAAAGAGTACCAAGAAGTGGGAAATTTCATAATCCTCCTTTCATCATGACGGTGATCATACAGCGCCTGCTCCTCCTCCAACCCGTCGAACTCGTCCAGCTCAAGAGCCTACCCTCCAATCAATTTCTGACCAAATTGCTTCATTGACCTCTTCTCTTGGTCAATTAACTCATGAGATCCATGGATATTTTGACCATGTTCATTATCCTTATGCGGGTCTTGTTCCATATGAAGCAGCGCCGGATGATGAGGCAGGAGATGATGGAAATGAATAATTTCTTTGTTTGTTGTTTTTAAGTTTGTTTTTATATGTTGCATTGTCTTCCCTGTTACTGTAATCTTCTTTCCAATAAATAAACAAGTTTTATTTACATCTTTGGCATCTTCTTTTTGCTAATGGCAAAAGGGGGAAGATAACGGGTATGCACTCTCAATATTTATAAGCTTAAATTGAGGGGGAATTCATATATTGAGGGGGAACTAATCGCATACTTATTGCATATCTTTACTTGTCTTGAATCGTCATTATAAATTGTTTAAGTTGCATATCCTGCTTAAAGTTTGACATTATCAAAAAGGGGGAAATTGTTGGAAACACGTTCTCAAGGCTTTATACTAAAACATGTGTTCTTATGTGTAGGTTTTGATGAATGACAAACAAGCGCAAATTGATATATGCGAAGTTCAAGTACAAGGGCACAATTGGTGGATAACGAGATTCAAGCACAAGACAAAGTTTTATAGTTTAAATGAGTCGTTCTTAATTGTGATCTTGATCCGACAACTTGACTCATGACATGGCTTCTCTCGTAAAATTATTTTTACAAAATCATGCATATTTAATTTAATGCTAAATGATTTTAAATCATGCATATTTACTTCAGTCAAAATGATTTTTAAACATGCCTCTAAAATCTGGACTAAGATAATCGATTATGTAATTATGATAATCGATTATGTTAAGCCAAGACTGCATGACAATCGATTGTGAACTAATGACAATCGATTGTGTTAAGGCAGTGAGCATCAGGTTTTTCAAACCTGCATAACAATCGATTGTGAACCTTATGACAATCGATTGTGATGAGGCAGTGTACATCAAAGTTTTTCAAAACTAAGAATAATCGATTGTGAAGCTAATAGAATTGATGGCTTTAGCCATGATAGAATTGATGGCTTTAGCCATGATAAACTTGACAGCCTTAGCCATGTAGGCGACTTCGATTGTCGTCGACTCGTTTACTTACCGTAGTTGAATCTAGGTCGACAGTTGGCGGTGATGGCCTTAGCCATAATAGAATTGATGGCTTTAGCCTTTCATCCATTTTAGAGGTGGTCGTAGCCTTTCACACATTGGAGTTGGTCGTAGCCTTTTATACATTGGAGATGGACATAGCCTTTCATACATTGGAGATGGCTATAGTCCTTCATACACTGGAGATGGTCGTAGCCTTTCATACATTGAAGATGGATGTAGCCTTTTACACATTAAAGATGGTCATAGCCTTTCATATATTGGAGATTGTGGTAGCCTTTCATTCATTGAAGATGGCTGTAGCCCTTCATATATTGAAGATGAAGCTAGTTCAGTCCCTTTATCATGTCGGCCTGGGGGTCGTAAGGAGAGGTTGATATGATAAACTTATTCCGCAAATATCTCCAAGTGTCCCCTCTGCCGCCTCGTTAAAAATCTCCCCAAGAAAACCCAAATGGGACAAAACACGGGTAAGGGAAAAAGATTAAGACTTGGGAGACGCCTTTCAGAAGTGGAAATACTTGACGTGAGCAACCTTCCAGTTGTTTTGGAGCGTTTTCCCTTCCACTATTTCCAACTGGAATGCGCCTTTACTGGCTAATGTTGTGATTTTGTAAGGTCCTTCCCAGTTGGTGCCCAGTTTCCCTTCACTTGGGTCTTTGGATGCTAATGTCTTGGCTTTGAGGATGTAATATCCCACCTTGAGTGGTTTTATTTTGGCCCTCTTGTTGTAGTATCTTTCGACTTGTTGTTTTTGGGCCACCATTCTGATATGGACCATTTCTCTTTTTCCTCGGCTTCGTCGAGGTCTTAGAGCATTTTGTGTCATTTTTTGTTCCACTGGTGTCTGAATATCTTAGGCTTGGTTTTCCGACCTCGACGGATACGACCGCGTCTCATTCCGTAGACCAGCGAGTATGGTGTTTCACCCGTGCTGGATTTGGGTATGGTCCTATGTGCCCACAACACTTTAGGTAGCAGCTCGGGCCATAGCCCTTTGGCATCCTCGAGTTTCTTCTTCAGTATGTTTAATATTATTTTGTTGGAAGATTCCTCTTGGACATTGGCGGCGGGGTGATATGGCGTGGAAAGTATCCTCTTGATGCGCCATTTCTCGAAGAATTCGGTCATTTTTTGATCGATGAAGCATCGTCTGTTGTCACAACTGATTTCTTTGGGGATGCCGAAGCAGCATATAATATTTTTCCATATGAAGGCGATCACCTCCTATTCGCGTATTTGTGCATACGCACATGCTTCTACCCACTTAGAAAAATAGTCAGTTAAAACTAATAAAAATCGTACCTTTCCCCGTCCTGCGGGTAGAGGGCTGACTATGTCCATTCCCTATTTGATGAACGGCCATGGGGAGGTGCCTGAATGGAGGGGCTCTCTTGGTTGGTGTATCATGGAGGCATATTTTGTCACTGTTCACATCGGTGAATGTATTTTGTTGCCTCCTTCTGCATGGTGGGTCAGTAGTAGCCGGCCCGTATGACATCGTACGATGGCGCAATTGCCTGTATGGGCACCACAATGGCCCTCGTGTACTTCTTCGAGTACCAGCCTCGTTTGGTGCGGCCCTAGGCACTTGGCCAAGGGTCCGCCAAACATTCTTTTGTAGAGGTCATTATTTATTAAGCAGTACCGAGCGGCTTGCGTGCGGAGTTCCTTTTCCTCTTTTTTGTCGGGTGGTAGCATTCCGTCCTGTAGATAGGATACAAACTGGTTGTCCCAGTCCCAAGTAAAATTTAAAGAGAATAACTCAGTATGATCAATGGCGGAGTGGAGGAGGGTGGCTACGCTTTCTTTGTTGAAGTTTTTAGTAGATGTAGCTAGTTTTGCTAAATCGTCTGCTTTGATATTTCGCGCCCTTGGGATCTATTCCAAGCAGCATTCGTCGAACTCATCTATTAACCTGAACATTTCTGACTGGTATTTTTGCAGTCTCTATTCTTTGATCTGGTAAGTCCCTATGACTTGGTTTACTACAAGTTGGGAATTGCAGTGGAGGATGAGTCGGTGGGCCCCATATTTGATGGCTAGTTTCATGCCTGCAATAATGGCCTCATATTCGGCCTCATTGTTAGTCATTTCAGGGCATCATATGGACTGACAAATTGTTTCGCCCGTGGGGACCTCGAGGACGACTCCCAGTCCCGATCCCAATGCATTGGCGGCGCCCATCAGTGTAGAGGACCAACAGGTCATTATTGGTAGAGGCACGTTGTGCCTCAAGTTCTACTTTTGGCAGGATTTCTGCGCTAAAGTCGGCTATAAAATCGGCCAACACTTACGACTTAATGGCAGTTCTTGGAAGATATGAGATGACGTCCTCGCTGAGCTCAATGGCCTATCTTGCGAGCCGGCCTGATAATTCAGGCTTGTGTAAGACGCTTCTTAATGGGAAGGTCGTTACCATTTTTGTGGGGTGGCACTGAAAGTAGGGTCGTAACTTTCGTGAATCTACGACCAGTGCTAATGCCAATATCTAGAGGTGTGGGTACCGAGTTTCGACGTCCACTAAGGTTTTGCTAATGTAATAGATAGGGGATTGTGTACCTTTGTTCTCGCGAACTAGGACGACGCTGACAGCGACCACCGATACGGCCAGATACACCAGTAGGGGCTCGCCTGGGCTCGCTTAGACCAGCAAGGGTGGCGAAGACAAGTATGCTTTCAAATTTCTCAAGGATTTGACTCATTCCTCGTCCCAGTGTAGTCCTTGATCTTTCTTCAATACGTTGAAAAATTTATGGCACTTATCGGATGTCCGTGAGATAAATCTGGATAGGGCGGCTATACGCCCCGTCAGCTTCTGTACCTGTTTCTTGCTACTTAGCACCTCAGGTATTGCGTCTATCACCTTGATCTGGTCTGGGTTAATCTTGATGCCTCGTTGCGATACGAGGAATCCTAAGAATTTTCCTGAGGTTACACCGAAAGCGCATTTCTCGGGGTTCAACTTTATCCTGTACCTTCTCAGTATCTCGAAGACCTCTTTTAGGTGGCCAATATAGTCCTCTTTCTTTGCCGATTTTACTAGCATATCGTCGATGTAGACTTCTATGGTCTTACCGAGTTGTTCTTTGAACATTCTAGTGACCAGCCTTTGATACGTGGCTCCTGCATTCTTGAGCCCTAAGAGCATTACCTTGTAGCAGTATGTCCCCTGGTGGGTGATGAGAGTTGTTTTTTTGGGTCCTCTTCGGCCATCATGATTTGGTTGTATCCAGAGTACGCATATAGGAAACTTAGCAGCTCATGCCTTGCGGTCGCATCTATTAGCTGGTCAATGTAGGGCAATGGGAAGGAATCTTTTGGGCATGGCTAGTTCAGGTCGGTGAAGTCTACATACATTCTCCACTTCCCATTCTTCTTCTTAACCATGACGACATTAGCGACCCATTGGGGGTACTTTGATTTTGTGATGGAGCCATTGGCCAAAAATTTGTCCACTTCCTCGCTGATCGCTTTCGTTGGAGCCATTGGCCAAAAGTTTGTGAGTGGAAATTTCTTGTGGGATCCCCGGAATATCTGAATGGGAAAAAGAAAACAGGTCTATATGGTTAGATAAAAATTCACGATACTTACTTGGATTTGAGAGGTCGTGCCAGATGTAAGCTTTCTTTGTAGGGCCGTTGTTGTCTAGTTAGACTGGGTCGAGATCTTCAACTGTAGCCTTACAGTCTTCTATAACATCAGGGTCTTTAATGGCGTTCTCTGTCGGGTAGACCTTAGTCCCGACATAGTTGATTTCTATGCGTCTGCGCTCGCCCATTTAAACTGTTTGGTGTGGGCGCATTCTTGAGCTATTTTATAGCATTCCTGAGCAGTGTGAGGCTCGCCTCAAATGCTGAATACTCCCTACGGGGTGGGAAATTTAATCATTTGGCAAAAGCTCGACATGACCGCTCTCATGGCGTGTATCCACGGTCGTCTGATAATGGCTTTGTATGTTGTTTCCTGGTTCATCACGTGGAAAGCTGTTTCCAGCGTGACCCTGCTACCAGGACGGGTAGTGATATCTCCCTAGAGGTTCTTTCTACTGCATTATTGAAACCAGTTAGTGTTATGCAGAGCAATATTATCTTATCCTCGAGTCCCATTAGTACGAGGACTCTCGGGTGGATAATATTGGCGCCGCTATCGTCATTGACCATAATTCATTTAACATCCGTATCTGCGATACGTAAAGTGATAACTAAATCATCGTAATGAGGGAAAGACAAGCCGTCAGCATCGGACTTATCGAAGGTGATACTATCTTCGAGGTTGCCATATCGTTCGTGGGAGATAGTTCGCTTCAGCTTGTGTGTAGTAGTGAACTTGATGTGGTTGATCACCGAGTCATCATCGTTTCCAATGATCATATTGATCGTGCGTGTTGGTGAGGGCGGCTTTGGTGGCCCATGGTGTTGGCCCCGTCCACGTGCATAGTTGATTTTTCCTATGTCACTGAGTAACTCTCTCAGGAACCCTTGGTTCAACATCCTGACCACCTCTTACCGTAGACCTATATAATCTTCGATTTTGTGCCCTCGCTCCTAGTGGAACTCGCACAAGGCATTTGATTTTCTGGTGACGGGGTCCGACTTCATCTTTGTCGTCCATTGCACCTTATTGCCCAGCTTCTCAAGTGCGTACACTATCTCCCAAGGGGATACACAAAAATTATGGGCAGATAATATAGGGGGCATACCTCTATCGTTTCATAGTGGAGCGACACGTCGCTGTAGGGCGTCTGCGTGCCTAGGTGGCGGTGGGTAAGAGGATCTGATGTAGGGTTGGTGTCTCTCCCGATTGGAAAGTGGGACTTGTTCCAGTCGTCCTTTATTGCGTCGGTCCCTCCTGATTTCTAGATGTATTGTCGTTAATCATTGTGTCGGTCCGTTGAGGTCGTCCTCATCTGCACGTACCTCAGCGCAATAGGTATTATGGATCTCTTCCCATGTGGTGAGCGGGTATTTCATGAGGCGACTTAGTAGTTTCTTGGTTGCCCTTGAGTCATCCCTACTTAACTCGTTTTGGAAACAAACGACCGACATGCCTTCCAAAACGTTTGGTAGGCTCATCCGTACTCTGTTAAACCTGGCTAGGAAGTCCCTGAGTCCTTCCCCTGCAGTTGCCGAATATCGAATATGTCGTTGACCCTCGCTTCTGCTTTCTTTGCTCCTACATGGGCGGTAACAAACTTGTCCGACATTTCCTCGAACATGGAAATGATTTTGGCCGGTAGCTGGAATACCAGGTCAGTACGCCTCCTGTTAGTGTTTCGCCGAACTTCTTCAGCAGCACGGACGGTACCTGTTCTTCTGATAGGTCGTTACTTTTTACAGCAGTGACGTAGTGGATCAAGTGGTCCTCAGGGTCAGTAGTTCCGTCATACACTCTCAAATAAGGCGGCATTTTGAAAGTTTTTGGAATGGAGTACGGTGTAGCCTCTTCCATGTAGGGTTGTTCAACAAACCTCCCCACGTCACGCTTTGGCAACAGTTTGGGGGCACCAGGGATCTTGTCCACCCTCTCCTTGAGTTCCTTCATCTGGTCACAGAGTGACCTATTTTCGTTTTCCATTTCCTCCATCTTCTCGAGGATGGTTATGAGCGTGCCACCGTTGGCCCGAGTATCAAGGAGCGTGTTGTTTGCTCGTGTGATCTCAGGTTCACCTTGGGCTCCAGCAAGATTTGCGGTCAGCCTGCATCTAACATTGTTTTGGGGTGACTTATCAACCAAGCTGCTTAGAGTGCTCGTTAACCACTCTTTCAGTAGTTTCCTCACCTCTGGGGGTGCTTCTTCAGATGCGGATGTAGAAGCCCCTTTTTCCCGAAGATCGTTAGATCGTCGGGTGGTGGAGGTGGGATTTCTCCGCTGTTGGTTGTGGTAGGGGTTGCAATCAAAACACCCCCTTCGCCGGCTTCGTTGAGAGGACCGATGATATTGGTTGCAACATCAGCTATTGTTTTCATTCTTGTGTTGTTGACAGCCATCTTTCGTTTTTGTGTTGTAGAGAATGGTTTTCGATGGTTCTCTAGGTGCAAACTATAGTTTTGATTCTCGAAATCCCCACAGACGGCGCCAAATTATAATTTTATAAGCTTAAAAACAATCGAAAATATATAAGGGTAAATCGTAATCAAATATAATAAGCCCAAGAGATGATTATTGTTCCAAAATGTTAGTGGATCTGAAAGTGTGTAGGAAAATTGACTTAGCTTAAGAGAGAAGCAATGTTGGAAACCAAGAAAGAGATAGAGATAGAAGTCATATTACCCGATAATAATCATGATCCCTATTACAATGTGAAGGTCTCCTTTATATAGTAGGAGACCTTCCTCGAAATAATCAAAAAGTACAAAAGTTGGTGGCTTCCACTCAGTGAAAAAGTTATGCACTAAACGATGTCACTTCTTCTTAACCAACTTGGGTCGCGCCCTCAATTGGGTCGCCCTTATTATAGAGGACGTGCCCCTTGGTGTGGGGGTGTTATGAGCCAAATATAACCCTATAAAAAACAAATACGGTATGCCATGTATTTTTCATTATGTGTGTCGGTGTTTCGTAATGAATTTGGAAGGGTTCGTATATTATTTTGAATCCTAAAAGTTAAACCTTGTTTTCTGGAATTAGTATTTAATTGCTGCCTTTTATAACAAAGAGTTTTGAATTGTTCTTGAAGTACTACTCAATTTAAAGTATTAGATTGTTAATTTGGAGGAATTGCCAAGTGAGATTTTCACACGAAAAGAAACAAACACTTTGGTCTTGAGCTCTGTAATATAACATATGTGATCGTTGAAATCTTCGGAAGTTCTTATAATATTTAGTTTAATTATAAAAATTATTTGAGGATATATAGGTATCCTGTCTATACTTTGTATCTTCGCTTTGAAATAAATCAATATTCTAGTGAAAGTTTAATGATAAAGGTTTATCATTGTAAGATGTCAATTTTGAAATTTTCTTTTGTATTATGTATTTAGGAGTGGCCATAGCATTCCGAATACCTAATATAAAAGAAATTGAGTTTATTAATCACATCATGTTTAGTGATTAAATGTTTTATGGCATCTATTTAGTCTAGTTATTTTATTAAAATGGTAATTCGGCCCTACAGGGAGGTAACCATTTGGTGAGATTAATTGGAATGAGATAGTAAACTATTAAGTTAAATTATTTTATGCCCACATGTATGGATAAATTTTTATGTATTTTGATTTACTAGTCTAACAAAGTTAGTAAATTCTATGCATGGGTTGCAACCTCTGCCCACAGGAAGGTCTAGAATTTACTATGAATCGGTATTTTACGCGATTCACCTTTGATGGATTGTACTTCATAGCTTATGTATGTTTATCCTTATTTTGCAGTCTTTACCGCTTTTCCTACTGCTATTTTTAATGAGAATGCTCGAATTCTAATGGTTTTTAGTGACAATTATGTTGAATGGAAGGAGAAAGTCCTTACTTTAGGGTGCTCGGATTTAGACCTGGCACTCTGTATGGATGAACCACCTATTCCCTGGAATCAAGTACGCCAGTTGCTAAGGCTAATTATGAGCGGTGGAAGCGATCTAATCGCTTAAGTTTAATGCTCATAAAAAGCTCACATACGCCAAAGCATTAGGGGTTTTATCCCTAATAACGATAAGGTCAAAGCTTACATGAAGGCAATTGATGAACAATTCGTAAGCTCTGACAAGGCATTGGCTAGCACCCTTATGAAGAGGCTCTCAAGTATGACTTTCAACAGAAGTCGTACAGTGCGTGAGCACATTATAGAGATGAGAGACATTACTTCTAATCTCAAGTCCCTTGAGGTGGATATGTCCGAACCATTTCCTGTGCATTTCATTCTCAACTCCCTTCTTGCGAAATATGGTCCGTTAAAGATTTCTTACAATACACATAAGGATAAATGGTCAATGAACTTTTGACCATATGTGTTCAAGAAGAAGAAAAGTTGAAGCATGAGATACCTGAAAGTGTTAATATGGTGACTCCTGGTAAGATAAATGCAAAGAAGGGCAAAAGTGTTCCCACAAAAAAAAGTACCTTTGACAAAGATGCTTTTCGTTTCTGTAAGAAAAAGGGACACTAGAAGAAGGATTGCCTGAAATACAAGAAATTGCTTAAGAAGAAAGGTAATTTTACCTTTGTATGTTATGAATTTAACTTTACTAAAGTTTGTGATAATACATGGTGGATTGATTCTGGTGCTACAATTCACATTGCCAAAATCATGCAGGGCTTTCTAACTCAGAGGAAGCCGATAGAAAGTGAACAATATATCTATTCTAGCAATAAGACGCGTTCACGGGTGGAAGGCGTGGGGACTTATATGCTCATTTTGAAGGATAGTTTTTACTTAGATTTAGAAAATACTTTTTATGTTCCAGAATATTCTATAAATTTAATTTCTCTTTCAATACTATCGGTTAGTGGATATGATTTGAATTTTCATCATCCTTCTGCGAAACTTCTGAAAGATAATAAAGTTATTGGTTTTGGAAATTTGAATGGAAATTTATATAAACTTGAGCTAGACCCCACATTTGAATACAATGGTTTAAATTTGCATGATAAAGAAATTAGCACTAAGCGATGTATTATCAATGAGAACTCAACTAGTCTTCGGCACAAGAGATTGGGACACATCTCCATTGATAGAGTCAAAAGGTTGGTTAATGATGGAGTTCTAAAAGCTCTTGATTTTTCTGACTTTGGGACTTGTATGGACTGCATAAAGGGTAAGAAGACTAACAAATCAACTAAAGGTGCCGAAAGGAGTTTTCAATTACTTGAGATCATACATACAGACATATGTGGACCTTTTCCTACCCCTTGCTTGAATGGTGAGAGATATTTCATCTCATTTATTGATGGCTATTATATATGTATCTCTATTTTCTATTTAATAAATCATAAGCACTTGATACTTTTAGAGTTTACAAAACAGAAGTATAGAAACAAACTGGTGCTCAGGTCAAAATTGCAAGATCTGATAGGGGTGGAGAATATTATGGCAGGTACACAGATAAGGGACAAGTTAAGGATCCATTTGCTGAATTCCTTGAAAGTGAAAGTATAATTGCTCAATATACCATGCCAGGAATACCACAACAAAATGGTGTGGCAGAAAGAAGGAAATGGACATTAATAGACATGGTAAAAAGCATGATTAGCAAATCAAGTTTACCTTTATCATTATGCAGTGAAGCCTCGCTGTGTATATTTTAAATAGGGTTCCATCCAAGGCTATCCTAAAAACACCTTTTGAGTTATGAAAAGTATGGAAACCTATTTTAGATCATTTACACGTTTGGGGATATCCAACTGAAGTGAGGTTTTATAACCCACAACTAAAGAAGTTGGATGAAAGAACAATAAGCGGTTATTTTATAGGCTATGTGATTAACTCTAGGGGATTTAGGTTTTATTGTCCTTCTTATTCTCCTAAAAGTTTTGAAGCTAGAAACGCTAAATTTCTTGAGGAGCATGAAGAGAGTGGGAGCGGTCTGACTCAAAAGGTGGAATTGGAAGAAATAAGGGAACCACCTGTGGTACCTTTTATATATTGGGAACTTGAATGTTGCTCAGAAAAATTCTCATGAATTATCTGAACAACAATAAGTTGAAGAGCCATCACCACTTGAGGAGCCACATGAAGATCAACCTGCTTTACCTGAACCCACTGAAGAAGTGTCTGAACTAGTTGGAGTGAGAAGATCCTCAAGAATTCAAAAATCAGCAATTTCTAACGACTCTGTTGTATATCTCCAAGAGTCTGAGTATGATATTGGACTAAAAAATTATCCGTGCTCGTTTTCACAAACCATGAGTGGAGAAAACTCCACACTTTGGTATGATGCCATGCAAGAAGAGTTAAAATCTATGGCTAAAAATAAAGTCTGGGATCTCGTCGAATTACCAAAGGGATCCTCTCCCATAGGTTCCAAGTGGGTCTTTAAGACTAAAAGAGACTCATCTGGTAATATTAAACGATATAAAGCAAGATGATATAAAGCCAGACTTGTAGCCATGGGTTTTACTCAAAGGGAAGGTATTGATTATCATGAAACCTTCTCTCCAGTATCAAAGAAGGATTCATTGAGAATAATCATGGCATTAGTAGCTCATTTTGATCTAGAGTTACATCAAATAGATGTGAAAACAGCTTTCATAAATGGAGATCTTGAAGAGGAGGTATACATACGTCAACCTGAAGGATTTTGTGATAAGGACAAAAGTCACCTTGTTTCAAGTTGAATAAATCCATTTATGGGCTAAACAGGCTTCCCGCCAATGGTATATAAAATTTCATAATGTTGTTTCTTCATTTAGATTTATGGAGAACATCATTGATCAGTGTATATACCATAAGATAAGTGGGAGTAAATATATTTTCAAGTCCTATATGTGGATGATATTTTGCTTGCAAGTAGTGACTTGGGATTGTTGCACTAGACTAAATTGTTCCTTATCCAGAATTTTGAGATGAAGGATATGGGTGAAGCCTTTTATGTCATTGGAATAGAGATTCACAGAGAGAGATCCCAAAGATTACTTGGACTGTCTCAAAAGGCCTACATTGAAAGAATTCTGGAAAGATTCGGGATGAAAAGCTGTTCACCTATAGCAGAACCTATAATTAAAGGAGACAAATTCTCATTGAATCAATATCCACAAAATGCATTGGAAAAGGAGCAAATGAAAGACATTCCCTATGTTTCGCTTGTTGGGAGCCTTATGTATGCACAGGTTTGTACTAGACCTGATATTGCTTTTGCGGTAGGAATGCTTGGCAGATATCAAAGTAACCCTGGTCTTGACCATTGGAAAGCTGGTAAAAGGGTCTTGAGATATTTGCAAGGAACCAAGGATTTTAAGCTCACATACAAATATTTTGACTCATTTGAGGTGATTGGATATTCAGACTCTGATCTAGGTGGATGCAAAGACACTGGTAAATCTACTTCATGATACATTTTCCTTCTTGCTTGAGGTGATGTGTCTTGGAGAAGTGTCAAGCAGAAAATTGTTGTAACATCCACAATGGAAGCCGAATTTATAGCATGCTATGAAGCTATATCACATGCGTTATGGTTGACAAAATTTATTTCCGGCTTTAGGATTGTCGATTTCATTTCAAGGCCATTGAGAATCTTTTGTGACAATTCAGCTATAGTTTTCTTTTCTAAGAATAATAAAAGTGGCAGCCGAAGCAAGCACATCGATGTAAAATACTTGATGATTAGAGACTATGTGAAGAAGCAAGATGTGAATTTTGAGCATATTAGTACTACTTTGATGATTGTTGATCCTATGGCTAAAGGTCTGCCAGCTAATATTTTTAAGGATCATGTAACCCATATGGGGCTTAGTAGCTCAATTTAGTCTTGCTTTGCTCTCCAACAATTTGTCTATACACTGTGTTTAATTTCATATACATGACAGTACACACTTTTGTTTTTTCATGATTTATTTGTGATCACTGGATCAATAAAGTGGGACTCTGAATGACTTATATTAAGTTCATTCATAAAGTTGTTAGACACTTTATTAGAATATATTGTGCACTGTAATACATGGAAGGAAGTGTTTGTTTAAAAGTATGACCGCCATAATTCATGTAATAATACATTCTAGTTAAAGTGATTGTCGCATAAATTTTAGTTGAGTGATAAAGTTTATGATCATATTATATGTTTATCTCTCATAAAGTATTATCTGAATTTTAAATATGTGGGCCAAGTGGGATAATGAAAGAAATTCACCGTATCTTTCTAGAAATTTCTAGTGTGGCCCATATATAAGGTAATAAATTATTTCCCTTGTCTCCCAAAGGAAAGAATATATCATATTATATTCTTTAGTTATGCATATATGGTAGATTCTTTGATGGAAAGAAATTACCATATACTAGTAGTCCCTAGGGTAATTATAGTTTATGAAGAAGTACCTAGGGTTAAAATATTTGTCTAAGAGTCCCTAGCCTACCTATAAATACGCATATGACTCCATCAGTCTGACATCCAAGGATAGGCACAGGCTAGAAGACTCCTAAGTTTTTCGTCAAAGTTTTTACAAGGCGATTCTACATTATTTAAACAACTATGTCTGAAGATACATTTCTTCCGTCAAAATGAAATGGCAATAACTCGTTTCGTCGATCAAGAAATTCAACACTGGAGTGCAGCGCAGGGCTTCCACTCAAAGAGGAAGCCCCAGCGGAACGGTCAACTAAGAATGAGCAATTAGAATTGACTAAAGAAGTGAAAGGGGAACAGTCTTATCTTAAGAGTTAGTCGACTTATTTAATTTTCGTTGCGTTGACTCTGTATTTGTAATCGAATTTCTACAACACTCATTTACAACCTTAAATCCGTGTATATTCAAAGTAAGGCATATAAAATATAAACAGAGAAGGATATGTGATACAAGTTTTAATTCACCCACATCAATGTGTAATTTGACCGTCCATTAGAAGGAAGAGCAATTACCCTTTACCATGAGAACACTTCATTGATTTATCACTAGAGGTGGACCATATTTTTCATATTTTCCAGAGTTTAATTTGCCATAAACTGTATAGAGAATGTGAAAAGAAAAAGAAAAAAAGGAAAGAATTAACGCAGAATTTTAAAACATAGTCTGGTAGTAGGTGTTGGAAAATTTAATTTTGGGCCACCTAAAAGTTAGCTATTCACATTTGCCTATTCAAGCTACCTCAATAATAAGTACTACTACTTCTTCTTTATATCTCTGACCCTCCTTATACTTCATTGCTCACACATTTCTAACACCACCAAAATCAATGGCTTCAACAACCAAAATTACCGGCGCCATTGCCACCACATTTCTCCTATTTTCAATTCTAATTTCGTCCGTCGAGGCACAAATATCACCGATGGGAGCGGCTTCAGGGCCATCGATGGCGATGGCCCCAACCGCTCCGAGCCCCGGGTTAGATTGCTTGTCAGTGTTGGTGAATATGTCAAGTTGCTTAACATTTGTAGAACAAGGAAGCAACTTGACTAAGCCAGATAAAGAGTGTTGCCCTGAACTTGCTGGATTAGTGGATAGTAATCCAATTTGCTTGTGCCAATTACTTGGTGATCCTGATAAACTTGGTGTCCAGATTGATATTAGTAGGGCTCTTAAACTTCCTAATATTTGCAGTGTTGAAACTCCACCAGTTAGCACTTGTGCAGGTAACACTTCTTTTTCTCTAATACTATACTTTGATTATTACCCTTTTTTTTTTATAGAGGAAATGAATAAAATTTCTTAGAGTTATGGATACTACAACAATAACAACAACCCAGTATAATCTCACTTAGTGGGGTCTGGGAGGGTAGTGTGTACGCAGACCTTACCCCTACCCTTGGGTAGATAGGCTGTTTCCAAATAGACCCCCTCATCCTTTCCTCCAAGAACTTCCCACCTTGCTCTTTGGGAGACTCGAACTCACAACCTCTCGGTTGGAACAAAGCAACTCCTCTTGTCTAAAGGTAAATGTTATGGATAGTAAAGGTAAATTTGAGATATAGTTCGTTGTTTCGAATTGTTGTCAAGAAACCGTATATTGACAAAACTTGATCTAATCTTACTCTTAAACAACTTGTGAGACGAAAATTACAATGTATAGCTGCTTCAAAAAATAATAGATGATAATATATATTGTATATTAATGTATAATTTGTATATTTGGCTAGCAGTTGTAATTATTTTTGATCGACTGGTCAAATTTATAGCTTACTCTTTTTCTTTTAAATTTTTTGGGGACGACGGATCGGAGGCGTACGTAAGAGAATATTAGGAAATAAGACGGTCAGTATGCAACTTTATACTTGTAGGATATTGTAAGAAAGCAATTTGTTTGACCTTGTTTATGACTTAACTTTTTTGTTTATGACTTAAATGCGATGAAACTTTGTTTTGAAATTAGAAAAGAAAAGTATATAATGATTAATAGCATTGATTAAGTAAATGGAGTATATGTTAATTAATGATAGTATTTCTTGAACCGAAAATAAAGTGAGGAGGAGGATTGAGGAAGAACAAGATAAGGGCGTAAATAAATAAAATCGGTTTAGAAATAGAGGCGCATCTAGGATTTTTATATCAATGAGTGCACAACTAAAAAAGGAGAAAAAAAACTATTAAGTGGCATTTGATCTCTAGTCATCTAGATAAATAATTTATTATTCAACTAAGTGCACCATTTAGCTTCTTTGAAGCATGGAGTATGGGTGCAAGCAAAGAATACTAGACTAATTCAAAAAAAAATATACATAAAAAATATCTAATTTGACGAAAAGATCACGAATTCACGTGCTCCGTCAATTTGCCTACAAATTCACACCTGCTTAGAAACTTGAATTCTTAAAAGACTTACTATGTAGAATCAGGTAGTCATTTTAGATGGTTGCTACTTAGAAATTAATCAATTTGTTATGAATTTTAGTTTTTCAGTTCCATTTTTACTGTTAATTCAAAATTTTAAAATAAAATATAAGTACATATTAATCTCTAAATAAAAATATTAAAATGGCTATTTGTGTACTTTCCTAGTGTGGGGAGCATGTGGCCCAATTAATGGTGTTCATTAATAGTTCGCTGATTCACAACTTCCAACCAGATTGACAGCTCATCGAAAAACCATTAAATGCACTATTTCTTCCTATTTTAGTTCTCTTAGCCCAATAGCCACATTGCAAATTTTTCTTTAAGAATGCAACATAATTACTATTTTATTATTAAGCTCTTACGTGTTAACTCTTGTAGATGACAATATTTAATACTAGCAATGTAATATTAATTTTATGGATTGATTAAAACATTCACCAAAACATTCTCATTTATAACACCCATATAGTGAGAATTCAAATATAGAAACCAAAACAATATAGTACAACAACAACAACAACAACTACCCAGTATACTCCTACCAGGTGGGGTCTGGGGAGGGTAATATGTAGGCAGTCTTACCCCTACCCAAAAGGGCAGAGAGGCTGCTTCCATGCGACCTTCGGCGCATAGGACAGAATGAAAAGCTGCATTGGAAAACAAAGACAAAATTAGTAACCAAGGCAAGACAAAACAAAATAACAAAACAAAGCATAAGTAATCCTGCAGAAACAATATAGTACTATTTTTTATACTTATAATTTTTATTTTCTTTTTAGTAAGTAGGATGTGATAAACTGTTGTCTAGTTTCTGCAAACTCTATAATAAAGAAAACTAATATTCTATAAATTTCCTTTTGTTTCCCCCCAAATTTTGGGCTATATAAATTTTCTGCTCATTTCGTCTTTTTGGTCTCATTTAACATATAATAGTAAAATAAAAGGAAAAGACTTCTCTTATAGATTAAATTTTGAATTAGAGTGGCTTACGAAATTACCTGTGTAGCCTTTCTATGAATAACTCAAGTCCGCCAATACAGGGGCAGAATAGGAATTTGCATAGCACAAGAGCTGTAAAGGACGAAACTACCCCCATTGGCAAGCAAACATGTCGACGAAGACGTGTCTGTGTCAACTGATGTACTCGCAATAGTAGAAATCTTGAAATTGTAGCTAAAAAAAGAATTTGCTCCGACTTGGAGTAGGGGTGTTCATCGGGCGGATTGGGCGGCTTTTTACTCTTAACGGTTTGGCTTAACGGTTATCGGCTTTTAAATGTATTAATCCGTTAGCCACCCGATAAGATATCGGGCGGATTGGTATCGGGTTAGCTCTTATAGGGCGGTTATTGGGTGGTTTATCGGCCTAACATACATGTTTACTAGAATTTTGATAGATCTCTTCAGTCAATTATAGATCAAACACCTATTCAAGTATAGCTTCATATGAGCTAGCTTGTTAATGTTTTTTCAGGGCATTCATTTTATCCCTGAGGTAGTATAGCTTTGCCCTCCTCACGTTTTTTCTTGTCCAGCACCTTCATCTCCTTTATGTTGGGCGAGTACCTGCAAATCATCTAGATCCCGAGATTAAAAATGCTTAGAAGTAGAAATAAATTTTTGTTAATCATTTTCAAGGGTTTTAGTTTTTTATATTTAATATATATAAATATAAATAAATTTGATATATTATATATATATATATATATATATATATATATATATATATATATATAATATTTATATTCTTAACGGGTTAACGGATTAGCCGTTAAGAAAATTGAATAATCCATTTCCAAACCGATAAGCCGTTAATAAAAAAAATTCAATCCGTTCCCCGTCCGTTAAGCCGATAAGCCCCAATAAGCCGTTAAGCTTCGGTTTGGATCGGTTTTCGGTTTCGGATCGGTTTTCAACACCCCTAACTTGGAGTTTGGATCTGACGGATTATTTTTAATTTTTGTTTTTGTTTTTCAGCAATAGGTATCCCAGTTGCAGCTCCAACAGCAAGTGATGAATTAGCTCCTGCTCTTTCACCTGGTAAAGTTATTTATTTGTACTTAAATAATTTAATGTTTAACTTTTTCTCTAAAAAGTATTTCAACAACCACAGAAAGATAGTAGCTTTTAAAGAATCATTTTAAAATACGTAAACGAAAATTTACACATTCTAAGTTTACATAGTTCTTTTTTTTTACCCAATATTAGAAAGTGATTTTGCATATCTTGCATATTCACTGTTACAGTGTATGTGCTATTTTCTTTTTGGTCTGTTCCAAAGATAATGAACTCTTTCTAAATTTGGTAACAATTTAGCTTAAAATTATAACAACAACAATAACTCAGTATAATCCTACTTAGTGGGGTATGAGGAGGGTAGTGTGTACGCAGACCTTACCCCTATCCTTGGGTAGAGAGGCTGTTTCCAAATAGACCCCCGGCATCCTTCCCTCCAAGAACTTTCCCACTTTGCTCTTGGGGATACTTGAACTTACAACCTCTTGGTTGGAAGTGGGGGTTGCTTACCATAAAATTATAATTTTACCCTAAATGAAAAGCTTTTATAACCACACAAATACTCTGAGACCCATTTGCACTTGTTTAGGATCACAATTTCCAAAAATCTTGATTTTTTTCTTATACTTTGTGCACGGTCAAAAATATTCACATAAATTGGAACGGAGAGAGTAGTATTTATACTATTAAGTCACCTTAAAAAAGACAGTTTTTTTCTTACGACAAATTAAAACACACTAATAGTGTAAATAAACCAATTTTCTAACCCTTACTCTCTTTCCACAGGAGAATTGGCCTCAAGCCCTACAACTGAGAACAACGATAAAAATGCAGCTCAGATCATGGCATTCTCCACGATGAACATCGTTCTTGGCTTTGGAATTATGTTTTTCACAACTATTTTCTGATTCGACTACAATTCTTTCTTGGAATTGACCACTTTGAATTCTTGGTAGATACTAAAATTTGGATCATTCTTAGAGGACACCAATAAACTGTTAGGGAGTTTCTATTTTGTAATTTCTCATTATCTTTTCCACGTTCAAATCATTCTTGATTTCTAGTGACATCCATGATATTTGCATATTCTTATTCTGTAATATTTTATCTCGACCTTTGCTTTATATTAAATTGTTACTCGTTGAGAACTTGAGACTGCCACTTATTTGCCTTTGGGTTCTATAACGATGCACGTAGCATTGTAGTTCACGACTCAGCTAAAAGTTGCTTCTTTTCAGCGGATTTTTGTATTGGGAAAATTTGGTCCCTTATATTCTTAGGTTATTTATGCACGCCTTTGATGTAGAGAACGCTCTTATTGAGGCCGACTCGAGTAAAGTCGGCCCCAGTAAGCGGACGGACCAAGCGACATGACTCAAGACGATGTCGCTTAAAGTTCTGACTTTCTCGTACACTGAGATCACCAACCCTTGTACTTTTTTTTGATTATTTCGAGGAAGATCCCTTAATATATAAAGGGGACCTTCCCTTTGTAAATGACTCATGTCTATCTTATTATTAAGAATAAAGAATATACAACTCTCTCTCTATCTATCTCTCTTTCTTGTGAAAAGATCATTACTTACTTCGTTATTCTTATATCTTAAGCTACCGTCATTATTATCACAGATCTTAACAAAACGGTTTTCTCTAGTTCATTCTACCCTTGATTCCGATTAACCCATATTATTTTTTATTGTTCTTGAGCTTAACAAGTACTTAACTTTTTAGCCAAACAATTTGGCGCAATCTATGGGGATTTCGTGGATCAAAGTTGTAGTTTGCTTCTAGAGATCCTTCAAAAAATCACTTATACAACCTAGAATGGCTGAAAACAACGCAAGAATGAAAGTTATCATGGATGCTAGAGCCGATCTTATGGGCCCTTTCAACGCGGCTACTAAAGAGGATGCTCCACACGCAACCCCTAGTATCCTGGTAAGCGTGGAGAACCTACCTTCCCCTTCTGAAGATCTGGTAGTTCCACGGGAAAAAGAGGCCTCTACATCTACAACCAAAGAAGCACCCCTAGAGGTAAAGCGGCTATTGGAAGAATGGTTGACAAGTGCTCTGAGCAGCTTAGCCGTAAAACCACCCAACACCAGATGCACACCAACACCAGTGACGGACCATGCCATAACCGAAGATGAACTCGAGGTCACACGAACAAACAACGTGTCCGCCGAAACTCCAGCTCACGTGGGGACGCTCACAGCCATCCTCAAAAAGATGGAAGAAATGGAAAACGAAAATAGGTCGCTTCGCGACCAGATGAAGGAGCACCAAGAAAGAGTGGACAAGACCCGGGTGCACCAAAGTTGCTGCCAAAGCGAGACGTGGGGAGGTTCGTTGAACAACCCTACACAGAAGGATTTGCACCTTACCCCATCCCAAAGACCTTCAAAATTCCCCTATTTGAAGGTATATGACGGGACATCGGATCCCGAGGACCACCTAATTCACTACGTTACGATGGTCAAAGGTAATGATTTATCAAAGGAACAGGTATCATCCGTACTTCTGAAGAAGTTCGGAGAAACACTAACAGGAGGGGCCCTAACATGGTACTCCCAGTTGCCGGCCAAAAGCATCTCCACATTCGAGGAAATGGCAGATAAATTTGTCACCGCCCACGCAGGAGCCAAAAAAGCAGAAGCACGGGTCAACGACATCTTTGCTGTCCAACAGGTCTCAGGAGAAGGGCTCAGAGAGTTCTTAGCCAGGTTCAACAGGGTCAGGATGAGCCTACTAAACGTGTCCAAAGGCATGGCAGTCGCAGCTTTTCAGAACGGACTCAGCAGGGACGGCTCACGGGCGACCAGAAAACTGCTTAGCCGTCTTATGAAATATCCCCCCACCACCTGAGAAGAAATCCACAACGCCTACTGCGCCGAGGTACGTGGAGATGACGACGACCTTAATGGCCTGACCAGGCGACTAATTGCGGTAAACCCAGAAATCCAAAGAGACCGACGCAATGAGGGACAACGGGAACAAGTCCCACGCCTCAACAGGGAGAGACATCAACCGTACATCAGATCTTCACAACCACCAAGGCACGCAGATGCCTTACAATGACATGACACCCCACTGAGGAACGACAGAGGTATGCCTCCTTTATTATCTGCACATAACTTTTGTGTATCTCCTTCAAAAGTAGTGTACGCACTGGAGAAGCTGGGCAACAGAGTACAATGTCCAGCGAAGATGAAGTTCGACCCCTGCCACCAGAAAATCAAACGCTCTATGTGAGTTCCACCAGGAACATGGGCACAAGACTGAAGACTGCATAGTCTCCGACAGGAGGTGGTCCGGCTGCTGAACCAAGGGTTCATGAAAGAACTGCTCAGCAACAAAGGAAAACACAACTTCGCACGCGGGCGGAACAACCTCGCGGCCCACCAAGACCGCTCTCACCAACACGCACCATCAACATGATCATTGGGGACGGCAATGACTCAACGATCAACCATGTCAAATTCACCACCACTCACAAATTAAAGCGAACCATCACTCATAAACAGTATGACGACTTCGAAGATAGTATCACCTTCGATAAGTCTGATACTGGCGATTTGTTTTCCCCCATTATTGATGCCTTAGTTATTACTTTACGCATAGTAGATACTGATGTAAAAAAGATCATGGTCGACGATGGCAGCGGCGCATGTATCATTCATCCAAGAGTCCTTACATTAATGGAACTCGAGGATAAAATAATTCCGTGCTGCATAACACTAACTAGTTTTAACAATGCAGTTGAAAGAACCTCTGGCGAGGTAACGCTGCCCGTCCTGGTAGGAGGAGTTACTATGGAAACCACTTTCCACATAATGAACCAAGAAACGACATACAACGCCATCATAGGATGTCCATAGATACATGCCATGAGGGCAGTCCCCTCCAGTTTCTATCAAGTGATCAAATTCCCAACCCCATGGGGAGTGTACAGTATATGGTGCGAGCCACGCACCGCCCAAGAGTGTTATAAAATAGCGCAAGATTACTCACACCAAGCAACTCAAAGGAGCAAGCGCGGAGGCATAGCAATCAGCCATGACGGGAACTAAGGTCCACCCAACAGAAGACGCCATCAAAGATCCTGACGACATCGAAGCTAGCAAGGCCACGGTCGAAGACCTCTACCCCGTCCAACTGAGCAACAACAGTTCCACAATGAAGGCTTTCATAGGCCATGATATTTCAAATCCAAGTAAGTATCGTGAATTTCTATCTAACCACGCAGACCTGTTTGCTTTTTCCCATGCATATATGCCAGATTTCCACAAGAAATTGCCTCCCACAAACTGAATGTCGATTCGCTACACCCACCAGTACGGAAGGCGAGGAGAAAATTCAATGTCGCCATCAACGAAGCGGTGAGTGAGGAAGTAGACAAGCTGCTGGCTAATGGCTTCATTAGCGAATCCAAGTATCCGGAGTGGGTCGCCAACGTCGTAATGGTCAAAAAGAAAAATGGGAAGTGGCGGATGTGCGTAGATTTCACCGACCTAAATAAAGCATGTCCAAAAGACTCATTCCCGCTAGCCCACATCGACCAATTGATAGACGCCATGTCAGGACATGAGCTGTTGAGCTTCCTCGATGCATACTCCGGCTACAATCAGATCATAATAGCCGAGGAGGATTAGGAGAAAACAACCTTCATCACTCACCAAGGAACATACTGCTATAAGGCAATGCCCTTCGGGCTCAAGAATGTAGGGGCTACATACCAGGGGCTGGTGACTACAATGTTTAAAGAGCAACTCGGTAAGACGACTGAGGTCTATATCGACGACATGCTAGTGAAGTCGTCGAAAAAAGAGGACCACCTCGATCACCTGAAAGAAGCCTTCAAAATACTAAGGAGATATGGTATGAAGCTGAATCCCGAAAAGTGCGCCTTCGACGTAGCCTCGGGGAAGTTCCTGTGGTTTTTGGTATCGCAAAGGGGCATTAAAGTCAACCCAGACCAGATCAAGGCCATAGAAGCCATCCCGAAAATGTTGAGTAGCAAAACACAAGTGCAGAAGCTGACGGGTCGAATAGCCGCCCTCTCCAGGTTCATCTCACGCTCCTCCGATAGGTGCCACAAATTCTTTGGTGTATTGAAAAAAGACCAAGGACTACAATGGAATGAAGAATGTGTTGACGCCCTGAGAAGTTTGAAGGCATACATGTCATCGCCACCCCTGTTGGTCAAAGCCAACCTAGGTGAACCACTATTGGTGTACTTGGCTGTATCGAAAGTTGCAGTCAGCGCCATCCTGGTGCGCGAAAATAAAGGTACGCAATCTCCTATCTATTACATTAGCAAAACTTTAGTGGACGCCGAAACCTGGTACCCACACCTTGAGAGGTTAACATTGGCGCTCGTAGTAGCTTCACGGAAGCTTGGCCCTATTTCCAGTGCCACCCCATAAGGGTAGTAACGACCTTCCCTTTAATGAGGGTCTTACACAAACCCGAACTCTCAGGACGACTTGCCAGATGGGCCGTTGAGCTCAGCAAGCATGATATCACATACCTTCCAAGGACCGCCATCAAGTCGCAAGTCCTTGCCGACATCAGCGTGGAAGTCCTGCCAAATGCAGAACTCGAGGGGCAACGCGTATTCTTCAATAATGACCTATGGGTCCTTTATACGGATGGCTACGCCAATGCATCGGGATCAGGTGGGACTTCTCGAGGTTCCCACGGGCAAACAATTCGCCAGTCTGTATGACGCCCGAAGATGACTAACAATGAGGCCGAGAACGAGGCCGTTATTGCAGGCATGAAACTGGCCACCAAATACGGGGCTCGCCGAATCCTCCTCCACTGCGACTCCCAATTTGTGGTAAACTAGGTCACTGGGACTTATCAAGTCAAATAGCAGAGGCTACAAAAGTACCAGACATAAATCTGCAACCTGATGGCTACGTTTGACGAATGTCGCTTCGAACAAATTCCCCGAGCACAGTACGTCGAAGCGGACGGCCTGGCAAAGTTGGTCGCAGCCACCAAAAACTTCAACAAAGAAAGTGTCGTCACGATCCTCCACTCACCCATTGACCACACCGAGATACTTTCCTTAAACCTAACTTGGGACTGGCGCAACCAGTTCATATCTTATTTGCAGGACGGGACATTGCCCCCCGATAAAAAGGAGGCGAAAAAGCTTCGCGTACAGGCCGTCCGATACTGTATAATCAACAACGACCTTTATAAGAGGACATTCGGTGGCCACCTAGCCAGTGCTTAGGGCCACACCAAACGAGGTCGGTACTTGAAGAAGTACAAGAAGGCCATTCTCACACCGATAATTGCGCCCTCGTGCGGTGCATCATACGCGCCGGCTACTGCTGGCCCACTGTCACACCTCCTTTTTACCGCCCCGAGGGGGTATGGGGGTTTTTCCAATTAAAGTGACATTAATCAAAATGAGATTATTTATTTTAGAGTCGCCACTTGGAATGATTTATGGTGTCCCAAGTCACCGATTTATTTTAAATTCCAATTCGAGGAAATTTAACTCTGTTTAAAGTCTGCAAAACCAGAAGACCGGGTAAGAAATTCTGTTAACCTGGGAGAAGGTGTTAGGCACTCCCGAATTACGTGGTTTCAACACGGTCGCTTAACAATTTATACTTGGCTTAAATTATTTAATTACATATTTTAGAACCTACATGTATTCTACCTTTACCGCTTTTAATTGCTTGATTATTTGTAATAATAGAAATATCTTGAAGCGAATCACGCGTACGTATATTCATTTTTGTTTATGTGTCAGAAAGTATGTCACGCATACGTGTACACAATTAATAACACTTTATTATTTATCAAAATTATTTGGTCAAGGCCGCGCGAACGTATACCTTTATTTATTTTGGAAATTATAATTATGTCACGCGAACGTGTATATATTTACAATAATGAAATTAAAACGCTCCTAAAACACTCTAACGGTGTTCATTATTCTTCCCAATTTTTGAGATTATTGTGAGGCCAAGAGCTTAGGGAAAAATTTGTGGAAGAAGTGTATGATGCAATTATTTGAAACCATAAAACAACCATTTATATAATACAATTGCCATTTGCACATTAAAACTAAAGTTTTACTTCTTATCTTAACAAGTAAATGAACTAATTTCGATAACTGTGTCAGGCTTGTGAATAAATCACGTCAAGTAACGAACAGGGATATGTTTCAACATTTAAGAAGCTTTTCTAAATTTATTTAATCATCCACATAATTTATAACTATGTGTTTTTTAATTACAAAAGAAAAACATTTACAAAATCTCCAGGTTTCAACAACAGTGAAACAAAATAAGTCAGTTGGGGGGATCTAAGCAATGGAATGATATCACAATCATAAAACATTCAACAAGACGAGAGTAGAACATGAAATTAACTAATATAACAACAATAAAAACAAATTGACCTTTTGATGAAATTATCTCCAAGAAAATGGTACAGCAACAGAGAAAAGCACCGACATAGAGCTGTTGACCAATAAATCGAACACAGAACCACGACCGAGACTCCAACAACGGCGACAAAACTCGACGAACACAGCTCTCCTCTCTTCTCTTTGTTTCCGTCCCTCTTTATGTTCTATTCTACTTTTGCCATGAATAATGGGTGTATTTAAGATTAAGTTTGAGCCAAAGATAAGAGGGGTTGCTCTGATGGTAAGCAACCCTATTTCTAATCGAGATGTTGTGAGTTCGAGTCTACCCAAAAGCAATGTGAAAAGTTATTGGAGGGAAGGATGTCGGGGTCTATTTGGAAACAGCCTCTATATCCAAGGGTAGGGTAAGATCTATTAGAATATATTGTACAGTCCTATAGTTGGTAGGATTTGCTTTTCTTTATTATTGTACAGTCCTATAGTTGGTAGGATTTGGTTTATTGTACAGTCCTATAGTTGGTAGGATTTGGTTTCTCTCTGTACTCTATATATACCTTTGTAAGCAATATATTTTGTGAGAAGCCTCAAACCAATCACTTCTCCCAAAACTCTCTACATGGTATCATATGCCAGTGGCTTATCGTCAAAGAAATCCTAATTCTTCCCTACCGGCGCCGCCGCTGCACTAACCGGCAGCCCGTCGCCGCCGCTGCACTAACCGGCAGCCCGTCGCCGCCGCTGCACTAACCGGCAGTCCACCACCGCCGCTGCACTAACCGGCAGCCCGCGCCGCCGACCTTCTCGGTCCACCGCCTCTCTCCGGCATCTTACCGCGCCACCGCTGCACTAACCGGCAGTCCTCTCTCTCGACGTCGATCAGCGCCTCCTTTGCCTCGCGCTTCATGGCCGCTACGACATCCAACGATCTTCTCCAGCCGATTGCCATCAATGCATCTGCTCAGATCCCACTTAAATTGGATTTCACTAATTACCTGGCGTGGAAATTCCAATTCCGAACCCTCCTTACGGGTTACGACCTCCTCGGCTTCTTGGACGGATCGAATCCGTGCCCACCAGCCACTATCGTTGACAAAGAGGTAACTTCCCCCAATCCAGCATATCCTTACTGGATTCGCCAGGACAATCTTATTCTCAGTGCCATCATCTCGTCGATCACACCGACGATCTCACCAAGCACTTATCTCGTCCTCGGCTTCTTCTGCTTGATGTCCAAGATTGGCGTATCCTCCGGCCCTCCATCTTGAGGGAGCGTATTAGAATATATTGTACAGTCCTATAGTTGGTAGGATTTGCTTTTCTTTATTATTGTACAGTCCTATAGTTGGTAGGATTTGGTTTCTCTCTGTACTCTATATATACCTTTGTAAACAATATATTTTGTGAGAAGCCTCAAACCAATCACTTCTCCCAAAACTCTCTACAAGATCTGCATACATACTATCCTTTTCAGACCTCACTAAGTGAAATTATACTGAATTGTTTGTTGTTGTTGTTTGAGTCAAATATAAAGATAGAGATTTTGCTTCTCAAAAATGGTCCTCCTCTCTTTTGCTAAGTCTGTTGTCTCTTTATAGAGAACAATAACAGTTGATTTTGCTCCTAGAAATTGGAGTGAGAGGAAAACGTGGATTTGGTAGTTGTGAAATTGACATGAGGTATTGGGTTGAGAGACGTGAGGAGTGGGGATGAGGTATGAGTGAAGTGGGGAAGTGGGGTGTTATTTTTAGTATTTTATATATATATACATTTTTTTTTCTAAAATACAAATTAGATTTTTTTTTAAAAAAGTAAAGTTTAATAATAAACTCCATTCACTTTAACGTGATTTTATTTTATTTCAAATTTTTTTGGTCTTTTAATTTAAAAGATGATTAAATTATGAGAAGAATAACAAACATTTCTTACAATATAGGAAAACTCAATATTTACACTAAAATTTAAATTATACTAAAAAAAATACTACTATAACTTACATTTAAAATTAGAAGAACTTCTATTTAAACATAGAAATAAATCTCTATTCTAAGAATGTGAATATTTTTTGTAGTTTTTAATTTTCATAAATAAAACCTATTAAGAGTAAGATAAAAAATTTAAAATATTGAGATTAGACCCAAGAAAAAATATTTACGCTAAAGTAGTATATGATTTACGATGTGGTCAAAAATTAGGTGTTCACACCCACTATGAAAAAAGAGGTGGCCGAGTATGTACGCCGACGCGAACAATGCCAAATGTACGCCCCAATGATACATCAGCCTAGAGAACCCCTCCATTCCATCACTTCACCCTTGTCATTCATCAAATGTGGAATGGATATAGCCGGCCTGCTGTCAGCAGGACGAGGGAAGGTACGATTCTTACTTGTTTTAACTGACTATTTCTCTAAGTGGGTAGAAGCAGGTGCATACACGCTAATACGTGAACAAGAAGTCATCGAAGAACATCATATGCCGCTTCGGCATCCCCAAAGAAATAAGCTGTGACAACGGGCGTCAATTCATCGGTCAAAAAATGACAGAGTTCTTCGAGAAATGGCGCATCAAAAGGATACTATCCACGTCATACCACCCAGCCGCCAACGGCCAAGCGGAATCCTCCAACAAAACAATCCTAAACATACTGAAGAAAAAGCTGGAAGACGCCAAAGGGCTATGGCCCGAACTACTGCCTAAAGTCTTGTGGGCACACAGAACTACACCTAAGTCTAGCACTGGGGAAACCCCGTACTCACTGGTTTATGGAACCAATGTCGTCATACCTGTCGAAGTAGGCGAACCCAGCTTAAGGTATTCGCACACCAGTGGAACAGAAAACGACACCAGCTGACTCCAAGACCTTGATGAAGCCGAAGAAAGAAGGGAAATGGCCCACATCAGGATGGTAGCCCAAAAACAACAAATCGAAAGGTATTACAATAGAAAGGCAAGAGTAAAACCACTCAAAGTAGGAGACTACGTCCTTAAAGCCAAGACGTTGGCCTCCAAAGACCCAAATGAAGGAAAACTGGGCACAAACTGGGAAGGATCCTACAAGATCATAGCGGTAGCCAGGAAAGGAGTATTCTCACTCGAGAAAATGGAGGGAAAAACGCTCCAGAATAACTGGAACGTCGCTCACCTCAAACATTTCCACTTCTAAAAGGCGTCCCCCGAGTCGTACTCTTTTCCCTTACCCAAGTTTTGTCCCAACTAGGTTTTCTCGGGAAGGGTTTTAACAAGACGGCAAAGAGAACACCTGGAGGTGTTTGCAGTACAAGTGTAACATATCAGCCCCTCCGTGTACTCTCCAAGCCCGACATGATACATGGACTGGATTTGTACCATCTCTAGATGTATAGAAAGGCTACGGCCATCTCCAGATGTATAGAAAGGCTACGGCCATCTCTAAATGTATAGAAAGGATACGACCATCTCCAGATGTATAGAAAGGCTACGGCCATCTCCAGATGTATAGAAAGGCTACGACCATCTCCAAATGTATAGAAAGGTTATGTCCATCTCCAAATGTATAGAAAGGCTACGACCATCTCCAAATGAATGAAAAGGCTACGACCATCTCCAAATGCATGAAAAGGCTACGACCATCTTCAAATGAATGAAAAGGCTACGGCCATCTCCAAATAATGAAAACGATAGGACCATTTGAATGAATGAAAAGGCTACGGACATCTCCAAATTGTTAGGATTTATACCGTTCACTAGAGAGGGGGTGAATAGTGAGGCACGAGAATGTCGATAAATTTTGCGGAATTAAAATTGCAGGAATAAAGTAAGTGCGAAAAATAAAAGAGTAAGGAAAAGACACACCGAATTTATACTGGTTCACCACAACGTGTGGTTAGTCCAGTCTCCCGAGAGACTCTCTCGAGTTTACACTAACTCCGTTAAGCTTCCGGGTGCCTAACAAACCGTTACACTTGCTCGTAGATGTACGCTCTACAAGACTTCAACTTGCTCGTGGATACCGCACCACAAGACTTCTTGCTCAAGGATACCTCACCTTAAGACTTCACTTTGCTCAATGAGAAGATATGATCCTCTCAAGAGTTTCTCTCTTTTACAATAAAGACTATCTAAGAAGAGTAGATAAAGAGATACAATATAAGCTCAATGAACACCACAAAGTTGTCTCTCAAATGGCTCAACAAAAGCTCTAAAATGATGCACAAATAATATCAATATGTTTATAGATGATTGAGAGAAGTTGTTCTTGCCAAATGAGTCCCAAAGACCTCTATTTATCGGTGGTAGAGGTGTTATGTCCGTTGCCCAATGTTTAAACAATAAATCTGATTTTGGCTTAGCATAATCGATTATCACTTTTGTATAATCGATTATCTTGTTTCAAACATTCAAAAAACTAGTCGTTGGAAGGCAACAGATACTTAGATAACAGATTATTACAAAGTGATAATCGATTATCAAGTTGGGATAATCGATTATCAAATCGAGATAATCCATTATTAGTTCCAGTCCAAGCCTGGAACTTGCCAGATAATCGATTATCCAAAAACAGATAATCGATTATCTTTCTGATAATCGATTATTCTTTGAAGATAATCGATTATCATGCCTTGCGTAAAAATCCAGTTTAATTGGAAATATTTGATAATCGATTATCTGATATTGGATAATCGATTATCTTACTGATAATCAATTTTAAAACGTTTTTCAAGTGTTTATTTGAAGACCATGAGTATAGTAAGTTCAGTATGTGTCTTAGACATGAAAATCAATTTCAAATACCTTTTTGGTTTAGTTAAGACATTTAAAATCATTTTGTTTGAAGTATATTAAAAATGTTTATGATATATATGATTTGATAAAAAGATTTTATGCATATTTATGATGACCTAATGTTGAGCCAAAAGACGAGATAACTTAAACGTTGCTCTTACTTGGTTCTACCTAACGACCTACGCCTTGGGTCTTCGGTCTTGAACTCTTTGGCTCGTCTTGGCTTGTCTATGCAATCCCGTCATCAATATGCTTCTTGGCATTCAATCTTGATTGATTGATTCATCATCATTGATTCGTCAACCACCTTGATTGTTTGCTAATGCATCTTCATTGACTTCATTGTTTGTCATTCATCAAAACCTATACCTGGAAATCATGCTAATACAACCAAAGCACATATATCAAAGATATCAATGATTTCCAACAATTTCCCCCTTTTTATATAATGACAAACAATAGGAGATATGCATATAGGATTCCCCCTAAATTCATGCTATATCTCAACATACAAGTCATGCAAACTATTCCCCCTTAATTCATAATTTCCCCTCAAATAAGGCATACTAGAACGTAGATACATTCCCCCTTATTTGATGCATATTGCCTAAGCTCTTCCCCCTTTTGGCATTAGCAAAAGAGAGTATACAAAGGCTACTTCCCCCTTTCGACACTTCCCCCTTTTTGGGTATACAAATGTCAAAATTAACTAGGAAATACAATGAGGAATATGCATGATGAAGATTGCCGAATAATTTTAAAAAAAACATACCAATTTATAAAAACATAACATATCAATTTTTATTTTCAAAATAATACCAATTGTTAGAAAAACATAACATATCAATTTGATATTTTCAAAATGATACCAATTGTTAAAAAAAAACATGATAAAACCATTTGTTGGAAAACATAACAAATGTATCAAATGTTATTTTTATCAACAGTCATACTAATTGTTATTTTTAGCAAAACATATTACTAAAAATTATATCAACTGTTAATTTCTAACAAATCAAACGTTTTATTCATCAAAACAGAAACAAAACCATACTAACTGTTACCAACTGTTAGCATATGTCAATTGTTAACTTTTTTAACAAATCAAGAGTTGTAAACATACCAACTTTTAGGAAAAAACAAAACAAACATTTCAAATGTTGTTTTTATCAAAAATGATACCAATTGTTAGAAAAGCATAACAAATGTATCAAATTGTTTTTCAAGAATATACCAACTGTTATTTAAACCAAAAATAATATTCATCAAAACATGAATCAATCATTATTTTTAACAAAAATAATTGATACCAATTGTTATTAAAAAAATTATCAAAACATGAATCAACAAAAAATAATTGATACCAATTGTTAACAAAGACATATCAATCGTTAACATATATCAACTATTACGTTTTTATCAAAAATATGATAACTAACCGAAATTCCCCCTCGATGCAATAAGGTTTTGTGCTTGGTGCATCTACTACGATATTGTAGTCTTCAAGCACACCTGCAAACGTACCTAAAAATAGGTTTTAGGTACCCAAACACTTTTGGGTCCTTGGGGGTTAGACAAATAATAATCATAGCTAAAAGATAAATCCCTATGTTTTGTTAAACATACGGGTGCTATGTGTCCTACTCGGTTGCAATAATGACATACTACGTTGGGGTTGTGCATGTGCCTAGGTTGAGCCAAGAACGTTCTAGGT